>CM032447.1:229608948-229699382 GCA_019049505.1 Pachyrhynchus sulphureomaculatus | reverse complement strand
GCTATCAATCAGCATTTTCTGAAATATCTTGAAGGATTCAACATTATTAGCGATCACCAATATGGCTTTCGTAAACATAGATCGGCAGGAGATATTCTGACTTATGTAACACATGTTTGGACCAAAGCAATTGAACACTTTGGAGAATCTCGAGCGGTTGCTCTTGACATATCCAAGGCATTCGACCGTGTGTGGCACGGTCGAATGCCTTGATTGGCTAAGCTACGCTCTTATGGTATGTCTGAAAAGTTCTGTTTGGGGCTCTTATATTTCCTCAGAGAGCGTTCTTTACGCGTGGCAGTCGACGGATTTCTTTCTAACACCTTTGCTATCAACGCCGGTATGTCCCCAGGCTCTATATTATCTCCTACTCTCTTTCTCATTTACATTAACGATCTGCTGAAAAAGACCGGAAACCCAATCTACAGCTTTGCAGATGACAGTACGCTTATCTCTTCATTCGCTTTGAACGCTCGGACATCAACTAATTAGACGAATATCCGCAGACAGCGGGAAGTCGTTCAACTTAACAAAGATCTGTAAGAAATTCTATCTTGGGATGACAGTAACCAAGTGGAATTTAATGATACAAAAAGGCAGGCGGCAGTTTTTTTCTAAAAAAATTAACGTTGCTGAACCCGACATAGTTATGGTGGGGCACTCCATTCCTCTAACATCGTCACTCAATTTGTTGGGCGTTAATTTGGAAGCAAATATGTCCTGGCATGAACATGTTGCAGGCATAGCAAGGAGAGCTTTTGAACAGTTGGGAATATTATTGTGAACCAGAAAGCTTTACACTCCACAACAACTGTTAATTCTTTACAAAGCTCAAATTCGACCAACTATGGAATACTGCTCCCATGTTTGGAGCTCCGCTCCCAAACATACACTGCATTTGTTGGATTCTATTCAGAGACGAGCTGTTCGTCTGATTGGAGACTCAGAACTGACCTGCGGCCTTGATTCACTGGAACATCGAAGAACGGTTGGCAACTTGAGCCTATTCTACAAGTATTTTCATGGAAAGTGTTCGAAGGATGTAGCCTGCTTGATTCCTCCCAGTGCGGTGCATGTTAGAAATGCACGTCGCACTGATACTTCACATCCGTATGAGGTTCAGTTTGTTGCTCCTCGTACAACGCTTTTCAAGCAGTCTTTTATATGGAGAACATCATCCCTTTGGAATAATTTGCCCAGGACTGTGTTTCCCACCTAGTACAATTTACAGCGATTCAAGAACAACGTGAATCGCTCTTTCCCCACACATGTTGCTCCTGTAGCGCTTTAGGGACTTCCCTGCAGCACGTGTGCTAGACCCATAAAAAAAAAAACTTGGGCCGGTTTTTATGCTTGGCTTGGCAAAAATAAATGTTATTCTATAATCTAATCTGAAAATTTGTATTTTTTCTGTGGTAAATTTTTACGAACGAAAGTGCATTTTTTGGTAGGTTCACAATGGTATTGAATATGGTGACATGCAACTCATTGGTGAAGTATATCATTTGATGTTGGCACTGGGCATCTCCCAAGAAGAAATGGCCAATACTTTCGAAGAATGGAATAAAGGAGAACTTGACAGTTTCCTAATAGAAATCACTAAAGATATATTAAAGTATAAAGATACTGATGGTAAGAAAGTTTTTTTTTAAAATTTATACTATCTCCCTTAATCCTCTCGTGTTAATTATCATAAATCGATAAATTTATATTTTCTTTAATTGCTATTAATTCTATTAACTTTGCCGGATATAATTTTTTATTTTATTTTCAGCCGGAGGTTTGCCAAAATTTCTTAACCGGTGATTGAGATGAAAACAGAAATTCTTTATGAAATAAAAGTACTCCACATACTTTGAACTACACGACCGTTAGTTATGTTTTTGAGGAGTCCTTTTTAGTAGTTATCAGGTTGCTTTTTTTTACTGTACTGATTTCACTAATTATTTGATGATGTCTTTCTTTAAAGGAGCTAATATTTAACAGTTTGTGATTAACACTGAGAGACTACTAATTAAGCTGTCTAACAAAATAGCTGATACGTACACTACCGTCAGAAAGAATTTGCCTACCTAGTTATTTCAGTCCCAAGACAGCAAAAACCCAGATAATGTATTTTTTTAATTATTAATGATTTATTATTTATTTTTACATTATTTACAGTCTAGAAAATCAGAAAAATATTCATGATTTTCCAGGATTTTTCTTATCTATGTGACCTCCTTCGTTTTTAATTACCGCTTTACAGAGTTTCGGCATTCTGTCCAGTAGTTTCTTTAGAGTTTCTTCGGTTATTTTAACCCATTCTGCTTGTAAAAGTTCCCACAAGTGATTTTCTGATATTCGATTGAGTTTTCGAACACACCTGTCCAAATAGTCCCACAGCAATTCGATGGGGTTCAAGCCGGGTGATTGTGGCGGCCAAGTCATCACTTCCTGGACGTCATCGGATTTCCATTAGCCTAAAAGTTCTTTAATTTGTTTAGCAGAATGTTTAGGATCGTTGTCATGCTGAAAAGAAATTTCCCCTGAAAAATATCTCTTCCAGAAGGAAGCATTTGAGTTAGCAAAATTTCTTGATACTGTTCTTTTCGCATGATTCCACTTGCCTAAGAAGTAGTTTCCTCACTTCAACTCTCCCGTGTAGTCCATCTTCTGCTAACCTGTTCTTCACGGTTGTCACGCTGGTGGGGATGTGCCGCTCCAGGTTTACTTGAGCCGTGATTTCTAGTGCGGTTAGGTAGCGATTACGTCTGCTGGACATTGTTATAGCTCTGTCTTCAGCGGGAGTCGTTTTTCGAGGCCTTCCAGAACGTTTTTGGTTAAGAATTCCATGTCCCGCAGAAATTTTTTTTACGATGTAGTCCACCGTTCTCCTTGGCATCCGCATATCACTCGCGATTTATCGACTCGAATTACCATTTTGATGTCTCGTAATTATCAGAGCCCGATTTTCAACGGAAACTTCTTTCGTTTTTGGCATGTTCACAAAACAATTGAGCCTGTATCAATGACAAAGTACTGTTTGCGAATGGTTAATTTCCAAAAGGGCAATGGTATTTATAGCATAGTTTTTATCATAAAATGTCACTAGGAATTTCCATAATCCCTAAAAACTTGAAATGAGTTCTTACTTCAACTGGAATTCTCAGAAATCGCCTCAAAACGATTATCATGCAAAACTTGGAAATTTGTTCTAAATGTTTTTTAATTTGTGATTTCACCAAAAAGGCTTATCTAAACAATGTTATGATGGACACTTGTTAAGAACAATTAAATTTACCTAATATAATAAAAGGGTTTAATTAGGTATTAAATTTTGGCAGTTACATTGAAATTTCTAGGTGGGCAAATACTTTCTGACGGTAGTGTATGTAAGACTATTTTTAAACACAGTTGAAGATTTTGCAGGGCAACTATAGAAAGTTTATTAGTATATTTCTCTACTGTTCAGTATCTTACAAAAGTGAAGCAAGCGGATTTATCAGCACATGCGTGAAAAGCTCACACATATAACGCGGCACAAGTCCCTTTCTAAAGGCTGTCTTAAAATGACCTGACATTTTAAATTGCGCGCCATTTCTTTGTGGCGAACATAGAGTACTAATCTTGGACAGTTGGCGTCAGTAAATATTAAGGTTTAGTCATGGAGAATTACACGAGCGAGCAACGCATAAAAATTGTGAAAATTCACTACAAAAATGGTGAAAATCTTGCAGAGACGGTTCAAAAAGTCCGCACATCTTTTGTCATAACGCATCATCTCGCAACACTGTAGTGCAGTTAATCAAAAAATTTGAGGTTAGTGTTTCAATTCTGACCGCGAAACGCAGTGGGCGTCCTCGTATCGGTCGGTCGAATGAAAACAGCCGCAGTGAGTGCGAGTGTTGTCGAAAGTCCTTCCACCTCGATTCGCCATCGTGCTGAGCAATTGAATATTTGAAGATGCTCATGCAGCGAATTTTAACGAAAGATCTGCATTTGCATGCTTACAAGATCCAATTGATACAAGAACTGCAGCCAACAGACCATGCGCATCGCTGTACATTCACCAGCATCGACAAATGGATAGTGATTTTTTGAAGAAAATCATTTTCAACTTAATGACTACGTAAATAAATAAAACTGTCGAATTTGGGGGACCGAAAATCCACATGTTTGGTGCGGATTTTGGGTTGGACGAGTGATTGGGCCGTACATTTTCGAGAATGCTACTGGAAATGCGGTTACCGTCAACGATGTTCGTTATCGTAATATGATAACAAACTTTTTATGGAATTAATTGAACGGCGTGGCCTTAGAAGATATTTCAACAAGATGGAGCAACCTGTCACACTGCGGGCGAAATAATGCAGTTATTGCAGACGAAGTTTCATGGTCGTGTTATCTCGCGCCGCGGCGATGTAAATTGACCACCAAGATCGTGCGATTTGACGCCATTCGACTTCTTTCTTTGGGGTTTTCTGAAAGGAAAAGTGCATGCCAATGATACATAGACCATTCCGGAGCCCAAGGAAGAAATTAGACGCACCATTAATGAAATTAGTCCGCAATTATGCCAAAATGTTATTGAAAATTTCGTCAAAAGAGTGAACGTTTGCAATCAGGGTCGGGCCGGTCATTTATCGGATATTGTGTTCCACACATAACCTCCATGTTTGCACCTTATATTAAAATAAAAACATTCGTACTTTTCAAATAAATAATACGTTTTATTAATAAATCAAAATGTCAGGTCATTTTGAGATACCCTTCATATATATATAAATATATATATATATATATATATATATATATATATATATATATATATATATATATATATATATATGTATATATATGTATATATATATATATATATATATATATATATATATATATATATATATATATATATATATATATATATATATATATATATATATATATATATATATATACATATACATATATATAACACATGGGCTGAAAAGTCCCGGGCCTAACACATAGATGGCGCTAGTTTTATTGCAGTCACCTTCAAAAGACAGCTGTTAAAATTTCATGATATTCTATTCATTAGTTTGTGAGTTATTGTGCTAAGAGTGACGCTACTTTTGTTATTTTCAAAACAATGGATCAAAAACAATTTCGTGTTTTAATTTTACACTGCTTCTTGATGGGAAAAAAACCGTTCAAGCGAAGCAATGGCTTGAAAAGTGTTATGGGGACTCCGCTCCATCAGAAACAACAATAAAACGTTGGTTTGCTGACTTCAAACGTGGTCGTAGAGACACCGATGATGCAGAACGCAGTGGACGTCCAAATGAGGCGGTAACACCAGAAAACATCAAAAAAATCCATAAAATCGTTTTGAATGATCGAAAAGTGAAGTTGCGTGAGTTAGCTGACATCGTAAAGATATCAAAAGAACGTGTTGGCTTTATATTGCATGAGCATTTGACTATGAGAAAGCTCTGTTCAAAGTGGGTGCCGCGTTTGCTCACTGTTGATCAAAAACAAGAACGTGTTGATGATTCTGAGTAGTGTTTGGCCATGTTTAAACGTAACAAACCGGAATTTTTGCGTCGATATGTGACAATGGATGAAACATGGATCCATCACTTCACTCCGGAATCAAAACGATCGTCATCTGAGTGGACAGCAACTGGTGAACCTCGTCCAAAGCGCCCGAAAGCACAACAATCGGCTGGAAAGGTTATGGCCTCGGTATTTTGGGATGTGCGTGGTGTAATATTTATCGACTATCTTGAGAAAGGAAATACCAGCAACAGTGAATATTATATAGCGTTATTGGAGCGTTTGATGGCCGAAATTGCAAAGAAACGACCGCATATGGCAAAGAAAAAAATTTTGTTTCATCAAGACAACGCACCGTGTCACAAGTCAATCAAAACAATGGCAAAACTACATGAATTGAACTTCGAATTGCTCCCACATCCACCGTATTCGCCAGATTTGGCTCCCAGCGACTACTGGCTGTTCGCAGACCTGAAAAAAATGCCCGCCGGTAAGAAATTTCGCACGAATGAAGAGGTTATCGCTGAAACTGAGGCCTATTTTGAGGCAAAAGATAAATCGTTCTACAAAAGTGGTATTGAAATGTTAGAGCGGCGCTGGAATGATTGCGTTGCTCTTGATGGAGATTACGTTGATGAATAAAGCTAATTTTGAACCAAAAAAACCGTGTTTTCTTTGTTAGGCCCGGGACTTTTCAGCCCATGTGTTATATATATATATATATATATATATATATATATATATATATATATATATATATATATATATATATATATATATATATATATATATATATATATATATATATATATGAAGGGTATAACGGGACGTGTCACGTCAACAGGAACACTCGCGTGACCAGAACTAAGAGAGACGCACACAAATGTGTAATGGCTCAAAATTTTTGTTAGTGTCTACTTTCGAATGCTACCTGGTCTTTTAAAAAATCCAATATGGTGGACACAATGTGGCGGCTAAAATGTTTAAACAAAAAAAAAATGTATTTTTGTATCGAAAACCAAATAACGTCAAAAAAATTTTGAAAATTCATACTCGGAGGTTTCCAAGGGTACGGAATTCATTTCTGCGGTTAGTTTTTGATTTGACATCCTTACAAGTGATGAAAACAGGGCTTGGGGTGACTAATTATCAGGATTGAGGAATGGCAATATAAAGTTTTTTATTTTCTAATTATATTTTTAAGGGTAGTTTTCAAATTTGTAGAAAATAGGGGTTGGGGTGAATATTGACACACACACACATAATATATGTATGATTCGAACAATGTAGCGCGCCAAACAGGTTAATTTGAAAGTCCACACGCACCGCTCGAAGTTTAATCGATATTTCTTGTTTTCAGAATGTAAAAAAAATTAAAAGATAGCTTTTTGAAGACGCGACTTTCAGTTTTCGATGATACTAATAGTTTTTATTTTTTTTTTTTGCTTTATAATTTGTAAAACTTGAAACGGAGTTCTTGTTTGCATGATTTTAACGGGCATACAGTAAATTACAAATATTTAATAAAATATAGTATTGAAAAAATCCTTGTGCATATATCATTATTATACCTTAAGTTTCAATACTAGAATAATTAAAAATACCCACATTGTCTGTGTTATTTAAAAATTGAGTTTTTAAATATGAAAATTTACCAGCTGTAGTGCGCCGCCGGCTATTTTACGTTCATAGCAGTACGAAAGGGTAAAAAAAAGTCGGGACATTTTTTTTTTAGTTACAGTTAAAAGTATACTTGATATTAGAAAATCATTAAAAACTTAAAAAAACTTTTTTTTTGAAATTTTGCTCTTAAAAAAGTGTTCATGATAAATGTATGCTTATTATTAATCATATAACTTAAACTTAAAATAATAAAAAAATATTTAAAGGTAGGAAATGACAGATAAAAGTCTAAGCTTTAAATATAATATATATATACATCCAAGTACAAAAAAAAGTAGTGAAAACACAAAAATTCTAAATTACTCAAAGGAATTTTGTTAATGGCGTTAATATTGGATCCGCCATTTTGAATTTTTTAAATCTGTCATCGGATTCTGAATCAGCACCCCCAGAAAACCCCTTAAGATCCAATTTCAAAATATTTAGGGGTATACAGAAACGTTAATTTAATCATAAATGAGATTGGAAGCACGCATTTTATTTTAAATATATATATATATATATATATATATATATATATATATATATATATATATATATATATATTTTAAATTACGGTAAAACTAAAAAAAAATAATTTCTCGTTCTTTCATGTGGTGCTATTAGTTTTTCAATATCGTTTTTATTTTGGAGATATTTGCGAAAAACCGAATTTTTCATTTTATTTTCGATTTTGTAGGCTTAGCGTACACTTTAGAGCAGCAACCTTTTTCTATTGCATTCTACGTCCAAAAAAAACTACTTGTATGCCAAAATGCAGCCTGCTAACATTTAATGAGAGCTTTTCGTCAGAATTTGCCTCTGACGCATGGGCTAATAGTATATGCGCTAAAGTGACATGAACCCTATAACAGTTTAACAGTATTATGACACTAACAGTTCATTAGACAGACTAATTGCTTCCTGAGTAACTTCACCAAATTTTACTACTCATTGCGAAATGCGTTTGCAGTGTGCATTGTCTAACTCTTTCCTATTCTCAAATTATTTGTACTTGAGAATAGTGACAATTTAAACAAATTAATGACCGTAAACCAACATATGCAATTATAATATGTATATAAAATGGGTTTTTGCCATTATTCTTATGTTAAAATGATTTTATTATATTCTATAAACCGTAATCAATAATTCAACTTATTTTTAGGTCAGTACCTTTTACCAAAAATCAGAGACACCGCCGGCCAAAAAGGTACAGGAAAATGGACAGCTATTGCAGCCCTTAATTACGGAATTCCAGTCACACTAATTGGTGAAGCTGTATTTAGCCGTTGTTTATCAGCTCTTAAGGTAAATGCTTTTTTGGCTAGATTATAAAGTCTTACCAAAAACATCATAATAAAGGCGTTTTTCGGTTTACCGAATTGAAGTGACCTCAAATTGTTTTTATGATTTTTGTTGTACGAGGGTGAATTGAAAAGTCTCACAAAAAACAAAGAAAATAACATTTTTTGCAGAAACAAATTTATTTCTCAATATAATCTTGATTAAGCTAAGTATTGGTTCACCGAGATTCCAATTTTTTATATATATATAGATCGGTCTAAAACGTTCTCCGACGTCTTCCGATTCCTAGTCTCCATTGTTCCCTATCATTCCACAAATCGTCCTCCAGGTCTCTCTCTCTCATTTCCCTGTCAACTCCTTCTCTCCAACTAAGCCTTGGTCTACCTCTCTTTCTGCGGCCGTATGGTTTCCATCCAATAATTTGCTTGGGGATTCGATGTTCTTCCATCCTTTGGACATGCCCAAGCCATCGGAGTTGTTTAGTTCTTATGTCATCTACGATGGTGTGTTTCACGTTCATAATTTCCCGGATTCTTGTGTTTCTGATCTTTTTTCGTTTCGATCGGCCTGCAGCTCTTCGCCAGTAGTCCATTTCTGTTGTTTCGAGACTCTTCTCCGTTGTTTGTTTGAGTGGCCATACTTCACTTTCATATGAGATTATGCTCTTAATGATGGTGTTATATATCCTATGTTTATTTGTTTTTGATATCTGCTGGTCCATATGATGCTATTCATTACCGATATTGCTCTTCTTCCTAAGGTGTTCCGTTCTTTAATTGCTGTGTCTAAGAGTCCATCATTCGTAATTATTACTCCCAAATACTTGTAAGCTGTGCAGTGTTTAATGTGTTTGCCATTTTCTAAGATAAGGTCTCTGTTTTGTCCTCCAATACACATGTACTCGGTTTTGGCTAAGTTTACCTCGAGGCCCCAGATGTCATATTCTTCTATTAGTTTTCTGCTCATGTATTCTAGGTCGTCATAATCTTGTGCTATTACTATTTGGTCGTCTGCAAAGCAGAGAGTATATAGCGTTTTCTCATTCAATGGTATACCCATTCTCTCACATTTCCGTTTCCAGTTCTTTAATGCTTGTTCTAAATAGATTTTAAATAATGTTGGGGAAAGGGGGCATCCCTGTTTAAGACCTTTGGTGACTTTGAAGCCGTTAGAAGTTTTATTTTTTACTTTTACTTTTGCTGTTAAATTGTTATATATGGTTTTGGCCGCCTCTACTAATGTCGTTTCTATGTTGGTTTGCTCCAATGCAGCCCAGAGTTTTCTATGGGGGACGCTATCATAGGCTTTTTTAAGGTCCATGTATAGACAGTGTACTTCTTGGTTTATCGACACTTTTTTTTTCTATGAGTTGTGTTAGGCAGAGTAGGTGATCTAGAGTTGATCTTCCTGCTCGGAATCCTGCTTGCTCCTCTACTTCCATATCGCTATATTCCATTTCTATTCTGATCTTTAACACTTTGCCATATATTCTACTAATGGAGCTTGTAACGGCTATCCCTCGGTAATTGTTACATTCGGTTCTACTTCCCTTCTTATGTATGGTTGATATTATTAAATTACTCCATTCTTCCGGGATATTTCTTTGGTTTATACATTTTTGGAAAAGTGAGGTGAGGTGTTTAAATAAATTATCTGTTCCATACTTTACAAGTTCTTCGGGAATATTGCCTGGACCGGGGGACTTCCCATTCTTGAGTCGTTTGCGTACTTTTCTTATTTCAGTAATAGTTAGTCTTATGGGTGAAGAAGTCGTGTGTATATTATCAAACTCATCGTCACGGTTCCCTAAAAATTTTTCCCTGTCCTCGTTTAATAATTTTGCGAAATATTCATTCCATACTTCTGGGGTTATGGGTGATATTATATCTTTTTTTGTTTCCTGTCTAATTGTCTAAGAATTTCCAGCTCTTTGAACTTTGTCTTCCTCCCAGATATGTATTCAGTCTATTACAATTCTTTTCCCACGTGTCGTTTTTTCCTTTGAGTGATATGCTGGTGGTTGCTTTTGTATTCAGGAACTTGAGGTATTTTTGTTTCTTTTCTAAGACGAGCTTCTCCGTTTCCTTGTCCCACCAATAAGGTTTTCTTTTATGTCCTGGTTCGTGGTATCCTAATGATTCTTTAGCTGCTTGGTGTATCGAGTTTTTAATATGGTTATAGTGGTCTTGTATATCTTCAAATTCTTTGTTTCCCAACATATCGTCTAACCTTTTCCTGTATAACTCTTTCACGCTATCGTGTTCCAAGCTGTTTAGTTTGAATTTTTTTTTCGCTCTGATTTTGTTCTGGTTCATTTGTCGTGGAGTGTTGTTTCGTATTTTCCGCTCTTCCAGGGAATGCTGTTTTCAATTTCAGTAGGTGATGGTCTGAGCCGCATGTTATTCCTCGATACGCTCTTACATCGTGAACTTTAATCTGTGTTGTTTGTTTTATTATACTGTAGTCTATTATTGACTTTAGCTCTCTCGTGTTTTGTGTCCAGGTGTATTTGTGTATCTCTTTATGTGGGTAAAACCCATTTAATATCCGCAGATGATTTTGTTCGCACACCTCTATTAATCTCTGTCCATTATTATTAACTATTCCTTCTTCGTGTTTTCCAATTACTGAATTGTTATCTTTTTTGCCCACTCTACTATTCATGTCCCCCATTATTATCAGTTCTCTTGATGTTCCTACTTTTAAAATTTTGTCGTGTAATTGTTCAAAAAATTCATCTTTCTTCTCTACTAGGGCATCGTCATTGATTGCATATATTCCCAAGATAGTGACTCTATATCCGCAAATACATATATTCAGTTTAATTATCCGTTCGCTTATGGCTTCCCAGTTGGATATATATCTTCTCAAGTTCTTACGTACCATAATAGACACCCCCTGTTGTGCCCTTTTATCTTTTGGTACTCCACTATAGAAGTGATCGTAAGGCCCTATGTTTTCTGATAATATTCCTTTCTTTTTAGTTTCCATCAGAATAGCTATATCTATGTTAGCATTTTTCATTTCTTCCACTACTTCGTTTAGCTTTCTAGTACATTCCAAGTAGCTAGATTTTTTGTCCGTTTTCGTAGCTTGAGTCGTCTTCGTTGAATCCATCCATTCCGAGGCTGGTTACTAGGATTTTTAACCATTCAGAAGTTTTTCGGAGTGTCAGAGGGTTGGCCTGACGTCTCAACCCCCAATCCTGGAGGGCCGGGTTATTTGTAGTCGAGGTTTTCTTCCTCTAGCCTTTGATGAACCAACACCAAAATACAAGGCAGCATCTTCGTCTGTATCCTAGACAGGAGCCCTTACAGGGTGCTATCATCCGGGCCAGATGAACCCTGGTTTTTTGTACGAGGTTGTTACTCCTCCCCCTCTTCCTTTCTTATCTCTTGCGTGATAAGACTCCAGGCTTGGGACTGGCATAGCGGAGTTTTCCAATTTTTTATTTCCTCCGAAAAAAATTGCTTCGGACGGTACATATTTGTTTACAACATAGATAACCTCTTCATTGGACGAAGATTCCCCTCAAGTTAATTTTTGAAGTTAGGAAACAAAAAAAATTCGGATTTCCATTTGACAGTTCGAAGCACGAGGACATTTTTCCGGTTGGCGAAGGCGAAGTTCGCGTGTTTTGGGGCTCTGGAGTGTGGAACGATGGTCCACAAACTGCTTGGTAGGGGTTCTAATCGCAGAGGCTTTTAAGCGGTGGGCGGAGGGATTCCTAAAAAACGTCGGTTTGAGGTTATGTGATTTGAGCAGGTAGTCGAGCACGTATGGCCGTTGCGTAATCGGGTTGAGAAAACGATTATATCCAAAACCAGTAGCAGTTTCCCGAGGAGAATCTTTATTAGAGGTCATGGAGTATATGAAAAGTTTAAGCTAAATATTTAAAATATAAAATCCCTACAAGGTTATGGACATAGTATCCAGATTCACTTTGTTATGGACCTTGTTGAGAATCATTTAATATAACAGAAAACTAAGGGTTTTGAAATATAACCCGACACTCGGCCGAATAGTCCTGGCAGCTGTGGCCGCAAAACGTATTGAGAGAGACAGAGGGTCATATCTGGGAAATAGGGTGGGTAAGAAACTAGTTTGAAGCCCAGCTCGTGCAGTTTTGCCATTGTTTTTTTTTTTTTTTATGGGTCTAGCACACGTGCTACAGGGAAATCCCTAAAGCGCTACAGGAGCGACACGTGTGCGGAGAAAGCGATTCACGTTGTTCTTGAATCGCTGTAGATTGTACTCGATGGGAAACACAGTCCTGGGTAAACCATTCCAAAGGTATGATGTTCTCCATATAAAAGACTGCTTGAAAAGCGTTGTACGAGGAGTAACAAGCTGAACCTCATACGGATGTGAAGCATTAGCGCGACGTGTACTTCTATTATGCACCGCTCTGGGAGGAATTAAACGGGCCACATCTTTCGAACACTTTCCATGAAAGTACTTGTAGAATAGGCTCAAGTCGCCAACCGTTCTTCGATGTTCCAGCGAATCAAGGCCGTCGGTCAGTTCCGGGTGTCCAATCAGACGAACAGCTCTTCTCTGGATAGAATCCAACAAATGCAGTGTATGTTTGGGAGCGGAGCTCCAAACATGGGAGCAGTATTCCATAGTTGGTCGAATTTGAGCTTTGTAAAGAATTAACAGTTGTTGTGGAGTGTAAAGCTTTCTGGTTCGAAACAATATTCCCAACTTTTGAGAAGCTCTTCTTGCTATGCCTGCAACATGTTCATGCCAGGACATATTTGCTCCCAAATTAACGCCTAACAGATTGAGTGACGATGTTAGAGGGATGGAGTGCCCCGACATAACTATGTCGGGTTCTGCAACGTTAACTTTTTTAGAAAAAACTGCTGCCTGGGTTTTTGTAGCGTTAAATTCCACTTGGTTATTGTCACCCCAAGATAGAATTTCTTCCAGGTCTTTGTTAAGTTGAATGACTTCCTGCTGTCTGCGGATATTCGTCTGAGTAGTCGATGTCCGAGCGTTCAAAGTGAATGAAGAGATAAGTGTACTGTCATCTGCAAAGCTGTAGATTGGATTCTCGGTCTTTTCCAGCAGATCGTTAATATAAATGAGGAAGAGAGTAGGAGACAGTATGGAACCTTGGGGCACACCGGCGTTGATAGTGAAGGTGTTAGAAAGAAATCCGTCAACCGCCACTCGTAAAGAACGCTCTCTGAGGAAACATGAGAGCCACAAACAGAACTTTTCAGACATACCACAAGAACGTAGCTTAGCTAACAGCCCATCGTGCCAAACACGGTCAAATGCCTTGGATATGTCAAGAGCAACCGCTCGAGATTCTCCAAAGTGTTCAATTGCGTTGTTCCAAACATGTGTTACATAAGTCAGAAGATCTCCTGTTGATCTATTTTTACGAAAGCCATATTGGTGATCACTAATAATGTTGAATCCTTCAAGATATTTTAGAAGATGCTGATTGATAGCCTTTTCCATGACTTTCGATATTATTGAGAGTAGTGCGATTGGTCGGTAGTTATTTGGCAAGGTCTTCTTGCCTTTTTTAGGTATCGGCTGAACTGTGGCACATTTCCAGCAGGAAGGAAATATTCCCTTTCTGTAGGATAGGTTGAAAAGTCTACAGAAAACTGGTGTTAGTTCCCTCGCACAGTTCTTGAGAACTATGGCAGGTATTCCGTCAGCTCCTGAAGCCTTTTTGGTGTCTAGCTTCATCAAAATACGTTTTATGGTACGCTGTCTGAAGACAATATCGGGCATCCTTGACTGCACTATGGGAATAGTAGGTGGTGTATTTCCTTGGAAATCGACAGTAGAATGTGAAGCAAAGAGTTCAGCCAACAAGTTCGCTTTCTCAACAGGTGTCGTTGCAATAGAATTATCTGGCCGTGTGAGTGGCGGTATGGTGGATTTGGTGAAATTCTGACCAACTGCCTTAGCGACTGACCAAAAGGACCTGGAATTGCCGGGACAAGCGAGAAGTTTGTTTCTAATCCGTTGATTGTGTACCTCCTTGGTTTCGTCGATAATTTCTTTGCATCTGTTCCTGGCACGAACAAAGATGTTACGATTTATGGTGTTAGGATCTTCACGCCACTGTCGGTATGCAAGATGTTTAGAAGCAACAGCTTCTTTGCATTTTAGATCAAACCAAGGCTTGCCGTTGGAAGGGCATTTCTTCGAAAAAGGGATGTAAGCATCCATACCGGCCAAAATAACATCGGAAACCTCCCTGGCGCAGTCAGATGGGTCGTCGGATCGAAAACAAACGTCCAACCAAGGGAAAGTTCGAAAATATTCCATGAGATCTTCCCATTTAGCAGATTTGTAGTGCCAAATCTTGCGCGGTTTGGGCGCCTCTCTGTCACTGATTGGTAGAATACTCGATGTCGAAAGTAGTTTATGGTCGGAAGAACCTAACGGTGGATTTACGCTGACCGTGTAAATCTCCGGATTGGTGGTTAAAAAACAGATCAAGAAGACTGGCGAACTCTCCGTCTCGATCAGGGATCCGTGTTGGTTCATCAATAAGCTGAGTCAAGCCACAACTGATTGAAAATGATTCGGCTTCACGACCTTGTTCGTCGGTAGTATTTGAATATTTAAGCCAGTTGATGTTGTGGACATTAAAGTCGCCCAGGATGGCAATTTCGGCATTTGGATAGTTAATTTGTAAATGATCTATGGTGTTTGCAAGAGAAGCGAAAAGTGTTCTAAAGTTTGTATCACTTGGTGGTCGATAGAGGATACAGACGAACCTTGTGGTTGGTTGAGTCGTTATTTTTAACCACATAACATCAAAGTTTGGGGGCTCCAGAGCCTCTTCTCGTTGGCAAGAGAGGTCGCTTCTGACATAAAGACAGATTCCAAAGTTACGCCTAAATCGGGAATAGAAATCGTACCCAGGATAAAGATAGTTTACTATGCTGGTCGATGAACTGACCTTAGTTTCACAGAGAGCAAGTACATGAGGTTTATTTGATTGCAGGTGTTGGTGCACTGAATTTATGTTCGAATTTAAACCTCGTATGTTGCAAAAATCCATTTTGAAATACTGTTCTCTGCATGTCGACGCCCCTGAACCAGCCCCCACCCGGAGATCCGAACGGGGGGCTATTTTACCTCCGGAATTTTTTGTATCCAGGTGCCTCATCATGCTATTTGGTCCCACAGTCCGGGACATCGGCACAGCCACGAAACGTTAAGCAACTTCACGCAGCTTAAGCCGATGCGATGGTATCACACCGGGCGATGCTGGTGAGATCTGGGCATCTACCATCTAGATTGTTCTTTAAGTCGCCTCCTACGACAGGCAGAACATACCGGGGGAGATATTCTATCCCGCCCTCCCACGGGTGGCGGTAACGGCCGAGGTGTGAGTAGCCGCATTCTCCTGATGAAGGAGCGCTATCTTGGTCGTTTCTGCTTTAACTCGCTACGCAAACGGTCCGATAACGTTGCGTAATAAGAGCTAGTCACTGTTTTCCGCTTTTCTAAATAGTCAATCATGATGATACCGTGTGAGTTTAAAAAAATAGTTTCCTTCACTTTTCCCACCGATTAAACTGTTTTCGCTTTTTTCGGTATTCTTTCACCTTCGCTTTAACCGCCATTTTGTCTCTGGAGTGTTGTAGTTGGTTCATGTTTCGGCTACAGTCACAAAATGACACTAGAAGTCTTTCGGATTACTCTGCAAATTCCCAAAGACGATTTTGAAATGTCCTTCCTCGTGTGTTTTTGATATGGAGCTAAGCGCGGCATCGAACCATCGAGTGCTCAGGTTTTTCATTTTTAGAGTTTCATGTACCCATTCATATGAGATCCCTATCATCTCAGCAATCTCACGAAGCTTAATACGACGATCTTCCATCATGAAATCAAGAATTTTATGGACCATTTCTTCAGAAGAAACATCAATGTGTGTAGTATCTGTACAACGTTTATCCAGTAATAAATGGTCTCGAGTACTGGAGTCCCCATGAACTTCTTTCAGTTTAGTTGCTATTTAGGTCGCAGTCCATTTTTTTAAATAAAAATATTTTATTACTCCACGATACACCATTTTTACGAAACGTGTAACACCGATTACTTACGACAGGTGCCAACAAACAACTGCGCGTTGCATCTGTTTAAAACTTTGAACATAACCGTTACAAGAATCTCGCTTACCAAGAGTCATGTCGCTTAACAAAATTTTCGCAATTTCTTAGAAATTTACCAGACTTATCCATCCACCTTCGTATAATCTTAATAGGGTTCGTATATTCAAATTTGACGGTTGACTATAACATAATAACGGTAAAAAACTATTGTAACATGTCATTCATACAAGCAATATCATAATTTAATATTGTTATGAGCTTCATAGTAGATAAGCATCCCTAGCTTAAATGCAATTGGTAGAAAATAGTGCAAATGAGGACTGCAAATAAAAAATTCTTTATTTGTTCTGGAACGTTTCAATTGTTTATTAGATATTTTTCATATTTCAAACATTTCATTAGTTGACAGTATATGATACACAGAATAGTACATTTATTACTTGTAGACCTCCATAATTCATATTAAGAGAATCATGAATCTCATTACTTGATAAGCAATAAAATATTTAAAATATTAACTCGCTTTGATGTTTCTTAATGTCCAGAGTACCAAATTTTAGGAACTGATCCAATATTTGGAAGCTTAAAGAAATCCAATAGAGGATCGAAACGTTGCGGAATTAATAAAGCATCATTCATTTGCCGTCCTCGTTTACACTATTCTCTATCAACTACAGGGTGCGGCGTTTAAATCCGGACAAATTAAACATTTTTTTAAAAGAAAATTTTATTCATCAAAAAATTAAAATGAAAAAAATCCTTTTGCATATCAGTTGTGTGACCTATCCCGAGTGGAATTATTCGATGTAACCTCCCTCAGCCGCAATGGCCGCTTCCATCCTTAGCCTGAGGCGCTCGCACACAATAGTAGTCGAGGGGGGTTCAAACCCGGGCTATTGGGGGGCCAGAACTCGTTAGACCAGAACATTTCCACGTCATCCGATAACCAGTTTTGGACTAAATGGCTCCTGCATGCCGGTGTGCGTTCTCAGAAGCATTCTATTTAGTAACAGTTGATCTCGGGTAGACTTTCTAAAATCGCGGCTCTTCGGTTGTACTCCGCATTTGTTCACAACGTCTCGGTCATTTCGAGGTTATGACTGTTTACTAGAAGCGTGTGGCTTTCACGAACGTCAACAACGACCTATAGGCGAACTACTATAAGGCGGAAAATTCAAATTTAAATTTGTCCGGATTTAAGCGCCGCACCCTGTACATTGCCTGACAGGGCAGTATGAATTATTTCAAAATATTTCTTTTAATATTCAACAATTTTTATTATAGGCTGAGAGACAGACAGCCAGTACTTTGTTACCTGGTCCAAGTGCTAAATTTTCAGGAGATAAGAAACAATTTTTGGAAGATTGCAGACAGGCACTGTACGCTAGCAAAATAGTATCGTATGCTCAAGGTAAGATAATTGAAAAAGCAATCCGTAATACAATAATTGAAAAGTAATGAGTTCCCATCGAAATTTTACCCTTGTTATTATGTATTTAGAATACAGCATCAAAAATTAAATTTAAGGAGCAATTTTATGGGGACAATACAACTAGGTTTCCATTTTAAAAATGAAAACTCAGCCTTTTTACGAGGGTGGTTCAATAAATACCCGTGTTTAAACACAGATGGTATTGCTAAGGCAAGTTGATGTTACCATCGTGTGTTATCATCTAATAAATGACAATAAAAAAAATTGACACCGATTCATCGGTTAGTTTGCATTTGGCAGCCATTTGTGTAACGTGTTTGTCGCCCAGATTGCAAAAGTGCAGTATCTTTCAGTGGTTCGCTTTTTGCTTTTGGGTGGAAAAATATGTAAGGAGATAAAAGCAAAATTGGATGCTGTTTATGAGGACCCTTCCCATCAATGACAACAGTCAGATATTTGTTCAACGAATTTAAAACATGGTCGAACATCCGTTTTTGATGTCGATCGCCGGGGACGCCCATCAGATGTGGTTACCGAGGAAATCATTGAAAAAGTCCACGACAAGATTTTCGCTGATCATCAAACGAAAGTACGCGAATTAGCAGAGGCCATAAGTGTGTCGGCGGGAACGGTAATTAATATTGTACATGATAAGTTGGCTATGAAAAAGTTGTCGGCCCGATGGGTGTCGCGGTTGCTCACCGTGGACAATAAGCGGGTGCGGCTTTCAACTTCGTAGCTGTGTTTAGAGCAATTTAAGTGAAATCTGAAGGCCTTTTTGCGTCGAGTTGTCACCGTTGATGAGACCTGGATTCATCCTACACCCGAAACCAGGAAAAGTTATGGGGACGATTTTTTGGGATGCAAAGGGCATCATCTTCATTGACTTCTTAGAAAAAGGAAGAACTATCACTGGACTATACGATAGTGAGTTATTGGACCCGTTCGACAAGAAATTGAAGCGAAGAACACAGTGCTGTTTTACCACGAGAGTACTCCAGCACAGTCATCCGGAGTTGTCGCCGCCAAACTGCATGAATTGCGTTATGAATTGCTGCCACACCTCCCGTAATCGCCCGACCTGGCTCCCTGCGATTTCTTCTTGTTCCCAAACATGAAGAAATGGCTCGCAGGAAAAAAATTCAGCTTAAATGAGGGGGGTCGTCGTATTTTGGGGAGTTGGACAATTTCTATTTTTTGGAGGGATTAAAAAAATGGCAAGGACTATGTTGAAAAATAAAAACTTTGTTTTTGAAAACAATGGCATCTTCAACCCCAACACGGGTACTCATTGAATCACCCTCGTATGTAAAATTTAGGTGAAAGAGACAGAAGTCGACGAATTTTAGTAGTATTACAGAGATTTTTCCTGGTTGTTTGTTGCGAGAATAAACAAATTTCAAGTACAATTGTTTTAGTCAAGTATGTAAAGGGGCAGCTTCAAATAGATCGTATTAATCCTGTTTATGGTTTTTGGAATCAAGGAATCTGAAAATCTAATATTTATTATTATCAGTTTTAATAGAAACGCTATTTCTATGTAATGTAGATCATATTTGTGACGGAAGTATTGGGCAAATAAGTTTTTTATAATATGCTTATTTTATTTTTTCTTTTTCAGGTTTCATGTTACTTCGTGAGGCAGCTCAAGTACACAAGTGGGACTTGGACTACGGTTCCCATCGCACTTATGTGGCGCGGTGGTTGCATCATCCGTTCAGTTTTCTTGGGGCAAATCAAAAAAGCCTTTGACTCAGACAAAAACTTGAATTCATTGTTATTGGCGCCTTTCTTCTTAGAGGCTATTACTAAAGCACAAGCTGGATGGAGAAACGTCGTATCTACTGCTGTTACTTTAGGTGAGTAAATTGAAAGTATTATTGTTTATTAATTTCATAAAATACTCATTCGCAATGCTGCGCAGATCTGACGGACCACAATTTTTAACCCTTCGATCTAACTCATCTCATACTAGTTTGATGGGAGAGAGACCGGGAAGTGGGATTACCCAGGTACTTGATGATGCCTTGGAGGGTAAGGCTTGCTGGCATGGTGCTAGAAGATTTACTGAACATGATTGCTTGGATCTTGGTTGGGTTGATCTGTATTCTCCAATGTTATGTTCGAACCAAGGGACTAACATGTTTAGGTGGCGTTGAAGGCAGCTGATGATGATCCTGGTGGCCTTGGTGGTGACGGTGTCACGAGCATACTTGAGCAGGAAAGCTGATCCGACTTGGGAATGTCGGCGGTGAAGATGTTGAATAAGTGGTGGGAGATAACGGAGCTTTGGGGGAATCCGGCTCGTATAATTTGACATCGGAGATAGTCTAGTCGACTCGAACTTAGAAAGTATGATCCGAGTGGAAGGCGAGGACCAGTCGTGTTATGTTTGTGGAATAGCCGTGACGTATGAAGTTGAAGATAAGATTTAGTGCCAAACTCGGTCGAAAACCTTGGAGATTTCAAGAAAGACAGCTCCAACCTGATATTTGCGATTGGAGCTGTTGACGATGTGTTGGGAGATAGCTGTTGTATGATGCACGGTGCCGTGGGAGGGTCGAAACCCAAACTGTTTGTTTGGGATGACTCTGAGCTCTAAAGTTCTGGCTCGGATGATTTCGAGGATAACCTTCTCAACCACTTTGTCTAGGCAAGAAAGTAGGCTAATTAGCCCTCGTGAAAGGGGAGTGCTGGGTTTTCTGATTGGGATAATCTCAGCTTTCTTCCAGAAGGGTGGTTTATAACGTTCATAGTTTCTGTAACCTGTTTCTTGGGGAGTTTTTACAGGGTCTTGATGAGGATTTTGTTGTGCCCTACTGTGACGCTAAGTATGGCCGGCGAGTTATTTTACCTGAGATATATGACGCTAAAGCTATCTAACGAGAAAAAGGGTTGATACTTTTTCGACAACCCAATATTTGGGAACAAATTTGTTTATTATTTTATCACTACAAAGTTCATTCATTCCCACGTTTTGTTGCCTATTACATAACTTCTAAAAAAATTGTATTGGAGATCTCTCTTTCCGATATTTTTCAAATATTCACTGAAACTGATTATGATCAACCATGTCGAAAGTCTTGGAAATTGCTTGTCTTTGTCGACACAAAAATGTATATTTTTTAGTTTCGAAATAAAAAGTGGGGGCTCGTGCAGCGATGCCGTATTCATTGTGAGACCGGTAAAAGAAAAATCCGTAGAATACAATATTCCAGCTTACTTGTGCCTGACAGACTTAAAAAAAGCTTTCGACAATGTCCAATAGAAGACGTTATTCATCTATTATATAACAGGAACATTCCATTAGACTTAATTAAAACTATCGAGAATATATACAAAGACAATAAAGTAGTCGCAAGATTAGCAAAAGGAATGACATAACCAATCAACTGTGAATCTGGAATCAGGCAGGGAGACTTTTTAAGTCCTTTTCTATTTAATATTGTCATGGATGAAATTATAAAGAATGTCGAAAGAAAGAAGGGATATAGAATGCGTAACAGAGAACTTAAAATTATATGTTATGCAGATGATGCGCTAATAATGGTTGAGACCGCATCTGCAAAGGCTGCTATACGAATTCTACATGGCAGCAAAACAATATATTATGTCACTCTCGACTGAAAAAATCAAGACAATAGTAATACTAGCAAAAGAGCCGATCAGGTGCAAGCTGGTGGTGGAAAATAAACCAATAGAACAGGTGTTGGAGGTCGATTACCTGGGAATCAAAATATCTAGTATCGGAAAAATCGAGGAAGAAGTAAAACAAGTCTAATAGGAGAGCGGGATGCCTCAATGATACCATATTTACAAATAAATTCCTTTCCGTTGAGACCAAAACAAGAATATACAAGAGAGTAATACGATCAGTAATGACTTACACATTTGAAACAAAACCCGATACAAGTATAACACAGATGATGCTGGAATCAACTGGAATGAGAATACTTAGGGGATCTGTAAACAAGACACTGAGGAATAGGGAAAGTATAGTATATATGTAATATAGGAAATATCAACCAGTGGATAAGAGGAAGAAAAGTGGAATGGGATCAACATATAGGAAGAATGGCAAACAACAGGATAGTAAGGATAGCGAGAGACAAGTCACCGAATGGAAGAAGATCAATGGGACGTCCAAGAAAGAGTTGGAGCGACACTTTATAGAGCAGGGAACAAAGAAAACAGGCAGCTGTAAGTCGGAAGAAGAAGAAACAAAAACAATCTCTACAAAATTGAAGGGGTTGATAATAACACGTCTGCAAAAAAAAAAATTGAGAGCTGTTTTGGTTTTTTTGCGTAATTCTTATGTTTTTGGGTGTACTGAATCCGAAAATGACTTTCATTTTGTCATAGAACGTCACGTTTTCTGACAATGTAGGTATCTATGTTAAACAAGTTATTATCTTAAAATAAAAGATAAAAGACTAAAAAAATTTTTTTAAATTTATAATTGGGTAACAATACTTATTTTTTTATCTAAAATACATTCATTAGTAAGCACTAAACACATTTCTTTTTCCCAGTGAGACTCCTTTTGGTACATTTTCGCTTGTAGGAAGCATCTGGAAGGTCTCTCTGAAGCGTCCAACAGTAGTCTGCCATCATTGAGACGCTCCATCTTCCCTGGTATCTTTTTTCCATCTCCTTAATATCTTGGTGAAATCGTTCACCTTGCTCTTCACTCAGATCTCCTAAATTTTCTGGAAAGTAGTCGAGGTAGGAATGAAGAAAATGTACTTTTAAACTCATTAGGCAACCTAAAGCTTGAAATGCTTTTAACATTCTTTTAACGATTTGTTTGTAGTTAGGGTCTTTGTTATTGCCTAAAAATTTCTCTATGACCTCTTTAAAGGCAGTCCACCCTTTTCTTTAAGGATCCGTCATGGTTGTGATGAATTGTGGATCAGCCATAAGCCGTCTAATATCTGGTCCAACGAAAACACCTTCCTTCAACTTTGCCTCCGAGAGGCCTGAAAACTTTGATATTAAGTATTTGAAGCAATTTCCATCTCTTGGAAGTGACTTTACAAATTGCTTCATCAATCCCAGCTTTATGTGAAGCGGTGGTAGAAGAACTTTATGAGGAGGCACCAAAGTTTCATGCAGGACGTTCTTTTCGTCAACTTTAAGCTCCCTCGGAGGCCAACACTTTTTGGTCCAGTGATTTGCTCGGTCTCTACTATCCCATAGACACAAAAAGCAAGGGAATTTGGTAAACCCAGATTGTTGTCCGAGCAACATGCCCAAGATTTTTAAATCACCGCACACTTGCCAACCGTGGTCTTTATATTTTAATTTGCAAAGAACCAATTCCAAGTTCTTGTAGGTTTCCTTGAGGTGTACGGAATGATCGACAGGAATGGAAGCATAGAAACCGCCCCTTGTGTAGCAGAACTGCTTTAAGGCTTCTTTTTGAAGAATCTATGAAAATACGCCATTGTGCTGGGTCGTATGAGATCTTAAATGTATCCATCAAACCTTCAATATTGGTACAATAAACCAACTCGTCCTCTTGGGCAAAGTAGGAAGTGAACTGCTTCTCACGATATCTAAACCAGGAGGAAGACACTCCCGGCAAAAGTAAGTTCCTGTTTTTGAGCCTTGATCCAAGCGACTCAGTAGCGTTTTTGGGAAGATTCAAGTCTCTTACCAAATCATTTAGCTCGCCCTGGGAAAACAATTTCGGACTGCTGTCATCTTCAAATTGAAAACTTGACTTGTCATCGGGTTCAGGTACAGCACCATCTTCGTCAGAACTTGGAATCTCTTCCAAGGTAGCAGGGGCCTTGGGCACTGGTATTTCGGTCCCATGAGGGATGGGACGAATAGCTGATTGCAGATTGGGGTATGAAATGGACTGCTTCCATTTTGAATTATACCCTTTCACATTACACGAACAAAAGTAACAATCATCACTATGGTTCTTTTGCTCGCGCCATACCATAGGAATCGCATATCGGAAAGCTTTTTTCTTGCCCTTAAACCAATTTCGAAGGTCGTCAACACATCGTTTGCAGACTTTATGAGGTGCCCAAACTTTATCCTGATCTCCAAGTTTTAAGCCAAAATACGTGAAGTATACTTTTTTTACAAAGTTCGTAATATTAAGTTGTTGCTTTAATACCATATATTCGCCACAAATATAACAGAAACTGTCAGACGAATTCACACACTTCCGCACAGATGACATTGCACTATATTGAACCAAGATCTATAAAACAATGACGAGTTAACACGTAATTGTACCGCGCCACTTTCTACACTATCGGAGCGCGCACGTTCTGGTTACAACGTTTATGTTTGTTAATTTAGCTCACACAGGGCGTTCTTTATTTAGAAAGTAATGATAGTTATGGCCTGTATACATTTGAAAACAGTAATCAAAATAAAATTGTACCTATTTATATATGACTTCAAGTTAGCCCAAAAAAAACCTTTTTTATAATAAAATTTTGCGTTTTGCAAAATAAGCTGACGTTCTGGAATTTTTTGAATATTTTTTTAGTTTTCAGAACACCTAAATACATAGAAATCAGTTGAAAACATCCAGAAAGCATTTTTGTTGCAGACCTGTGTAATGCAATGTTAAATGACGTTACACAGGAATCAAATCAAAATATTGGATATTTCTAAAAGCTATATCTCTTATTATAACCTTAGAAAGCATTCTGTATTTGTCGTCGACTTTACGAAATTTTACTATTCTTTTATAGGTATTCCAACTCCAGCCTTAGGCACAGCCCTCGCCTTCTACGACGGCTACAGATCAGAACGTCTGCCCGCTAATTTACTTCAGGCGCAAAGAGACTACTTCGGGGCACACACTTACGAATTACTGGGTCAAGAAGGTAAATTTATACACACTAACTGGACCGGCACAGGAGGAAATGTTTCAGCTTCTACATATAATGCATAAAAGAAAGAACGACAGCGGGAAAAATTGTGAATGATATTTTGTTGTTAAATTTTATTATGTATAAAAAGTGATTCAGGTCTTTTTTATTGTTAATTATACAAAATAAAGTATTGTTTTTAAGAACTTTATGGTCTTATTTTTACTTATTTTAGGATTTCAATTAATGTTTGTAGAAAGCCTTACAATATGAGGTGTGAGTGAAAAGTTTCCGGACTAACCCTATAAAATCTAAAGTAGTTACTTCAGTCTAGTCTACAAGTATTTTCATGGAAACTGTTCGATGGATGTAGCCCGCTTAATTCCTCCCAGAGCTATGCATGATATTATTACACGTCGCACTAATACATCACGTCCATATAAGATTCAGCTTGTTACTCCTCATATAATACTTTTCAAGCAGCCTTTATGTGAAGAACATCATCCCTCGGAATGAATTGCCCAGGACTGTTTCCCACTGAATCCAACTTACAGTGATCCAAGACTAACGTGAATCGATTTTTCTGCACACACGTCGCTCTTGTAACGCCATAAGGATTTTCTTGCAGCATGTGTGCTACCCAAAAAAAATTTGAGCTTTATGACTCAAGTCACCTTCAAAATAGACTTCCTGCACTCAAATGCACGCGTCCCAATGTTTTTTCCAAACTAGTCGATTTTTTGGAAAGTCGACGCCCTTATTGCCTCCGGCGATTCGTGTTGTCTCTCTTTTACCACTTTGAAATGGAGATCCTTTAACTTCGCCTTCATGTGGGGGAGCAGGCCATAGTCACAGGTGCAAAATCCGGCGAATAAGGTGGGGTGGTAAGACATAGACTGAGCGCTTCAGGCTCGGTCTACTATCCAACATATGAAGGACAGAAAATATAGTGAATTGTATCCCTCTCTTTCCCACAATGAATACGATTGGTCGTAATTTTGGAGTCGTCCAACACTTACAACAAATAGTCCGGACCGCTGTGACAACAAAGTGTTACCTCATCCATTTAATGGAAATATCCCTTTTGTCTGCCCGTGTTTCTATGCTATAAGCCAGTATGGGTCTAACGCAAGTTCTAGATATTCTTATTTTTGCTTCTACACTTAGATCTTTGTTTTTCCAAACTACATCTCTGAGGGCCCCTGATATTGCTGCTGCTTTATTTGTTTGTTGTCTCACTTCTTCTGTTATATCTCCGTAACTAGTAATTAGTACTCCAAGATATGGGAATTTCATTACTTGCTCTATTAATTTCCCATTTATTTCTAATTTACACCTTACTGGTTCTTTAGCTATTGTGATGCATTTTGTTTTGTCGGTATTGGCTTCCATGTTCTATCTTTCTGCTACTCGTTTGAATTTATAGAACAGTCTTTGTAGGCCGTGTTCCGATTGTGATATTAGAACAATATCATCTGCATATCCCAGTATCTTTATTTGTTTATCTCCTAGTTCGTATCCATCGTGGACTAGTTTCACTTCCTCAATGAAAAATCATTGAGGAATCATCAAAAGTCCATTATTATGCAGAATAGTAACGGGCTTAAGGGGGTCACTACTGAGAAAAATGAAAAAAAAATACGTTTTTCGTTTTTTTCCATTTTTATAATCTACAATCATTTCTGCACAAAACAATCCAACCTCCACAATTATACGATGAGTATAAGTGCCTGAAATTTTTATATAAAGTAGTCAAGGTATGAGCCATCAGTCAGTATCGCCAAGATATGAGTCCCGCTCAGCCTTCGCCTAGCTTCGCACTACGCACCTTTCAATATACCACCCTATTCCACCCATTATGAAGTTATTATTATTTTCACTATTATTATTATTATCCCACTTTTTATTAACAATGCTTAGGAATAATTATATAACACTATTTACTATATACAAATAAAAAACTTTATTTTTACAAAAATATTTTGAAATACTATTTACTATATACAAATAAAAAACTTTATTTTTACAATAATATTTTGAATAAGTAATAATAAGATTTTATTATTTTGTTATACTTTTTTTTAACTAAAATGAACCCGCTTCATATGACGGGCCTTCTTTTTTTTCTAACTTCTTAAATTTTTCTTCTAAACTTTTTCTTGCTCTTGAAATTTTTTGCCTCTCGCATTTCGATGCTTGTTGTAAGTCTTTCTCGGCTTTCACTATTCTCAGTTCATCTTCCTTCATCAGCTCAGCAATTGTAAATTTTCCAGGGTCAATGAAAAGTTTTTCAAGTACTCGGCAGCGGGAAATATTACCTTCATTGAAGCAGCATAGTGCATCATATGCACCTAATTCTAGTGTGCTTTTCTCTACAAAAATATTTTTTGGGCATCTAACCCACAATGCATTATTATAGCTTTCGTTTGTGTTTTGTGTCTTACCGTGAACACATTTGTCTAACAGGGCTGGATTCGCCAGGTCCCTGAAGACAGGTTTCAAAATTTCCATTACTACTTTTGGTAGAGTGCTCATATAATTTTTTTTCTGCCTGGGCCTTGAGGAACTTACACCAGTCCAAGCTGCATAAATTGTGTGCCGGATTCTGGTCGTTTGAGCCGAGATAAAAAAATTCTGCCCCATACTGCTTTTTTCATCTCAGCCAAGCTGCCAACGTTTCTTCGTATGGCTAAGCCATAAAACTTTTGAATGTCGTTTATTGCCACATCCGTGAGTCTGCCCTTTCCTCCTATCGGCTTTCCATCTTGCAGTTTTTTGGACGTGTAGGAAGTTTTTAGCTTTCTGAGTCTAGATCCCATCCTTTTTTGTACATGTCCTATATACATTCTAACTTCTGAACTAAGAGACTATCTCCGTAAGGGTTTTGTTCTACAACCTTCAAGAAACCCTTTGAGTCTCCATCACCTAAGTAGTGAGAATATCTCACATTGTATTTGTCCATTGACCTCAGGAAAATTTGCTCTGCACCAGCTGCTTCCATAGCCCCACTGGTACCACTATGATTGGCTATGCAATTTTCATTATGTGTATTCTGAAATTTTAGTGGACAACGACAGTGTTTGGAGAGTACCACAATATCCACTAGTTTGCCTGAGTCAGTACTCGCAGCAGAGACCACGCCATTCAAAGAAGTATGGCCCCTTTTTTGCCAACTGCCATCTAGTGAGATGGCCAAATCCCTGTTGCCACTATTTGAAATACAGGCTTCCTCTACGGCAGCCACCATTATATCTTTTCCAACTACTTCAAGAGCTGAACGAATAACATTTTGGTGCAAAAAGTGCTTGCTTTGTGGGGGAGGAATGTTTATCATAGCACAAAGAAGTTTAGCTCCAGCAAATCCTTTACCAGTACACCTAAGTGCATAAGTAAATCTAATATTTATTGTATCTAATTTCACAGATTTACCTTCGAGTTCATAATCCAGTTTCTTGGAGTTCCTTAGTTTATTTAGGACTTGACAATTCTGACAAACAATCTTTATAGTGGATGCCAAACCGTTTCTCAAACAAACACTTAGGGTGATTTCACCACCACATTTTTTGCAGTCCACTGTTGAGTTCAGTGCTTTACTCAGCTCTCCAACATCCACCAAATCATACGCATGGTTGCTCATGAATGACTCAAATTTATTTTGATTACCTAGTTTTTTTGAAGAAGAAGAAGGTGTACGATTTTCAGATGAGGTTGATGGTGTTGATTCAACAGATGGTAAGGACATGACCAATTTACGAGCAACAGAAATATGTGTCCCACTAAAAGGTTTATTCCTTTTCTTGCTCTTGAAGCTAGTCTTTGGCTTAGTCATTTTTTTTTTCACAAAACAATAATAAAAACTATAATAAAATAACAATATAATAAAATTTAAAACAGCAATAGTAACAGAAAACAGGAAAAAAATTTGTAAATATGTAAACAAAAACAATCTCTCACGTAAAATATAACCAAACAAAACAAAACTAAAAAAAAAATTTGGAAAAAAAAACCTATTTTGTTGTAAACAATCAGTGTTGCCAAACTTGTTTTTGCAAAAAAAAAGAAGACAAACAATCTAGAAATAAATTTAAAAAAGTTGATTATAACAAAAAAAAGCAGTCAAAACTACAACTTTTTAGTTTTTCGGCTCTCCTGAAAAATTGACTTTTTTGTACATTTGCCCCATTATCTTCAAAACTATAAAAGTTATTGAGCTATTTTTTTTTTAAATATCCATGGCAACACTGTCTACAGTTCGGACTAAGGAAATGTCAAACGAAACAGCTGGTAATTTACCGTGTCAATTCAAACATACAAATAAAATTCATGAACTTTCAAAATTTCTAGAAAATGTAATTTAAATTATTTCTTTAAACCCTTAGTCCCATTAAATTATATAATAATAAATAATAAGTGTGCAAAGTTTCGTTGAAATAGGATGAACGGTTGCTGAGAAAATGGGTTTTACTTTTGAATGTAAATTGACCTCGGTAGTGACCCCCTTAAGCTATCTCCCTGTCTTATTCCTACTTTTATATTTATTTCCTTTGTTAATTCGTTATTACTTCTTATTCTTGTTGTGTTACCGTGATTGGTTTTTGTATTATTTCTGGTATTAGGCACAGAATTAGGTCCTTTATTAATTCTAATATATCTTTCAACCTGGCTCTATCGAATGCTTTCCTTAAGTCGATGAAACAAAAAAAATCTCTTACTTGCCTTATTGCAAAGATAGCGTCTGTGGTTGATCTGTTTTGGCGGAACCCTTGTTGCTCGTCGCTTATTGTTTTCTATATCACTCTTCAGAATACTTCTGAACACTTTCATAATACTTGCTAGCAGCGTTATTTCTCATTTAACACCTTGGAGAATCTCGAGCGGTTGCTCTTGACATATCCAAGGCATTCGACCGTGTTTGGCACGATGGACTGTTGGCTAAGTTGCGCTCTTATGGTATGTCTGAAAGGTTCTGTTTGTGGCTCTCATGTTTCCTCAGAGAGCGTTCTTTACGAGTGGCGGTCGACGGATTTCTTTCTAACACCCTCACTATCAACGCTGATGTGCCCCAGGGCTCCATACTGTCTCCTACTCTCTTTCTCATTTACATTAACGATCTGCAGGAAAAGACCGGGAATCCAATCTATAGCTTTGCAGATGACAGTACGCTTGTCTCTTCATTCACCTTGAACGCTCGGACATCGGCTGCTCAGGCGAATATCCGCAGACAGCAGGAGGTCGTTCAACTCAACAAAGACCTGGAAGAAATTCTATCTTGGGGTGACAGTAACCAAGTGGAATTTAACGCTACAAAAACCCAAGCGGCAGTTTTTTCTAAAAAAGTTAACGTTGCTGAACCCGACATAGTTATGTCGGGGCACTCCATTCCCCTAGCATCGTCACTCAATTTGTTGGGCGTTAGTTTGGGAGCAAATATGTCTTGGCATGAACATGTTGCAGGCATAGCAAGGAGAGCTTCTCAAAAGTTGGGAATATTATTTAGAACCAGAAAGCTTTACACCCCACAACAAGTGTTAATTCTTTACAAAGCCCAAATTCGACCAACTATGGAATACTGTTCCCCCGTTTGGGGCTCCGCTCCCTAACATACACTGCATTTGTTGGATTCTGTTCAGAGAAGAGCGGTCCGTCTGATTGGGGACACGGAATTGACCGGCGGCCTTGATTCGCTGGAACATCGAAGAACGGTTGGCGACTTGAGTCTGTTCTACAAGTATTTTCATGGAAAGTGTTCGAAGGATGTAGCCCGCTTAATTCCTCCCAAAGCGGTGCATGTTAGAAATACACGTCGCGCTGGTGCTTCGCATCCGTATGAGGTTCAGCTTGTTACTCCGCGTACAACGCTTTTCAAGCAATCTTTTATATGGAGAACGTCATCCCTTTGGAATAATTTGCCCAGCGCTGTGTTTCCCACCGAGTACAATTTACAGCGATTCAAGAACAACGTGAATCGCTTTTTCCGCACTCGTGCCGCTTCTGGAGCGCTTTAGGGACTTCCCTGCAGCACCTGTGCTAGACCAATAAAAAAAACATAAAAAAAAGTCGTGTTACGAAATAAAAGAGGTCATCCGCGAGATAACTTGGTGGGTGTATAGACTTATGTGTCACCTGGCTAGTTTTTACTGCGTTAAAAAACGTCTCTAACGTTATACACGAAAATTTAAAACTATCCTTAACATTGTTATTTTACAAAACTTATGATACTTTAATCATTAAATTACTTTAAACGTTATTATTATACTAATATATTGAAATCAGAATAATTTACAAATAGATTTCATTGATTTAAGCTCTAAATATGCTTTAAAAAATCACGGTAGTAATGAAAATCAATAATTTTTAAAAACTACAATTATTTATGTACATACTACATGATCAAAATTCATTAGAATCATGTAATGACGAGTAACGCTCGATCTGACTTTCGCGGATAAATTTGGTTGGTCACAAAATATTACCAGGCTGAGAGGTGGACGATCATAAAAATTAAAAAGTAGAATATTTTACCTTTAATTTGGCGTTTGATTAATCCATTAAATCCGTAGCTATGAGGCGACGACCATTTATAATCATAGTTTTTTTCATTATCTACATGGATCTCATTACGCCATTCGTATTTTTTAAACCATATTTAGAGCTTAAATAAATCTAGTTGTAAATTAATCTGATTTCAATATAAAGGATGTCCCAAAATTCACGTAAGATTTGAATTTAGCGCCATTTGTATGGTAAAGTATTGCCAACAAAACAAAAAACACAGCGTTACAGCTGATACTTCAGGGTTATTAAAAATGGAGTGTTACACGAAAGAACAACGTGTTTTCATTGTTGCTACAGCTACAGTTCGGAATTTTCGTACAAAATATGGTCGGAATAGTGATTTAAAACTTATCAACTCTGAAGAGATTAATTGAAAAATTCAGGGAGACTGGATCAATTAGCGATCTTAAACGCTCTGGCCGTCCTTCAAAAAGCCATTCGACACAAAAATATTTAAGCAGTTCGTGAGAGTGTTGCTGAGACTCCAGGGACATCAATTCGGCACCGTGGTCAAGAATTGGACATTTCAAGAAGCTCTCTACAGCGTATTCTCACGAAAGATTTGCATCTTCATGCTTACAAAGTTCAATTGACTCAAGAACTGAAGCCTACTGACCACGCACAACGAAGAGAGTTCGTTGAATGGATATGGAACAACAACAAGTGGATACTGATTTTTCGAAGAAAATCATCTTCAGCAATGAGGCTCATTTCCATCTTGATGGCTTCGTTAATCGACAAAATCGTCGCATTTGGGATTCAGACAATCCACACGTGACTTGCGAAACAAATGCATCCACAACGTGTCACTTTTTGGTGCGGATTTTGGGCTGGAGGCATCATCGGACGATACTTCTTCGAAAATGCGGTTGGCCAGGCAATAACAGCTAATGGTGATCGTTATCGCGATATGATAATCAAGTTTTTTGTGCTTAAATTGCACGATATGGATGTGAACGACATGTGGTTTCAACAAGACGGTGCCACATACCATACAACCCGAGAAGCAATTCAATTACTGCATGAGTCATTTCCTGGTCGTGTAATATCCCGTTTTGGAGATCAGAATTGGCCGCCCAGATCATGCGATTTAACGTCGTTGGACTTTTTTCTTTGGGGTTTTTTAAAGTCTAAGGTTTATGCCAACAAGACCACCCACGACTTGAAGGAGGAAATTAAGCGCTGTCTCAACGAAATTCAGCCACATTTATGCAAAACGGTCATGGAAAATTTCGACAAAAGAGTGCGTATGTGCCAGCAAAGCCGTGGAGGCAATTTACCCGATATGTTGTTCCATACATAACCCTATACTGTATACTTTATGAATCGATACAAAAAATACAATTTTTAATTAAAAACCTGGTTTTCTATCAAAATTACTTCTTGCGTGAATTTTGGGACACCCTTTATAATATACTTGAAATCATTATTTGACAATAGTTATTTTTTTATTTATAATAATTGTTATTATATATATATATATATATATATATATATATATATATATATATATATATATACTAGCCGTGCCCGCGGCTCCGCTCGCGTGGACTTGATTCACTACTATCGCCACTGCTCATTCCTTATGTTACCTAACGTAATAAAATATCTGCCCTTATTTCCCCTTATCTCCTATTATTTCTCCTTATCTCCCATTATCTCTACATAATTTCCATTATCTAAGCTTATCTCTGCTCATCTCCCATTATTTCTCCTTATCTCCCATTATCTCACCTTATCTCCCATTATCTAGGTTTATCTCGACTTATCTCGCAATATTTCTCCTTATCTCCCATTTTTTTCCTTATCTCCCATTATTTCTCCTTATCTCCCATTATCTCACCATAACTTACATTACCTAGACTTATCTCTGCTTATCTCCCATTATTTATACTTATCTCCCATTATCTAGGCTTATATCGAATTATATAGAACATATCATATGTATAAATTTATAAAAACACGTAAATCGAATAAGTGGTTCTCAAGTGATAAGCGCACTAACGGACAGGCAGACAGAGAGACGTTGCATTTTATATATATATTGTATTCTTTGCAACATGATATTGTTCCATATTTAATGGTTTAGGCAGTATATTGTAAGAGAACACGCTAACGGTAGCCTTTCTTCCGACTTGATTCACTATTATCGTCACTGCTTATTTTTTATGTTACCTAACACAATAAAATATATCCTATAACCTGGCCAGAGAACATATGTATGTTTTTTTTAAAAAAAAAGTACGTAACGCACTAACAGACAGACAGACAGACAGAAAGACGTTGCATTTTATATATAGGATGTTTTTTATAGAGGTATAGAACTTTGAAATGGAATAAAACAAAGACGAATTTTTTAAATTGACATGAAATTTACTTTATTCGAAAGATAATCTTCTGGCATTATAATTTAAATATGACTTCTGGCATATGACCGTCACGGCTGGCTCGGACGTAGTCTAATCTGGAGGTCCAATTTTCGATGACTTTTTCCAACATTTGTGGCCGTATATCGGCAATAACGCGGCGAATGTTATCCTCCAAGTGGTCAATCGTTTCGGGCTTATCGGCGTAGACTAGCGACTTCACATATCCCCACAGAAAATAGTCTAGCGGCGTTAAATCGCACGATCTTGGAGGCCAATTCACGGGTCCGAAACGTGAAACTATGCGGTTATCAAACGTTTCCTTCAATAAATCAATTGTGGCACGAGCTGTGTGACATGTTGCGCCGTCTTGTTGAAACCACAGCTCCTGCACATCATGGTTGTTCAATTGATGAACGAAAAAGTCAGTAATCATGGCTCTATAGACTGATTCGGGTCTTCCTCTACGCTACGCTCTACAGCAGCAATGACTTCTTCTGTACGCACTGTACGACGTCTCTGTGAATGCGTATTATCATTTAAAGTAAACGTGGTGCGAAAACGTTCCATAGTTAATCGAATTAATTGCTCTGATGGACGATTATGTTGACCGTAAAATGGACGTAGTGCGCGATACGTATTTCGAACAGAACCATGATTTTCAAAATAAATTTGCACAATTTGGAAGTGTAGTTCAAGCGTCAGTCTATTCATGACAGCTGACAAAATGGCCGCCAGTTAAAAAAGTGTTGCCAACTTAAAGTTTTATACCTCTATAAAAAACACCCTTTATATTATATATAGATAACCTGGCCAGAGAACATATGAATGTTTTAAAAAAAAGCACGTAAATCAGATAAGTGGTTCTCCAATGATAAACGCACTAACGGACAGACAGACAGACAGAGAGACGCTGCATTTTATATATATTATAGATATAGATTATTATTATTATAACATATAACCTGGCCAAAGAATATATGTATGAATTTAAAAAAGACACATAAATTGGATAAGTGGTTCTCGCGTGATAAACGCACTAATGGACAGACAGAGAGACATTGCATTTTATATATATTATAGATTAAAGATATTCTCTGCTACATAATATTGTTCCATATTTAATGGTTTAGGCTGTATATTGCAAGGGAACGCGCTAGCAGCAAACTTTTTTTCCGACTTCACTCACTATTATTGTCACTGCTCATTCCTTATGCTACCTATCGTAATAAAATATAGCCTATAACTTGGCCAGAGAACATAAGTATGTTTTAAAAAAAAAAGTACGTAAATCGGATAAGTGGTTCTCCAGTGATAAGGTCACTAATGGACAGACAGACAGACAGAGAGACGTTGCATTTTATATATATTATATATATATATATATATATATATATATATATATATATATATATATATATATATATATATATATATATATATATATATATATATATATATATATATATATATATATATATATATATATATATATATTTATATATATATATATATATATATATATATATATATATATATATATATATATATATATATATATATATATATATATATATATTTGAACTCGTGTTTTCTCAAGCTTTCATTTGACATTTCACTCTATGACCTGGTAAAAAAAATTCTGATTTCATCCCCCAAAAACTAAGCCTTTAAGTCAAAATTTAACTTTTAAGACTACACGGCTCTGATGAGGCCAATAATTCCTATATTAATGCCAAATTTCAACTTTCTATGTCAAATAGTTTCGGAGAAAATCGGGTGTGACACACACACGGACCGACACCGAAGTGATTTTATAAGTATTCCGTACAGAACACTAAAAATTCTTGAAGGTTTTTTTTCAAAAATAAAAAATTTAGGGTGTTTCAACCTTTAGTATGTAATTTTGATTTAGTACCGTTTCGTCGATTCCCGTTTTGTCGACTTTAAGAGAAATTCTCGTTTTGTCGTCTGGCCTTTTGACCTATACATCGATGTCATTAACAATTCCCCTTTCGTCGATTCACTGAACCTCTTTATCTGTTATGGAAATAAATATTAATTATTTCTTTAAAAAATCGATAGAGTAAAATTCTTTCTTTCCTTCGCGCTTTCTACAGACTTAGGACTGTCAAACCTGAACCTGAACTAACCTGAACGCCTACGATAATCTAACCGGCCGCATCCTTATATTGTATGAAGGTAAATACCTAGGTAAAACTACCTGTAGAGGGTTGAAGGCCACCTACAGCTTTACTTGGTAGCTTTAATTCGGCCAGTCGACAAAAAGGGAACGGTTTCGAATGGTCAAGGGTCAAACGGTCTCAGTCGACGAAAGGGTAACAAAGCAGGTAAGAATGCCCAGTCGACAAAACGGTCAATCGACAAAATGGGAATTTACCGTAATTTTCGACCAAATAATTTATGTCTAATTATTTATAAAAAATTTTTTAAAAATTCTCGACATTTTGTAGAAAAAGTAATTATTAAGATTAAAAAAAATAATAATAAAAAAATTAAGAAATATACAGAGAGTGTCTGAAAACAGAGTTTCGAGAGAAATGGCTTTGACGTGCCGGTACATAAAAAATGAACTTACGGCTAGTCTTCCATTCCAGTTTCGTATGCATTCTTCCTCTTGCATCTTGGTGTTATTTATATAAGAATAGAGAATAAAAATACGCAAAAAAAATCAAATTTTTGAAAATTCGAGGTGTATGTAATCCCATAAGTCACGCTAATACGACTGATGCCATTTTTGCAGATTACAAACGCATGTAGTCAGTCACGTGACTGTCTTAACAATGTCATCATTTTTAGTTCGGACTACACTATGCATTTGAGAACATTTTAAAAAAAACTGGGTAAACTGTATACATTTCTTCGAAATGTTTTTCAGAAATGTTTACTAATATTAATGAAATATTTGTATTCTTCGCCTAGTAATGCTCGGGGAACACAAGAATATTGTTTCAAAAACGTTTTTTGAAACTTTTTGCAGGTCTGTTTTAAGCATGGAGATATTAGAAGAGGTAAGTTCTCGCGAGAAGCGTGGCGCTCATAGAAAGAGAAAGAAATAATAGGTGTAATTCTGTCTCTTACTCGACGCACGCACACAACACTAAGTTAGAGCGCGTACCCGCGCGAGAATGTTATTCGTATTTTTCACTCGCTCTGATAAAAGAAACAGAATGATTTATATGATTTCTTTCTCTTTAACGACGCTACGCTTTCGCTCACAGCAAGCTCTATATTTTACCTCCTCTATTCTAATATCTCTATGGTTTTAAGTAAAAAAGCAATGTTTTTAGAGGATGTTGATTGACAACAGCATCGCTTTAGTACGAGGGTTGTATGATGAGTACCTGGCCTTGACAAGAAAAAACATTTTATGTGTTTTATTTTATTTTTCAACATCGTCTCCTTTTAGTTCGATAGATAGGATTAGTCCAACGTTTTTTTTTTATCTTTCGAATCCCATCTAAAAAATACGATTTCTCGAACTCCTCAAAATAGACGTTTGTTTCAGCAATTACCTCATCATTTGAGCCAAATTTTTTCCCGCGAAGCTATTTCTTCATATTCAGAAATAGGAAATAATCGCTGGGGGCTAAATCTGACGAATATGGTGGATGCGGAAACAATTCGTATCCTAACTCATGGAATTTTGCCATGGCGATGACACAAGTGTGTAAGCGTGCATTGTCTTGATAAAAGAGAATTTTTTCTTCGCCAAATGCGGACGTTCTTCTTTCACAGCATGGTGTGGCAATAAGTTGACAATACTCTCTAGTAATCGTTTTACCATTTTCAAGGTAACCGTCATACATTATGCCGTGTGCATCCCAAAACACTGTTGCTATGACTTTATTGGCCGATAAAGTTGTCTTGGCCTTCTTTAGCGCCGGTTCGCCACGGAAAACCCAATGTTTGGACTGTTTTTAGTGTTCCTTACGGAACACTTATAAGATGACTTCGGTGTCTGTCTGTCTGTCCGTCCGTCTGTCTGTCCGTAGTAGGTAATAATATAGGAACTAATGGCCTCATCAAAACCGTGTAGTTTTGAAAGTCAAATCTGGGGGGTGAAATCGGAAGTGAAAAAAAAATTTTTTAGTAGGTCATCGAGTGTGGTGTCAAACGAAAACTTGAGCACGAGTAATATATATATATTATATATAATATATATAAAATGCAACGTCTCTCTGTCTGTCTGTCCGTTAGTGCGCCTATCACTGAAGAACCACTTATCCGATTTACGTACTTTTTTTTTTAAAACCTACATATGTTCTCTGGCCAGGTTATAGGCTATAATAATATCTGTAATGTATAATCTATAATATATATAAAAGGCAATGTCTCTCTGTCTGTCTGTCCATTAGTGCGTTTATCACGCGGGAACCACTTATCCGATTTACCTGTCTTTTTTTAAATTCATACATATATTCTTTGGCCAGGTTATTCTATAATATATATAAAATGCTACGTCTCTCTGTCTGTCTGTCTCTCTGTCTGTCTGTCTGTCTGTCTGTCCGTTAGTGCGCCTATCACTGAAGAACCACTTATCCGATTTACGTACTTTTTTTTTTAAAACATACATATGTTCTCTGGCCATGTTATAGGCTATATTTTATTACGATAGGTAGCATAAGGAATAAGCAGTGACGTAAAATAGTGAGTGATGTCGGAAATAAGTTTGCCGCTAGCGCGTGCCTTTGCAATACACAGCCTAAACCATTAAATATGGAACAATATTATGTAGCAGAAAATATCTGTAATGTATAATCTATAATATATATAAAATGCAATGTCTCTCTGTCTGTCTGTCCATTAGTGCGTTTATCACGCGGGACCCACTTATCCGATTTACCTGTCTTTTTTTAAATTCATACATATATTCTTTGGCCAGGTTATATAATAATAATAATAATCTATATCTATAATATATATAAAATGCAATGTTTCTCTGTCTGTCTGTCTGTCCGTTAGTGCGCTTATCACTGGCGAACCACTTATCCGATTTTCGTACTTTTTTTTTAAAACATACATATGTTCTCCGGCCAGGTTATAGGCTATATTTTATTACGATAGGTAGCATAAGGAATGAGCAGTGACAATAATAGTAAATGACGTCGGACAAAGTTTGCCGCTAGCGCGTTCTCTTGCAATACACGTCCAAACCATTAAATATGGAACAATATTATGTAGCAGAGAATATCTATAATATATATAAAATGCAATGTCTCTCTGTCCGTCTGTCTGTCTGTCTGTCTGTCTGTCCGTCCGTTAGTGTGCTTATCACTGGAGAACACTTATCCGATTTACGTGCTTTTTTTTTAAACATACGTATGTTCTCTGGCCAGGTTATAGGATATATTTTATTAGGTGACATACGGAATAAGCAGTGACGATAATAGTGAATCAAGTCGGAGAAAAGTTTGCCGCTAGAGCGTTCTCTCCTCTAAGCATTAAATATGGAACAATATCATGTAGCAAAGAATACAATATATATAAAAATGCAACGTCTCTCTGTCTGTCTGTCTGTCCGTTAGTGCGCTTATCACTCGAGAACCAGTTATCCGATTTACATGTTTTTATAAATTTATACATATGTTCTATATAATTCGATATAAGCCTAGATAATGGGAGATAAGGTGAGATAATGGGAGATAAGGAGAAATAATGGGAGATAAGTCGAGATAAGCCTCGATAATGGGAGATAAGGTGAGATAATGGGAGATAAGTATAAATAATGGGAGATAAGGAGAGATAATGGGAGATAAGCAGAGAGAAGTCTAGATAATGGGAGTTATGGTGAGATAATGGGAGATAAGGAGAAATAATGGGAGATAAGGAGAAATAATGGGAGATGAGCAGAGATAAGTCTAAATAATGGAAATTATGTAGAGATAATGGGAAATAAGGAGAAATATTGGGAGATAAGGAGAAATAATGGGAGATATTTTATTACGTTGGGTAACATAAGGAATAAGCAGTGACGATAGTAGTGAATCAAGTCCACGCGAGCGGATATATATATATATATATATATATATATATATATATATATAATGTAATACTTGCGCACACTTTCCTTTGTATTATTTTTAAAAAATCGCGAAAAATCGTTGTCTCCCCACCTTATCTCGAAAAGTACTGATCAAAAAATTTTGAAAAAATTCCGGAATATTTTCCAGGATGTGTAGATTGAACGAAAATTATCACGAGTGCATTACCTTTAATAATTTATCTGGTATATAAAAAAAAACAAAAATTTCAAGGTCATCTATTTTCAGTAAAGATTGGAAACAAACTTTGTCGAAAACTCATTTTGGGTGTATTTTGTGAAGTCACTGATCATTTTATACCTCGGTAACAATATTTTTAGTGTTCCGTACGGAACACTTATAAGATCACTTCGGTGTCTGTCCGTCTGTCACACCCGATTTTCTCCGAAATTATTTGTCATAGCAAGTTGAAATTTGGTAATAATATAGGAATTGATGGCCTCATCAGAGCCATGTAGTTTTGAAAGTTAAATTTTGACTTAAGGGGTTAGTTTTGGGAGGTGAAATCGGAAGTGAAAAAAAAAATTTTTTACTAGGTAATCGAGTGTGATGTCAAATGAAAGCTTGTGAAAACACGAGTAAAAAAATATATATAATATAATACTTGCGCGCTCTTTTCTTTGTATTATTTTTAAAAAAATCGCGAAAAATCGCTGTCTACCTGCCTTATCTCGAAAATTACTTACCAAAAAATTTTGAAAAAATTCTGAAATATTTTCCACGGGGTGTAGATTGAACGAAAATTATCACGAGTGCATTACCTTTAATAATTTATCTGGTATATAAAAAAAAAATTTCAAGGTCATCAGATTTCAGTAAAGATTGGAAACAAACTTTGTTGAAAACTCATTTGGGGTGTGTTTTTGTGAAGTCACTCATCATTTTATACCTCTGTAACAAAATTTTTTATTTGAAAAGCAATCAACATACGGAACACTAATTGCGCAAGTTCAACTTGCACTTGACCGGTTATTTTTTAATTTAAAAGCAATCAACGTACGGAACACTAATTTGCAAGTTCAATTGCACTTGACCGGTTATTTGGTCTCTGGTTTGCTGTGATGAATCCATATTTCGTCAACAGTTATGAATCGACGCCAAAAATTATTCCGATTGCGCTTTAACATCGCCAAACATTCTTTTAAAGTTGACACGCGTGCGTGGTTATTGCCAATTGTTGCGGAACTCATCTTGCGGAAGGCTTTCTCATATCCAAATGAGTTGGTAAAATATTCTGCACCCATTCAATTAAAATGCCTACAATCTCAGCAAACTTTCACTCTCCGATCATTTATCATTATATCATGGATTTTTTCAACCATTTCTGATGTGGTGACCTCATTTGGACGATCTGGACGTTCTTCAATAAAAATGCTTCTACGGCCGCGTTTGAATTCAACTTAAGATTAACAAATATAAGTGAGAACACTGGTACGTATCCACAGCCAGTTTTACTAGCACGTGCGATCATTCAGGTTCAATCTTTTTCTCGAAGACGGGGTTGGAAATATATCCAGTGTTTTTTACTTTTCCTTATCGCAATCACTGATGTTTCTTATGGATCACTGATTTCGCGGAAAACGATCATATGAATGATATACTCTGTCTATTCTCTTTTGTGTCTGTGGAATAAACAGAGGAAGTTCTTAAGACCAATAAATGACTTATTCGCAGTATTTTCCATGCACATCTTGCTGTTATAACAGTGTGTTCGCTATTAGTACTGCAAGTCCAACGCTTAGGCCTATCGGGCTCAAAAAGAGAAACCTTTTTGAATAAAAGTGGAGCCTTCTTACAGCCGTTATAGCGCAGTGCTTTAGGTATTTTAACCTCGGAATCCAGTTACTTTAAATTAATTAGTGTAAAACCTTTCAAATTATATTTTTTAGACTGACTCTAGTTTTTAGACCCTTCTAGTGTGTCTGGTTGTTCGTACTAACATTTTTAAATAAAATTTAAATAACTGAGCTCCCTCTCGGCAACTTTATGAATACAGTAATAATATATATATTTCCCAAAAGACGATATTCCGAGAAAGATCGCTACGGTAGCCAATAACACGAAGGGGTATATGTAGCATTTTTTAGCATTTTAAAAGCTTTAAAATCATTATCGTCGATTTAATATCCATCCTATGCCATATCGGTATGAAAGAAAGAGAGCAACAAGACAAAGCCTTTAGACCTCATAAGTTTATTGTTAATCGGTTTCGTGCGTACTAACACGTGGTGAAAAGTCCCGAGACTTTTCGAGAGATGACAGCACAAAGAAAAAACGATTTGCTTTTTAATTAGTGTCAACTCTCAGAAGATTCGTGTAAAATTTTCATGACATTTAATCTATTAGTTTGCAAGTTTCATCCGTTGGAGTGACGCTACTTTTGATTTTTGTAAAGCGATGGAACAAAAATAATTTTGTGTTTTGATGCTTTTCGATGGGAAGAAATATAGCCAGAACCCAAGAATGGCTTGAGGGGTGTTATGGCATATCTGCTCCGTCGAAAGCAACTATATATCGATAATTTAGTGAACTTAAATGCGGCCGTACAAGCACCGATGGCCGTTCCGGACGTCCAAATGAGACAGTCATTTAAAAAAAAACACAAAAAAATCTACCATATTGTTCTAAATGACCGCAAAGTGAAAGTGAGAGAGATAACTGATATCGTGGAGATATCAACAGAACGCTGAGGCATATTTTGCATGACTATTTGCGTATGAAAAAGCTACGTGCCCGATGGTACCGCACATTCTCACGATTGATCAAAAACAGCAACGTCTCAAAGATTCAGAATGCTGTTTGGCACTGTTTCGGTGTAATCCAAAGCCGATCGAAGCGTCCAAAAACACAATCATCATCTGGTAAGATTTTGGCAAGTATTTTTTCGGATCCGCATGGAATAATACTGATCCACTATGTTGAGAAAGTACCACAGTCAGTAGAGACAAAAATGTAGTAAAAGTGCACATAAATTTAAATAAGTTAGATTTTTGGCGAGAGAGGTTCATTACCGGCCAAATAATATATATAAAAAAGTTTGCAGCGATTGGGGCATGATCGGCTGAAAAATGGGGTTTGTAAGGGCTCCATTTTGGGTATTTCAAGAATATCTCGAAAAATATGCATAGTTCGTCAAAATATTACACAGAAAAAATACAGATTAAACGATTCTGCATAAAAAAGGTCTATTGATATTTTCCTGTAAAATGCACCCTTTTTGAGAAAATCGCGATCCAAAAAATGTTGGTTTGCAATAAACGCATATTTTGCCAATTATACCATTTTTTTCTAAAATACCAATAATTTTTTTAAAGAATTTTTATCCAATGAATTCATCAGTACAGTATCAAAGAAGGAGCGTGTAAATTAACATAAGAACACAGAAAAATATGGTACAAGGTGGAAATACATGAAAATAATAATACAAAAAATGCATATGTTATATAAAAAAATATAATTTGTTTAACATAAATTATTGAAAACTATATATTTAAAATTTTACTTAAATTTCACGTAGGTCAGAAACTTCTGATTTCAGAAATTCTTTCAAATCCTCCTCTTTTTCGATATTTTCTGCTCCTTTCTCGGATATATCCTCAATTATTTCTTTATTTGGTAAATTCTGGTAGGAAGCCATGGTTAAACAAAATCCACAAACACTTAAACATAGTACGCTAATTACTACACACCTACAATTATTTTTTCTTCCTTCATCTTTTTGTTTTACAATTACAGAAGATGAGTTTCAATAATTGTGGTGGAGCAGCTGCTCGAAATACGAATCTTGGTGTTAGAAACTGGCCTCCTTTCCAGCTCTAATTTTCAGAATTCATTCTGTTAGGTAGCCAGGTTTGTATTTGGAGCTAGACTCTATAAAAATGATATCTTGCCGCATCTGTTATAGGTGGTAAAGAAGCAAGATTCAATGCTTTTTTTTCGAACAACACCTTATGAAAAGCATGTATATCTATATTTATCAATAGACGTTATTTTTTTAGAGGCATTCTAGTTAGCTAGTAAACGAAGTAAGCCATTATTGTAAATATTTTCAAGCACTTGAATCGGCTTTTTGAAACCTTCAACAGTTTCTTGCAATGATTTATTCTCAGATTTTTCAAATAATTTGAAAATTTTCTTGTTTCCTTTGCCATAAAAGCAGGATGTGGTATCACATCCACTTATAGCATGCGTGAAGAAAATATTTTCCTTGCAAAATGGATATTTGTCCAAGCTCTTCGAAGAATACAATGTCGAAATTTTGCCTGGTTTTAGGACGTATATTTTTCTTGTTACTGGAGAGAGTGCTGTCATCAAAACCAGAACATCAACGTCTTCACAAACAATAACTTATGTTTTGGCTGTCTGAGCAAGAGCGGTTTCCACAATTAAAACATCTGCATCCCCGGCAGCTTGTTTTGTAATTATATTGGCATTTGTAAAAGCCTCAATTAAGAAACTTATTAATCTTATTTTGTTGAAAGAATTTGAAAGAAATTTGTCTTGAAATGTCACGGCACTCATTGACAAGTCGAAAATAATATCCGTGAACCTTAAAATTCGACCGTCGTAACCGTTCAACTGCTTTTCTACTTGAACAATTTTCTTCATATCCGTCAAACACAACGATTCTGTCCACTCCAAAGTGATCATTTATGTATTTTACGAATTTTGCGTGGTCAAAGGTTGGTAAAATGTCTCCGAGACTGCATAGGTTGCCAAGATCTATGTAGTAACAAAACTTTGGGACATGCCCACTGATTGATGACGAATGGGTCACGGATTCGAGAGAATTTAGCTCTGCCAACAAATCCTACTCTCACTTCCTCGAAGACTATGTAGTCGAGTGACCACCGGGAGCATGACGTACAATGGGTGTATGTTATGTTGCAAACGAAAGACAGTGAATAGCGAGTCTCCGGCGCTATAAAATTAACTGGAGCAACTACTAGAAGAAGAAGACTTCAACAGAAACCTTCCTGGTCTTCCAGGTTGGGAGTTTCGATATGGGCTTGTTTCTCATATCGTGAAAAATGTACACTACAAGAAGATCAAATGGTAGCCTAGGAAACAGGGATGCACCCAACGGAAAACGACTAACGCACAGAAAACGGATAATGAATATTGGAACGTTAAATGTACAAGGATGTAAAGGAAAATTACCTGAAATGGTCCAGGAATTATACAAACATCAATTTAATATTATCGCTCTAACAGAAACGAAAAAAAAGGAAGTGGTAGCGAAACAATCGGCAATTACATTCACCTATACAGCGGAGTACCAAAACATCAACACGCACAAAGAGGGGTAATATTTCTTTTAGAAAAAAAACTGAAAAACAAAATAACAGACTGGGAGCCAATAGATGAAAATATAATAAGATTAAATATGAATGGTTTACAACACAAACTATTTGTATTTGGAATATATGCGATATCAAATGATGCCACCGTGGAGGATAAAGAGAGATAAACCAAGAGATAACAAAAATTGGAAACAACAGAGAAATAATCATACTCGGAGATTTGAATGCTAGAACCGGTAGAAGAGAAAATCCCAATGTAATAGGCCCATTTGGAGAAGAAGTAATAAATGATAATGGACAACGGCTTCTAGACTTATGCGAACAATACGAACTGAAATTGCAAACGGGTACTTTAAACATAACGAAATACATCGATATACGTGATCACAGCACACCAGAAGCTTAAAGTCAATAATCGACTAAGCAATAACAAAATAGCACTCTAAACTAAAGACTGAAGATGTTAGAGTATATCGGGGACTATGTAATATATTCGATCACCATCTCCTTAAAGCTGGATTATTCTTTCCAGTACAATATATGAATAGATTTCAAAATAAGGAAAATACACCTCAAGAAAACATCACAGAAGAGAAATATAACATCGATAGTTTACAAAACGATAGCACTAAGTATCTGTATCAGAAAAGACTGGACAGCCTCCTTGAAGAAACTGAAAATCATAAAACAACGGAAATATATGAAAACATAGTATTTAGTATAAAGAAAGCTGCCAAGGAAGCTTTGCGTATAGAGAAACGCCTTAAAAGTAATAAATATTGGTGGAATCTTGAAATTGAAGAACTAGTCAGTGAAAAGAAACAGCTATATCTGAAATGGCTAAATACGAAAAAAGAAGATCACATACGACTCAAACAAAAGAAACATGAAACAAAACGAAAGATTACAGAACGGAAAAGAAAAATGTGGGACATCAAGCGTAAAGAGATAGATTCATATATAGGTGGAAGGAAATGTAGCGAATCCGGGAAATTTATAAACAAAGTAAAAATCGATGAAAAAACTAGTAGCCAACTCCAATTAATACCAACAGAGGAATGGATTAGGCATTATGAAAACGTCCACAAATGGAAGGCGAAGCCATATATATAGACAAAAGTGTAGTGAAAACAACAATACAAAAATTGAAAAATGGAAACTCTCCAGGTTCAGGTAGAATAAAAGCGAAACTACTGCAGTGTGGGATAGATAAATTATACACATCTCTAGCACACATATTCACTAAATGTATTAATGGAGAAAACATACCCGAAGAATGGAAAAAGGCTTACATCCCCTTCATATATAAAAAGGAAACAAACTGAAATGCAATAACTATCGCGGTATATCAGTAACTAGCTCAATTAGTAGAGTGTATGGGAGAATTATAAGAGATTTGATTGAAGAGGAATATAAAAACTATGAAGAGGAAGAATAATGCGGCTTTCGTGCAGGTAGATCATGCACGGATAATGTATTTTGTTTGAAACAGGTATATATATATATATATATATATATATATATATATATATATATATATATATATATATATATATATATATATATATCAATCGGTTTTATAACGTCTTCCGTCTTCCGATGCCTAATTTCCACTCCTCCCGGTTTCTCCATCCCTCCTCCTCCAGATCTCTCTCTAGTACTTCCTTGTTGATTCCTGCTCTCCAGCTTTGGCGTGGTCTTCCTCGCTTTCTTTTTCCATGAGGATTCCAATTTGAAATCTTTTTAGGTAGTCGGTCTTGTGACATTCTCTGTACATGTCTGTACCATACCAACTGTTGGGTTCTGATTTCGTCCACTATATCGTGCTTTATTTCTAAAGCTCGTCTTATCGTGTCATTTGGTATGCGGTCTTTTCTGGATTTTCCGGCTGCTCGTCTCCAGAAATCCATTTCTGTAGCTTTTAGTATTTTTTCTGTTCTTTCCTTCAATGGCCACACCTGGGAGCTGTAAGTTATTATACTTTTCACTATTGAGTTGTAAATTCTCTTCTTATTTTCAATGGTTATGTTTTTGTCCCATAGTATACTATTAAGCATTGCAATCGCTTTTCTTCCTTGGATATTCCTCTCGAATATTGCTTCTTCCAGTGTTCCGTCCCTAGATATTCTCGTTCCCAAATACGTATAACTGGCACAGTGTTTGATGGTGTTTCCTGTGGCCAGTTTCAAGTCCTGCTGTTGTCCTCCAACGCACATGTACTCGGTCTTTTTAATATTGACTTCTAGGCCCCATTTTTCATATTCCTCCATAAGTTTTCGTGTCATGTATTCCATATCATCGATGTCCTGAGCGACTACTACCTGGTCGTCTGCGAATGACAGCGTGTACAATGTAGTATTGTCATCCAGTGGTAATCCCATACTGCTGGATTTCCTTTTCCAGTTCTTCAGTGCACTCTCCAAATAGATTTTAAATAGCGTTGGGGATATACAGCAGCCCTGTTTGAGACCCTTTGTGACCTGGAACCCTGTTGTTATAACATATTTGGTTTTCACACTACTTCTTGCGTCTTGGTATAAGGATTTTACGGCTTTAATTATTTCGGTGCTTACTTTACTCTGTTGCAGTGTTTCCCACAATCTCATTAGGGGCACGCTGTCGTAGGCCTTTTTTAAATCAACAAACAAGACATGGACTTCCTGATCAAATGCGGTTTTCTTTTCTAGGATTTGTGTCAGTGAGAAGAGATGGTCTATTGTGGATCTTCCTGCTCTAAAGCCTGCCTGCCTCTCCTGGGATGTTTCCTGGTCCTGGAGCTCTACCATTTTTTAGCGTTTTACATACTTGTTTAACTTCTAATGTTGTTATCCTTATTGGGGATCCTCGTATAACTATATTTGGGTTTCCATGTTGGGTACTTTTGAACTCTGGTCTATCTTCTGTTAGCATGTTTGTAAAATATTGGTTCCATTTTTCTAGTGTTATTGGTGAGAAGATTTCTCTTTTCCGTTCTATTCTCATATTTTTAAGAAGTCTCCAGCTTTCTGTGCTTTTTCTTCCTCCTATGTAAGTGTTGAGTCTTGAGCATGTCTTTTCCCATTGGTTGTTCTTTTTGTCACTAATCATTTTGCGTACTCTAGCTTGGGATTCTTTGTATTTTACTTTGTCGTTTGTGCTCTTTGAACTTAAGTATTTGTGATAGCTTTTCCGTTTTTCTTCAATTTTGTATTTAATTTCTTCATCCCACCAATATGGTTTTTGCTGTTTTCCCCTTTTCTCTTGGTACCCTAATGCTTCCAGTGCGGCTGCGTGTAGGCATTCCTTTATATACTTATATTCTTCTTCTATATTAACAAATCCCGTCCGTTGTATCTTTTGGTCTAGTCTACTCTTGTATAGATTTCTGATACTTTCATTTTGTAAGCTGTCTGTATTATATCTTATTGTTATTTCACTTGTTGTGTGCTGTGTACTTGTATCTTCCAGTTTGCTTTCCCGTGTTGTTCGTGAGGTTATCTTTCCTTTCACAAGGTAGTGGTCGCTGCCACATGAAGCCCCTCTTTGGACTCTTACATCTAGAAAGTTTAATCTAGATATCTGTCGTAACAGAGAAAAAATTAGAAAGAAACAGGGCAACTTATCTACTATTCCTAGATCTACAGAAAGCATATGACAATATTCTTATAAAAAAGCTCTGGGAAGTGCTCCAAAATACTAACATAAATCATACAGTAGTGAAAGCTGTCCAATATAACGACATGAAATCCACCATAAAAGTGGGAAATAAAATATCAGATCCTTTTATTGTGAACAAAGGCTTACGACAAGGGTGTTGTATTTCGCCTTCACTATTCAAGATCTATGTCGCAAAAGCTCTCGGGAAGTGGAAAAAGAAATGCAATGGTACGGGTATCCAAGTTGATGACAACACCTGCTTATATACCCTTCAGTTCGCAGACGATTAAGTAGTATGTGCTAATGACAGAGAAGATCTGGAATATATGGCGAGGAAACTGAAGGAAGAATCTGAAATATGGGGTTTACAAATAAATACGGAAAAAATACAGTACTTATGTATAGGTGATGAAACAACAGGTATAGAATTAGACAATAACGAAACAATAAAAACATGCGAAGAGTATACATATTTAGAGGTAAATTTTAATAAAGAGGGGACAGATGATAAGGAAATAAAGCGAAGAATAAACAAAGCCCGACGGATCACTAAAGCATTAAACGGGATATTATGGAGTACAGAAATAGACAAAGAGAGAAAGAAAAGAATCTATGAATGTATGACAAAGAGCACGTTGATGTATGGAGCAGCAACATGGCGTATAAAAGAACATATAAGGAGAAAAATAGAAGACACAGAAATGGACGCCCTAAGACGTTCAACGAGAACATCAAGACTAGAACGTATTAGAAACGAAATTATTAGAGAACAAATGAATGTGGGGGAAACAATTCTGGAAGGTGTAAAGCTTGTATGGTATGAGCACGTTCAGAGGATGGGAGAAGAAAGATTGCCGAGGAAGGTGCTGAAGTGGATACCACCTGGGAACAGAAGGAGAGGAAGACTAAGGAAATCCTGGTTCCAGGGTATAAGGAGATCAATGAGCGACAGAGGCTCGAGTGATGACAATTGTAATGATAGACAACACTGGCATTTAGGAATCGAACAACGTCGCCGGACGTTATAAATCCGAATTGATGATGATGACATATTTTGCAATAATTGTCGAAAATGCCTCATTAAGATGCTATACAACTCGGTGGAGGAGCATCCCTCAGACAATAGTATACATTCATTAGCGTTCAGTTCTGTTATATCCAGTTCAAACATTTCTATAATAAACGATTTTCCAGTCTTTTTTAAAACTTCTTTATCAAATATTGATAGAGGGTAAGGGGCGAGTTCAAATTTAGAGAGAGCAGCAGTACACTTTACGAAAAACAATTTACTTAAAAATAATGGTTATTTCATATAATATAACCACAATTAAAGCTGCTCTGAAATTATATCCACGTGCATGCCGTTAGGAAACAGATGGCAATTCGGTGAAATAGTGGCGCTACGTGCTACTTTCCTCTACTTTTCTCCCAGACGAAGAAAAAAGTAGAGATTTAACAGCTGCGTATTTTCTACCTGAACCTCTGAGGAAGATCCCACATTGTTAGCTTAAAGCATCTACTTCCTTCTCTAACTTTAACTCGATCCAAAAAGTGTCAAATTAATGAATACTTTGTAATTATAAATAAACGAGACGAATTCAGAGATTTAAACAAAAAACAAAAAATCAATGTAAAAATGTTATCAAATTGTACTTCTAGAGTGATTTTCTTGAAGAGAAATGTTTAATATTTAAGGAAAAACATACATAGAGTTACGATACTTATTTTTAAGACTTCTAAGATAGTTCGAATACAAAAATTACCTAACCCTAAAACATAAACAAAAACACATTTCTTTATTTTCAATGCATTTAAAATCAGGGTATCAGGCAGTGAAATGTGTATTCCTACATGGAAAAGAGATATTATAAGAAGAGGGGTTCAAAATGCTTTTTTTTACTAGTATTATTTTTAAGTAACTTATTACAGTTTCCCGGGCGCGCTTTGAAACATCCATGTTTTAAATTGCTATTTTCTTGAAAACGATGCTTTTAACAGGAAAATATCAAGAGACCTTTTTGTACAGAATCGTATGATCTATATTTTTTCCATGTAGTGTTCTCACAAATTATGCATATTTTTCGAGATATTCTTGAAAGATCCAAAATGGGGCCCTTTCGGACCCCATTTTTCAGCCGGCCATGCTCCGATTGCTGCAAACTTTTTTATATACAGTTAGTCCAAAAAGTCTCCATACACCACTTGCTTTCTTTACTATTTTTCTGTTGTGTTTAATTAATTAATTGGAACTATGAGAAAACATTTTATTTTTGAAAAATTTATATTTGAAACTTAACCAACGAGGATTAGTATTAAAAAGCACTACGGAACATTTTATTTAGAAGTTACATAATTGTTATAAAAATGTAAACAAAATTAATGTCAAAAGTCTCCATACACTTAACAATTACCAATAATAGTTTGACGGAGTTTAACGGAAAATAACAACTTCGTTTAAACTAATATTTATTGGGACCGCCGTTCACCTTGATAATCTCCTGTAACCTTTTTCTCATACTTGCAACCAACATTTTAGTAACTTCTGCTGACATGTTCTCCCATTCGTTCAATATTCTGTTTTTTAATTCTTCTCTATTGAAAAATTATGTTTACGAACGCACCGTTTAAGTTCCTTCCATAAATGCTCGATGGGGTTAACATCGGGTGATTGCGGAGGTGTAGAAAGCTGCTGTCGCACATTATGGATCATCCATTCTCGCACCAAGTTTGCGGTATGTTTCGGATCATTGTCCTGTTGGAAAATATATCTTTTTTCGAGTGCTAATTTTTGGACCCTTTCTCTTAAATTGTCTCTCAAAATGTTCAGATAAACATGCTGATCCATGGTACCATTAATAAAATGTAAATTTCCAACTCATCCAGCGGACATGCATCCCCAAAGCAGAACACTACCACCCCCACCGTGGAACAAATATTTTTAATATCGAATGCGGTGTTCTCCTTTCTCCAAAATTTAGTTCTGCGATCAGACCCAAAAAGGTTAATTTTAGTTTCATCACTTAAGATTACGGATTCCCAAAATTCAGGAGGTTTAGTAACGTATTCCCTAGTAAAACCTAACCGCTTTTTGCGATTAGCTTCCGAAATTAACGGCTTCTTCCTGACCGTACACCCCTTACAGCCTGCCTTCTGTAAACAATTACTCACTATTTGTGAACAAACATTTTTCGAAAATGGTTCCCGTATTTCTTCTTTTAATTTTGGTGCACTTTTCTTGGGATCTATAATTATTTGTCTAACAATACTGGCCTCTTCACGTGGAGTCAGTTTCTTGGGACGACCGAAGCGTGGTCGAATTTTATAGGAACTCGTTGATTTATACTGATTAACAATGTACTGAACAGTACCATGTGACTTTTTAACAATTTTTCCTATATTTCTGTACGATTTTCCATCTTTTCACCAATCAGTTATGATCTTTCGAACTTTTCATACTACTTTGAAGACCCACCGCAAAATTACTAGCAACAAGTGACAAATTATAATGTAAGGCCGAAAATTATTCATTTATTTTCAGTTTAACGAGCAACAGATAGCTTGATAAAATGCGGCTGATTACAACGTGTTTTTTTTCAATGCAGTATTTAAGTGTATGGAGACTTTTTTTGACATTAATTTTGTTAACATTTTTATAACAATAATGTAACTTCTAAATAAAATGTTCCTTAGTTGTTTTTAATATTAATCCTCGTTGGTTAAGTTTCAAATATTAATTTAAACATGTTTTATCATAGTTCCAATAAATTGGTTAAACATAGAACACAGAATAATAGTATAGAAAGCAGGTGGTGTATGGAGGCTTTTTGGACTGACTGTATATTATTTGGCTGTTAATAAACCTATCTATACAAAAATCTAACTTATTAAAATTTATAAGAGATTCAACTCCCAAGAGACTGGATTAAGGGGCGAACAATCACCGGAGATTATTATGTTGGTTTATTGGACTGTTTGAATGATGAAACCAAGAAAAAAAAAGATCGCATTTAGCAAAGAAAAAAGTGTCGTTTTACCAAGATAACGCACCAGCTCACAAGTCCATAAAATCGATGGTGAAATTGGAACAATTGGGCTATGAATTGCTCCCTCATCCACCGTATTCATCAGATCTGGCCCCCAGCGATTATGAGCGTTTCCAAATTTAAAAAGGTGGCTCCAGGGAAGGAGACCTGGTTCAAATGGCGATATTGAATAAGAAACTGAATCTTATGTTAGAGTGGTCAACAAATCGTACTATATGAAATGTATCTAAATGTTTGACGATCGCTAGAATACTTGTATCGTTCTTGAAGGAAACTACATTGAAGAATAAAATCGATTTTTGGCAAAAACATGATTTTTTCTCCAAAAGGCTAGATACTTTTCACCCTATGTAGTATACTAAGAATCATTGAAAATAGCACTAAGTAACAAAAAATTAAATGGAAAATTTGCAAGGTGTATATTTGACGAAACGCACGTACCGAAAATAGTTTTCCTTTTACCCATTGTGTTTATTATCATTTTTCTTACAAACCTATCGCAAGAATTCACACACATCCGATAACGATTAATCGAGTACAATAAAAAAGTAATAAATGGGCAAATTGTAGTCAAAACATTGACAAGAATGGCACTAACGTCAGACATTAAATTCCATGAGTTTAAGTTGCATAACTTCAATTAGATAAGATATTTAAAAAATATTCCTATGACGAATAACTTGATAAGGAAATAAAATTAACTATTTTTCTTTTTAGGATTTTTCTATGTGAAAGATTTTTCCTTTGACAATAAAAAAAAAAATTACTTTCCTTGGGCAGGAAAGTATTGTATTCGTGAAAATATCCCACTTCGAGATTATTGCTTTGTTTTCACGTTTTAGGGTTCCTAGATCACGAAAGACATAGTCACTCATTTCCGGCAGTCTGTCTGTCCGTCTGTAGGCACGATAGCTCTCGAACAGAATGAGATATAAGTTTCAAACTTGGTACATAGATAACAGGAGATGAAGCCTATAGTTTTGAACGATACTGCTTTAAGCCAGGGGGTAAAAGGGATGGGAGTCGATAAATTTTAAAAGATTTTAATAGTAACATGGAAGTTTTTAATAGTAGTTTGGTCAAGTGCAAGTTGAACTTGCGCTTTTAGTGTTCCGTGCGTTGATTGCTTTTAAAAATAAAAAAAAATTGTTACGGAGGTATAAAATGATCAGTGACTTCACAAAACACACCCCAAATGAGTTTTCAACAAAGTTTGTTTCCAATCTTTACTGAAAACTGATGACCTTGATATTTTTGTTTTTTTTTTATATATCAGATAAATTAGGTAATGCACTCGTGATAATTTTCGTTCAATCTATACCCTGTGGAGAATATTCCAGAATTTCTTAAAAAATTTTGATAAGTACTTTTCGAGGTAAGGCGGGGGGACAGCGATTTTTCGCGATTTTTTAAAAATAATATAAAGAAAAGTGCGCGCAAGTATTACATTATATATATATATATATATATATATATATATATATATATATATATATATATATATATATATATATATATAACACATGGGCTGAAAAGTCCGGGCCTAACACATAGATGGCGCTAGTTTTATTGCAGTCACCTTTTTTTCAGTTAATACTAACCTTCAAAAGACAGCTGTTAAAATTTCATGATATTCTATTCATTAGTTTGTGAGTTATTGTGCTAAGACTGACGCTACTTTTGTTATTTTCAAAACAATGGATCAAAAACAATTTCGTGTTTTAATTTTACACTGCTTCTTGATGGAAAAAAATACCGTTCAAGCGAAGCAATGACTTGAAAAGTGTTATGGGGGACTCCGCTCCATCAGAAACAACAATAAAACGTTGGTTTGCTGACTTCAAACGTGGTCGTAGAGACACCGATGATGCAGAACGCAGTGGACGTCCAAATGAGGCGGTAACACCAGAAAACATCAAAAAAATCCATAAAATCGTTTTGAATGATCGAAAAGTGAAGTTGCGTGAGTTAGCTGACATCGTAAAGATATCAAAAGAACGTGTTGGCTTTATATTGCATGAGCATTTGACTATGAGAAAGCTCTGTTCAAAGTGGGTGCCGCGTTTGCTCACTGTTGATCAAAAACAAGAACGTGTTGATGATTCTGAGTAGTGTTTGGCCATGTTTAAATGTAACAAACCGGAATTTTTGCGTCGATATGTGACAATGGATGAAACATGGATCCATCACTTCACTCCGGAATTAAAACGATCGTCATCTGAGTGGACAGCAATTGGTGAACCTCGTCCAAAGCGCCCGAAAGCACAACAATCGGCTGGAAAGGTTATGGCCTCGGTATTTTGGGATGTGCGTGGTGTAATATTCATCGACTATCTTGAGAAAGGAAATACCATCAACAGTGAATATTATATAGCGTTATTGGAGCGTTTGAAGGCCGAAACTGCAAAGAAACGACCGCATATGGCAAAGAAAAAAATTTTGTTTCATCAAGACAACGCACCGTGTCACAAGTCAATCAAAACAATGGCAAAACTACATGAATTGAACTTCGAATTGCTCCCACATCCACCGTATTCGCCAGATTTGGCTCCCAGCGACTACTGGCTGTTCGCAGACCTGAAAAAAATGTTCGCCGGTAAGAAATTTCGCACGAATGAAGAGGTTATCGCTGAAACTGAGGCCTATTTTGAGGCAAAAGATAAATCGTTCTACAAAAGTGGTATTGAAATGTTAGAGCGGCGCTGGAATGATTGCGTTGCTCTTGATGGAGATTACGTTGATGAATAAAGCTAATTTTGAACCAAAAAAACCGTGTTTTCTTTGTTAGGCCCGGGACTTTTCAGCCCATGTGTTATATATATATATATATATATATATATATATATATATATATATATATATATATATATATATATATTATTCGTGCTTTCACAAGCTTTCATTTGACACCACACTCAATGACCTAGTAAAAAAATTTTTCTTTCACTTCGATTTCACCCCCCAAAACTAACCCCTTAAGTCAAAAATTTAACTTTCAAAACTACATGGCTCTGATGAGGCCATCAATTCCTATATTATTATCAAATTTCAACTTTCTATGACAAATAATTTCGGAGAAAATCGGGTATGACAGACAGACAGACAGACACCGAAGTCATCTTATGAGTGTTCCGTACGGAACACTAAAAACCTAAAATTGCATGCTATAGGGTAAAAATATTCCATCTTCGAAACTATTTGACATAGAAAGTTGAAATTTGGTACTAATATAGGAATTGATGGCCTCATCAGAGTCGAGTAGTTTTGAAAGTTAAATTTTGACTTAAGGGGTTATGTTTTGGGGAGTGAAATCGGAAGTAAAAAGAAAATTTACTAGGTCATCGAATGGGATCTCAAATGAAAGCTTGTAAAAACACGAGTTCATAAAATATATATAATAGTTGCGCACTCTTTTCTTTATATTACTTTTTAAAAATTGCGAAAAATCGTTGTCCCCCCGTAGTATTGATTAAAAAATTTTGAAAAAAAATCTGGAATATTCTCGAGAGGGTGTAGATTAAAAGAAAATTATCACTAGTGCATTATCTTTGATAATTTATCTGTTATATAAAAAAAATAAAAAAATTCAAAGTCATCAGTTTTCAGTAAAGATCGGAAAAAAAAACTTTGTTGAAAACTCATTTGGGGTGTGTTTTGTGAAGTCATTGATCATTTTATACCTCCGTAACAAAGCTTTTTATTTTAAAAGCAATCAACGTACGGTACACTAATTGCGCAAGTACGACTTGCACTTGACCGGTTATTTAATTATTGGTTGTGAAAGAAGTATAACATAGTTGTTCCAAACTATGTTTTCCACAACAAATAAATTTTAAAATATTTCTATTATTCTAACCAATATATTTCAAATTCAAGAAATAAGAAACTCCTTGTGATCATATTTTTATTGGTCAAAAACTGACAAGATACGATTTAAAGTTTTGCACACTTTTTCTTAATAAATGTCTTCGATATTTTAACAAATAGAATGACTTTTGGACTTTAAACTTTAGAAAATTCAAATTTTTCGCCAAACGACAAGCGGCACTGCAAAATCATTTTTCAGTTTTAAAGTGATACAGAATCCACCTATAAATTCATTTTTTTTTCTAAATTTAGTAGTAGAAATAAAATTCCTCTGTCGCACACTATCTATCTGCCATATATATATATATATATATATATATATATATATATATATATATATATATATATATATATATATATATATATATATATATATATCATCAATCAGCCCTTTGCGTCCACTGCTGAACATAGGCCTCCCCCATCTCAGTTCACTCTGTCCTCTCCTGGGCTCTTCGCATCCAGTTACCACACAGTCTCTTAATATCGTGGATCCCGCGTGTGGGAGGTCTACCCCTACTACGTCTGCCGCTCCTAGGTCTCCATTCAAGCAGCCTCTTAGTCCATCTCCCATCCGACATTCGAGCTATATGTCCCACCCAGTTCCACACAAGTTTCGCGATGTATGCAATTACATCAGTAACGCCGGTTCTTTGACGGATAACTTCCTTTCTAATGCAAACCTGCAGTGATACTCCAATCTTTCCATCTTGCGCTGTGTTATTCTAAGCTTTTTAGCTGTTGCGATAGTTAAGGCTACAGTTTCCGCCTCATAAGTCATCACCGGAAGCACACACTGATCAAAGATCTTCATTTTTAGGCAGATAGGCAGATCACTCCTAAAGACATCCCCATAGGCTGCCCAAGCGAGCGTTAATCTTCTCTTCAAATCGCACGTTTAGTTGTCCCTTGTGATGCGAATCTCATGACCAAGATAGGTGTATTTGTCCACTAGTTCTACCTCTTTATTGCCGACATTAATCTGTTCGCTTGGAACCAAGTTCGTCATATATTTTGTTTTAGAAACATTCAATTCCAACCCCACGTCTGCACATACTTCTTGAAGCATTACTGCAAGATCTCCAAGACTGTCAGATATCAGGACTATATCGTCTGCAAAACACAGATTTGTCAGACTTCGCCCATCTATGTTAAGGCCTTTTCCTTCCCAGTTGAGTTTCTTGAAAGCGTGCTCTAAAACCGCAGTGAATAGTTTAGGCGACATCGGGTCGCCTTGTCTTACTCCCTACCAGTTGGCATGAATTTGGTGTTTTCGTGGAGTTTCACCATCATATAGGCATTTTTGTAGATGTTGTAAATCATATATCATCATAAAATTAATAACAATAGTCAACACGGCCCTCTTGTAACGCTTCTAATACTGAGTCCAGCTCAACCCTATCAAAAGCCTTATGGAAATCGATGAAGGCCGAGGCAAGAGGTCTGTTATATTCAATGCTTTCTTCAATAAGAAATATATATATATATATATATATATATATATATATATATATGTATATATATATATATATATATATATATATATATATATATATATATATATATATATATATGTACATACATATATATATATATGTATATATATATATATATATATATATATATATATATATATATATACATATATATATATATATATATATATATATATATATATATATATATATATATATACACATATATATATATATATATATATATATATATATATATATATATATATATATATATATACATATATATATATATATATATATATATATATATATATATATATATATATATATATATATATATATATGGCCAAATTATTAGACGCACTGCAAGATTTCATGTAAAATATTAATTACCGAGTGATATTGTACCGTTTTATTATTTTAAATTGATTTGTTTTTTATTTTTATATTATCCAATCAATTACCTATTTATTTGACATAAATAAAACAGCATTAATTTAGAAAAGCATAAGTTTATTAAGTTTTAAAGAAAAGTGAAAATTAATGTTAGTAAAAGTCAATATTTAGTTGAGCCACCTTTAGCCGCTATCAAAGCTTTAATTCTGCGCGGCATGCTATCAATGCAAGATTGTACTGTCTCCTGCATTTGAGGAAGATGATTCCGCACATGAATAATCTTTTCTAGGAGCTGGGTTTTGTTGGTAATCACATCTTTAGCCACTTCTCTTTTCATCAGCTCCCACACATTTTCATTGGGGTTCATATCAGGGCTATTACCCGGCCAATCCAACAGAGGGATATTTTTTTCTGCCAAAAAAGCTTTAACAGACCGAGCAGTGTGGCAGGGAGCTCCATCTTGCATGAAAGTGAATGGTTCCCCATTTGGAAACCATTTTCTGAGCTGCGGAATCAACCGATTTTGTAATACTTCTTTGTACTGATCTTGCCTCATTATTCCTTTGACGACGTACAGACGTCCAGTGCCCTTGCCGCTGATGACTGACCAAATCATCACTTTGGTGGGATGTTTAACCGTCGGGACGACACAATCAGGATGAAACTTTTCTCCATGACGACGACGCACATACTGAGCTTTATTCTGCAAAATTTCGAATGTGCTTTCGTCACTGAAGCAGACCTGTCAAAAATAGGAAAAATATATAAACTTCCATGTTTATTTGCTTTATTTAACTGAAAATGATAATAATGTATCAATTATTGATTAAATTGCTGTATCTTACCGATCTCCAGAAGTCCACATCTTTGTCTTGCCATTGTTTGGCCCACTTCAGGCGCTTTGCTTTCATTGCAGCTGTTAACTTGGGCTTCCTGGCGGGGCGACAGGCCTTAAAATCTAATTCTTTCAATTTTCTTCGAACAGTGCGCTCAGAAGCATTTACGCTAGCATCCTGGAGTTGTGATTTTATTACCTTTGTGGTAGCAAATCTGTTTTCTACACAAATTTTCTTCAAACATTTCTCTGACCGTGGAGTGAAAATTGGTTTTCTACCGCATCTTTTCTCTCTTTTCGGGCTTAATTCCTTCCCTGACTCAATTTTCTTTTTTATGCGTCGTACACTAGCTTCAGAAACCTCCAATCTTCGTGATATTTCTCGTTTGTAAATGTTTTCGCAATCACAAGGGCCTTCACTTCAGCTTTTTTACGTGGTGAAAGATCGCCTTTTCTGTATCACTTTGTCAACACAGTGTTGCCATATGTTAAAAATAAATACAAATATGTAGTCTACAACAATTCTTTTAAATAAAAATCAATAATATTGTAGTTTAAATATACCATTATTGCATAAAAACTCTTAAGAAACATAAAATTACTAAAAAAAATACAGTGCGTCTAATAATTTGGCCAGGGACTGTATATATATATATATATATATATATATATATATATATATATATATATATATATATATATATATATATATATATATATATATATATATATACATATATATATATATATATATATATATATATATATATATATATATATATATATATATATATATACACACATATATTTATGCTATTTTTTTTCTTCTACGTCTAGATTATCATCGACTCCGATGCAAGTGAGGTACTCATTTAGGTGGTTGTGCCCTGTAGGGATTTCTGTCACCAGCTTCAGGTCTTTTCTGATTAATTTCCACAAAGATCTGGTGAATTCAGAATTAGGTCCACTTATAAAACTCTTCGATTGTCTCATATCTAGTACCACGTTAAATCTCTGATAACTATATTGTTAAGCAGATCTGCGATCACTGCACAGTACATATTACAAGAGATTCCTCATGAGGTTCGTTCAAGCTCCCTGTTTAGCCACTGTCCCAGTCATCTTAATATTTTCTGTAATATCAATGAAAGCCTATATCGAGACATGTGTCCCAGAATCGACGAAGCAATAACGTTACAAATAAATTTTGGGGGGAGGATAGAAATTCTTAAGTTTTGCCAGGCGGTTGCAAAAAGCCCGATGGAACTGTCATTTTTTTTTTTTGAATATCTTGCCTACAGCGATTAATTGACAAAAGTTTATTCGTTAATTTGCAAAAAAATGCCTTTAATTTAGTGTACTACAGTAGAAATATCCAGTTTATTCGAGCTAGCACTCCCAAAAGATAATGGGATACTAAGTACAAAATTTAAGACCGTTGATCTAAATTCTGCTTACGACACTGTGAAGAAATTGCTTCCAAACGCGAAAAAATTACTATGGTGACGGGACATAAAATTCAATGTCAAAACAATCTGACAAAATCAAAAATCTTTGATAATTTGAACAATTTTAATATAGGTGTCTTTTACTTTCAAACTAAAATTTGTCTCTTTGGACGGCTTTCTACTTGTAACATATCAAAATTAGCATTTTTTTGGTTCGTAGAAAACAACCTTTTGTAAATGATTTGTGACGTTATTACATACTATAGAAAAATAAAAGTTGTTAAAGTAAGGCAATTTAAGGAATTTGAATAATTACATTTTAAATATTGGATAATCTTATTTTGGTAATTACTGAGAAAGCCTCATTAAATATTCATAATGCAAATATACAGTACCTACCTGTAATAAGTACTATAGTAATTAAGTTCTTACGTACCTGATGCTATATTATTCTGTGCCTAATCTATTGCAAATTTAGGTATTAACAAAAAGAACCCCGCACTAATCTTATGGAAATTGGATTCCGGTTAAATCGGCTGAAAAGGTAGTATGTTATGCTTCAAGCCATTCTGATCAAAAGTCTCCATGGATACAAAGTCCAAAAATGGATAGATTAGGAATTATGAAGCGTGGAATTAGTAAAAAAACCGCTGAGAAAATGCTAGAAAATATATTTTTAAATAATTCAAATAGCGTTTTTTTTGACCATATAACTTTCACCATTCTTTTTAACAATTTGAAAATAAAGTATAACTTTTATATGTTCTAGTCTAATTAAATTCAAAATATATTAATTATTCGTAATTATTAACTCAAAAACATAAAATTCCGTTAGAATTTCTCGCAAAAATATGTTTTAGGAGAATTAAATCAAAATAACCGGTCAAGTGCAAGTTGAACTTGCGCAATTAGTGTTTCGTACGTTGATTGCTTTTCAAATAAAAAAATTTGTTACAGAGGTATAAAATGATCAGTGACTTTACAAAACACACCCAAAATGAGTTTCCAACAAAGTTTGTTTCCAATCTTTACTGAAATCTGATGACCTTGAAATTTTTTTTTTTTTTTATATACCAGATAAATTATTAAAGGTAATGCACTCGTGATAATTTTCGTTCAATCTACACCCCGTGGAGAATATTCCAGAATTTTTTCAAAATTTTTTGATAAGTACTTTTTGAGATAGGGCGGGTGGACAGCGATTTTTCGCGATTTTTTAAAATAATACAATGAAAAGTGCGCGCAAGTATTACATTATATATATATATATATATATATATATATATATATATATATATATATATATATATATATATATATATTTTACTCGTGTTTTCACAAGCTTTCATTTGGCACCACAGTCGATTACCTAGTAAAAAAATTTTTTTTTCACTTCCGATTTCACCCCCAAAATTAACCCCTTAAGTTAAAATTTAACTTTCAAAACTACATGGCTCTGATGAGGTCATCAATTCCTATATTGTTACCAAATTTCAACTTTCTATGACAAATAGTTTCGGAGAAAATCGGGTGTGACAGACGGACAGACACCGAAGTGATCTTATAAGTGTTCCGTACGGAACACTAAAAAGACTCCAGAAATGGCCAATATTCGAAAATAGGAGCGAAATAGGTCAAACTAATTATTATATTTATAATTAGCAACCCAAAAAATATAATCCCGTTTGAATTTTTCGTAAAATCATGTTCTAGTCGAAATAAGGCATTTTCTCGACTTTTTTTTACTAATTCCACGCTCAATAATTCCTAATCTATTCATTTTTGGACTTTGTGTCCATGTACAGGGTGGTCCAAAGTGGACACTTTAAAAGTTAAACCCCTTTATCTAAAGGAAATAGACGAAAAACTGATGTCGGTGTCTGAGGCTCAATTTTTATGATAAACTTAACGGTGAAAACCGCATATCGATATCTAGTACCGTTTCAGTTATACCGGGTGTTTCTCAAAAATCTGCATTTTGGAAAAATGATTGTAATTATTTTCCTATTGAAAATTTTTGATTTCTGTAAAAACATTCTCGAAGCACTTTTTCACGTGGATTTCAACTGTGTAAGTTACATTTTTTTACAACTAATATTTTAATAGTTATTAACGCAAAAATATATTTTTTAAATGGGATACCCTGTATATTTTTCCTTATCCGAATAGAGCTTTAAATTATCATTCCAAAAATATAGCACACTTTATATTTTGCTTAAATCTACTTCAAAATATAAAGGTTTTCAGTTTTTACGCTAGGTTTAAATGCACATTTTGTAAAGTAGGCTTTGGACGGAACGGCATATGGTTTAATTCAATTGTTTACTCGTAGTTGTCAAATATTACTTCAGGATCAGTTATTGAATTGTCAAATAAATCGCAATGAAGTTTGAAAATTACGAAAAATGGGATATAATAATGTATTTCATACAAACCGGAGAAAATTCGGAAGCGGCAAGTAATTTGTACCACGAACGGTATCCAGAGAGGCGTCAACCCTTCAAGGATATATTCGCTCGATTGCGACATAACCTAGTTAATAGTGGCCAGTTTGAAAAGAAACGACCCAAAAATTATGCATCAAACAGGAATAAGGAGTTAGAAGAAATAGTAGTTTTAGGAACTATCGGAAATAATCCCAACACTTCAACCCGACAGTTAAAAGAATCCACTGAACTACCAAGAACTAACGTAAGTCGTACTTTGAAGAAGCACAAATTCAGGCCATATAGGACAAGAAAAGTTCATCACGTTAGAGACGGAGATTTTCAACGGCGTATGGATTTTTGTCAATGGTTTCTGGAGAATTGTAACCATGTTCCGAATTTTTCATTAAATTGCATTTGGACAGACGAAGCTTATGTAAGCAATGCAGGTATTTTTAACCGTTACAATTCTTATACGTGGGCACAAGAAAATCCTCATTTAGTTGTGGAGCAAAGAAATCAAGGCAGATTTGGATTTAATGTGTGGGCAGGAGTTTTTAGAGGCAGGGTTATAGGTCCATTTATTTACGAAGAAAACACTCACCTCTCAGGGATATTTAGAAATTTTAAGGCAGCAAATAGAACCTCTTGTTGATGAACTGCCGTTAATGGACATTAGAAATATATTTTTTCAACACGACGGGGCACCTCCTCATAACGCTGCAGTTGTCAGTAATTTTTTTATCGGCCAATTTCGACAATAATTGGTTACCTGACCAAGGTCCGAACCATTGGCCGGCAAGGCTACCGGATTTAACACCCTTGGACTTTTGTCTCTGGGGAAGATTCAAAGACCTAATTTTTAAATTGCCGACAAACATCAGGCAAGAGTTAGAAGTCGCAGTGATACAAAGTTTTGCAGCTCTCACTCCTCTTGAACTAATGAGCTCTGTAAGAAGTGTCCAGAAAAGGTGCCGCCTATATGTAAATGAAACTGGTCGATATTTCGAACATCTTTTATAGAAAATTGTTTTGTTTTAGTTTACTCTACTCGGAATAAATTATTTTATTGTTGTTTTGTTTTATTTTCTACATAGTTTAAAGTACTATAGCATTTAGAAAATATCATTGTAGTTATGACTCTTAGAGTTACTTCTGGGAATTTTTTTTTACGATTTGACTGCTATCGGTAAACAATTGTCCAAAGCCTACTTCACAAAATGTGCATTTAAAACTCGCGTGAAAACTGAAAACCTTTATATTTTGAGGTAGATTTAAGCAAAATATAAAGTGTGCTATATTTTTAGAATGGTAATTTAAAGCTCTATTCGGATAAGGAAAAACTATTCAGGGTATCCCATTTAAAAAATATATTTTTGCGTTAATAACTATTAAAATATTAGTTGTAAAAAATGTAACTTGTCTGAGCTGACTGTTGAAATCTACGTGAAAAAGTGCTTTGAGAATGTTTTTACAGAAATGAAAAATTTTTAATAGGAAAAGAATTACAAACATTTTTCCAAAATGCAGATTTTTGAAAAAAACACTGCATATCTGAAACGGTACTAGATATCGATATGCGGTTTTCACCATTGAGTTTATCATAAAAATTGAGCCTCAGACACCGACATCAGTTTTCGTCTATCTCCTTTAGATAAAGGGATTTACCTTTAAAAGTGTCCGATTTGGACCATCCTGTACAATTTCAAATTCTTTGTTTACTGCACTATATAGGAATTGTGAAAATTAAGCTATTTTTTCATAACTGTCCACTTTAATTGGGGAAGAAAGTCAAAGAGATGGGGAAATGTTATATAGTTTCAATAACGTTGTGCTAATTTTTTCCAGGTTTTTTCAGATGCAGAAATAGGCAAATTTTAAGGATATTTATTTATAATCAGATATATAGTGTGTCAAAGGGGTCGAAAAGGGAGGTAGATGTGAGTGATTTCGTATTTGTCTTATTATAGGTCTTTTTCGGAGTGCTTTCACACATAGAATCGAAACATTACATTTTTTTCATGATATTCATCGTTTAGATGAGACGATGGTGAAAAGGGTGGTTGTCATTGTATTGCTTCAATAGTATTATGAGACTTTTTGCTTGTTTTTGGTTGCGATATTGGATATTTAATATAAAATATACATAACATTAACACAAAATGCACACAAATATCAAAGTGGGACATCTACTGAGTAAGGAAGTAAAAATAAACGCCAGAATAAGACAAGGTGATTCACTTAGTCCCTTTATCTCCAACCTCGTCCTGGACAGAATAGTGGAGAATCTTCCAAAAACTAGAGGATACAAAATGGACAACACACACTTCGTCACAATCTGCTACGCCGATGATGCAGTCCTCATCTCCGATTCTGAGGACTACCTTCAGAAGTTCTTTCATGCCTTCAATTTGGAAGCAAGAAAACTAAACATGATATTAACACAACCAAGACAAAATGTATGGTAGCTTCAAAAGAATTATTAATCCAAGGAAGTATTTTTGAACAGGTTAATAATTTTAAATGCTTGGGAACAATGATAACAAGCCACGGAGACTTAAACAGGTAAAACAACAGTCTATGAAGACATCACTAAGAGCAGGCTGCTTGACGGATATAGTATGGAAAAATAAATAACTCACAGTGGAAAGGAAAATAAGAATATACAAGACAAGAGTGAGACCGATCCTCACATATGCTGTAGAAACAAGTAAAACAACATAAATGATGAGGACAAGAGAAATGAAGGCGATTAGGGACATACATGGAAAAACTATCCACGACAAAATCCGCAACAAAGATCTACAAGAACTAAGTAAGATCCAAGAAATATCCAAATGGACCAGAACTAGAAAAAAAACAATGGAATAAAGACGTAGATCGGATGGACGACAACAGACTGGTAAAAAGGGCCAAATTCAATAAACCTTGCGATAGAAGAACTAGGGGCAGACCTCCGAAAAGGTGGAAGGAATGCTGGACATCCTCATCGGAAGAGACCGAATGGGATAAAAGAGGCAGTATGCATACTTATATGACATACTATATAAGAAAGAAGAAGAATATAAAATATTTTGTCCATAGTAAAATACGTATGTTATATACGGGGGGAAAGAGATGAGGGTAAAGGACTAAAAGGGTGGTTGCGTGTATGTCCTAATATGCTTTCATTATTATTAATTTTCCATTATTTCCGATTTTAACACATCTAATAAATATATCTTTAGTTGAATATAGAACAAGTTTTTAGAAATACAACAAGTCGGAGGAAATATACTTATGAAATGGAAGGTCAATTATTGTATTTCCTTTCCCTGCCAACGGAAGTATTTTATTCGTGAAAAAATTGCTCTCCCAAATTTTTCTTTTTTTTAAGCTCCAACTTCATAACCACATCGCAAAATAATCTAATCACGTACCACAAAAAAAACTTTATTTTTATTTGCACATCAAGACGTTTCTATTAGCATACCCGACAATTTTTTTATCTGCATGGTCCACATTTCAATTTTACTCCTTAACGTACGCATGTATTTCATTGGCAAAGAGCATATATTGGGTACGATAAAATTATTAAAGAAAGAATTGCAGTTTTTTAATCAGTAAATACGTTTTTTGATTTTTTTAAACAAGGTAAATTTCTAATGTTTGTTAATAATGTTTCAACATACAGGAGATTAACTTAATCTTTAGTTTGAAATAGTCAAAATTAGTATCTATTTTAGAACTGCCTGATTGCAAGGAAAGTACTTTCCCAAGTTTTCCTTTCCTTGCTAAAGGAAAGTATTTTTAGTGTTCCGTACGGAACACTTATAAGATCACTTCGGTGTCTGTCCTTCTGTCATATCCGATTTTCTCCGAAACTACTTGATATAGAAAATTAAAATTTGGTACTAATGTAAAGATTGATGGCCTCATGAGAGCCGTGTAGTTTTGAAAGTTAAATTTTGACTTAAGGGAGTTTTGAGGGGTGAAATCGGAAGTGAAAAAAAAATTTACTAGGTCTTCGAGTGGAGTGTCAAATGAAAGCTTGTTAAAAATATGTATAATGTAATACTTGCACACACTTTTCCTTGTATTATTCTTAAAAAATCGCTGTCACCCCCTACATCTCGAAAGTAGTGATCAAAAAATTTTGAAAAAAAAAATTCTGGAATATTCTCCACAGGGTGTAGACTGATCGAAAATTATCACGAGTGCATTACCTGTAATAACACAGGCCAACGATGAAAAATCTTTTTTAATAATTTTACCTGATTCCTATGTTTTTTGGTGTGCTGAATCCGAAAATAATAATAAAAAATTCGAATCACCCACCAATTTTTCACATTTTAATATTCAAAATGTTGTTGTTAAGTTGGCAGTTCCGATAAATGTCACAGCTGTTTGTTTTCTTCCAGTTAATATAACCTCGCATTGCAGGATTTAACCCATCTGCTTTAATTCACACTCAAAGTATGGCTAATCGTGGTTGTAAAAACTCTCCCAACACTTTTTATTATATATATGGTGAGTTTGTAGTTAAAAAACATCAAAGAAACATTACTGACTTTGTAAAAAAAGTATACTTTGCATATTTTGGTGTAGAAATCAGTAATTCAGAAAAATGTTGAGCTCCTCACAAAATATGTTATGTTTATGTCGAGGATCTTGGTATAAGAAAGAAAAAAAAAAGCTTTTAGATTTGCAGTACCCATGGTATGGAGAGAGCAAGAAAATGATTGTTATTTTTGCAGCGTTGATGTTTCTGGATATAACTCCAAAAATAAGAAAGTAATTGCCTATCCTAACTTTACTTCAGCTAATCGGCCGGTAGGACATGGGCCGGGACTTCCTGTTCCTGAGCCACCTCAGTCTATTGATGACGTTTTACAGTCCAGTCCCGAATTTAATGAAAGTCGACCGGATGATGATGAGTTTCAATGTTCTCTAGAAACTTTAAAACCACAGTTATTTACACAAGCTGAGTTAAATGATTTAGTGGGAGATTTGGGTTTGACTAAGGAAAAAGCAGAACTGCTTGGTTCTAGGCTGAAAGAAAAACATTTATTGGAATCTGGAACATCTATTTACCTTTATAAAACAAAAGATCAACAGTTCGCTCAGGTTTTCAAGCAGGAAGAGGATTTGGTTTACTGTCATGATATTGGTAGTCTAATGAACGAATTTGGCATTGAGTACAAGAAGGAAGATTGGACGTTTTTTAAAGACTCATCAAAAACTAGTTTAAAAGGTGTTCTGTTACACAACGGAAATACTTATGCTTCACTGCCTGTTGCGCATTCAGTTCAAATGAAGGAAACTTAAGAAAATCTTAACATGATTTTACAGAAAATTAACTATCCAGCTCACGATTGGATGCTATGTGGAGATTTAAAAGTTGTCTCCATGATCCTTGGTCAACAAAGTTTCCATGTTTTATATGTGAGTGGGACAGCAGAGCAAGGGATCAACACTGGTCAAAAAAACAGTGGTCCGTAAGAAAAACTTTAACACCTGGCAAGAAGAACATTTTGCATAAAACTTTAGTAGACCCAAAAAAGATTCTTCTACCACCACTACACATCAAGTTAGACTTAATGAAACAATTTGTGAAAGCCTTACCTAAAGATGGTGAATGTTTTAAATATTTGTGTAAAAGATTTCCTCAGTTATCAGAAACCAAACTGAAAGAAGGGGTTTTCGTTAGGCCTGATATTCGTAAAATGATGTTCGATTCCAACTTTGAAGTAAGGATGATTCCAAAGGAAAAGGAGGCTTGGATATCATTTAAAGAAGTTGTGACTAAGTTTTTGGGCAACGTGAAAGACCCTAACTATGAACTTATCGTAGCTAATATGATAGACAAGTTCAAAAATCTGGGTTGTCTGATGAGCCTTAAAGTCCACTTTTTGCACAACCATCTTGACTCTTTTCCTAAAAACTTAGGCGATGTGAGTGAAGAGCAGGGGGAACGGTCCCATCAGGACATAAAGGAGATAGAACTGTACCAGGGGCGGTGGAATATCAACATGATGGGTGATTACTGTTGGTCACTTCATGGAGAAGAACAAAATGCATCACATCAGAGAAAAAGCTACACAATAAACATCACAGAGAAAAGGGAAAGGAAATACAAAAAAATGAACACCTAAAATATTCGCATTGAAGTGAAATATGTTATCGTGAGTAAAAATTGTAGCCTAATCAATTAAAAGTACGGTTTAAGTTTTTTTTTTCTATGTATCAAATTTTCCCTATTTTGAAATTTAATCGACGTCATATTGTGAGAGAACTGTGGGTGATACAAAAAAACTGATACCAGATACAGTTTCAGCATCTAAAAATACACAACAGTTAGATGTATTGGTTTAAAAAGTTTTTACAAATATTTTTTTTGTTGGCCTGTGTAATTTATTTGATATATAAAAAAATAAAAATATCAAGGTCAGTTTTCAGTAAAGATCGGAACAAAACTTTGTTGAAAGATCATTTGGGGTGTGTTTTATGAAGTCATTGATCATTTTATACCACTGTAACAAAAATTTTTATTTCAAAAGTAATCAACGCACGGAACACTAATTGCGCAAGTCCAACTTGCACTTGACCGGTTATTTTATTTGTTTATAATCAGACAAATACTTAGGTCGTTTTAAACTTGTATCGCTAGAATCTAGAGTGAGTTAGATTGATTTATTGGCTAATAGATAGCTAAGATGCTATAATTATTATACCTAAATTACCTAAGAAAACACATAAAAATACATATTGGATCTCAAGATGTCAGGAATCTAATTAACTTAGCCTAGGCAAGGATTTTATTTTATTTTAAAAGCAATCACGGTACGGAACACTAATTGTGCAAGTCCAACTTGCACTTCACCGATTGATTTTTTTTAGCATAGGATCATCTAGTGTCAGGGAAACGAAAAAGAAAGTTTGAAACCTACATTTTCTTTAACAACTGTGCAAAATATTTAATATTCGTTACTTTACCTGATTACTATTTCTCAATAGAAGCAATGACCAAATTAGGCCAGGTACCTGTTTATTCAGAAATACCAATTATTATTAATCCTCCAGAGAGGATAAAATCAGAATATTGCTGTATCTGGACTGTACAATTTCAAATGCTTTGCTTACTGCACTATTTGGGAATTGTGAAAATTAAGTTATTTTTTTATAACTGTCAATTTTAATTGGGGAAAGAAGTTAAAGAGATAGGAGAATGTTATGTAGTTTTAATAATATCGTGCGACTTTTTCCAGATTGTTTTAGATGCAGAAATGGGAAAATTTTAAGGATAATTATTTATAATAAAATATGTAGGGTATCAAAAGGGTGGAGAAACGAGGTAGAAGTGAGTGACTTCGTATTTGTCTTGTTATAGGTCTTATTCGGAGTGCTTGTACTCAAATAATCAAAACATTACATTTTTTTCATTGTTAACATGAGACGAGGGTTTCAATAGTATTATGAGACTTTTTTTCTGGTTTTTGATTGCTAAATTGATATTTAATATAAAATATACATAACATTAACATAAAATGCAAACAAATATAAAAGTGGGACATCTACTGAGTAAGGAAGTAAAAATAACTTAGTCCCTTTATCTACAACCTCGTCCAGGACAGAATAGTGGAGAATCTTCCAAAAACTAGAGAATACAAAATGGACAACACACACTTCCTCACAATCTGCTTCGCCGATGATGCAGTCCTCATCTCCGATTCTGAGGACCACCTTCCGAAGATCTTTCACGCCTTCAATTTGGAAGCAAGGAAACTAGACATGATATTAACACAACCAAGACAAAATGTATGGTAGCTTCAAAAGGATTATTAAGATGCAAGCTGGAAATCCAAGGAAGTATTATTGAACAGGTTAATAATTTTAAATGCTTGGGAACAATGATAACAAGCTACGGAGACTTAAACAGGTAAAACAACAGTCTATGAAGGCATCACTAATAGCAGGTTGCTGGACGAATATAGTATGGAAAACTAAATACCTCACAGTGAAAAGTAAAATAAGAATATACAAGACAATAGTGAGACCGATCCTCCCATATGCTGTAGAAACAAGTAAAACAACACAAATGATGAGAACAACACAAAGGTGATTATGGACATACATGGAAAAACGATCCACGACAAAATCCGCAACAAAGATCTACAAGAACTAAGTAAGATCCAAGAGATATCCAAATGGACCAGAACTAGAAAAAAACAATGGAATAAACACGTAGATCGGATGAAGGAAAGAAGGCCTGATATTCGTAAAATGATGTTCGATTCCAACTTTGAAGCAAGGATGATTACAAAGGAAAAGGAGACTTTGTTGAAAGATCATTTGGGGTGTGTTTTATGAAGTCATTGATCATTTTATACCTCCCTAACAAAAATTTTTTTATTTTTAAAGCAATCAACGTACGGAACACTAATTGCGCAAGTCCAACTTGCACTTGACCGGTTATTTTATTTGTTTATAATCAGACAAATATTTAGGTAGTTTTAAACTTGTACCGCTAGAATCTAGAGTGAGTTAGATTGATTTATTGGCTAATAGATAGCTAAGATCAGGGATGCTCAAACTTGAACTGCCGGAGATCTACCTCAATATTGTTAGACTACGATCGATCGACCCTGAGAGGCTGCAAGTAAATGTGATGCAGGATTGTCGTCTAGGTAGGGTGTATCGTGGCATAGATATTAGTTTTCCGCACAATATGCATTTTTTTAGTCAAGGGAAGTGTAGGTCTGAAAAAACTCATAATTATTAAAAATTGCGAGTTTATTGGTTCTTACAAAACAAGCAAGTTCAAGTTCTAGTGTCTAAACTTAACTAAAGAGTGACTTTGGATGTTGAAGCGTGGCACTGCATGTCCTCAGCATACTTTTCATAAGATGGTACGTAATTACCGAGTGCTAATCACAAGCATGATGACATATGTTCGTCAGTTAGTCGATTGCGATATTTTGACTTAATTATCTTCATTTCAGAAAATGCAGACTCGCACAAGTAAGTTGACCCAAACATTGCCGTCAGTTGAAGGGCGATTTGCCTTAGATTCGGATATTTATCTTCAGATATAAAACACCAGAATTTTGTATCAGACGCTGTGGCTTTGAGATGTATATCTGATATAATCTACACTAACTCATTTACAACAGAACATGAGTCCATGTTAAACTAACTTGCTATTTCAGTAGCTAATTCCTCAATGTTTTTACACGAAAAAGGATAACTCATAAATGATGCAATATTTGCCAATTTACTGAAATCATCAAAACGTATTTCGAATTGGCCCAAAATATTTGATAATTCTGCCTCATAAATATCATAATTCAACTAAGGAATCCTTGCTTTCAAAGACGGAAAATTTTTCAGATCCTTTCTTTTCAGTTGATCTATCATAAGTTACAATTAACTTTTGAATGCGTTTATTGCGCTAATAATCTCAATAATAGTTTTTCCTTTACTTTGAAGCTCCAAATTAATGGTGTTTAAATTCATTGTGATGTCTGTCAAAAATGCGAAATCAGTCAGCCATTTTCCGTTTTTCAGCATCTGAGTGTCATCACCTCTTTCGTCCAGAAAAGCTGTTATTTTGGGCAATAATTCTTGAAACTTTTCTAGGAATTTTCCGCGACTCAACAGCCATTGTGGGTGTGTGGCAACCACCTGACGTCCGTGTGAAGAACTAAATCAGTGTGTTCAGCTGACTCACTATCTTCCAACTGCAATTTAAAGAGCCGTCGTTGCAAGCTACGTGCAGGGATAGGATTCACAATTTTTATTGCAATGCCTATAATCTCCTCCATGTTTAGAACTTTTGAACACAAAACTTGTTGATGTATAATGCAATGGAAGGAGAAAAAAGAAGGGAAATCATCATTAGCTCGACACAATGCCACAAAACCGTTTTGTTTCCAGTCATTGCTGGTGCTCCATCGTTTGTAATGCACACTAGTTTATATATTGGTAGCTTGTAGTTTGTTACAAAATTGAAGAAAACGTCATATATATCTTCGCCACGGGTCTTTCCTTTCAGAGGAATCATTGTCAAAAACTCTTCCTTAGCCGACATGTCATTGAATACCATTCGAATAAAAATACACAGCTGGGCAGTGTCGTCATATCGGTGGATTTGTCGAACTGTAAAGAAAAGTATGTACATTCCATGATGTCATGTTTTAGTTTATCTGCCATATCCTGACTCATGACTTCAACACGCCTTGTGACAGTCGGACGAGATAACTGAAGTTCTCTAATAGCAGACATAATCTCTGTTTTGTTTTTAAAATCTCCAAATAAAGTCTCACCCGCTTCAATAAATGCTTCCTTCACAACCAATCCATCATCAAATGGTTTCTTGTGTTTCGCTAATATATGAGATCTTTTAAATGACGCGATCGTTGCAGCTTTTGATTGTTTGGCTGGTCTTGTGAACATGGTTTGTTCTTTTTTCAAACAAGTTATCAAATCACGTACTTTTCGTTTTCTTAATTCCGTCTGTGACGGAAAATTCTTTTCATAGTTTTTATGAACCGTTTTATGATGCCTCTCTAAGTTCCCACGCTTAGGTATTGCAACTGACGCACGGCAAATGAGACAAATGCACTTATCCTTTACCATACAAAAGAAAAAATCTTCCTCCCAATCGTTATTAAAATGATAAGTTTTACTTTTCTTCGCCGCACTCATTTTGGACTATTTATTAATAAACTTTGTATCGATGTATCGCCTTCAAGTTACAACTCAGACTGACTCCTATTCCTGCAGGCGCAACATTTATATCAGCGCGAACGAAGTCTCGAATGTTCCCGTCAAACACGCCGCCCGAAGTTTCTAGAAAAATCGGCGAGAATCAAAAACGCGGCTTTTCTTTGACAAGTACCGCGCGTTCCTTTGATAAAGCCGGCTTTTGCCGCTAGCAGGGGGTTATTACGATAAAAGAAAGTGATGAGGGGGTTATTCTGGCCTAATTGTGGATCGAATAAATTTTAGTAGTTTATTCATTACATTTTGTTTTAGTTACCTAAAACAAAATCTGCGAATAGTTCTATATCGGAATTTTTTTCTCGAGATCGACTTAAAAAGCACTCGCGATCGACTCATCGATCGCGATCGACCGTTTGAGCACCCCTGGCTAAGATGCTATAATTATTATACATAATTTACCTAAGAAAACACATAAAAATACATATTGGATCTTAAGATGTCAGGAATCTAATTAACTGAGCCTAGGCAAGGATTTTATTTTATTTTAAAAGCAATCACGGTACGGAACACTAATTGTACAAGTCCAACTTGCACTTCACCGATTTTTTTTTGGCATAGGATCATCTAGTGTCAGGGAAACGCAAAAAGAAAGTTTGAAACCTACATTTTCTGGGCCTTTAACAACTGTGCAAAATATTTAATGTTCGTTACTTTACCTGGTTACTACTTCTCAATAGAAGCAATGACCAAATTAGGCCAGGTACCTGATTATTCAGAAATACCAATTATTATTAATCCTCTATTGTACCTTTTTGTCAAAACTTTATGACTTTATTTGCATATTTTGACCAGATTAATTATAAAATCGGCCATTTACTAGAAATAATATAATTGTCGAGACAGGTAATCCTTTTTTTGTGAAAACTTTATAATTTAGTGGAGCATTGTTATTTTACACCCAAGCTATAATTACGACACACTTTGTTTCTTAACTTTCAACTAATTTTTGATATAGGAAAGTGTTTTTTTTATTTTTCATTATCCACCTCACTATGAAGGAAAATTCGTAAGGTCTAAAAAAAATGATATACGTAACTACTACCTACACAAACACATTTAATCTTGTACTTTTCGAGTTATTTCATTTCGTCTAAAAAAATTCTTCTGTTTTTTTTTTGCAAATAAACGACTCTACAGCAAAACCAGAAATTCTTAACATTAGCAAAGCAAGCGTATTTTGGTCATATAATGCGAACTGAGAAGTATTGCCTACTTCAACTCATTATGCAGGGAAAAATAGAAGATAACAAAAACCGGTCAAGTGCAAGTTGTACTTGCACAATTAGTGTTCCGTACGTTGATTGTTTTTAAAATAAAAAATTTTGTTAGGGTGATATAAAAATGATCAGTGACTTCACAAAACACACCCCAAATGAGTTTTCAACAAAGTTTTTTTTCCAATCTTTACTGAAAACTGGTGACCTTGAAATTTTGTTTGTTTTATATACCAGATAAATTATTAAAGGTTCCATCTATACCCCGTGGAGAATATTCCAGGATTTTTTCAAAATTTTTTGATCAGTACTTTTCGAGATAAGGTAGGGGACAGCGATTTTTCACGATTTTTTTAAAAGTAATACGAAGAAAAGTGTGCGCAAGTATTACATTATATATATATTTTTTTACTCGTGTTTTCACAAGCTTTCTTTTGACACCACTCTCGATGACCTAGTAAAAAAAATTTTTTTTCACTTCCAATTTCACCCCTCAAAACGAATCCCTTAAGTCAAAATTTATGTTACGGTGATATAAAATGATCAGTGATTTCACAAAACACACCCCAAATAAGTTTTCAACAAAGTTTATTTCCAGTCTTTACTGAAAATTGATGACCTTGAAATTTCTGTTTTTTTATATACCAGATAAATTATTACAGGTAATGCACTCGTGATAATTTTCGTTCAATCTACACCCCGTGGAGTATATTCCAGAATTTTTTCAAAATTTTTTTAATAAGTACTTTCCGAGATAAGGCGTGTTTTCACAAGCTTTCATTTGACACCACACTCGATTACCTACTAAAAAATTTTTTTTTCACTTCCGATTTCACCCCCCAAAACTAACCCCTTATGTCAAAATTTAACTTTCAAAACTACATGGCTCTGATGAGGCCATCAATTCCTATATTACTACCAAATTTCAGCTTTCTATGACAAATAGTTTCGGAGAAAATCGGGTGTGACAGACGGACAGACAGACACCGAAGTGATCTTATAAGTGTTCCGTACGGAACACTAAAAAACGAGGTCCTGGCGTTGCCGTACATCGTAGCTTAAAAATTTTAGGCAATGGGCCGGTATGACAATAGTGGATCTTTTTAAATCAGCGGTCAATAGGATTAGATGGGCCAATGTGATCGCCAATATCCACAGAGGATAGGCACTTCAAGAGGCAGACAGCAGTTTTCAACTCCGATCTTCGGGTCATCCCGAATTGAGGCTCCGTCCCATCGAAAGCGGTTAGACCAAAATTTTACTTCAAAACCTAATACATTCCGTCATGAATGGTCAATTCTTTAGCGAAAAACTTTACCACTGTGCGATGCTCTACATTACTCTTAATCATTCTTTTAGAGAAAAAAACCATAAAAACTGCAAAACACAACGAACTTGTACAAAAATATCGTCAAAATACTTAGAATAGTGACTGTAATGTTTTTGTATGACGTCACTATGGTGGCTAAGTACATAGCTCCCTCGTAATAAATTTGGAAAACTTGGTAGCGGAAAAAGCATTGTAAATTTAAACGTACCGTACAGACGGTTACCCAAATAACTTTAACATGAAAGAAAAAGTAGCCAACATGCTGTTAAAAAGAAAGAGGCACACTGGCATATAAGCAAGTTATAAAATGAGGACTGTTTTTTGATGGGAAAAAATACCGTTCAAGCAAAGCAATGGCTTGATAAGGGTTACGGGAACTCTGCCCCTGAAAAATCACTCATAATTGGCTAGAAAATAACTTTATAATTAGCAAACAAATTAAATTAAATGATCGGAAAAGTACAATTAAAAGCTGCTTTTTTAAAAAATACTTTATAAAGCTATTTTTAAGTGATCAATTTAAAAATCTAGTAACAAAATTAAAAATAAATTTGTTAAATTAAATGCGAATAAACTAGTTAAAATTGAAAAAGCTTACAACATACGAGTATTAAGTTATGACATAAGGGGTTACATATATTTCGAATTTTCAGTTTGATTTTTTTTAAGGCAAAATTTTAAGAAAATTCCATTCCATTACAAAGTTATAGGAATAAATATGACCTGGCGTCGGATTGGGACCGCTACCTGTTTTCAGATACTGTCTGCAATATTACTCAGTCAATATTTAATATTTTTTAACATATTTTTTAAAAAAATCTTAATAATTATTTTTTCTACAAAATCTCGACAGGCTTTTTTGAAATTTTTCGAATAGACAATTTTTTACAAATAGTTAAACTTAAATTTTTTGGTCGAAAATTGCATGCTAAAGTTTGAAACAACGTAAATTTTTTATTTTTGAAAAAAACCTTTCGTGAATTTTTTGACTGCTAACACGTAAGCTGAAAAGTTTTTGGCCTGACACATAGATGTCTTCCTTTTCAAAAAATCCATATGATTTTAGGAAATATCAACCTTCAAACGATACGTGTCAAAATTTCATGACATGTCCACGATTAGTTTACAAGTTACAATGGTTTTAGTGACGCTACTTTTGATATTTTCAAAACAATGGAAAAAAATCGAATTTCGTATGTTGATTAAACACTGTTTTTTGATGGGAAAAAATACCGTGCAAGCAAAATAATGGCTTGATAAGTGTTTGCCGGAACTCTGCTCCTGGAAATCACTCATCATTTACTGGTATGCTGAATTTAAACGCGGTCATACATATACAAATGATGCTGAACTCTCTGAACGCTCAAATGAGGTGGTTACACCGGAAAACATAAAAAAAATCCACAAAATGTTTTGAATCACCGTAAAGTGAAATTGCGTGAGACAGCTGACCCCCTAAAGATATGAAAAGAACGTGTTGGTCATATTTTGCATGAACATTTGGGCATAAGAAAGGTCTGTTCGAAATGGGTACCGCGTTTGCGCACAGTGGACCAAAAACTACAACGTGTTGATGATTCTGAGTGCTGTTTGGACCTGTTTAAGCGCAATAAAAAAGATTTTTTCATGCGATATGTGACAATGGATGAAATATGGATCCACCACTACACACCGGAATCAAATCGGCGGTCAGCTGAGTGGATAGCAGCCGGTGAAAGCCGCCCAAAGCGACCAAAGACACAACAGTCGGCTGGGAAGTATTTTGGGATGCGCGATTTGGAATGCACATATCATAAAGCGTATCCTAATGAAGCTAGACTCCAAAAATGCTTCTGGCGTTGACGGAATACCTGCCGTAGTTCTCAAAAACTGTGCGAGGGAACTAACACCAGTTTTCTGTAGACTTTTCAACCTATCCTACTGAAAGGGAATATTTCCTTCCTGCTGGAAATGTGCCACAGTCCAGCAGATACCTAAAAAAGGCAAGAAGACCTTGCCAAATAACTACCGACCAGTCCCACTGCTTTCAATAATATCGAAAGTCATGGAAAAGGCTATCAATCAGCATCTTCTAAAATATCTTGAAAGATTCAACATTATTAGCGATCACCAATATGGTTTTCGTAAACATAGATCAACAGGAGATCTTCTGACTTATGTAACACATGTTTCGAACAACGCAATTGAGCACTTTGAAGAATCTCGAGCGGTTGCTCTTGACATATCCAAAGCATTCGATCGTGTTTGGCATGATGGACTGTTGGATAAGCTACGCTCTTGTGGTATGTCTGAAAAGTTCTGTTTGTGGCTCTCATGTTTCCTCAGAGAGCGTTCTTTACGAGTGGTAGTCGACGGATTTCTTTCTAACACCTTCACTATCAACGCCGGTGTGCCCCAAGGCGCTATACTGTCCCCTACTCTCTTTCTCATTTACATTAACGATCTGGAATCCAATCTACAGCTTTGCAGATGACAGTACGCTTATCTCTTCATTCACTTTGAAGCTCGGACATCGGCTGCTCAGACGAATATCCGCAGATAGCAGGAGGTCGTTCAACTTAACAAAGATCTGGAAGAAATTCTATTTTGGGGTGACAGTAACCAAGTGGAATTTAACGCTACAAAATCCAGGCGGCAGTTGTTTCTAAAAAAGTTAACGTTGCTGAACCCGTCATGTCGGGACACTCCATTCTCCTGGCATCGTCACTCAATTTGTTGGGCGTCAATTTGGGAGCAAATATATCCTGGCATGAGCATGTTGCAGGCATAGCAAGGAGAGCTTCTCTAAAGTTGGGAATATTATTTCGAACCAGAAAGCTTTACACTCCACAACAACTGTTAATTCTTTACAAAGCTCAAATTCGATCAACTATGGAATACTGCTCCCATGTTTGAGACTCCGCTCCTAAACATACACTGCATTTGTTGGATTCTGTTCAGAGGAGAGCTATTCGTGTGATTGGAGACCCGGAACTGATTCGCTGGGACATCGAAGAACGATTGGCGACTTGAGCCTATTCTATAAGTATGTTCATGGAAAGTGTTCGAAGGATGTAGCCCGCTTAATTCCTCCCAGAGCGGTGCATGTTAGAAGTACACGTCACGCGAATACTTCACATCCGTATGAGGTTCAGCTTGTTACTCCTCGTACAACGCTTTTCCAGCAGTCTTTTATATGGAGAACATCATCCCTTTGGAATAATTTGCCCAGGACTGTGTTTCCCAACGAGTACAATTTACAGCGATTCAAGAACAACGTGAATCGCTTTTTTTTTTCCGCACACGTATCGCTCCTGTAGCGCTTTAGGGACTTCCCTGCAGCACGTGTGCTAGACCGACAAAAAAATAATAATTTTCATCGACTATCCTGAGAAGGGAAAAACCATCAATAGCGAATATTATATAAAGTTTTTGCTGTGTTTAAAGGCAGAAATCGAAAAGAAACGGCCTCAAATGAACAAGAAAAAAGTGCTTTTTCATCAAGACAATGCACCTTGTCACAAGTCAATGGTTACGATGGCAAAATTGCATGAATTGAAGTTCGAATTGCTTCCTCATCCACCGTATTCTCTAGATTTGGCCCCCAGAGACTATTATCTATTCGCAGAACTCAAACACATGCTTGCAGGAAAGGGATTTGGTTTCGATTAAGAAGTTATTGCCGAAACTGAGGCTTATTTTGAAGGAAAAGACAAATCCTTCTACAAGAAAGGTATAGAAATGTTAGAAAAAGCATTGGACTGATTGTATCGATCTTGAAGGAGACTATATTGATGTATAAAGTCGAATTTTGCAAAAAAATGTGTTTTAAGAGGCTAGACCAAAAACTTTTTAGCCTACGTACAAGAGTGGATTATTTTTTGTGAAGTTATGCTGCAGACAAGGAAGTGCCATATTTTTCATCAGTGGTCCATTTAACACGATAAAAAATAATGTTAACATTTAAAACATATTTAAAGAAAGATTTTCCTTATAATTTAAAGTACAATAAAAATATATAATCGCCATTCTTTTGTATTATTCACTTAATAACCTTTAAAATTATTTTTTTAAATATACATACTTTCTACAGCTCCCAGGTGTATGTAACTCCTCAAACTTTCAGGACCTGACCTGAAACTTGCTTATACGCTATGCAAAATATCAGTTTCCAAACTTGTCGGTTATGAAACTATCTTTGGTTCACGTAGTAGTTTATTCTAGAATAATATTGATTGATCTTACTGATTTTCACATATGGTAAAAATATTTTTATATTTTAACAAAAAATTCTTTAAAAATGTGTTTTCCGAATTTAAGTGATTAGAAAACCAAAATATTTGCTAGAAAATAACGTTTCAATTAGCAAACAAATTAAATTAAATGATCGGAAAAGTACAATCAAAAGCTGCTTTTTTTAAAAAATACTTTTAAAAAAGCTATTTTTAAGTGATCAATTTAAAAATCTAGCAACAAAATTAAAAATAAATTTGTAAAATGCGAAAAAACTACTTAAAATTGAAAAAGCTTACAAGAGATTAAGGTATGACATAATACAATAATGCCTAGCTCTCTTTTTTTTGCATCGTCCTTACTTTTTATCCGAAGCAGGGAAAAGTTTTTAATATTTAGATATGAATTATACCTTACCAACAAGAATCCACCGCTTAAAATAAAATCTTTGTTGACCACACTACTGATTTTCAACGCTTCACACAGTTGAAGTACAAAAATTGGTCTTACGTTCGAACTACCAAAAGTATCTATCAACGCAGGAAAAAGAAAAAAACAAACAAAATTTATCTACGTTGAATAATCTATTTAAAAATTTAACAAAAAAAACTAAACTGCCAATATATGTAAATATGTTTTTTAATTTCAGTCCGGATTTTCTTGTTACACCCTGTATAAGGCAATTGTTGTGCACTTGATTCAGTGAAACAATGACATCGTAAAGTCCAAAGATAAGCTAAATCACTCAAATCACAATATTAGCCTCTATTAACCCTCTATCTAAGCACTAAAATACCCTCAATTAGAACCCGTAAATGCCTTGCCTCTATTGGCTACCTGGCCGTAAATTAACTTCCCCACCACTCACCGTACCCAAGGCTGATGTATAAGTAAGGCAAATTTGCATAGAACCCTTTAGTTGTACGGTACCATTTCAAGGTTCGAAAAGTGGTTTATTAGAGCAAAGTGTCTGATTTTTCTACATATCGGTGCTTGGGTAAGTTCATTGATTGATAACAAGTAATTTATTTATAATTTTTGGATAAATGCCTTTTGTTAATTATAGTTTATTTTTTCAAATATATCAGAACGGCTTATTTGTCATTTTTTATGGACATCGATTTCTATTAATAACACTTGAAAAAAATTGCTGGATATATATGAATCGATATTTATTCTTAAGCTGGTTTTACACAGTCGGGTGTTTGCTTAATTTAACAATTAATAGATTGGGAACTTTAGTTTTCATTTAAGATTTCGCACTGGAAAGTGAGCAATTGTTTAATGTATTGCTCAATAATTAACAATTTCTTAATTGATTTTAGGGATAAATTATGTACATTGATTTTTTATTTTACCATCTGTCGGTTTTCTTGGAGTTATGTGACAAATGTACTAATAATGTTTTTACTTTACGCAATTTAAAATGCAAGCAATTTTTATTTTCTTTTTAGTGCTCTATTTTTCACTTCCGCTATAAGCAGAAATGCCAACCACAATTAACAAGAAAAAATGTTGAAGGTTTAATATTTTAGTTGGTATTTCTATAAACTGTTTACAAATAAATGAAAAAAAGGTAGCTGTGTAAAACAGACTTTACTACGATAGCTCTCATATCTCAATAAGATCTCTTAGATAAAGGATAGTAAGTTCACTTAAATTAGAACCTTTTTAGAATTCGGCTACATTGATGAGAAAACATATAAGCTTGCTACAACAAAAATCTTAATTAATTTTTAACAATTCATATGCATTGGACAAAATATAAATTGTTAGTATTTTATAGAATATTAAAATATTTTTATAAGATATGAGTGAAAAATTACTGTGCCTTATTAAAAGCGATTATTAAATTAAGTTAGCAACATGAATATATGTTACAGTATTATCTGATAACATCTTAAATAAACTCCTGGTTCCCGATTGTTGACAGGATTTTGTGGCTACTTCTTAATTTTTGAAATTTACATCGGCATCCTTTAAAATAGGAAGGAAGCTTAGCTAATTTAATAGGATCTCATTAGGAATTAGAATTTTTTAGGTTTTTTTTTCAGGTTCTACAAATGTTGAATTTTACTTGTAGGCTTTTACCTGGGCTTCTATGTCAATTTAATATTCATAAAGCTTAGGTAAATGCTTTATGAGTGAAATGCCACATCAACATCCAAGATGAATATACTAAGATAGGCGTCTAATTAAGTTTTATTAATTTAATAACACAGGTATACAAAAAAATTCTCTGTGTTTTAAGTAAGACACGTGTTTTCTTAAGTATTTTTTTATGCTGGGTCCAAATATATCATAAAAATAGACATCCACCGCGAGGTTTCTTCAGAAAACACACTTTTTGCTGCCAGAAAACCATTAAATTGAAAAATATTTCCCTTCTACCGTATGGTGTAGGGTGGTTATACATTCTCCTTTTTTTCCCTCTCAATCTCCACATATAAACTTCTTCCATCTGCCTCTATTCTTTGCCATTTTCACTGCCTCTTTCCAGGATTTTCCTTTCTCCCTAAGTATATCTCTAATACTCCTATTCCAGGTCTGTCTAGGTCTTCCTCGCTTCTGTTTTCCCTGTAGTCGGGCTTCATACACTTGTTTCACCTGTCTATCATCCTTCATTCTCTGTATATATTCCATAATGCTTGTACTCTCAGTCCTCTCCTCCTTTCTGTCCTTCTGTGTAACTCCTTGTATTGCTCTCCGGTATTTCATTTCGACGGCTTGTATCTTGTTTTTCTGCCTGTCAGTTAGGGTCCATGATTCACATCCATATGTTGGGATTGTCCTATAAATTGCTTTGAACATTTTTAATTTTTGTTTGTTTCGTCACTTTTCTTCCTAATGAATTTATTACTTATTGCATAGTAAAGTTTGTTCGTTTTTTCGATTCTTTCAATAATTTCTTTGTCTTGTTTTCCAGTTTCATCCATTATCACTCCCAAATACTCATACTGTTCCACTTGTATTTTTATTCCCTTCTATGTAAATGTTCATTTGTTGGTTTTCCATTGTCATTACTTTTGTTTTATCTATATTAATTTTCATACCTTCTTCTTTAAATGCTTTATTCCAAATATCGAGGTTTCCTTGTAATTGTCTTTCATTTTCCGCCACTAGCATAATATCATCAGGAAAAGCCTCTTCAGATATTTCTATTCTTTTTCAGCTTCCAGTATCCAATTGTCATTCTTTTCACTTTTATTTCGCATTTCTTGATTATTTCATCCATGTATACAGTGAACAATGTTGGGCTCAAGCTTCCTCCTGTCTCAAACCTTCCCGTGTTGTAAATCTCTCCAACTTCATGTTTTTTTATTACATGCTGCACATTGTTGCTGTATATTCCCTTTATGATTCTTATTGTCTTTTTGTTTATTCCCTTGCTCTCTAGGCTTTTCCACACTTTATTTCTAGGGACACTGTCAAATGCCTTTTCTAAGTCTATGAAAGCAAGGTGTAAACTTTTATTTTGTTTTGATCTTTTCTCGATAATCTGTTTCAGTGTAAATATGTGGTCTTGTGTGCTTCTTGCTGGTCTAAATCCACTTTGCGATTCCGGTAGTTGTGGTTTTATTACTTTCTTTATCCTATTGTTAATGATGCCTTCGTAAATTTGTACAATTGTGTTCGGTATAGTAATTCCTCTGTAATTATTGCAATCCTTCTGATCTCCCTTTTTATAGATTGATGTAATAAACGATACTCCCCATTCGACCGGAAATTTTTCTTCTTCCTATGTATTTAATCATTTCAGATTCAGATTATCGCTGCCTGAGACTTTCCCATTTTTCAATTTTCTTATAACTTCCCCCAACTCTTTTCATTCTATTTGTTCCCTATTTTCTGTTTCTTCCATATTTTGTTGTTCCAATTCTTCAAAATTTGTATTCTCTTTCTTTATTACCTCCCAATAGTTCTTCAAAGTATTCTTTCCATCTGTCCATTATTGCTTTCTCTGCTGTTAGGATTTCTTAGTTTTTGTTTTTCACATATAATTCGGTTATAGGTTGCTCTTTCTTGAATGATTTAAAAACTCTGTAGAATAGCTTGTGATTTTCTTTACTATTTTCTTCCATTTTATCTCTGAATTCTTTCAATGCTTGCTTCTCTTACTAATTCTACTCTTTTCCGTTTTCCTTTATACAGTTCATATATTGTTCTGGTGTTTTTGTTTTGAGATATTTTTTTCCATTCTTTCTTCTTCGCAATAATTTCTTTTTGGATATTACTGTTCCACCAAGCTGTTTGTCTTTTACTGTTGTTTGCATTCCACACTCCCCATACTTTGATAGCCCCGTCTAAGATTATATTCTTGAAGATGTTCCATTTTTCTTCCAAATTTGCATATTTTACATTTCTGTATTCTTTTTCGAATTTCTCATCAGTTATTTGTCGGTATTTGATCATAATTTTATAATTACATTTTAATAAATAATGTAAAACTGTATGATTTATTAAAATTATGGAATTAAACTATTATTTCGAACACCTTTAAATGTTCTGAATCTACATTTATCATAAAAACTTAAAAATATAAGGTTTTAGTGGTGTTCATGTTTAACAGAAAACACTCATACACCACCTTTAACTAAAACTAATACATGTATAAATATATGTATAAAGGTGTATAAATACTGTTTTCGATTTTTATTCATATTGAACAAAACTATTATTTCTGGTGTTTTTTGAGGTTCTTAATTCTGAGTTGACATCAAAAAATAAAATTTTCTGTTCAGTTTTCAGAACAGTTAAAGATGTCCGAAATAACAGTTTTATTCCATAATTTTTATGATTATACAGTTTTACATTGTTTATTACATTTTTTTTCAATTTAATAAAGGGTGATTCATTTAGAGGTACTTTTTTTTAAATAAAAAAAAATGAATAAAAACAATTTTATTTTATAATCTTTATTATCATATAAAAGAACCATTCTTTACAATTATTTCTTAAAGATAATTTCTTTCAAATGTTGTCCGCGATACTGTTAACAACGTCCATTCTGAAGTTCCAATTTTCAATGACGCGTGTGAGTATTTCGAGTGGTATTTGGCCAATGACTCGAGTAATATTGGCCTCCAATGCCTCAATTGTAGCTGGCTTATCCATGTAGACTTTGGACTTTACATAGCCCCAAAGGAAAAAAGTCAAGAGGTGTGATGTCACATGATCTAGCCGGCTAATTCACTGGTCCAAAGAGTGAAATGATCTGTTCGCCGAATTGCTCTCGCAGTAAAGCCATGGTTTCACGGGCTGTATGGCAAGTGGCGCCATCTTGTTGGAACCAAATTTCGTCGAGACCACGGGCTTCAATTTTTCTGGCATCAAATAGTCTGTTATCATGGCGCGATAACGGTCACCATTCACAGTAACATTCCGGCCGGCCACTGTTTTGAAGAAATATGGACCGATTATTCCACCGGCCTATAAACCACACCAAACAGTTGTTTTTTTTCTGGATTTAATGGCAGCTCTTGAACCTCTTCAGGTTGTTCATCACCCCAAATACGGGCATTTTGTTTATTCACGAACCCATTAAGCCAAAAATGGGCCTCATCGGTGAACAAAATTTTTCTCGAAAACAGTGGATCTTCTGCAAGCTTGTCAAGAGCCCAACGACTAAAACGGAAACGATTCGGAAGGTCGGTCGGCTTCAGTTGTTGCACTAGTTGAATTTTGTATGCTTTTTAAAGAAAGATCCCTTACGTAAAATACGCCAAGTTGTTGAATATGACAGGCCAAGCTGTTGAGAACGGCGACGAATCGACACTTCACGGTCTTCGCGTACACTCTCCGCTACCGCCCCTATATTTTCTTCACTACGTGCTGGATGTGGTCTATTCGGTCGAGCATTATCCAATAATGAAAACTGGGTCTCAAACTTATTGATGATAGAGCGAATTGTGCGTTCGGTAGGCCGATTTATGTGGACCATAAGTTGCTCTAAGCGCCCGATACACATTCCTCGTAGAACGCCCATTTTCGTAATAAAGTTGAACAATTTGTAGACGCTGTGCAGGGCTAAGTCTTTCCATTATGAATTGTCAAACACTACTGAACAGGAATGCCACTTCAGTTGACACGACGCATGCGCAATCTGCAATTAAATCCCCATCACAAAAAGTACCTCTAAATGAATCACCCTTTAGTTTTCTGGCAACTTTATGTTTTATGAAAAAACCTTACGGTGGATGTCTTTTTAATGTTTTCTTTTGGATTGAGCATAAAAAATATTTGAGAAAATACGTGTCTCACGAAAAGACAGATTTTTTTTGAATACCTGTGTAATTTGTGTAAAACCAAACCTTAAAACATGTGAGAAAATCCTCATGTATATTTTTTTTGACATGAAATATACGAAAAGTCCTTTTATTTGCATTACTAATGCACAAAATGTATGTGTTTTGTTCTTTTCTGTAAGATTGGCAGTAACCAGTCGGTGTAATTTTAAAAATCATCACTGGGAATTGCTCGTCTCCTAGAGAAAAACATAGCCGGTCTCGATCTAACTTTATAACTGTTGTATATAATAGGTAATAATCTTCTAATTATAATGAAGTGGAAAACGAACTGATCACTTTCCATTGAGGCGAGGACATTTTCCGTAGTATGGGGTCTACATGACAGGGGTTTAAGCTTGGTGGACAATTGTTCCGATAGTTTGTCACCGGGGTTTAAACCCCTTTCTTGTTAACTCTACCTTCACTACTACCTGCTACGAAGAGAAGTTGGACTCAGTACCTTTAGTGAACAACACCAAATGTAAAACTTTTGGTATTATAAGGAACCAGGATCTGCGATAGTTTTGGTAATCTTATCACAGATTATGGTGCCTTGCAATGCCTTAGGTTGCATCAACGTTTGTAAACTATTTTTTAATGCACTGTGTTACCACCAGAATTACGAGGCTGGTTTGAAAAGTCCGTGCAAAGTCCGAGAGATGGCACCACCGGCGCGTATCGAGGTCATGTTTAGTTAGTAGCAAGTCTTGAATGAACGCACACCAAGTTTCAGCCATATTGGTCTATTTCTTTGTGTTTGGCATTTCGTGTGAATCAAGGAAGTCGAGTGATTTTCAAGAAATGGACGAAAAAGAATTTCGTGTGGTGATTAAACATTACTTTATGAAAGGCAAAAACGCCTCAGGAGACTAAAGAGAAGCTTGATAAACATTATGGTGACTCTGCACCTTCGATTAGAACAGTTTATAAGTGGTTTCAAAATTTTCGGACTGGCCATATGGGGCACAAGTGACGCTGAACGTTCTGGACGGCCTGTGGAGTTACAACTCCAGAAATCATTGATCAAATCCATGATATGGTGATGGATGACAGAAGAGTTAAGGTGCGTCAGATTGCTAGTGCTGTGGGCATCACGACTGAACGGGTACATAATATTTTGCATAAACATTTGGACATGAGAAAGCTATCCGCAAGATGGGTGCCGCGATTGCTCACGCTTGACCAAAAACGGAATCGTGTGAAGTGTTGCAAGGATGGTTTGCAGCTGTTCCAGAAGAATCCGGAGGACTTTAAGCGTCGTTTCGTCACTGTAGTTGAAACATGGATACATTACTATACTCCTGATACCAAACAACAATCTAAACAATGGGTTACCAAAGGGGAATCTGCACCAAAAAAAAGGCGAAGACCGTTCCTTCGGCCGGAAAGGTTATGGCGACTCTCTTTTGGGATTCGCAAGGGATAATCCTCATCGACTATCTGGAAAAGGGTAAAACTATTACAGGTGAATATTATTTATCGTTATTGGACCGTTTGAAAACCGAGCTGCAAGAAAAACGCCCGCGATTGGCCCACAAGAAAGTCCTTTTCCATCACGACAGTTGTGGTCGCAAAATTAATGGAAATAGGATTCCAACTCGTTTCACATCCCCCCCCCTATTCTCCAAACTTGGCTCCCTCGGACTACTATTTGTTCCCCAATTTGAAGAAATGGCTGGCGGGACAAAGATTTTATTCAAACGAGGAGGTGATTGCAGACACTAATGGATATTTTGCAGACTTTTATTCGAAGGGATCAACAAACTAGAACATCATTGGACGAAGTGTATAAGCCTAAAAGGAGACTATGTCGAAAAATAAAATAGGTTTACCCCAAACACATAAGTAGTTTTTATTTTTGCACGGACTTTTCAAACCAGCCTCGTATATAAAAATGATATATGTATCTGGATTTGAATAAACCTATATTTGTTTTTAGTCGTCTTGCATTCGATATGTGAATAGATAGTCAAGGAACAGGTGATGTGATATGTATTTAGTATTATATCACAGCTCCCGTTGCCTTTAACTGTCTATCCACTCATTCATCAGAGAATTGCAGCTCCGTTTACGTATCCAGCTTTAATATTAAACGCTAAGTTTAATGTCACTATTCTTTCTCTTTGGTGATCTGGCTTATGATTTTTTGAAATATCTCATAAAGCTGAATTAACCAAAGAATAAAAATTGTGAGTGTACAACAGAATCATGAATGTCACGCCAAAAATTTATGAAAAAATACATTTAGGTAAGATAATTATTGACAATAATAATTACTAAATTTATTTCAAAAATAAATATCTGCTTTATCGCTATCATTATTTAGTCAGTTAAGAATGTCAATACTAACAGAGAAATTAGTTAGGTACTTAACTTTTCAGGTTTTTGTCTGGTTTTTCAATTTTGTAAGTTATATACGCACTTAAGCCAACGAGGATTTATTGGAAATTTCATTACGAAGAGTTTGTGTGGTGATAATCCAGGGAGGATAAAAACATAATATTGCTATACCTAAGCTGCAATTTCAAATGCTTTTTTTACTGCACTAAAGGGGAAGTAACGATGTGAAAGATGCCGCGGGAAATTTATCGCGTCCGTTTTATTTCACATTTCTTTTAGTGTTCCGTAGGGAACACTTATAAGATAACTTCGGTGCCTGTCTGTCTGCCACACCCCGATCTTCTCCGAAACTATTTAACATAGAACATTGACATTGAAATTTAGTACTAATATAGGAATTGATGGCCTCATCAGAGCCGCGTAGTTTTCAAAGTTAAATTTCGACTTAAGGGGTTAGTCTCAGGGGTGAAATCTGAAGTGAAAAATATTTTTTTCTATCAGGTCATCGAGTGGGGTGTCAAATGAAAGCTAGTAAAACATGGGTTCAAAAATATATATAATGTAATACTTGCGCACAATTTTCTCTGTACTATTTTTTAAAAATTATCACGAGTGCATTACCTTTAATAATTTATCTGGTCATTCGTTTTCAGTAAAGATCGGAAAAAAAACTTCGTTGAAAACTCATTTGGGGTGTGTTTTGTGAAGTCATCGATCATTTTATACATCTGTAACAAAAATTTTTATTTTAAAAGCAACCAATGTACGAAACACTAACTGCGCAAGTCCGACTTGCACCTGACCGATTATTTTAGTTATGTGCTCAAAAATGATACATATGGGACGAAAAAACTAGTTTCGGAAATTAGTTGTTGCAACAATTAATCGTGTAAACTTGCACAAATTTCCGAAGATCCTTACTTTTCTACTTTCAACAGGTAATATTTTTCGGAAATAAATAAAAATACCTTTTAAGGTCATTTATTAATAGATTGGTAAAAATGTA
>CM032447.1:229601448-229603948 GCA_019049505.1 Pachyrhynchus sulphureomaculatus | reverse complement strand
ATATATAAAAACGTAGCTGTGCTGCTGCTCTGCTCGTGTGGACTTTATTCACTATTATCCTTATATTACCTAACCTAATAAAATATATCCTATAACCTGGCTAGAGAACAGTATGATTTAAAAATAACACACGTAAATCGGATTAGTTCGCGAGTAATAGGCGCACTAACGGACAGACAGGCAGACAAAGAGACGTTGGATTTTATATATTATTATATCTTTGCTACATGATATTGTTCCATATTTAATGGTTTAGGCAGCGTATTGCAAGAGATGGCGCTAGCGGCAAACTTTTTTTTCGACTGGATTCTCTATTATCGTTAGTGCTTATTCCTTATGTTACCTAACGTAATAAAATATATTCTATAACCTGGACAGAGAACATTCACTATATGTTTTTTTTTTAAAAAAAGCACGTAAATCGGATAAGTGGTTCTCGAGTGTGATTAAGCGCACTACGGACAGATAGACAGACAGAAAAATAGACAGGGAGACGTTGAGACGTTGCCAGAGATAACCTGGCCAGAGAATAAATCTATGAATTAAAAAAAAAAAACACGTAAATCAGATAAGTGGGTTCTCGAGTGATAAACCGTGCTAACGGACAGACAGACAAACAGAGAGACGTTGCGTTTTATATATATTATAGATATTCTTTGCTACATGATATTGTTTCTATATTTAATGGTTTAGGCAGTGTATTGCAAGAGAACGTGCCAGCAGCAAACTTTTTTACGACTTGATTCACTAATATCGTAAAATGCTTATTCCTTATGTTACCTAACGTAATAAAATATAGTCTATAAGCTGGCCAGAGGACATATGTATGTTTTTTTTTTTAAAAAAAAAGCACGTAAATCGGATAAGTGGTTCGCCAGTCATAAAGCGCACGGACAAACAGATAGACAGACACACAGATGGACGTTTCATTTTATATATATTATAGTTGCAACGTCTCCCTGTCTATCTGTCCGTTAGTGCGCTTATGACTCGAGAACCACTTATCAGATTTACGTGTTTTTTTTTTTAATTCATACATTGTTTCTCCGGTCAGGTTATAGGATATATTTTATTACGTTAGGTAATATATTAATGAGCAGTGGCGATAAAAGTGAATCAAGTCCACTCGGAGCGGAGAGGCGGCACAGCTAGTTTAAAAATAAAATACAGTATAACTGGTCTCACTGAATTTATCAGAGAACATTCTGACAACGTGTTTCGGTCTCGCGACCATTATCGAAGAGCTAAGATTAAACTTAAATTTCTATAAAATATGATTACATTTGGATGGTTAATGGTACTAAATTTAAATTAAGAGTGCTAATAAAATTGGGTTCATTACAGGTAGTCTTCACTTACAGTAACACGGCGTCTAATATGGGGGGTATTTCCAAATTCTATTTGGGTGTTTTGTTATTTTTATATTGATTTTTAATGGCTTTTTTATGCTGAGAATTTCTAAATAATCCGATAAGTTTTCTTTTTGATCATTGTATAGCAACTTCACCCTCTCGTTATTAAAATCAATTGGTTGATTATTGGACTATACAGCGTTCAGCAAAGCCTGCTAATTTTGTTTATTTAAAATAGATTGCTTGTGGTCTTTTAATCTTTGTTGTAGGTAGATCCGTCCCGTTTTGCCCTACATAGACAATCGTAACAGTCATCACAATTAAGTTGTCATATATAATCCCCGATTTGCATATTGGTTAGATCATTCTTTGTTTATTAACTAGATATCGGTCTATATTGCTTATCTATTAACACATATACAGTTTATTATTATGTTGTTTTTGTTACTAAATACTACCGACATAGTTTATAGCAAACCATCTGTTTTGTTTCATGTTTTACGTCTGGTGAGCGTAAAATGTTTAAGTATATTTTTGATGTTTTTTTTTTTTTTTTTTTCCGTTTATCTATAAATAATTGGATTATATCCCGTTGTTTTTGGGCTATTCTTTCGATTAGTTCAGTTCTTTTAGATAATGGTTTGCTATCAACTATGTCGGTGGTATTAGTAACAAATTCAAAACAACAGCTTTAATAAATAACGTGTTAATAATCAACAATATAATCACGATAGCTTGGTTAATAACAAAGAAAATTCCTAACAAATTTGAAAAATCAAGTATATATGAACTTAATTGCGCTGCCTGTGACGCTGTCCATGTGGGACAAACGGCTGACGGAGCCTACGACAAAGCTTAAAAGGCACTCTATTTAATTAAAACAAACAAAAAATATACAGTGCTTTGCTGAACACACTGCATATACAAAAATCACCATTTTAATAACGAGGGTTGAATTATGCTATACATTTGCTCAATAAAGGTAAACAAGGATTATTGTATAATTCTTAAGCTTAAAAAAGCCAATAATAAAAAATTATAAAAATAACAAACACCCAAATATAATTATGTAATTAATCCCCCCAAATTAGACGCCCTGTTTTAATATATACTACACTGTAAAAATTGTTATACTTCTTAATTTAAAT
>CM032447.1:229576382-229601348 GCA_019049505.1 Pachyrhynchus sulphureomaculatus | reverse complement strand
CTTAGAGAAGCTGTCTAAACAGTACAGGCACCCTGGACACTGCTAATATTTATAAAGACTTCAAGAAGCAGTACAGAATTGTAATACGAAACGCAAAGATACAGACAAATGATGATATTATGAAAAGTTCAGGTAATCCAATGTGGTCAATGTGGGAGATTATAAATAAGAAGAGGGGAATTAAAAAGAATATCAAGGCATCCCATAATATCCCAATACCTATTACACATTTTTTTTCAGATTGCAAGGAATCCAGTTGATATAGTTCCCGCACAGTTCCACTAAAGATTTTTTTTTTCTGAAATAACATTCATGATAAATCATGAATAAATGACCTAAAAAATAAATATAGTCGCGACATATTTGGATTAAGCGTTAAATTAATCTAATACATAAGCATATTAAACTAAACATAAAGAATTTAATCACGTCACCTTTTACTAAGCTAATTAATCTATGTTTCAAAGAAAATGTTTATCCATCTATCCTTAAAAAAGCCATAGTGTGCCCTATCTTCAAAAAGGGCAAATAAATGTCCCGGTGAATTGCAGACCGGTATCCTTGTTGCCTATTATTTCGAAAATAGTCGAGAAATGGATATTGGGACAGAATTTCTTAGAACTAAATGTGTGCTTCTCTGAAAGTCAGTCTGGGATTAGGAGAAACAGAAGTACTGTTTTGGGTATTTTGGATCTTATTTCCCATATTACTGAATCATTCCACAGACTGCAATATAACACGGTCCTTCTATGTGATTGTAAGCAAAGCCCTTGACTGTGTTAACCACGGAATCTTAATACAAAAGCTCGATGAATACAACTTTTTTTACGAGAGCATGACACATATTGAATCATACTTAAGAGACAGAACTCAAACTGTGAGGGTCTCTGGGGTGTCGTCGACAGAGAGTGTGATCAATATTGAAGTTCCCAAGGCTCAGTGCTGGATCCAATACTTTTTTTGATATATATATATATATATATATATATATATATATATAATATATATATACATATATATATATATATATATATATATATATATATACATACATACATATATACATATATACATATACGGTGTATATATATATATATATATATATATATATATATATATATATATATATATACATATATATATATATATATATATATATATATATATATATATATATATATATATATATATATATATATATTATATATATAATATATATATATATATATATATACATATATACATATATACATATACGAGAATATATAATATATATATATATATATATATACGAGTATATTATATATATATATATATATATATATATATATATATATATACATACATACATATATATATATATATAGTCCCTGGCCAAATTATTAGACGCACTGCAAGATTTCATGTAAAATATTAATTACCGAGTGATATTGTACCGTTTTTTATTATTTTAAATTGATTTGTTTTTTATTTTTATATTATCCAATCAATTACCTATTTATTTGACATAAATAAAACAGCATTAATTTAGAAAAGCATAAGTTTATTAAGTTTTAAAGAAAAGTGAAATTAATGTTAGTAAAAGTCAATATTTAGTTGAGCCATCTTTAGCCGCTATCAAAGCTTTAATTCTGCGCGGCATGCTATTAATGCAAGATTGTACTGTCTCCTGCATTTGAGGATGATGATTCCACACATGAATAATCTTTTCTAGGAGCTGGGTTTTGTTGGTAATCACATCTTTAGCCACTTCTCTTTTCATCAGCTCCCACACATTTTCAATGGGGCTATTACCCGGCCAATCCAACAGAGGGATATTTTTTTCTGCCAAAAAAGCATTAACAGACCGAGCAGTGTGGCAGGGAGCTCCATCTTGCATGAAAGTGAATGGTTCCCATTTGGAAACCATTCTCTGAGCTGCGGAATCAACCGATTTTGTAATACTTCTTTGTACTGATCTTGCCTCATTATTCCTTTGACGACGTACAGACGTCCAGTGCCCTTGCCGCTGATGACTGACCAAATCATCACTTTGGTGGGATGTTTAACCGTCGGGACGACACAATCAGGATGAAACTTTTCTCCATGACGACGACGCACATACTGAGCTTTATTCTGCAAAATTTCGAAATGTGCTTTCGTCACTGAAGCAGACCTGTCAAAAATAGGAAAAATATATAAACTTCCATGTTTATTTGCTTTATTTAACTGAAAATGATAATAATGTATCAATTATTGATTAAATTGCTGTATCTTACCGATCTCCAGAAGTCCACATCTTTGTCTTGCCATTGTTTGGCCCACTTCAGGCACTTTGCTTTCATTGCAGCTGTTAACTTGGGCTTCCTGGCGGGGCGACATGCCTTAAAATCTAATTCTTTTAATTTTCTTCGAACAGTGCGCTCAGAAGCATTTACGCTAGCATCCTGGAGTTGTGATTTTATTATCTTTGTGGTAGCAAATCTGTTTTTCTACACAAATTTTCTTCAAACATCTCTCTGACCGTGGAGTGAAAATTGGTTTTCTACCGCATCTTTTCTTTCTTTTCGGGCTTAATTCCTTCCCTGACTCAAATTTTCTTTTTTATGCGTCGTACACTAGCTTCAGAAGAAACCTCCAATCTTCGTGATATTTCTCGGTTTGTAAATGTTTTCGCAATCACAAGGGCCTTCACTTCAGCTTTTTTACGTGGTGAAAGATCGGCTTTTCTACCCATAATGAAAATAGTCCAATTACTTTTTTAAAACACTGCATACAAAATAAACTAATAACTGAGTAGTATAAAACTGTTAAACAAACAATCACAGTCCATAAAGCCACAGAAACACGTCCGTACCTGACTCGATTCCGATCGCGACTGATACAGATTTGTACTTCTTTACGTTCATGTATCACTTTGTCAACACAGTGTTGCCATATGTTAAAAATAAATACAAATATGTAGTCTACAACAATTCTTTTAAATAAAAATCAATAATATTGTAGTTTAAATATACCATTATTGCATAAAAACTCTTAAGAAACATAAAATTACTAAAAAAAAAAATACAGTGCGTCTAATAATTTGGCCAGGGACTGTGTGTGTGTGTATATATATATATATATATATATATATATATATATATATATATATATATATATATATATATATATATATATATATATATATATATATATATATATATATATATTAATGACTTGCCAGATATAAACAATGCGGCTAAGTACACGCTCTTTGCTGACGATACCACGGTGGCATTCGCCGCTAATACAATTGAGGAATCCCTTGAAGGTTCCTTGGCGGCACGAGAGAGAGGGCTAAACAGTGGTTTGATATAAATAGATTGGCTTTGAATAGCAACAAAACTAAACGGGTTGTTGTTTCATTGAGAGAGGTGTATGACTTGAACGAGGGAGTGGGTGAGGCGAGATTTTTGGATGGATATTTGGATTCGAAGCTGCATTGGGGTACATACATAGGCAAGATGTGTAAAAATTAAGCAAACATCTTTTTGTACTCCGGAATCTTACATACTGTATAACTCAGCAAGTATTATGAAATGCATATCGCTCAATATTTCACTCTCATCTTGCTTATTTCATTTTTCGTCTGGGGATCCTCTGCACAGACCTATTGAGTATTCAGCTTGCAGCGTAAGGCACAGAGAATACTGGGTGCACTTAGTTTCAGGGACGACCGCCAATAGTCATTTGTACCGCTCAGAATCTTAACGGTTTCTTTACAGTACATTACTGACAATTTCCAGTTTTTAAAGCAATATGTTTATTCCCACAGAAGCAATGGAGATGTACATTGTCACATGACACCAGGCATAAGGAGAATCTAATTCCAACATATTAGAGGCTGAAGAGATGTCCAACAGGACCTGGGTTGTTAACCAGATAGGAGTTTGTTTCCATACTGTCTTAATGTTTCTTCCTTAAGTGTGAATAGCATAGTAATAGAATATATGTATTTAACATTCTTATTACTTTGATCAGTATAGTAGCTACATTTTTTTATTATATCATTATTTATTTATGTGTGTAAGGCTGTTTCTTGAATAATTTAACATAAATAAACAGTACTGAGTATAGGTAAAAATAAGACAGATCAAAATTTGAAAGAAACTACTATATTAGGTTAATATTATAATGTATTAAGGAAAAAATACATATATATATATATATATATATATATATATATATATATTATATATATATATATATATATATATATATATATATAGATCATACGATTCTGTACAAAAAGGTCTCTGGATTTTTTTTATGGGTCCATCAACGCTACAGGAGCGACACGTGTACGGAAAAAAGCGATTCACGTTGTTCTTGAATCGCTGTAAATTGTACTCGGTGGGAAACACAGCCCTGGGCAAATTATTCCAAAGGGATGATGTTCTCCATATAAATGACTGCTTGAAAAGCGTTGTACGCGGAGTAACAAGCTGAACCTTATACGGATGTGAAGTATTAGCGCGACGTGTATTTCTAACATGCACCTCTCTGGGAGGAAATAAGCGGACTATATCTTTCGAAGACTTTGAATGAAAATACTTGTAGAACAGACTCAAGTCACCAACCGTTCTTTGATGTTCCAGCGAATTAAGGCCGCCGGTCAGTTCCGGGTCTCCAGACGAACAGCTCTTCTCTGAACAGCATCCAACAAATGCAGTTAGTGTTTGGGAGCGGAGCACCAAATATGGGAGCAGTATTCCATAGTTGGTCGAATTTGAGCATTATAAATTAGCAGTTGTTATGGAGTGTAAAGCTTTCTGGTTCGAAATAATATTCCCAACTTTTGAGAAGCTCTCCTTGTTATGCCTGTAACATGTTCATGCCAGGACATATTTGCTCTCAAATTAACGCCCCCAACAAATTGAGTGACGATACCACCCCAAGATAGAATTTCTTCCAGGTCTTTGTTAAGTTGAACCACCTCCCGCTGTCTTCGGGTATTCGCCTGAGTAGCCGATGTCCAAGCGTTCAAAGTGAATGAAGAGATAAGCGAACTGTCATCTGCAAAGCTGTAGATTGGATTCCCGGTCTTTTCCAGCAGATCGTTAATGTAAATGAAAAAGAGAGTAGGAGACAGTATGGAGCCTTGGGGCACACCGGCGTTGATAGTGAAGATGTTAGAAAAAAATCGGTCTACCGCCATTCGTAAAGAACGCTCTCTGAGGAAACATGAGAGCCACAAACAGAACTTTTCAGATATACCATAAGAGCGTAGCTTAGCCAACAGTCCATCGTGCCAAACACGGTCGAATGCCTTGGATATGTCAAGAGCAACCGCTCGAGATTCTCCAAAGTGTTCAATTTCGTTGTTCCAAACATGTGTTACATAAGTCAGAAGATTTCCTGTTGATCTATGTTTACGAAAACCATATTGGTGATCACTAATAACGTTGAATCCTTCAACATATTTTAGAAGATGCTGATGGATAACCTTTTGCCCTTTGCCGAGTTCCCCAATTAATTTCACCCTGGAATATATATTATATATATATATATATATATATATATATATATATATATATATATATATATGTATATATGTATATATGTATATATGTATATATGTATATATGTATATATGTATATATGTATATATGTATATATGTATATATGTATATATGTATATATGTATATATGTATATATGTGTGTATATATATATATATATATATATATATATATATATATATATATATATATATATATAATATTAACGGGAAATATAAAATAAAAATGCATGTAACATTTGCAATTTTATTGCTCATATTCATTTATAAAGAATAAAATATCTATTCTTTTTTACATTGCATGTAGATAATTAAAATGTTTATAATAAAAACATATAAGTAATAGCCAGATATAACAAATTGTACCAAAACAAACACCTAAAAAAAACTAAATTTAACCTAAAATGTAAAAAATTATTGTGGGTAATGTATAAAAAAATTTTGGTCATTCATGACGGGTCTTCAAAATATAATAATAAAAAATATTAATTATTAACAAAGGAAACAAGAAAATTTTAAGTACCATACTACAATAAAATATTTTTTTTTACATTTGACTAGATACTACTCGAAAATAAGATAGATAAAAATATAGAAATTGTCTTTTCAATAGCCTAAAAATAAGAAGACCCATATCTAAAGAATTTGTACCCTATAACTTATAATTTCAGTCCCAACGCCGAAGAAATAGATTATGTTACAAAAAAACACATGATACGATATCAAGTCATTTTGGTCTTTATTAACCAATTGGCTGATTTAAAATTTCTCTAAAAAAAACCTAAGGGAAACGTGTCGAAAATGTAACAGTTAAAATAACATGATCATAATGAAATTTTTCTTGAGAACATATAGTTTATTTTAAAACATAACCCTCTTTTTAAAGCAATAATTTATGTTTCTTTCTAGCTAAGCATTTTGCGAACCATATAGTTAAGAATTCCACCATTTCTGTAGAAAAGTAAGTCCACTTCGGTGTCAAATCGTAGAATGACTTCAAAGGTCTTACCAGTGTTTGTCGATACCTATTTAGGAAACAGAAAAGGTTAAATAAATTGACTTCTAAAAAGAAAATACACAATATGTCCAAAAATTTCTGACTGGGCCTTTAAAGAGCGCCATCTTATAAACAACAGTTAAAGCTTGAACTCACATCTGTAAACAACACATTTGTGTTGAACCAGCCAGTTGCGATCAGTCAGGGCTGAGTAGTAGACGTGTGAACTGTATGTGACATAGTTGTTGTGTCGCAGAAGTGTGATGCAGCAGCGAGCAGCGATCAAATTTCATGAGAAACTGGGTAAAAAAACTACGGAGGCATTTAAATCATTGCAAAAAGCTTACGGTGATGATTGTTTATTGCGTTCACAAGTTGAGTGGTTTAACTCTCTAAGGCAGGACGGGAGTCGCTCGAAGATGATGCAAGGTTAGGATGTTCCAGCATAAGTTCGGCCGGCGCAAACGTGAAAATTCGTCATCTTTTACAAACCGACCATCATCTTTCATGCAGACTGGTGGTAGAAAACCTTAACATCTTTAAATCAAGTGTTCAAGACATTGTCCTGAATGTTTTGAACAAGAGGAAATTCTGACACTCGAATAAATACGTCAGCCGAAACTTCAATGAAATGAAAAATGTGGACGATTCTTTTCTGCAGAAAAGAATCACGGGCAAGGAGACGTGTTACCAATACAAGCCTAACACAAAACGCCAAAGTGCACATTGGTCGGTAGTGGTTCGCCTAGATCGAAGAAAGTGCAACTGACAAAGTCAAGAACAAGGACAATGGCTTGTCGCATTTTTTGATACTCTACACTACAGTGAATGTCAGTGAATGTCATGTGGGTATCATGAAGCGACTTTGTAAGATGATTCAGCGGGTTTGACCGGAACGATAGAACGCAAAGGATTTTCTCTTTCTTCATGACAACGCACCCGCTCGCATGGTTGAGACTGTGGTGCAGTTTTTGGCGCAAAACAAGTGTCGATACTCTCATTATTCGCCTGATTTAGCCCCTAGTGACTTTTTTATTCCCAAAAATCAAGTTTCACATGAAGGGTCAACGCTATAACGATTTACAGGACATTGAAGCCACTGTGACGCGCGAGTTAAACATGATCTCAAAAGAAAATTTTTCTAACAGTTTCATATAGTTGTATGAACGTACTGAACGTTGTATTGAGGTCGGAGGAAACTATGTAGAACATCTGAAGTAACAAAAATGTTCACTTTTAATTCTTCTATTTTGAGTGTTCCATACGAAACAATTGTAAGATCACTTGGATGTCTGTCGGTCTGTTTGTTCGTCTGTCACACCCGATTTTCTACGAAACTATCAGACACAGAGAGTTGAAATTTGGCTTAAATATAAGAATTGATGGCCCCATCAGAGTCGTGTAGTTTTGAAAGTTAAATTTTGACTTAAGGGGTTAATTTGGGGGGGGGGGGTGAAATCAGAAGTGAAAAAAAAATTACCAGGTCATTGAGTGAAATGAAAGCTTGTAAAACACGAGTTCAAAAATATATATAATGTAATTCTTTCGCACACTTTTCTTTATATTATTTTTAAAAAATTGGCAAAAATCGCTGTCCCCCCCCCCTTATATGGAAAAGTACTGATCAAAAAACTTTGAAAAAATTCTGGAATATTCTCTACAAGGTGTAGATTGAACGAAAATTATCACGAGTGCATTACCTTTGATAATTTATCTGGTATATAAAAAGAAACAAAAATTTCAAGGTCATCAGTTTTCAACAAGATCGGAAACAAACTTTGTTGAAAACTCATTTAGGAAAACAATTTTTTTTTATTTTAAAAGCAATTACCGTACGGAACACTAATTATGCAAGTCCGACATGCACTTGGCCGGTTTTATTTTTTATTAAGGCAGCCGGGAACTTTTTGGACAGATGGTGTAAGGTCGTACGGGCATATCAAAATCATATAAGAAATTTCCTACTTATAGCTGATTAAGTTAGAGTATATATTTCTGAATTACAGGCTTCGAGGAGATGTTTAATAATCAATAATTGGCTCCGATAGGTGCAAAATTATTTGCAAGATAAACTGTTTTCAAAGAAGAAAACAAAAACGCCAACACAATTATTTTTAGAATATTTTAAAAATGGAAATGCAGATTACTCTCGCTTGGTTATTGCCTAAAATAGTAAATTTCTGACAACTTCATATAAATTTGTATTATATCTCTGTTAATTGACCAGAAAATATGTTTTAAAATGAAAGTTTCTAACTTCTCAAAGTGTAGCTTATAAATAGTTATTTACGCATCAAAGATTGGATGCTTGTAAAAAAAAATCGAGACTAGTTTAAAAACTGCATTTTTAACTCCTCTATTTTTTTGGCATTTGGAAGACTTTATTTGTCATATTTTTCATTTTGATGGTTTTGAATTTGGCATCAGCACGAAATAATTATAGTGGCGGCATGATTTTTGGAAATTTTTAGGTACACCTTGAAAATCGATTTAGTTACTTTGAAACAGTGCCAACATAATGTAAACGAGTTTTCTCAGCCTAATTTTGACTGCAAGGCCACTTTTCTTCTATTTTAGTGCATTTTTTCACATTTTTAACACTATCGGCTCACTATTTCTTAAATATCTCAGCTTCTGTTTGTTGTTATGCGACAAAAAAATTCATTTTATTCGCTGTATTTTCCTGTAATTTGAAGCCGTAATATCGAATTAAATGGAAGTTACCCGTAAAAAGCCATTTTTTCAGTTTGTAATAGTAAATACTTTTTTTAGGGTATGTACAAGGTGAGTCAACGATAGAGTAAAGTTCATTATCTCATTTGTTTCGGGAATGAGGAAAAAATGTTAAATACAATAGTTTTAGGGAATGTTAAGGTGCACAGTTTAAAATTATTTTTGAGTATACAGGGTACTACAAAAAAGTGTGGCCGATATAACATATGTTTTTTTTTAATGGGACATCCTATTTTCTAAATTATTTTTAAATTCTACGTAAAACTTTATTATTAATAATGTTATATACCTAAACCTAGTAGTTTTTCTAATATTTCAATTTTTTTTAAAAAATACTAGTTTTCAGTTTTGTAAAAAATTGTAATAAAAAGTGTATTAAAAACCAGGGTAAAATTTTAAAAATTCAAAATAAATCGAAAACTATTAGAAATAGGTATATGACATACTTAATAAAAGTTGGAGGGTTTTGTAAAATCTATAAGAAAAAATAATAATATACAGGGTGTGTCATTTAAAAAATTTGAGATTTTTCAATTTAAAATAGTCAAAATGAATTAAATTTATTTTGAACACCCTGTAGCACCTTCTTTGCATATATCTTTTTTTTCATCTCTATAGAACACTCGTACCAATTATGAGTATTCCACCTTCAGAACCAATAGCACTACTAGCAATCTTTTACAAAACTGAAAACTAGTATTTTTTAAAAAAAATTGAAATATTAGAAAAACTACTAGGTTTAGGTATATAACATTATTAATAATAATAATAATATTAATAATAATATTAAAAATAAATTAGAAAATAGGATGTTCCGTTTTAAAAAAACACACTTTTTTGAAGTACCCTGTATACTCAAAATTAATTTTAACCTGGGCACCTTAACATTCCCTAAAACTATTGTGTTAAAGTGTGAAAAAATGCACTAAAATAGAAGTGGCCTTACGGTTAAAATTAGGATGAGAAAACTCGTTCACATTATGTTGGCACTGTTTCAAAGTAGTTAAATCGATTTCCAAGTTGTACCCAAAAATTTCCAAAATTATGAAAATTTTACGACATTTGCTTTCACCATTATAAAATTCAATAAAAGCCTTCGATTGAAAATTTTGTCAAAGTACTTTGAGTCAGTAAGCGAGAATAATTTGACAAAAAAAAGCAATTTTTCCTAAATGGCGTAATTTTCATGACTTAAAAAACATCTTCGTATAATGTATAACATTTTACTTACATTAATGTGTTGTCCGGGTTTCAAGTCCGAAGGCAAATCAATATCGTATGTTTCCTTTCCAGTCAGTCCTAGGCTATCAGGGTTTTCTCCTGGTAAGAACTGTAACGGTACTAAGCCCATTCCCACCAGGTTGGAGCGGTGAATACGCTCAAACGATTCAGCGATGACTGCTGTTATACCCTATTACAAAAAATGTTAGTTTAAGCGAGGTTTGCAGGCTCCATATGTTCTTCGGCAGGCAGGCAGACCGTCGGAATTGAAAATTGTTTTTCGTGATTTAGGTTTCTAGGCTTTCGCGGAAAGAAAGCCAAAAACTTGTCACAAGCTTTGCTGACTTTTCATTCAGTCGGTCGAGTAAGAACGTGTCCGGCATTGTTCATTAAAGATTGTATTTATTTAAAAGTGTTTTACATCATTTTCAGCAAATTAAAATGCTAATGATTCGTCCAGTCCCCATCAGCGGCGATGATCGCCTGGCATCTTCGGAGCAGACCTTCGACGAAATTTTCCGCGTATTCTTGGGGTAAAGATTTCCAAATTACCCGAAAATGCTTCACTGTGTACAGGGTGATTATTTTTAGACACCCGGCCCCGATTTATGGAAAATTGTTGGATATTTATTTTTTTATATATAAAACGTATAGTGCATGTCAAGGAGTAAACTGGCGTATTTGAAATTTGGTAGTGAAAATGACGCTGGGCGCGGCGACACCAAACAACTTTTTTTTTCATCGACATACCTTTTGTAAAACAGCACTGAAAAGCCCTAATTTTTTTCAACATTTTTTCTTCAAACTATTTTTTTCTAATTTATTTTGCACAAAAGTTATACAGCAGAAACCCTCTAAAATATTATTTTTTGGTCATCACGGTTGCCATGGATCGTATGCCACGTTTGGCGCTTTTCAAACAATTTACATAGTAGGCGGCTGTCTTATTTTGACAGTAATTATAATAATATTAGCTACTATGCTGTTGAGGTTTTTCCTTTAATAAAATATCTTTGAACAATAAAAAACAAGAATACATTATTTTACTAAAATCACAAAAAACTATATAACTTTTAACATTACGTATTTATAAAATTAAAATTTAAAAAAACAAGAAAAAAAAACATCAAAAGAAATTTTCTATATGTCGTCCTTCTTCTATCATGCATGTTTCCATTCTTTTCGTTAACGCTTGATGAGTGGCTTTGTAAATAATTTCTCCAGATATACTATTGCATGCATCTGATATTTTTGCCTTTAAGTGCTCAATATCATCTGTATCAGTTTTGTATACAATATCTTCAAGAGTCCCCCCCACAAGAAAAAATCTAATGGCGTGAAGTTTGGTGACTTAGGGGCCCATTCAATAACTTGCCTGCGAACCCCTATCCATCTTCGTTGAAACCGTTCATTCAAATACTCTCTAACAGCAGCAGTTGCATGAGGTGGTGCTCCGTCATATTGATACCACACACGCCTTCTTAAAACATTTTCTAATAAAACTGGTAGAGTATTAACCAAGAAATTAAGGTATCTATTTCCAGTACATACTGGCCTTGATTCTGAATTTAATTAACCTTATATGGATTCTCCTCAGCCCAATAATGGTAAGTTTTTCTGTTAAGTTTGACGTTGCGGACAAAATGAGTTTCATCTGTCCATAATATATGATTCAGAAAATAACGTTCTTCGTCATATTTAATCACCATTTCTGCTACAAAACTCAGTCATCGTTCCGAATCAAATTGTGTTAATAACTGAAGATGATGCATTTTATAGTTATAGTATTTGTTAGCTTTAAGAGATTTCTGAATAACCCCATAAGATACAATAAATTGCCTGCTTGCGTGTCTGATTGAATGATATGGATGGATTAGCAAATATTGCATAATTTCGGCTACTTTTTCATCTGTTAAAACAGTTTTTCATTTAGACATAGCTTTCTGCCCAGAAAATGCATCCATTTTGCTTCTCATCCGGGATATACCTATCAGGGTAACGTCTCGATGCAGTCTAACGGCTTCCCAAGAATTTTTACTTACTTCTTCATAAATAAGAATCATATCTACTTTTTCAGCGTGAAAAACCACTTCAACCAGAAGCTATTAACACACTGTTTACTTAGTTTAACTATACTGAATTGAATAGGTGTGCAACCAAGAGCTGTCAGATTAAAGCATGACAGCCGCCTTCTAGATAAATTGTTTGAAAACCGCCGAACGTGGTATACGGCAACCGCGATGACCAAAAAATAATATTTTAGAGGGTTTTTGTTGCATAACTTTTTTGCAAAACAGTTTAAGCAAGAAATATTGAAAAAAAAATTAGAGCTTTTCAATGCGATTTTACAAAAGGTAGTCGATGGAAAAAAAAGTTGTTTGGCGTCGCGGCGCTTGCATCGTTTTCACTACCAAATGTCAAATACGTCAGTATACTCTTAGATATGCAGTATACGATTCTACGGTTAAAAAAAAAAATATCCAATAATTTTCCATAAATCGGGGCCGAGCGTCTAAAAAATGATCACCCTTTTTTACTACGAAGCTTTGGCTTGATGTACGACCACACGTTCTCGATTGGGTTTTTTCAGCGTTCAAATGTAGGTAAAGCTAAGTCACCCAAACATGGATCTCCACAGGGTGTTTCACAGTGCGCTGAACCAATCGGTTAATGGAAATTGATCAGTCGCGTGGGGTGATAATGTAAACCTAAAATGAAATTACAACGGAAAAAAATTACATTGCTCCAGTCTCGATCTGTCGACGCGAGTCGTTTCTCTCTATGTTTGTCGCTCAGCAATGGGTTTCTTGATTGTACTCCGTCACTTCAAATTGTTAGCCCGGAGACGAATGCGAATCGTTTCATACAATATATCCGAACTTTTCTGCTGTAATTTTTGTGCCCCTTGGCGCAAAGTTAAATGAAGATTTTGAAAAAACATATTAATGATAATTTTTTCGTCCTTGTCCGATACTTTTACTATCGAGAGTATCGAATTGTATAACCCACTTGTTAACGAATGCCTCGACTTGCAGGGGTGGTGCTAACAATAACCTCAAAAAAAAAAAGGAATTTATTTTACCGACTATAAGTTATAGGCGACACGTTTCTTAGTTGACCGACTGTATTTACAAATTTAAACTTATATAAAAAAACAACACTATGTTTTAAATTTCCAATATATTTAAAATAACTTGACAATTGTTTCACCATACAATGGCTTCTTCAGAAGCGAATTAGAAAGAAAAATATTTGGCAATAATACTGGTTATATAGTGCTTAAAACTATCCTAATTACATAAGATTATGTTAATCATTTTATTATATTATCTACTGACAAAGTTATTTTAAAGATGCAAATCTGTGGTACTATTTCAGAGAACTAATAAAGATTAAGTAAGGGTAAGAATGGTTTAAGTTTACCTGTTCGTTTAATAATAGACTGGAGTTTTTTTCCGCTTGCTAATTTCAAGACATTCAAGCATATTTAATTTTTTAGATTTATTTTCTACATGTAGGATTTTGAATATATCATTAAAATTATGGGATTCGTTTATTATATGGGTTGCGTAACGTGAACTGTTCTTGTTTTTTAAATAACTATGTTTATGTTTTTTAATGCGAGTTTCAAAAGATCTACGAGTTTGTCCTATGTAGGTTTTAGTACACGATCCACAATTTAATAAATAAACTCCTGATTTTAAGGATTTATTAGATTTGGTTTTGTTACTCAAAATTATATTCCCTAAAGTATTATATATTCACTTTTGATATAGATAAGTCTAAGAAATGTATAGAGTTATTAGTGAACAATAAACACGATTTCTCGATTTTCCACAAACCTTCACATACTGACACAGTCCTACAAAATAGTTCATCCCACCCTTATACTCACAAAATGGCAGCTTTTAACTCTTTCATACATAGACTGTTACATATTCCTATGACTAAAACTAATTTTAACAAAGAATTAAACATAATCAAAAAAATAGCAATTACTAATGGATTTGACCCTAGCATTATAGATAATATCTTGAATAAAAAATAGTTTAAACAGGCAATCTCTCTAATTTTTCCCACCATTAATGACAAAAAAGGAAAATTTAGCATACTCACGTACACAGGGAAAATAACTAACAATTTCAAAACATTTAACAAAGAAGAACAATAAAATAGCATTTAAAACCAATAATACCTTAGGGAATATAATTTTAAATAACAAAACCAAATCTAATAAATCCTTAAAATCAGGAGTTTATTTATTAAATTGTGGATCGTGTACTAAAACCTACGTAGGACAAACTGGTAGATCTTTTGAAACTCACATTAAAGAACATAAACATAGTTATTTAAAAAACAAGAACAATTCACATTACGCAACCCATATAATAAACGAATCCATAATTTTAATGATACATTCAAAATCCTACATGTAGAAAAATAAATCTAAAAAATTAAATATGCTTGAATGTCTTGAAATTAACAAACGGAAAAACTCCAATCTATTATTAAATGAACAGGTAGACTTAAACCATTCACCCTTACTTAACCTTTATTAGTTCTCTGAAAGAGTACCACAGATTTGCATCTTTAAAATAACTTTGTCAGTAAATAATATAATAAAATAATTAACATAATCTTATGTAATTAGGATAGTTTTAAGCACTATATAACCAGTATTATTGCCAAACATTTTTCTTTCTAACGCACTTCTGAAGAAGTCATTGTACGGTGAAACAATTGTCAAGTTATTTTAAATATATTGGAAATTTAAAACATAGTGTTGTTTTTATATAAGTTTATTATGAATTTCCAGAAGTATCGGCTAACACAATCAAAAATTTACAAATTTAGTTATTTTATTTACGGCAAGTTAAAAAAAAAAAACCTACCAGCATGTAAGGTCCCTTAGCGGCCCAATCTCTACTTGACCCCGAACCGTAGTCTTTACCGGCAATAACAATTAAAGGCGTCTGTTGTGTTTTATAACGTTGGGCGCAGTCAAACACGTCCATCTAAACAAAAATATAACAGATTATTAAATAAAAATATATCCTCTATTGTATATGATTCAGAAAATAGGGCTATGCTGCCTGAAAAGTTCTCGGCCTGATACATAGATGTCGTTAGAAACTGTAAGACCATAATTGTACTAGAAAGTTCCATCTTTTATATAAAGACATGTAAAATTTTATTTCGATTTGTCAATTAATTCGAGTAGTAGCAGCTGTTTAATATTGACCTGTCATTGATGTTTTTAAAATGGAAAAAATTAAGTATCGTGCAGTGATTTAATTCTTCTGAAATTGTTAAAAAGTGTATAAGGGTACTTCACTTTCCACCGTGCTACTGTATAAAAATTGGCTGCCCTTCTTAAGGATGTTTTGTAGGTATATTAAAAGCGATGGGAATTCTTTGAAAAAATTATATGTTATTCTGATAAGTCTCCTGAATCTCCTCAAAAAAACTGGAAAATTTTTTACAAGCCCGTTCAAAAGTTATTGCATTTTTTAGTTGTAACAAATTTACACCGATTACCCGATTTAGGCGTAACTTTGGAATCTGTCTTTTTGTCAGAAGCAACCTCTCTTGTCAACGAGAAGAAGCTCTGGAGCCCCCAAACTTTGATGTTATGTGGTTAAAAATAACGACTCAACAAACCACAAGGTTCATTTGTATCCTGTATCGACCACCAAGTGATACCAATTTTCGAACACTTTTCGCTTCTCTTGCAGACACCATCGATCATTTACAAAGTAACTATCCAAGTGCCGAAATTGCCATCCTGGGCGACTTTAATGTCCACAATATCAACTGGCTCAAATATTCAAATACTACCGACGAACAAGGTCGTGAAGCTGAATCTTTCTCAATCAGTCATGGCTTAACTCAGCTTATTGACGAACCAACACGGATCCCTGATCGAGACGGGGAGTTCGCCAGTCTTCTTGATCTGTTTTTAACCACCAATCCGGAGATTTACACGGTCACCGTAAATCCGCCGTTAGGTTCTTCTGACCATAAACTGCTTTCGACATCGAGTATCCTGCCAATCAGTGACAGAGAGGCGCCTAGGCCGCGCAAGATTTGGCACTACAAATCTGCTAAATGGGAAGATCTCATGGAATACTTTCGAACTTTCCCTTGGATGGACGTTTGTTTTCGATCCGATAACCCATCTGACTGCGCCAGGGAGGTCTCCGATGTTATTTTGGCTGGTATGGAAGCTTACATCCCTTTTTCGAAGAAATGCTCCTCCAACGGCAAACCTTGGTTCGACCGAAAATGCAAAGAGCAACAGCTTCTTTCTAAACATATTGCCTACCGACAATGGCGTGAAAATCCTAACACCTTAAATCGAAACATCTTTGTTCATGCCCGGAACAGATGCAAGGGAATTATCGACGAAACCAAGGAGGCACACAATCAACGAATTAGAAACAAACTTCTCGCTTGTCCCAACAATTCCAGGTCCTTTTGGGCAGTCGCTAAGGCAGTTAGTCAAAACTTTACCAAATCCACCATACCACCACTCACACGGCCAGACAATTCCATTGCAACCACACCTGTTGAGAGAGCGAACTTGTTGGCTGAACTCTTTGCTTCACATTCTACTGTCGATTTCCAAGGAAAAAACACCACCTACTATTCCCATATTGCAGTCAAGGATGCCCGATGTTGTCTTCAGACAGCGCATCATAAAGAGTATTTTAATGAAGCTAGACACCAAGAAGGCTTCTGGCGCTGACGGAATACCTGCCATAGTTCTCAAAAACTGTGCAAGGGAACTAACACCAGTTTTTCTGTAGACTTTTTAACCTATCCTACAGAAAGGGAATATTTCCGTCCTGCTGGAAATGTGCCACGGTTCAGCCGATACCTAAAAAAGGTAAGAAGACCTTGCCAAATAACTACCGACCAGTTGCACTGCTTTCAATAATATCGAAAGTCATGGAAAAGGTTATCAATGAGCATCTTCTAAAATATCTTGAACGATTCAATATTATTAGCGATCACCAATATGGTTTTCGTAAACATAGATCAACAGGAGATCTTCTGACTTATGTAACACATGTTTGGAACAACGCAATTGAACGCTTTGGAGAATCTCGAGCGGTTGCTCTTGACATATCCAAGGCGTTCGACCGTGTTTGGCACGATGGACTGTTGGCTAAGTTGCGCTCTTATGGTATGTCTGAAAGGTTCTGTTTGTGGCTCTCATGTTTCCTCAGAGAGCGTTCTTTACGAGTGGCGGTCGACGGATTTCTTTCTAACACCCTCACTATCAACGCCGGTGTGCCCCAGGGCTCCATACTGTCTCCTACTCTCTTTCTCATTTACATTAACGATCTGCTGGAAAAGACCGGGAATCCAATCCATAGCTTTGCAGATGACAGTACGCTTGTCTCTTCATTCACCTTGAACGCTCGGACATCGGCTGCTCAGGCGAATATCCGCAGACAGCAGGAGGTCGTTCAACTTAACAAAGACCTGGAAGAAATTCTATCTTGGGGTGACAGTAACCAAGTGGAATTTAACGCTACAAAAACCCAAGCGGCAGTCTTTTCTAAAAAAGTTAACGTTGCTGAACCCGACATAGCTATGTCGGGGCACTCCATTCCCCTAGCATCGTCGCTCAATTTGTTGGGCGTTAGTTTGGGAGCAAATATGTCTTGGCATGAACATGTTGCAGGCATAGCAAGGAAAGCTTCTCAAAAATTGGGAATATTATTTAGAACCAGAAAGCTTTACACCCCACAGCAACTGTTAATTCTTTACAAAGCCCAAATTCGACCAACTATGGAATACTGCTCCCACGTTTGGGGCTCCGCTCCCAAACATACACTGCATTTGTTGGATTCTGTTCAGAGAAGAGCGGTCCGTCTGATTGGGGACCCGGAATTGACCGGCGGCCTTGATTCGCTGGAACATCGAAGAACGGTTGGCGACTTGAGTCTGTTCTACAAGTATTTTCATGGAAAGTGTTCGAAGGATGTAGCCCGCTTAATTCCTCCCAAAGCGGTGCATGTTAGAAATACACGTCGCGCTGGTGCTTCGCATCCGTATGAGGTTCAGCTTGTTACTCCGCGTACGACGCTTTTCAAGCAATCTTTTATATGGAGAACGTCATCCCTTTGGAATAATTTGCCCAGCGCTGTGTTTCCCACCGAGTACAATTTACAGCGATTCAAGAACAACGTGAATCGCTTTTTCCGCACTCGTGCCGCTCCTGGAGCGCTTTAGGGACTTCCCTGCAGCACGTGTGCTAGACCAATAAAAAAAAAACAAAAAAAAAAAAACACGTAGTTAAATGGAAAACATGCTATCGAGCCGAATTAAAGTAAAAAAAGGTATAGAAAATACGATTCGAAAAATTCATAAAATTGTAAACTAGTAGATTAAATATCTGAGAAGCACATAAGGAATTAATATTTAGTGGTTTCAATATTATGATAAATGAGTGATATTTACGGTATAATTGAATGCAGAGTGTAATTCACATCGAAAACGTGGCAACCTCGCAAACAGTTGAGGGAAATAAAATTAAAAATTTGCTATATGCTATGTTACCGCGTAAATTTAAATGTTAAGAACATGCGTTTAAAAGTAGGAATGATCAAAATTAAATAGTGACATATAATTTATTAATAACAATGTTATAAATTATTGATATAAAAGTATAAAATTTTTTTCATACTAATTAACATTACTAAAATGTAGTTAAAAGAATACACATTACGGTAACAGTAAGCAATAATAAAATCATCATCTTTTTACTTAATAATTATTTTAAATATACTACTCAGTATATATCACCACTACACCAAACACTTTATTTTTGCACTCGACGCGCGTTTCGCTAACCATGTTAGCTTCATCAGGAGCGATGATTGACAGTCAATCATCGCTCCTGATGAAGCTAACATGGTTAGCGAAACGCGCGTCGAGTGCAAAAATAAAGTGTTTGGTGTAGTGGTGATATATACTGAGTAATATCATTGTGCCAAAGATTCCACATTCCCAACTTAATTTTAAATATAGTTTAAATGTACTATTAAATAGGAAGGTTCATTGGAACCAATTAACAATTTTTTCAATAGTTGCTTTTTGCAATGATTGCTATTTTTTGGCATTAATTTTTTCAGTAAGAAATTTCTCAAGGCTTTTGCCATTCGAAGGATCATGTTTGCTTTTGAAAATTTCCATTGTAATTCCAGCTCTTGCTAATTTTTGCCAGATTGACAAACTTACTGCATTTTCCGGTTTGCGACATTGTGGTAAATTATAAATAAACACGTTTTCAGTTGTACATTGTACCTGCACACGCATGCTTTCGTTCTGGGTTTAAATAAAATCACAACTACCAATTATTAGAATGTTACGCTGTTGTCACGTTTCACTAGTTAAAAACTAGACTTATTTCATTTAAATAAAATAAAATTTATAGTTTTCTGAGGTATTTGTCTGTCTTCTAATTTTTTTAAAAATATATTGAGAAAATTTGTAAAAGTGATTTCTGATGAAAAAATTTTACGTATTTTTTCTTTTTAAAGTTTAATTCAAGGTATAGTCCCAACCAAAATTTTTTTTATTATTGTTAAAAATATTAAATATTCCATTGAAAACGAACGAATTTCGATTTTAATAAAAAGTTGATACGAAAAAACAAGTTTGGGAAAAAAAGACGTTTTGTTATAATGCCGTATTTTAAGATATTGAGAGATATTGGTTTGGTTAGAATTTCATGTACTTTTGTATCCGATTGTACCTACAAATCATCCTTCAACCTGGTCGTACAAGTCTCGAAGATGATCCACGCGAAGGTCGTCCAAAAACTGCTACAAACTCATTCAACGAGTCCATGATATGGTGTTAGATGATAGACGAGTGAAAGTGTGTGAAATAGGCACACGTAGGCCACAGGCATCTCAAAAGAACGAATTGGAAATATTTTGCATGAAGAAATACATATGAAAAGCTCTGTGCAAGATGGGTGTCGCACGACTGACCACAAACGCATTCGAATGCGTATTTCTCAAGCGTGTTTCATAATTGTTGATGAAACTTGGATTCGCCACTATACCCCAGAGCGAAAAGAATAGTCGAAACAATGGATTGAAGCCGGTGGAAGTGCACCAAAGAAGGCAAAGACGGTTCCGTCAGCAGGGAAGGTTACAGCAACAGTTTTTTGGGATTACAAAGGAGTTTTGTTGATCGATTATCATCAGAAAGGTAAAACAATTAACTCTGAATATTACTATAACCTTTTAGATCAGTTCGATGCAAAAATTCGTGAGAAAAGTCCTGCTTTAAAGAAGAAAAGAATCATTCTTCATCAAGACAATGTACGTATTCACACAAGTGTTTTGACGATGGCAAAATTCAACGAATTAAAGTACGAATTCCTTAAACTTCCAGCGTATTCACCAGATTTGACTCCCTCTGACTATTATCTGTTTTCACTTTACTTACTTAATCCTTATGCCTTTCTACTCCTTGTTAGAAGTGTAAGTTAAGTTATTCTATATCTGTCTTTTCCATATTTCCTTCTATATCCTTCCATCCTGTTTAAATTGCCGATTGCCTCTTTTGTTTCTTCTGTATTAGTTTCTTCCGTTTGTATGAATCTTGTTTCGGTATTATGTCTCTATGTTGATTTTTGTATGCTTTTCCTTCTATTTTTTTTGCATCCATTTCCTTTCCTCTCTGTTTCAGTGATTCTTACATAGTGCATTTGTTGTTCTTCGGTCAGTTCATCCTCTTTTCCGTTTTTACCCCTAAAAACTCGATAATTATTTCCCATTTCTTTCTTCCCCTCTACGAGGCATGTTTTTTAAGTAAGTACCGTTTTGCGATTCCGCCGCCGCAGCGATACGGTCGGCGTTCCGCGCATGCGCGCTGGTAACCTACATCTCATGTCTACGCACTGACGCCATTACAGTCTGATTCTTCATTATATACGTTGTTTACTGAGTGTTTAAGATGCCTCCGACAATCGTGAGTCCCGCCGATTGTGAAGTACGGGCTGTTATACGATTTCTTAGTGCTAAAGGCGTAAAACCGATCGATATTCATCGTGAGATCTGTGAAGTTTACGGACAAAACATTATGAGTGATGGAATGGTAAGGAAATGGGTGAGAGCATTTAAAAGATGGCCGCACAAATGTGCATGATGAAGAACGGAGTGGGCGTCCTTCGGTCGTTAAAGAAGATTTGGTGCAGAAAGTGGACGAAAAGGTGAGAGAAAACAGACGCTTTACAATTTCATCATTGTGCGACTGCTTTCCTCAATATTCTCGTAGTGTTTTGTATCGCATTGTGACCGAGAACTTGAATTACCGGAAATTGTGTTCACGTTGGGTTCCAAAAATGTTGACGGATTTGCACAAAAACCCAACGTTTAGGCAGTGCATTGACTTTCCTTGAGCGGTACCACAATGAAGGTGAACATTTTTTAGACCAAATTGTTACTGGTGACGAAACATGGGTGGCCTACGTCACACCAGAATCGAAACAACAATCCATGGAATGGCGACATTCATCATCACCCAAAAAAGTGAAGTTTAAGCAAACAATTTCTGCCCGCAAAATCATGTGCACAGTTTTTTGGGACAGAAAAGGAGTATTGCTAGTGGAGTTTCTGCCTCGTAATGAGACAATCAATGCAGCGTCTTATTGTGAGACATTGAACAATCTGCGTCGTGCAATCCAGAACAAAAGACGTGGCAAGTTGAGTAAGGGTATCGTTTTGCTGCATGACAATGCCCGTCCACATGTGGCTAATCGGACCAAAGATCTCATCAAATCTTTTAAATGGGAAACTCTAGATCATCCTCCATACAGCCCTGATCTGGCGCCCAGCGACTACCATTTGTTCCTGCACTTGAAGAAGCACTGGGTGGTCAGCGTCTTCAAGACGATAACGAAGTCAAAACATTTGTGATACAGTGGTTAACAAGTCAGGCGGCAGAATTTTATGAGGAGGGTATTCAAAAACTGGTGCCACGTTATGACAAGTGCCTCAATATTCACGGAAATTATGTAGAAAAGTAGATTAAGGTACAGGCTTTCATGTAAAAATAAAATTATAGCGATATCTTTGCACGTCTTTTTTTAATTCCAAAACGGTACTTACTTAAAAAAACATGCCTCGTATTTCTTTGATTTTCTTCTTATTTGTATTCATTTTACTAGTCCTCTCTTCCGTATCCTTTATCCTTGCCAGGGTTGTCGTCAACCTCCTACCTACTCTCTCCTTTTCTCAGTTTTTTATTTTTTGACTTGATGTCCAATTTATATTCTCTTTCTTCGATTACGATTTTTTGATGTCCTATTTTCACCCTTTTTCCATTCTTTCTCTCGTTCTCTGCTATATGCTTCAATTTCTTTTGAATTTCTTCTTGTTAAATCGTTGTTTATTTTATATAAACGCTCTCTCTTAAGTTTCTCAGTTTGTTTTTATTTTTCATTACAGCTTCCTTATCTCCCGTGTTTCCAAGTTCTATATTGTATATAGTCGCTCCTATTTTTATCATATCTTTAATCTGTACTTTTGTGTCCATACTCCTCTCCATATAATGTTCTACACCCATTTTCAGATCTGGTTGGCTATTCTCTTCAAAACTCATTCCCGATATTACAATATTATTCCTTACGTTGTCTTTTTCCAGTCTACTCATCTTCAAATCCATACTTCTCATGTTTTCTCTAATTATCTTATTTTTCTCTTTCAATACTTCATTCTCCTTTCTTAGTTCCTACAACTCTTGTTGGTATCTCTTCTGATCTTCGTTTATATCCTTTATATCTGACATTAGCTCTCTGATCATTACTATCAAATTATCTTATCTACTCTTTCGTTTTTCTCTTTCTGTGGTGTTCTTATCAGCTTTTTACTCTTCTTGAATAACCCCATTGGCTCTTCTTTTTCTTCGACTCTTCCTCTTTTCGAGTCTCCTGAGGTATAATCATCACTATCCAATGTTCTTTCTGTTATAAAAACTTTACGTGTGTTCCTCGTATATTCCATTTTCAAACACGGGAGAAAAAGAAAAAAAATTGTTATTTAAATTTCTTATCACCGTAAACAGTAAAATGATCAAGGTCGTCGCTTATCGTTTCGTTAGCTTCTTACAATTTCACAAAATTATTCTTGTAAATCTCCAAATTTGTTACTTATTGTCTTAATCTAACACTACACTTTGCTTTATTTCTAGTTCCTCTCATTTGCAATCGACAAAATAATTACAACAGATCGAAACACTACCGTAATAATGCTCGTTGAACGAGTTGACCATTGCCGGGCCTTCGATTCACGTGTACACACCTCGCGATCCGAAACTCAACTTTATCCGTTTTCAAACTTAAAAAAATCCTGACTGGAACGCGTTTTATATCAAATGACGACGCTATTGCTGCCGTGGATGGATATTTTGCAGACCTCCGGAATCACACTTTAATGATGGTATTGAATTATTGGAAAGGCATTGAAGTTTCAGGTGATTATATTGAAAAATAAAACATATTTCACGTAAAAAAAAAATAAATACTTTCATTGTTAGGCCCAGAACTTTTCAAATTGCTCACAATTAGTTACTAAAACAACTTTATTTGAAAATAAAATTGACTGAATTGAAAAAAGTTTACACCTTGATGAGGATTTGATCCTAGACTCTTTGGCCTTCCTAGCCAGTTCTCTAATATTCCGATAAGATTCTGAATTTATTTTAATTAAGCGTTTAAAATTTCTGTTTCATGTATTCTTTTAGTTAGATAAATTCAATTTCCTGTACTTACTTCTTCGTTGGTGGGTAGATAAATTGTTTTTGGTCCAGCTTTGCTCATGAATTTGTTAACCAATCGAATGTTCGCAAAAGTACCCCTAGCCATAATATCGTCGTTTCCTCTTCTAGAGCCGTAGGAATTGAATTCTTTCGGAGTTATACCCTTAGTTGCTAAAAATCTTGCGGCAGGACTCGTCCTACCAATGGAGCCAGCAGGACTTATATGGTCGGTAGTAACAGAGTCTCCCCAAAAATAGAAGCACTTTAGCTCCGGTAATACTTTTAGTTTGCGGTAAATCACGAGTCATACCATCGAAAAATGGTGGTTTTTTAATGTAGGTTGATTCGCCGGACCATGGGTACAATTGACCTGTTGGAGCGTTAAGGTCTTGCCATTTCGCCGAACCAGTTTCAATTTTTTCGTAAACTTCTTTAAACATGGCAGGAATGACATGTTGTTTCTCCACTTCCTGAATTTCAGACCTAGTCGGCCAGATTTCCCTGAGGAAGATGTCACTACCGTCGGCTCTCTTGCCCAATGGTTCAGTCTCAAAATCGACATCAACTCTTCCAGCTATGGCATAGGCGATTACTAACAGTGGACTGGCTAAATAGTTAGCTCTGGTATTAGGGTGGATTCTGCCTTCAAAGTTTCTATTTCCTGAGAGTACACCACAACAAACAAGATC
>CM032447.1:229563882-229571382 GCA_019049505.1 Pachyrhynchus sulphureomaculatus | reverse complement strand
ATTTCCGACCCTGGAGGTTTTTTTCAGATGACTGAACAAAAATAATAAGTCGCAGAGCGCTAAATCGGGGTTATAGGGTGGATGTTACAACTAGGTGATTCCACAATTTTCGGTAATGGCTTGAACTGTGGGAGATTTGTAGACCCTGCAATCTTCAACGTTAAAGTTTTGATTCTCCATGAATTTGGACGTTTTTCTCTAAAACGTGCTACAGGTTTGGATCGTCCTTTTGTTGAACGTCTCCGTTAATTGTAGACCTTTTTCTATATACATGTATGTCGATAAGCCAAGTTCATTCTCAATTCCAAAAATCGATCGCCATCGACTTTACAGGAAACAACGGAATTTTTGCCTTCTTTTGAGGTGTATACAGTGTGTCCCAAAAAGTTTTAAACAAATGGAGAAAAAGTTTATCTTACATATTACAAAAAAAAATTATTCTTAATAAAAAGTTCTGCATTACATCGAAATCCATAATCAAGCATCAAAAGTTTAAAATATTTGATGGTATACAGGGAACATAAAAAATAATAATTTATAATGAAGAGTAAAGTGTGTTCAAATTAAAATACAGAGCAAAATGTTAATTGAAAATGTTAATAGGAACTAAAAAATTATGTTCACGTTTAGATTTGTGGCCTTCCTAGTTAGAAATTCAAAAAAAAACTCTAGTAAACACGTCAGTAATTGTTATTATGGATTATTTATTGAATAAAAGAAAACGAAATCACTATAAATTTTAGGCTGAAAATAAATGGACACACTACACAACAGTTATCGCCCCTACACCAAGCAATTTGTTTTTACACTCAACGTGCGTGCATCATTAAGAAGGATGATTGATGGACAATAAATCATTTCTCCTAATAATGCTAACATGGTTAGCGAAACGCGCGGAGAGGGCAAAAATAAAATAATTGATGTAGTGGTAATACCACCACACTGACCAGTGCTTTAAAAAATAATGTATATTGCACTGACGATAATAAATGTTCGCTTAACCGTTTTAAAAACCTGGCTTCCAAGCAAGACAGTAATAAGGATCCACCCGCGATAAAACAGTTTTACCTTACATACAAGGTACTACAGAAAATGTATGTATGTATGTATGTTTAGGTGAAGCGCATCGATAGCTAGGATCATTTAGCGCCAGTTCTTATTGTGGTTATATTTTAGAATAAAGATCGGATTCTTTTAAGAAATCAATTAGATGTTTTATATTGTTTGTATTTGGTGTAAGTATTTGGTGTAAGGGTCTAAGTAAATTATTATTATTTCTTTGGGGGAAACAATCATGAGAAAGGATGTGTTTTATCGTAAGGAGTGTATTACAGTGTTGGCATAAAGGGGGGGGGTCTCCTTTAGTAGATATGAATGGGTTAGGTTTGTATGTCCTATGGATATTCTTCTCCATAAAACATTTTCTTTACGTGTTAAATTTGTAAGATGAAAAGGGGGATATACTAAGGGCTTTATTTCCCATAATTTGTTTTCCTCTTGTAAATCCCATGAGAGTTGGAAAATATTTTTGAAGGTGTCTTTGAAGAAATTGATAAGGTCCGTTGGTGATAATATTGTGTTTAGGTTTGTTCCGGAGGTTATAGCCAATTTGGCGTTCGTATCTGCCAAATCATTTCCCCTTATGTTGATATGGCTGGGAGTCCATAGTAATACTATGTTAATCTTCCGGATATCGCTTATATGTAGGAGGTTAATTATGTCTAACACTAACGGAATGGAAGTTTTCGAGGAATAGATGGATTTCAGAGAGCTAAGTGAGTCAGTTATGATGAGAATGTTGCTATTATTATTTGCTTTTATTGCGATTTTGATGGCTTCTCTGATAGCTAATAATTCGGCTGTGTAGATTGTAGAATTGTCGTTTAGTTTGTATTTATGAGTATTTATTGGCGTCACTACAGCAGCACCCACTCCTAAGTTTGATTTAGATCCATCAGTGTAGTAATGAAGGTAGTTTTGATATTTATCGTGGATTTGTTGAAGAAACAATGATTTTATTTGAGAAGAAGAAAATGATTCTTTGTTTATATTTTATCAAGCAGGTATCTATGTTGGGAACTGGAGCGGTCCAGGGAGGGAGTAAAGGAAATTTAGATGAGTCCGATGAGGTAAAAGTGAGTTCATGTGTAGATAGAAAGCTTTTAATTCTGGTTTGAATGGAGTTTGGACTGAATGATTTTGAGCTTAATTGATGTAATTTTAAAGCTTGTTTTGTGTGAGGTTTAAATAATGAGGTAGAGTAAAATCTCATTAGAGATTTTTGTCTTTGTAAGGAAAGGGGAGGAGTGGATGCTATACATTGTAGACTAAGAATTGGAGATGTTCGATATGCTCCCGTCGATAGGCGTAATGCTTGATTTTGGATTGTTTCAAGAGATCTTTTCTTTGTATGACTAGCTGCGTCGTAAATAAAATCCCCGTAGTTCAGTTTAGATAAAATGATCGATCTATATAGCTTTGTTAAGGAGGGGAAATTTGCTCCCCATGAGGTATTTGATAATAACCTCATTATGTTCAAATCTCTCGATGTTTTTGTCTTGAGGTATTCAATGTGATTTTTCCAATTTAATTTATTATCAAAGATTAGACCTAGTATGGGGATATTTTCTTTTGTAGGAATGAGGTTGTTGGAAAGGGTTAGGGTATTAATTTTAGAACATCTCCTTTTCCTGCAGAAATGAATTACCGAACTTTTGGATGGAGAGAATGTAAAACCTGATAGCAAAGACCAGTCTGAGATCCCATTTAGGGCTAACTGTAAGGTGTCTGTGATGGAGGTATTATTCGAGGAGGAGTTATAAATGATTATGTCGTCTGCAAAGAGTTTTAGAGTTGTGTTTCTCGGAATATGTTCTTCTATAGTTTGTATTGCTAACAGAAAAAGGATGGGACTCAGTATCGAGCCTTGTGGGACTCCTAGTTCAAACTTATATTCATTTGATAATTTGTTATTAACCCTGGTTCTGAAGGAGCGGGGTTGTAGAAAATTTACAATGAATTTTGGTAGATGGCCGTGAAGATCCAGTTTCTTTAGCTGTTTAATGATAAATTGAGTATTTGTAGTGTCAAAAGCATTTTGTACATCGAGTGATAAGAGAGAGAGATGATTATTTTTGTGTATTGATAAATTAATGTCGGAGTCTAGTAAAGCTAAGTATTCTAACGCTGAACGGTGTTTCCGAAAACCAAATTGATTAGAACTAAGAAGATTTTTTGATTCCAAGATCCATTCCAGGCGATTTTTTTCACCATTCTTTCCATCAATTTGCAGAGGTGGCTAGTTAGTGAGATGGGCCTATAGCTACTAGGTTGATTTCTAGATTTGCCCGATTTGTGAATTGGTATAATTGTGGATATTAGCCATGCAGATGGAAAAGAATCAGTGGACCATAGGTGGTTTATGAAATCTAATATTATTTTGTTGTACATTAGAGGTAGATTTTTTAGAAATTGAGTGTATATACCATCTGGCCCGGGAGCGGTTGTTTTGGACCTTTTTAAGGATATATCGAATTCTTTTTGTGTGAAAGGACAGTTATAGTTATGTAGATCTGAGGAATTGAAGTCATTTAGGAGTAGCTAAGTGGATGATGGTGGTTGAGAATTTTGGGATGTTTTTTTTTTTTGAAAGAAAGATGCCAAACTGTTGCTGACAATTTCGGGGTTTGAATGCCATGAGTTATCTATTAACAGGCCTGGAATGATTCTTGGGGGAGAGCCTTTCATTTTCCTAAAACTTCTCCATAATTTAGAGGCTGTAGTTGAGGTGTTTATTTCTGAGATAAATTCGTTCCAGGATGTAGTTTTTGCTTGTTTGATAATTCTCTTAGAAGCTGCTCTCTTTTTTTTAAAGTTTATGAAATTTTCGCTCGAGGGGTGTCTCTTGAAAAGGTTCAATGCTTTCTTTCTCTCTCTAATTGCTATAGAGCATGATTTTGTCCACCATGGCACCGGTGATTTTGTGGAATTTAGATTGTATTTGGGGACTGAGGATGAAGCTGCTTGTAGTATATCCTTGGTGATGTCTAATAGGTAACTGTTTATGTTAGTGATTTGTTGAGTAGGTGGGTTTAGTTTGGAAACGAAGGCTGTCCAGTCGGCTCTGTTGAAATTCAACTTTTCGGGAGGGGGGGAGTGAGAAGGGGTGGTATGGTCTCGAATAACTATGGGATAATGATCGCTGCCATATGTGTCTTCCAGGATGTCCCATTGAAATTTAGTAGCTAGGGAGTGACTGCAGATTGAGAGGTCGATACAAGAAAAGGTGCCGGAGGCGGAACTTAAAAAGGTGGGGAGAGGGTTGATTTAGAATTTGTAAATTGCGTTCTGATGCCAGTTCTTCGACGATTAGACCTCTGGGGGGGGAGGAATGTGATGAACCCCATATGGGATGGTGAGCGTTGAAATCACCAAGGATTAGGAAAGGAGAAGGGAGAGAAGAAACTAGGTTGTCTAAACTTTGGGAGGTGATTATGTGAGATGGAGGTAGATACAGATTGCAAATTGTGATGGGGGTATCCAAAAGAATGTTTATTGCGCACGCTTCTAAAATCGGTATCTAAATCTGTTTCAGAATAGTCGATTGAGTTATGGATAAATATTGCCACTCCTCCGGATGCTCTGTCTGGATCAATTCTGTCTCTGCGTATAACAGAATAGTTTTTTTAAGGATGTTTGAGAATTTGGTCTGGTATTCATTTCCTGTAGACAGATGATGGCTGGTTTGTAAAGGGAGATAAGGATTTGCAGATCCTCTTTTCTAGAGTTGAAACTATTAACATTCCATTGGACTATTGGATTGAATGGAATTTTTAGATGAATTAAGACTTTTTTCTGTTGCCCTTTGATGATGTTTTAGTAGGATCTAGGTTGTTTAGAGATTCTATAGACATATTGTCCGATAGGGACTCTTTTGAAGATTTGGATGACTTGCTTGGATTCTTATTAGATTTAAAAGAAGTTTGACTGGATGTTTTTTTTTGTGTTTGTGTGTTGTCTGTGGTTTTCTTAGTGTGTTGAGGTTCCAGTTTTGAGTTTTGTGGGGAAGCTTTCTGAGGTTTTTTTATATTCGAGAGGTCTATTTTACGTAAAGGGGGGGAGGTGGTTGGAATTTGAGGTATAGGGGGAGGGGGTATGGGAGATGTGAGCTGAGGTGGAGTTGGAAAAGAGGAATTTGAAGGTGGTATTGTTAAGGTGGTTTGATTTGAGGAGATAGGATGTTTGGAAAGATGAAGTGGGAGGTAGAGAAGTTTGAGAGAGATCACATTGAATAGCAATGGAAGTGTATGTATTTTTTCTTTTGGAAGCCACTGAACTATAAGAGTTTTCAAAAGATGGATTGAGAGCAGTGAACCTGCGCTTTGCTTCCGGATATGAAATCTTTTCGTCAACTCTGATCTTTTGGATTTGGAATTCCTTTTGGAATGATGGACAACCCTTATATCGTGGAGAATGATTTCCATTGCAGTTTATGCAGATGGAGGGAGAAGTACATGGGAGATTTTCGTGGTAATCGTGACCACAGGAAGGACATAAATGAGAGAAAGAGCATTTCTCGGCTAGGTGTCCAAAACGTTGACATTTAAAGCATCTGAGTGGGTTAGGGATGTATTTCCTAACTCTTATATTATACCATCCTGCTTTAATTGTAGAAGGTAATGAATGTGTTTTAAAAGATAATATGAACGTGGAAGATGGTTGCGTTGGATTTTTCTTATTTGGAGGAAGTCTGTAGACTTTTACTACGCCTTGATCGCTTAGGTTCTCTAAAATTTCATCGTCCGTGCAATTACTAAGGATCGAAACATGTGATTACTCCCTTGATTACATTGAGGTTAGGGTGTGTGGTTGTTGTTACTTCATAACTATTGAGTTTATCTAGTTTTTCGGCGAGTAAGGACTGTCTTTCGGTTTTCACCCTCAATTAAGAGAGAACCGTCCGACAGTTTTTTTGTATCGGATAACGACCCAAAATATGATTCTAACTTTTGTGAATCAAAAAGGGGAAACTTCTTTAAATGAACCAGATAATAATCTAATTTGAAAAAATCTATCAAATGTAGGCTGGATTAGCGGGGGTGATTCTATTCTGGGCCTCTTGGACCCGTTTAAAGGAGGAAAATATAAATTTTTGTTGGCCATAGTTGGTCCCACGAGTAACCTTGGAATCATACGGTCGACCACAGTAGAGCCAGGATGCTGTGGCAAGGCTAGGGTACATCCTGAGGGCGCCCGGTGTCAGGACGGAGCCGTTCGCGACCTCTTTAGCAGGGCCATTCGTCCCATAGGCACGGCTTCTACACCGTAGGATTGCTATATATACATAAGACAAGGACTTTGAGACAACGGACAAAACGTGACTAGGGAACCTCGGGAGCGTCAATCCCGTGGTCTGTGGATTCACAGACCCCCCTGAGGGGTACAACAGAAAAAATTGCCAAATTAGTTCAAAGATCTAAAAATTTACACAATATATGTAGGAGAAAACTAGAAGATCAATATCAACTAGAGTTAAGGAATATGAAACATTTAACAAAATGAGAGAGAAAGAGAAGTTAGAGGTAGGGCGAATCGATATCTAAGATCATTTAGCGCTGCAAATGACAACAAACAACAAAATGAAATAAATGTCATAAAAATCAACTGTTGCTAAGGATTAATAGAAGTCATACAATCATTGTAAGAGAAACCAAAGTTCTTGCTTCTGTCTCCAAAAAAAGAGTAAATTTCCATAATATGAATAAAATCCTGCGATATAACGACACCCGCCCCTTTCACCTCTTTTTCACTGAAATGATATCGCCCAAAAACTATAGGTTTCATCCCTACTTCAAATATTATAATATCATTTTGTTCGAGTAGCAACAGACCGACAGTCTTAAAGTTGGATGGAAATGGAAATTTACATTTTTCGCAATATCCAAGCAAAAACCACGCAAAATTCGTATAATAATAATCAAACTATACCATATTTAAGATTCCCATCCCTTTCTCTCTCTGTAAATTTATTTAACAAGTACATAAAAGAAAATCATGGTTGTCAAAGTGTACAAAAATTATTTTATTTTTCAGATGGATCTGGTGCCCCGATACAAAAATAAATTCAATTTTTCTAATTTGTTAAAGTTAGATTTTAATTGTAAAAGCGGAGTGGCTACTTCGCACGGGAGAGGTGCATGTGACGTTATAGCTGGTACCGTAAAACGCCAAGCATATTTTGCAAGTTTACGTTAAATTGATGTTGCGAAAATACTCAATGCCGAAGATCTGTATATTTGGGCTCAAAAGTTTTTCAAAAATAAAATTTGACTATTCTACAAAACTGCAATATGAAACTCAAGCTAAATTCCTGAAAACTCGTTTTAAGCTAGCACAATCAATTCCAAACATACGTCAATTCCACAGTTACGTGCCCATTAATGAAAAGGCATTGTGTTGTAAAATTTATTCGAAAGATGACAGATTTGTTAGTTATGATGT
>CM032447.1:229556382-229558882 GCA_019049505.1 Pachyrhynchus sulphureomaculatus | reverse complement strand
ATCCACACGGACTGTTGCGAAACAAATGCATCCACAAGATGTCACTGTTTGGTGCGGATTTTGGGCTGGAGGCATCATCGGACCAATCTTCTTCGAAAAATGCGTGTCAGGCAATAACAGTTAATGGTGATCGTTATCGCGATATAATAACCCAGTTTTTTGTGCCTAAATTGCAAGATATGGATGTGGACGACATGTGGTTTCAACAAGACGGTGCCACATGCCATACAGCCCGAGAAACAATTCAATTACTGCATGAGTCATTTCCTGGTCGTCTAATATCCCGTTTTGGTGATCAGAATTAGCCGCCCCGATCGTGCGATTTAACGCCGTTCTTTGGAGTTTTTTTAAAGTCTAAGGTTTATGCAACAATCCCACGACCCACCCACGACTTGAAGGAGAAAATTAAGCGCTGTATCAGCGAAATTCAGCCACATTTATGCCAAACGGTCGTGAAAAATTTCGACAAAAAAGTGCCAGCAAAGCCGTGGAGGCATTTACCCGATATGTTTAATTCCATACATAACCCTATACTGTATACTTTATGAATCAATAAAAAATTCCAATTTTTAATTAAAAACCTGTGTTTTATATCAAAATTACTTCTTGCGTGAATTTTGGGGACATCCTTTATATATTTATATATATATATATATATATATATATATATTAGATAGATAATAATTTATTTGTTTTCATGTAACAATAGGTTACACTTATAAGCCAATAGGCATTAAACAATGTTAACTAAGTTTACAATAAACTATAATTAAATAAAAGAAAAGGAAAAAACAAAAAAAAAAAAAACAGTAAATAAGTAAAAAAACACTTTAAAAGCACAAATTACAATATAGTAACAAATACACAATGAAATAAGAGGCACAACGGAAAAGACAAGAAACCACCTCTGCTGACAGAGTCATTAAATCCCCGTGCTAATTTCAACTGGACTTAAGAAAAATTCATTTAATGAGTAATAAAGCTCCTTGAAGCAGATATTTGGTTAAAAGTCTCTTTACTTCCGTTTTACATAACGCACGTACACCCTCTGGGAAACTATTATATATCTTTAATATGACATAATTAACATTTTTCTGTATGTAGCTGTAATTACACTTTTCGGAAGCAGATTCAATTTATGTCTAGTGGCATACCTGTGATTGTTCACATAAGTCTCAAAAATATCGTTGTTGGTGTGAACAAACATAAAACTGTCCAAGATATTACATAGAAATAATGGTTAAGATCTTTTTGTCTCTAAACACATTCCTACAGCTATCACGCGGCGTCATTCCAAATATACCTCTAATACATTTTTTCTGAAGAATTACAACTCTTTCAATTTCCGGTGAATTACCCCAAAAGATAAGACCGTATCTTATTCTTGACTGTATGAAGGCATGATAAGCTGACAGAGCAGCATCGACTCCAAGGTTTTCAGAAATAATTCTTAAAGCATAGCAATACCCTTGAAACATTCAACGCAACATTCTCAATATGCGCTCTCACCAGTCCAGTCTCTGATCTATTTCCACCTCCAAGAAGGAAACACGTTCGGACGATTGGATATTAATATTTTCGATATGTAAAAGATAAAGTGTTTTCTATTCTATTGCCGAAAAATAGGCATTGTGTTTTTTGAGCGTTTAGTTAATAGTCATGAGCCGAAAAGTATTCCATCAGAGCTTGCACGCTTCTTGTACACTGGTCAGCATTGCGTGCGGACTCTCCTCACTAAAGACCAATGTAGTGTCATCTGCGTAAAGTATAGTAAATTCTCCGGATATTCTACTGGAGCTCATTCGTATATATAATGTATAAGAGAGGTCCTAATATTGATCCCTGAGGAACACCCCGATCTTGTGGGAAATTATAGGCCTACCAAAATCATCAGTCTCCATAACCTGTTGTGTCCGACTTTCCAGGTAGGATGCTAACAAATTCAACGCATCTTTTCCGAACACCATACGATTCCAGCTTGAACATAGGGTATTATGATTCGGACACTATCAAACGCTTTTGACAGGTCAATGCACATTGCCATTGTGAGCTTCTTATTATTTAAAGAACTTAGTATATGGGGTTAATGCTTGATAAATCGCTGTAGATTTATTTTTTCGAAATCCATTTTGGGTGTTGGAAAATAAAGAGTTGTGTTCAAAAAATCGATCAGCCTATTGTTTATAATTTTTTCAAATATTTTACCTACGTTTGAGAGCAGCGATATTGGCCTATAGTTTTTTTTTTCCTCATGTAAACCACCTTTTTTGTGTATTGCTTTAACTCCAACCGCATTTTTTAAAGTTCCGGATATGCACCTGATATCAAAACACAAATTAATGATATAGGACAAAGGCTCTGAGATAGAATCTGTAACCTCTCTAATAATACGTATTGGTAAATTATCATCCCGACTGACTTTTTATCTTTTAGACTTTTTATTTTTTCTGGACACTTCCAGAGGAGTAGTTGGTCTCAGATAAATAGAGCGTACAGAACG
>CM032447.1:229227850-229556282 GCA_019049505.1 Pachyrhynchus sulphureomaculatus | reverse complement strand
TTTGTTCTCTTTGTTTATTTTCTGGTCCCATAAAATACTGTTCAGAGACCTGATAGCTTTCCTGCCCTAATATTCCTTTCTTTGATAGCGTCATCGAGAGTTCCGTTGTTGGTTATATTTAGACCCAAGTATTTATAGCTACTGCATGATTTAAGATTGTGTCCGTCTTCTGTCACCAAATCCTGTTGCGTACCCCCTATGCACATATATTCTGTCTTTGATAGATTTACTTGTAGACCCCATTTTTTGTATTCTTCAATAAGTTTCCTGGTCATATATTCCAAGTCTTCTTGTTCCTGGGCCACTACTATTTGGTCATCTGCAAAACTAAGAGTGTAGAGAACGGTATCGTTGAGCGGGATTCCCATATTTTTACATTTGAGTTTCCATCTAAGAAGTACCTTCTCAAGAAAAATCTTGAAAAGCGTTGGTGATAGGCAGCAGCCCTGTTTTAGACCTTTATTTGGGGAAAAACCCTTTGATATTTTATTGCCGATTTTTATTCGGATATGGCAATTTTGGTATAGATCTTGCACTGCTCTGATCAAATTAGTGTTTATGTTTGTTGTTTTTAATGATTCCCATAGTTTTGCAAGTGGGACGCTATCGTAAGCTTGTTTCAAGTCCACATAGAGAATATGTAACTCCTTGTTCATCGCTGTCATCTTTTCTATGTTCTATGTGAGTTAGACAAAAAAGGTGGTCTACGGTTGATCTTCCTGCTCTGAACCCGGCTTGTTCTTCTGCCTCGCTGTCCACATATTCTCGCTCTATTCTTGCTTTTATCACTTTTCCGTAGGTTCTACTTATTGTCCCCATGACTGCAATACCTCGATAGTTATCGCAGCTCTCTTTGTTGCCCTTTTTATGTAGGGGTGTCAGAAAAGATAGTTTCCATTCCTGTGGTATTTGTTCAGTGCTGAGGCATTTTTGGAACAAATTGGTTAGATGTTCAAACAACTTTGGTGTGCCATATTTTATCAATTCTGCTGGTATATTTCCAGGTCCCGGAGCTTTTCTGTTTTTGAGTTTTGTGCACACCTCTTTTACTTCTCTGACTGTAATACGGATCGGTGATGCGGTCACTTTTATGGCGTCAATTTCCCCAGGTGGATCTCTGTATAGTTCTCGGTTTTCCGTAAGTAAGGAGCTGAAGTATTTATCCCAATTTGTTAAAGTGATGGGCGATATAATTTCCTTTTTGGTATTTTGGCGCAGTGATTTTATAAATCTCCAACTTTCTGTACTTTTGGCTCCTCCTATGTACGTGTTTACTCTGTTACAACGTCTCTCCCAAGTTTCATTTTTCTTTTGTGTAATCACCCTACGTACATTAGCTTGAAGTTGTTTATACATTTCTTTGTTGTTTTCTGTTCGCATGCTGAGGTATCTTTTATGTGCTTCGTTCTTTTCTTTTATTTTTTCTTCTATATCCGAGTCCCACCAGTAAGGTTTTAGACGGCTTTTTCCTTCTTTGAATCCTAGTGACTCTTTTGCTGCTTCGTGTAGACAGTTTTTAAGGTGGTTGTAGTGCTCTGATGTGGTCGAAAAGTCTCTGGGTTGTAGTTTCTCATCTAGTCTCCTTCTGTACAGATTTTTGGTACTTTCTTGGTCTAAGCTTTCTAGGTTGTATTTACTAAATTCTATCTCTTCATAGTCGTCACGTTTTTGAATATGCGTGTGTGGCTTTTTACCAGTAAAGCTTATTTTTGCATTTAGGAGATGGTGGTCACTACCGCAAGTAGCTCCTCTATAAGCTCTGACGTCGTGGATTCTAAGGGTTGTTTTCTGACGGACAATCAGGTAATCAATTATGGATCGCTGGTTTCTAGATTTTCTATTTGATTAATAAATAAATGTAAAAAAAAAAACGGTTAAAATAATTCTAAAAAAAATTTTTTATTGGCATCGGAAAGCTGGCGTCGAGACCTAAATTTTGAAAAAAAAAAAATCCATTTTGGACCAAATGACATAAAATGGTGGGCAATTCAAATTTTAAATAACAAATCCAATTGTATCCACTCGGTTCAATATCGGGGTATTCTTGCTATAACCAAAGGCATATTTTCTGAAAGTTTCAAGCCGATCGGTTCACTTAGTCGACCTGTACAATAAGATAAAAAAACCGGTCAAGTGCAAGTTGAACTTGCGCAATTAGTGTTCCGTACGTTGATTGCTTTTAAAATAAAAATTTTTGTAACGTAAGTACAAAATGATCAGTGACTTCACAAAACACACCCCAAATGAGTTTTCAACAAAGTTTGTTTCTAATCTTTACTGAAAATTGATGGCTTTAAAATTTTTGTTTTTTTTGTATACCAGATAAATTATTAAAGGTAATGCACTCGTGATAATTTTCGTTCAATCTACACCCCTTGGAGAATATTCCAGAATTTTTTCAAAATTTTTTGATAAGTACTTTTCGAGATAAGGCGTGTGGACAGCGATTTTTCGCGATTTTTTTAATAATACAAAGAAAAGTGCACGCAAGTATTAAATTATATATATATTTTTTACTCGTGTTTTCACAAGCTTTCATTTGACCCCAGACTCGATTACCTAGTAAAAAAAAAACTAACCCCTTAAGTCAAAATTTAACTTTCAAAACTACATGGCTCTGATGAGGTCATCAATTCCTATATTATTGCCAAATTTCAACTTTCTATGATAAATAGATTCGGAGAAAATCGGGTGTGACAGACAGACGGACAGACAGACACCGAAGTCATCTTATAAGTGTTCCGTACGGAACGCTAAAAAAGAAGTTTCTTGCCTGTTTTTCAGTTTTGTAGGTTATGTACCCACAACGACGAATTCTATTACGAAGAGTTTGGTTTTTTTAGTGTTTCGTATGGAACAATCATAAGATGACTTCGGTGTCTGTCTGTCTGTCACACCCGATTTTCTCAGAAACTATTTGTCATAGAAAGTTGAAATTTGGTAATAATATAGGAATTGATGGCCTCATCAGAGCCATGTAGTTTTGAAAGTTAAATTTTAACTTAAGGGGTTAGTTTTGAGGGCTGAAATCGGAAGTGAAATTTTTTTTTTTACCAGGTCATCGAGTGGGGTGTCAAATAAAAACTTGTGAAAACATGAGTAAAATAAATAAATAAATAAATAAATAAATACTTATCAAAAAATTCTGAAAAAATTCTAGAATATACTCCACGGGGTGTAGATTGAACGAAAATTATCACGAGTGCATTACCTTTAATAATTTATCTGGTATATAAAAAAAACAAAAATTTTAAGGCCATCAATTTTCAGTAAAGATTGGAAACAAACTTGGTTGAAAACTCATTTGGGGTGTGTTTTGTGAAGTCACTGATCATTTTATACTTCCGTTACAAAAATTTTTATTTTAAAAAGCAACCAACGTATGGAACACTAATTGCGCAAGTTCAACTTGCATTTGACCGGTTATTTTTGTCTCGATCTGACTTATATAACCGGAATTATTCACATTTTAAGCTCAAAAAACGCCTTTTGAAAACTTAAATTGTTTATAAACAAAAGAGGACAAGTTTTTCGAGACCTAAAAGTCAGGAAAATACTCCTGGTGATACCCCAGAGAGGATAAAATCATAGTATTGCTGTATCTAAACTATGACTATCTCATCGTTATTTTGACCTCTTTTTACTGCACTAATATATCAATTAGACTTTTCGTCGATATCTTAAGTACAACATGGGGTGAAAATTTCCGAGACTTTTAAAGAATAAACAATGTTTTTGCCAAAAATCGATTTTATTCTTTAACGTACTTTCCTTCCAGAGCGATACACTTATTCCAGCAATCTCTCGACATTTGGATACCTTTCGTATAGTACGAAGCCTCAGTTTCCCGTTCGACTTTATTTGAGCCAAATCTTTCCCTGGAGCGACCTTTTAAATTTGGAAAGAAGTAATAATCACTGGAGGGCCAGATCTGGTGAATACGGCGGATGAGGAAACAATTCATAGCCCAATTGGTCCAATTTCACCATCGATTTTATGGAGTTGTGAGCTGGTGCATTATCTTGGTGAAACAACATTTTTTCTTCGTAAAGTACGATTGATTAATTTTAATATCTAAATGGTCGAATAAACCAACGTAATAGTCTCTGGTGATTGTTTGTCCCTTCTCAAGATAGTTGATCAGTATTAGTCCGTGCGCATCCCAAAAAATAATTGCCAAAACCTTTCCAGCTAATGTTAGTGTTTTTGGACGTTTCAGTCGGCTTTCATGCGGTTCCAGCCACTCCACAGACTACGTGTTAGACTCAGGCGTGTAGTGGTGGATCCATGTTTCGTCCATTGTGACGAATCGACGCAAAAATTCCTTTAGATTACGCGGAAACAGTGCCGAATAGCGTTCCGAATCTCCGACACGTTACTGTTTTTGATCAATTGTGAGAGTGCCCCACACTCATCATGCACATAGCTTTTCATATGCAAATATTCACGCGTTCTGTTGCTATCTTCACGATGTTAGCTATCTCTTTCACTTTCACTTTGCGGTCATTTAGAACAACATGATGGATTTTTTTTGGTGTTTTTTTTGGAGTGACTGTCTCATTTAGACGTCTGGAACGTGGTGCATCATCGGTGCTTGTAAGACCGCATTTAAGTTCACTAAATCATCGATATATATTTGCTTTAGACGGAGCAGACGTGCCATAACAATTCTCAAGCCATACTTGGGTTCTGGCTGTATTTTTCTCATAAAAAAAACAATGTTGAATCAACACACGACGAAATGCGTTTTGCAAAAATCAAGAGTAGCGTCATCCGAAGAGCACACAAAAATGTGATTAAAATTTTATACGAATCTTCTGAGAGTCGACGCTAACTGAAAATCATGCCGCCATCACTCGGAAACTCTCGAGCTGTTCACTCCATGTTAATATTTTCTATAACATTATTTGGTTTAGTAGGGAATGCAAGAAATATACTTTTTTTCCCGTTTTAACACTTCGTTTGGATATTCGAGTGGATCATAAGGTAAATTACGCAGGACCACAAAAATGTTTTTTCACGTGCCGAGGACTAAAACTTATATATTTTCGGGGTCGCTGAAAATGAATTCAGTTTTAGTTTTGCTCTATCACCTCTCATTTTTTTTTAATCTCAGAAAACGCTATTTTAGAAGTTGTCAAAACATGTATAACCAGAAAACTCGGGAAAAACGTGGATTTTATTAATCAGATGATCAAGATTATATACTTATGGATTAGTACGATTTCATGAACCAAAAACCATTCAACTTCATAAGCCTAAAACACCATCAACCAAGATATGAAGGTACTTATAACCACGGAATTCGAGGGTAATGTGGATCTTATGAATCAGATAACAAGAGAAGTGAGCCAAACCATTAGACTCACATAACCCCATAAACTCATAACGCCATAACCCTATAACCCCATATCCTTGAACCCAATATCCCTATAACCACATAACCCTACGCGTGCAGATTTCTATACCCACATAACTAGCGACGTGCACACTTCTGTAACTACATGACCAGGGGCGTGCTAAGACTGTGGATTAGGAGGTATTCATGAATCCATAACCCTTCGAACCCGATACACTTATAAACCCGAAGCACTGCACTATATATATATATATATATATATATATATATATATATATATATATATATATATATATATATATATATATATATATGCCTAGGGTTATGGGGTTATATAGGTCTGCACGATGAGGGTTTTGTGGTTATAGGGCTATTGGGTTCAAGGGTATGGGGCCAGGGGGCTATGGGATTATATGAGTCTGCTGGTTTGGCTCACTTGTCTTGTCATCTGATTCATAAGATCCACATTTCCTTCTAGTTTCATGGTTATACATGCCTTCATACCTTGGTTCAAGGTGTTTTAGACTTATGGGGTGGGATGCTTTTGGGTTTATGAAAGCCTATTAATCCACAGACCTATAGTCTGGGTCATCTGATACATAAAATCCACATTTCCCCCGAGTTTTGTGGTTATACATGTCTTCTCAACCTCTAAAATAGCGTTTTTTTGAGGTTAGGAAAAAATGAAAGGTGAAAGGACAAAACTAAAACTGAATTAGTTTTCAGCGACTCTGAAAATGTATAAGAAATCTGGTCTAGTCTTCGACACATGCAAAAACATTTTTGTGATCCTGTGTTATTATTAAGAAGTAGACAGAGCCACTGATAATATAATGAGTGTCAGGTCTAAGATTACCAGTAAGATATACTTTTGTATTTTACTAATAAATAATTTTTAAACATTTTAAGTGAAACACTCTGTACAGAAATGACAATGAGACGGTTATTTGATGACCATGATTATCTAAATCATTAACATACGTCTTGGACAATAAATAAGTCAATTTTCTTTAATTACGAACATATTATGCATTTTAATTATGTATGCCATATTAAGTACTAATATCAATTAGATTTTAGTTAGTCTAGTTACAGTTTAGCCATTCAATTAGTCATGCAAATGACAATGGAAATGATAGGTTACTTTGACATGGTTTAGGTATATTTAATGGAGAGAGAAAAAAATACAAGCAGTGATCTTAGTTACGTACCAAAATTAGTTTTTTACACATTATAAGATTTTGATAGATACTTGATTAGTTTTAAACTTAGTTTTTTTATAAATGTGTACAGTTTTTTTTTTTTAATAATAGACCAAGAACTACGGGAAAAAAAAGTGGCGTGGGCAGTAGCAACTTACTTTTGACAGGTTGATCTGGCACAGAAACTGTTCACCTTCCAGATATTTTAGGCTGTCGCTACTCTCCCATTATCCAATAAGGCCCAATTCGAATATGTCATTTTTAGCGAGAACGATAGCACCATAGGCGTGGTACAGTATCATTAGTCAGTTCAGTAGGACTTGCACTCAATGATTGGCAGTAGTCGATGTTGGCCCGGGGGCCGTTTTTTCCTGACTCAAGGAAAAGGGCCCCCTCGGGTCAACATCGACTTCTGAAAAGCATTGAGCGCAAGTCCTACTAAACTAGCTAATGATACTGTACCACGCCTACGGTGCTACCGTTCACGCCAAAAATGGTATATTCGAATTGGGCCTTATTAGATAATGGACCAGTAGTGACAGCCCAAAATATCTGAAAGGTGAACAGTTTCTGTGCCAGATGAACCTGTCAAAGGGGCAAGTTGCTACTGCCCCACGCCACTTTTTTTTCCCGTAGCTCTTGGATCATAAGCTTGCCGTTCTTTAAATTAGAATTGCGGTGCCGAGTAGTGCGGCAGTCAAGTAGATTGGCACGCATAAATGTATTTTTAACCGACTTACAAAAGAAAGTAGTCTCAATTCGATACGTATGTATGTAATATTGTCCTTTATTTATATATATATATATATATATATATATATATATATATATATATATATATATATATATATAGTCCGATTGCGCACTACGCCCGCGCAGACGTCACACCATGGTAACAGCATGTTTGCCGGTTAGCTCCCCTCCCTGCCTCAGTCTGAGCTGAGTCTTGTTGTTATGTTCGTGTCACTGACATTTTTCTAACCGGATATTGTTGGTGACGAAACAACAATCACTATAGATTACTAGACGTTATGTCAAATACAGATTTAAAAATGGAGTACCATTAAGACAGCGTGGTGTTTCACACAGTTAGTTTTGATTCTAAAAAAGAACCATTCGAAATGTTTATTGTATTATTTTACTTCCTAAGACTGTTGTAATTCTCCAAATGTGTTGCTCTCATGTTTTGTATGATTATATCGCTACCTGGTTAGTGAAATGGTTAACCTACATATTTAATTAGAGAAAAAACTGTTACAATTTTGTAAGTATACTATTATATACGTTACAGTAATTTATTTATTACACTTCCTGATGAACATCTTAATTTTCCTTCTGTCGTTTGTTTGTAATTGAGTATCCAGAGGACGCTACCATTTAGGCAGCGAAAGCTTGGTTCAAAAATAAAAAAACAGAAATTAGAGCCTTATTTAACTGTTCATCGCTATTTCTTTACGAGGGCGTTTCCAGTAGTTAACCTTCAATTGTTATTGATATATGTATATACGTATAGGGTGTTATAAAAATCGTTTAATATATTGGAATGGCTGACTCCTGGTGACACATCCAATACTTATTTTAAATAAATTTGAACATAATCCTGCAGGAACAGGTCGTTCCTTACGCTGGGTTTGTTGGCGATAGCTTCGTGCTAATGCGCGACAATGCGAGACCACATGCTGCTGCATCGGTGCTGCAATACCTGGCGGAAGTAGGAATACCCACCTTAGACTGGCCTGCGCGAAGTCCTGACCTCAATCCAATCGAGCACATACGAGGCTGGTTTGAAAAGTCCGTGCAAAAATAAAAACTACTTATGTGTTTGGGGTAAACCTTTTTTTTATTTTTCGACATAGTCTCCTTTTAGGCTTATACACTTCGTCCAACGATGTTCTAGTTTGTTGATCCCTTCCGAATAATAGGATTTGTCCAAGTCTGCAAAATATCCATTAGTGACTGCAATCACCTCCTCGTTTGAATAAAATCTTTGTCCCGCCAGCCATTTCTTCAAATTGGGGAACAAATAGTAGTCCGAGGGAGCCAAGTTTGGAGAATAGGGGGGATGTGAAACGAGTTGGAATCCTATTTCCATTAATTTTGCGACCACAACTGCTGAGGTGTGTGCTGGTGCGTTGTCGTGATGGAAAAGGACTTTCTTGTGGGCCAATCGCGGGCGTTTTTCTTGCAGCTCGGTTTTCAAACGGTCCAATAACGATGAATAATATTCACCTGTAATAGTTTTACCCTTTTCCAGATAGTCGATGAGGATTATCCCTTGCGAATCCCAAAAGACAGTCGCCATAACCTTTCCGGCCGAAGGAACGGTCTTCACCTTTTTTGGTGCAGATTCCCCCTTGGTAACCCATTATTTAGATTGTTGTTTGGTCTCAGGAGTATAGTAATGTATCCATGTTTCATCCACAGTGACGAAACGACGTGTAAAGTCCTCCGGATTCTTCTGGAACAGCTGCAAACCATCCTTGCAACACTTCACACGATTCCGTTTTTGGTCAAGCGTGAGCAATCGCGGCACCCATCTTGCGGATAGCTTTCTCATGTCCAAATGTTTATGCAAAATATTATGTACCCGTTCAGTCGAGATGCCCACAGCACTAGCAATCTCACGCACCTTAACTCTTCTGTCATCCATCACCATATCATGGATTTGATCAATGATTTCTGGAGTCGTAACCTCCACAGGCCGTCCAGAACGTTCAGCGTCACTTGTGCCCATATGGCCAGTCCGAAAATTTTGAAGCTACTTATAAACTGTTCTAATCGAAGGTGCAGAGTCACCATAATGTTTATCAAGCTTCTGTTTAGTCTCCTGAGGCGTTTTGCCTTTCATAAAGTAATGTTTAATCACCACACGAAATTCTTTTTCGTCCATTTCTTGAAAATCGCTCGACTTCCTTGATTCACACGAATGCCAAACACAAAGAAATAGACCAATATGGTTGAAACTTGGTGTGCGTTCATTCAAGAGATGCTACTAACTAAACATGACCTCGATACGCGCCGGTGGTGCCATCTCTCGGACTTTGCACGGACTTTTCAAACCAGCTTCGTATAGGATGAGCTCAAAAGAAGAATTCGAGCTAGAAATCCAGCTCCAACAAACTTAAAGGTTGCGATGGCGGAAGAGTGGGGAAGAATCCTACAAACAGTGGTGAAAAAGCTCACCCGCTCCATGAAAAATCTGCTGAAAGCAGTAATAAAGGTTGGGGGGGTGGGAGTAATACAAAATATTGATTTTGGTTTTTATAAATAAATTTAATTGTTGAACTTAAATTTATTTAATTTTTTCTTTCTCTTACCCCTATTTTCAATCCTTGTTCTCATTGTTTTCTCTTTCAATCATTTTAATCAGTAAAAAAATTTATAAAGTCACTGGACTACGTAAATTAAAAACTTATTGCGCCACCCTTCTCACGGCTAAGATAATCATGGCTGAAAAGAGCGTGAATTTTTAATGCGGGCGAAAAGAAATTAACACTCCGCTGTCAGCGACAATATAACTTCCAAATCTCTTTGGCGACACAACGTTTTTATTTACATAGTGACCAAAGAACTACAAAAAAAATGTTTTTTTTCGTGAAATATTGCAAACTGGTAATGTTTTATTGATGTTGGCAAAGTTTAGTGGCAATTGATTTTTTACGACATCTTGCTTAATTAAACCGAACTATTGTTGTGTGTTCATACCCTATATCTGATGTGTTTAATGCATTTCTTACTAGGATATTTATTATTGCTAACGGTAAACCTCTTGTTTTACTTATTTTGAACCATACAGAAGATAAGAAGTCAATTAACTGCACTGGTAAAATGGATATGGGTACGTAATTAATACATTATTTCTAGACGTAATTTTCCAGGCGTTGATTTTAAATCAGGACTTTATGACTTCTTTGAATTAGTTTTACGTGTTATTCTCGAGGAGCGCTATTCATTAGTATTTTTTTACAAATGTTTTTGCTACAGAGATATGTTAGTTTCAATATATTAAGTGATTTCCATAACACCCTGTATATATATTGCACGTTTCTTTTTTTTGGTACCTATACCTATTTCTTACGTTTCTGGTTTAGAGAGACAACAGTAAAGATTTCTTTTGTTAATCATTTTTTGTATAAGCGGGTACGTACTTACTTTTTACCCTCAAGAGAAGATATTATTTTGCCTTTTTTTAAGTCAGTTTGATTTTCCTTTATTGGTTAATTTTACATTTTTTTTTAGATTAGAAGTAGCCTTGAGCAGCGTTTAAACTAGAGTGGATGTCTAGCCACAGAACTTATTGTTAATTCCTTAATTGCCCGGTCCTCTCGAGAAACCCTTAGTAAAAATAGCTTAACTAAACTTACATCAATATTACGCGTTTAAATGCTTTGGGTATATTCGAACATAACCGGAGAAAGAATAATTCAGTTTTCTTTTACGTCTAGGTAAATTATCTTGTTAAGTTTTCCACTATAACTGGTTCAAAAACAAAACGAATATCAGGAAAATATTATGAAACTTTTCACCCATTAAAACTTCTTGCATATTGCAACCTCTATGAGTACATTTTGAAACTGATACACCTAAATGCAGAAGAATATAGTTAGATTGTGACATCTATGAAGCTATTTCGGAAAGTTATAAAAACTCCAGTTATTCAAGAATGATACAGATAGCCTAAGGTCACGTTTATCAACTATCGTTATACTTGACAGTTTCAACGGGGGTAGTAGAAAATTGCTTATGTAACTTACGTACTTTTAATGCAAAATTTACTGACAACCTTTCTCCGCTAAGCCATTAAAATATTTCATTTGTAAAAAATCCCTAACTCTGTTTTATCTTCCTAAAACCTTTTTACATCATAAAACGCGTTATGTTTCATAATTCACCTGAATTTGCATATCTTCCAGCTTTTTAGCCGTCTTTCTATGCTTTATTATACATCAGCCTTCCCTGTCTTTATTTTTTCGTTATATTTCAAGCTAAAAGGAAAAATGTTCACGATGATAAAAAGTTATGGTATTACCGGTATAAATCTCTCGATACTCTCCCACTAATAACTTGGAAAAATTCTTTCTAAACAGTCAATATCTTTTATGGGCAGCTTTTTTTCGAATAATCGAATATTTTTTTTATTCCGGAGCTTCGATTTCAAATCTTTTTTCAATTTGCGGAAATCCTTTTTGTTCAAAATGTTTTTTATCGAAGTTTGCACTGGCTTCAAAACTTTTGAAAATATATTATATACTACATGGAGAAACTTTTGCAGAAAAAAAAATGTTTATGCCAAAAATCGATTTTATTCTTCAACAGCCGGACACGCATTCCAACGATCTTCCAACATTTAGATACCTTTCAAATAGTACATTTTGTCGAGCTCATATTCCTTTAAGCCAAATCTCTTTCCCTGGAGCTACCTTTTCAAATTTAGCAAGAGGTAATAATCGCTGGCGGCCAGATCTAATGAATAAGACGGATGAGGACGCAATTTATAGCCCAAATGATCCAATTTCATCACCGATTTTATGGACTTATGAGCTGGTGCATCATCTTGCTGAAATAACATTTCTTCTTCGCTAAATGCGGCCTTTTTTCTTAATTTCATCATTCGAACGGTCCAATGTAATAAGTCTCCGGTCATTGTTCCAGCTGATGTTTGTATTTGTGGACACTTCGGTCGGCTTTCATCCGGTACCCGCATCTCTGTGGATTGCCCATTGGACTGAGGCGTATAGTGGTGGATCCATGTTTTGTCCATTATTACGAGCAGATGCAAAAAATTTCTTTGGATTACGCAGAAACAGTGTCAAACAGCGTTCCGAACGTTCGACACGTTGTTGTTTTTGTCAATGGTGCGAGTGTGCGGCATCCAACGGGCACAGCTTTGTGCAGATGTGCCATAACACTACTCAAACCATTCTTGGGTTCTGGTTGTATTTTTTCCTGTCAAAAAACAATGTTTAAACAACACACGAAATTATTTTTGTTCCCTCGTTTTTCCAGCGTCACTCAAACAGCTGTAACTCGCAAACTAATGGACAAAATTCACGAAAATTTTACATGAATCTTTTAAGTGTTGACACATATGGTTATTTGTTTGTGCTGTCATCTTTCGGAAAGTCTCGGGACTTTTCACCCAAGGTAGTATATTAAACCGTATATGATTTTAGGTTTTATTAAAGCCATTTAAATCCAGATTTAATATCTTATACAGAAAAAAAAACACATAATTGGAACTTATTGGGACTTATTATGTTGGAACGCATATTGAATTTGATTTTGTCATGTTTTTCTCTCTATTTATTACATGAAAAAAGACAAGGATAGTTATATTCAGTATTCTTCCAGTGTAGGAATACTTTATAGAAGAAATACTTATTCTTAAAAGTGAGGAGTGCCCTTATATTCAATAATTAAAGGGAATGATTAAATAAAATACCAACTACTAATTCATATTTATGTGGTATCCTTCAATGTAATCTCCTCCCACTGCAACACACTTATGCCAACGTTTATTCCAATCTTCAAAACACTTGTTTTGATCAATTTCCAGAATTGTTTTGAATGCGGCCAGCGAATTCTCTTTTGTAGTTTCTATATATTTAAAACGGTTTACACGGAATGGTTATTTTAGCTTAAGAAACAGGAAGAAATTACACGGCGCCCTATAAGTGCAGGGAAAAATGGTAGTGCTTGGGCGCTAGGTTAGGGTTATACGGGAAGTGATCAAGTTGTTCCCAGCTATACGATGCGATGCGATTTTGGGTTCGAGGAGCCACGTGTGGACGAACATTATCGTGAAACAAAACGATCTCTATACTGAGCACGCCACGCCTTTTGTTTTGGATCGCATGACTCAGTTTATTTAAAGTCCCACAATATATCTCAGCATTTACTGTGTCCTCTCGAGGCAAAAAAACCACAAGCAACACTCCCTGCCTATCCCAAAACACACTTCGTCCCTCATCCTGCAAGTTTATCCGGTCAGCTTTAAATGGTCTAAGCCATTTCTTACTATTTCATCGCTCATAGCGTTTTCGCCATACACTTCACTAATCTGCCAATGAATTTTGGCCGCTTTCACATCTCTTGCATTTAAGAAACGTATTTTATAATCCGCGGGGTTTTCAATGATCTAAAACATTTTTAAACACGCACTAATAAGTACAAAGTCGGACGAATGTTTTAGTAATGACGTCTGTAGCTAGCCAATAGATACAGTTATTCAACGCGCATGCGCGGAACTGCGACCACCACGCTACAGCGATGATATTTCAAAATGGTACTCACTTAAAAAATATGCCTCGTATAAACAGAAAACGGATAGTTATGTAACACTCTTTAACGAATAATTGGAATTTCATAATTCCCCGCTGTTTGGCCTGTTATAAAATTTAAGTTTATTGTTTAAAAACCCAAATGCATATTATGAACCTGTGTAATCTATGTGAAAAAATACATCTTAGTTTAGAACCTACTGCCTTTGAAAATGTGATAAATCCACGAAACTGCTCTCACGCAGAAAGTAAATCATAAAGTGAAAAATTAACAAAGTAAATTGTTAATATTTAATATTTACATATATGTTCCATGTTCTTTTTCCCGAAGTAACAGACAAATTCATTAATACCTAGATTGCTTTCGTGGAAATAAAGAAAGATTATTATAATATTAGTATCTATTAATTTTCACGACGTTTCGACATAAAACTGTACCTTTTTCAAGCCCAAATAATTAAACGTTAAACTTCATGATATTTAAGATATGATCTGATTCCAGAATAACTTTTGCAACGGCAAAATCTTAGACTGGCCAAAAAGAACCAAAGTATCGTTTTTTTTAGACGCACTTTTTTTAGGTTCCACTATATGTCAGGAATGAGCCCTCCAAATTTTAACAAAAAATATTACAATTTAAAGGTTCAAGCCCGTTTTTTACCAGAATATCATATCTTTTTAAACATCAGACATTAATTTTTTTTCTCCATTTGTATAACACACTATATATATATATATATATATATATATATATAATATATATATATATATATATATATAAATAATTTTCGGATGGTTGTAGCTTCTACTTGAGGGAAATTCATTATAAATATATAATAAAAGACTGTTTTTAGTCAATTTCCACTGGTTTATTTATAATTGTGATGACGCGTTTCGCTGTCGATACAGCTTATTCAGATCTACATTTTACACTGTCAAGTTAGGTTTAATGTATACAATTTTATATAATTTCTTAATTATAATATCACACATAATTAAATTATATTGATAGTATTGGAAAACTCACACAGACATCGAATTAGGAGAATAAATTCAATAACGGTGAATTGTTTAAATCTACCTGGTCGTTGAGTAAAGTACCTACTCGTATACTCCTTAATGGATTTATTTGCATTGTCTCTAAAAGGTTTAGTTTTAAACCTTTTTGTTGAGTATGTAGATACCCAATTCCATGTCTGTGTAGGTTTTAGAATACTATCAATATAATTTAATTAAGTGTAATATTATAATTAAGAAATTATAAAAAACTGTAAATATTAAACCTAACTTGACAGTGTAAAATGTAGATCTGAAGAAGCTGCATCGACAGCGAAAACGCGTCATCACAATTATAAATAGACCAGTCAAAATTGACTAAAAACAGTTTTTTTATTATATATTTACATATAATATAAGTTTATTACTCTAGGAAGAATTTTTATCCGTCCTACATTTGTATTTCATTCTAAAAATATAATTTTTAGAATCAATTATAAAATTTAAATTATTAAACTCAAATTTTAAGTCAATTACGATTTCAAAAATAATTGTCGGAAACATTAATACCTAGATAGTTGGTTAATTTTTTTTATTTTCCTGAAATACTTGCAATTTTACTTCGGTAAATAAATAAATAGCCCATATCTTACAGAAAGTCAGAATAGTTAGTAACTAAGATCACTTGCATTTTCTATTCAATACCAAAGCTTGTTATATTAAACATGAGCAATATAGAGATAGATAAGGGTTAATATTAGTGACACTGCACATGGAATAATGGATAGACGTGGACAAACGCATACGCAAGTCATATAGAAAAAATAAAAACTAATACAATACCATGTCATTGTACACTTCTTCGGACATTTTCTGAAAAACGAACATAATTTACGTTTCAAAAAATATCTCGCTTTGAATTTTTAGTCATGTTTTTGCGCTAAAAATCACCTCTAAAATAAATGAAAATAAAGAAAAAAATAACAAAAAAAGTATTATAGTGTTTTTAGCGCAACTTGTTTAACTGTACTACTTTCTGAATGCAGAATTAATAACAAAAACAAAAAAATAGAACAAAAACTCAAGTCATATGAGATCTTCAAAATTTAGGAAAAATATGAAATTAAATTTTTAAGAGTGTTATTTTTTATGCGTTTTTGATGGTTTGTAAAAAGAAAAAAATCAATTTACAAAGAAAAACTACAATTACGCGAATTTAAAGACCCTGCACTTTTCTTAAGGAAAAATAGTTTCCGTCAACTTGGCTGAATTTTTGATATGTTCTTCTTTCTGAACAAAGATGTCGATTTCAAGTTATTTTTAATTTAAGTACTAATAAAATCTATTTTTTTTTTAAACCATTTTGATAATTTTGATAATTATTAAATTAAAGACACATAAAAAAAATTCAAATTCTATTTCAACACCGCAAAAATACACAGATATCGAAGTCTACTTTTTTAAAATCCTTAATTTTTTTTTTCTAACTCCATTCTAGCTGGGCTTTACCTGTTTTTTCAAGGAAAGGTCAAGAGGATGACGTAATAAGTTAATTTAGACATAGAGATATTAGAATAGAAGAGGTAAAGTATAAAGCATGCTGTAAGCGAGAGCATGGCGTCGTTAAAAAGGAGAAGAAATAATACGAGTCATTCTTTCTCTCTTATCAGAACGAGCGAAGAACACAAATAACATTCTCGTACGGGTGTGCACTCTAACTTAATGTTCTGGGTGTGCGAGGAATAAGAGAAGACGGAATGACTCATATTATTTCTTTCTCTTTCTATGAACGCAACGCTTCTCGCGAGAACTTGCCTTCTCTATACTAATATCTCTATGAATTTAGACCTCGAATTCGACATTAGCGCCCCAAGATACATATATATATATATATATATATATATATATATATATATATATATATATATATATATATATATGATGGTTAGTGAATAAGTCGAGATTCTATTTTCTTATGTCTTTAATTTAATAATTATCAAAATGGTTTTAAAAAAAATGGATTTTATTAGTATTTAAATTTAAAATAACTCGAACTAACCTGATCATTTTTGAAGGACATTTTTTTTCAGAAAGTTGAGAACTACAACATATCAAAAATTCAGCCAGTTAGACCGAAACCACTTTTCCATAAGAAAAGTGCGGGGTTCTTTTAGCAATTACAAAGTTCTCTAAACAGGAGGTTATTTTCCAATCACGATAACCTGATAAAGGAAATATTTTATGCTTAAAAAAATCACCCTCAGAGATGTTTCAATTTTTTCAGGGTTTCTAGATCACGATAACGTAGTTTCAAGTTTCGTAGGTCTGTCTATCTGTGGTTATGATGCCTCTATAACGAAATAAAGTAACAATCTCAAATTTGGTACATATATATTACTTGAACTAGAATAGGAACTTACCATTTTTGAGAGATATCGTTTTAGAGGACTAAGTGTAGGGGACGAAATTTTTTTTATAGTTTAAATAGTACTATGAAAATTTTTACTAGCTTTTGGTTGAGCTAATGAACAAATTTTAGGCATAATTATTCGTATATATGGTGGGTCTCAAAGTAATTAAGACTTTATCAAAATGAAAACAAAAGCTTATTATTTTGGCAACAATCATTTATTATGTTTAAAAATTCGGACTTGATACAGCGTTTTGCACTGTCAATAAGCATGTTAAATGAGTTTTTTTAGCTCATTTTTTGTGATGTCCTTCATTATCCTGGTCAACGCCTTTTAGACGTCTTCAATGACATAACGCTTTCCTTTCACGAAAACTGTAATTTTGGGAATAGATATAAGTCGCACGGAGCCAAATCAGGCGAATACGGAAAATGTTTGATGGTTAAAATGCCGTTTTTTGTCAAAAAATCAGTAATACATGTCGAACGATAAGATGGTGCATTATCGTGTATCAGCCAATTTCCACTTTCACGATATTGTGGCCGCGCACGACGAATACGCGACAATAAAAGCTTCGTAACACCTAGATAATACACAGCACTAACCGTTTGGCCAAATGGAATGAATATCTTGTGCACTATACCCACCGAATCGTGGAAAAAAATCATCACTGTTTTTACTTTTGACTTCTTCAAACGATTTTTTTTTTGGGATTTTCTTCGCTTTGGGGCTTCCATTCGCTGGGAAGCTTGCTTTCTGAATTACATTGAAAACACCTCGTCTCATCGTCAGTTACAATAGAATACTTAAAGTTTTTGTCTTTTCTGACTCTTTAATCAAGTCTTGAATTCGACGCAATTATTGGTCATCAGTCAATTTGTGTGGTACAAACCGTGCTCCGCCAAAATGCAATCGATTAAGGCTTCAGATTTTAATTTCATTTCCATATACCGCAACGAAGAATTCGGCTCCTTTTTGGTGAATTCACGGGCAACTTAGATATTTTCTTCGGTTATCACTGATTTTGGTTGACCAACAGGTTCATCGTTATTTGCGTCCTCACGACCTTTTTTTAAAACGTTTATAACAAACATGCACTCTACTACGGGATCAACAATCATCACCACAAACATGTTTCATCAATTGATACGTTTCGATAATGTTTTACCAGGTTTTACACAAAACCAAATATTTGCTCGTTGTTCGATGTTAATTATTAATCGCTAGCTAAAAAAAATTGTCACTTTAGGCGTAATATCTCAGCTTCTGTTCATCCGATTGTCATCAAAATTAGATATAATGCCAGTGAAAGATGTACCTTTCCAACGCATATTATATCCAATAGATGGCGTCACTAACATTGGCTATTTTGAAAAAGGCTTTTTCACTTTGAGACATACCCTGTATAATTACATAGGCCGACAAAATTTGGCCAAACTTTTTACCCAGAAACAAGAATATACTTTTCCAAAGGTTTTTGACGAGCTGAATGTGAATCCGAGGTCAGAATTTGTCTGATGGCGAGATATTCTAACCTAAAAGTGCGAAAGTCACGGTTTTTCGACATATTTGAGGTTATGTTACATCGAAAGGTAATTTTTTAAAATTAAACCGTTAATGGGGTCCGAAAGAATTACTTTTTCTCTTCAAAATACATTTAGATTTGTCCTAATATATTTTTTCATTTTTGAGAAATTAAGTATTTCGACTTGTTTCTCGATTTTTGGAAAATGAAAGGCATCGAATAAATACAATTCTTCGACGTATTAACTTTTGTAACGATTATTAATTTATGGCGAAGGATGTTTCAAATTAGACTTATTTTGAGTTTAATAAACAAATAGAAAAGTTAATGCGTCGAGGAATTGTTTTATTCGATGCCTTTCATTTTCCAAAAATCGAGAAATGAGTCTAACTACTTAAATTCAACTTACGATTTCTTAAAGATAAAAAAAGATATCCAGACAAATCCAAATGCGTTTTGAAGAGGAAGAGTATTCCTTTCGGATCCCATTAATGGTTTCATAAAAAAAAAATACCTTTCGATGTAACATAACCCCAAATATCTCGAAAAATCGTGATATTCGATCTTCTAGGTTAGAATATCTCGAAAACCGGAGCCATCTGAGAAATTCTGACCACGGATTCGAATTTAGCACGTCAAACACCTTTAGAAAAGTAAATTCTGGTATAAACGATTAGGAAGGTAAGGGATGCTTCGTATATATCGTGTTATACCTCATTTTTTCAACATTCTTGGAGTAAAGAAATCTAAAATTGATCTTGTCTTTTATTATTTTCAATTTTACTAAAAGTAATACGTAGAGGAAAATGTCGGGTTCCAGTTGTAAATATCTGTGAAGAGACCATCCTCGGCTTTTTTGTGACTAATAGCTCACCATAAAGTATCTATCATTTTAAATATCAAGTGGTACTGCTTGAATTAAGTTATTATTTGGCGTGAGAAAGTCTAATTAAGCATTTATTTTAGAAGTGCGTAAGTTACTTTATCCATTTTTATAGTAAATCTTCGAGAATATGATTGATTTCGCATGCTGTCCTATTTTTAAGGCAGATCCATTACTTACTAAGGGTCTTTGTCAGATGAGCCCTCAGATACGTAGTGCGATTCAAAAGTTCCTGTACTAACGCTATCAAATCTAAAGTAGTTACTTCTAGGCTTCGTGGCTGTGGTCACCTTTAAAGTAGCCTGTGTTTAACTGAATATACCTGCCTCATCATTTTTTCCACTGGTCGAAGATTTTTTGGACGGTTGATGCTGTCACTGCCTCCAGCACCGCTGCGATTCGCCCGAAATCACAGAGTGCCAAACTAGGAGGATAAGAGGGTAAGAATGATAGTCATAATACTCTTTGCCAAAAACTGTTGCGTACAGAACGACGTGAGGATCGGTGCGTTGTCGTGATGCAGGAAGAAATTCTTTTCGCTTCAAAACTTTGGGCATTTTTTTTGAATATCCTCGCGAAGGCATCTCAGAACGTCGCAATAGAATGCAGATTCACTGTCTGCTGAGTTGTTGCCGCACATCTAGCAGGTTTCATCGACGATAGCAAGTTCTTTCAGTTCAGTGCAAACATTAATACGTCGTTGCCCTTGACCACTGATCAACAGGCGCGGAGCAAAATTCGCTACGATTCGACGCATGCCTAAGCGTATCGTTAAAGATAGCTGACATGTTCTATAACCAAAATAAAGTTTGTCAGAGAATCTCAGAAATGTCCGATAACGGTCTTGATGAATGATTTATTAAACTTTGGCGTTGACTTCGGGTGCGGTTGCAGTCGAAAGTCTTCCGGAACGCTAGTCGTCTTCTACTGAAGTTCGACCGGCCTTAAATCGCAAAAACCATTCGAAACTTTGCGTTGCCGCGTTTTAAAACAAAAATTCATACACACGCGTTCGTAAAAAAATCGCAGAAAGACACAATTAGACTTTTATGCAAATATGCATACAGAATAAACTAAAAAAGCTAGCAAGTTAAAGCTTGATACGCAGCGTTGTGAAGGACGCACTTAACGCTACCTATCGGCGCGAGTTAATACTATTTCGCGTCCTTCCTATGTGGCGTTAGTCCGGAAACTCTTGGATCGCACCACGTAAATTTATGCATTTTTTTCACAGATGCTAATAGCGCAGTAAAAAAAAGCATTTGAAACTGCACAGTCTAGATACAGCAATATTATAATTTCATCCTCTCTGGGGTATCACCAGAAGTATGGTCCTGAGTTTTGGACCTCGAAAAACTTGTGCTCTTTTTTTTATAAACAATTTAAGTTTTTAAAATGCATTTTTTGAGCTTAAAATGTAAATAACTCCGGTTACATAAGTCGGATCGAGATTTTAAAAAAACCAAACTTTTCGTAATAAAATTTCCAATAAATCCTCGTTGGTTTTAAGTCGCTGAAGTGCGTACATAACCTACAAAATTGAAAAAACAGGCAAAAACTTTTTTTACATTTTATTTTACAGGGTGAGTCAACGATAGAGTAAAGTTCATTATCTCATTTCTTTCGGGAATGATGAAAAAATCTTAAATACAATAGTTTTAGGGAATGTTAAGGTGCACAGTTTAAAATTATAGGTATATAGGGTACTTCAAAAAAGTGTAGCCGATATAACATATTTTTTTGAATTGAACATCCTATTTTCTAATTTATTTTTAAATTCTACGTAAAATTTTATATCTTTTTTATTAATAATGTCATATACCTAAACCTAGTACTTTTTCTAATTTTTCAATTTTTTTTTTTTTAAATACTGGTTTTCAGTTTTATAAAAAATTGCCAGTAGCGCCCTTGTTTCTGAAAGTAGAATACTCATAATTGGTACGAGCCTTCTATAGAAATGAACAAAAGATATATGTAAAGAAATTTGTGTTAGATGCTACAGGGCGTTCAAAATAAATTTATGCATTTCGATTATTTTAAATTGAAAAATCTCAAATTTTTTTTAAATGGTACACCCTGTAATATATTATTTTTTCTAATATAAGTATATCACGTACCTATTTCTAATAGTTCGATTTATTTTGAATTTTTCAATTTTTACCCTTGTTTTTAATACAGTTACGCTATAACATCATAGTTGCCAAGACAACACAAAAATGTAGGCATTATCAAATTTTGACATGTCTATTAAGCAAGTAAAAATAGTTTAATTTGTTGTAGTAAGTGACGTATAAAGGTAATAGTTATGGATTTTCCTAAAAGTGAATTAACTGATATGGTTTATATACTGAACGAGGCGGGAAAAAATTGTCTTTTGGAAATAAGACTTTACGAAGCGAAGTACCCTAATAGACGTATACTATCTAAAAAATCCTCTCAGTGCTTAATGGAACGGTTTGATGGTAGTGGTAGCGTTGAGTATACAAAACGGACAATAGTAAATCAGAATGCTACCAATGAGGAAAAAGAAATAGAGATTTTACTTAATGTTGGAGATAATCCCCAGGTCAGCAGCCGTCAAGTAGCTGACTTATCTGACATATCCCAATCTACGGCTAATCGCACCACCAGAAAATACAAGTAACATTCCTTTCATATGGAACTATACCAAGAACTTCAAGACCGTGATTTTGACTGAGTAAACTTTTGTACCACCATGAATGGAGCAATAGAGGCCGATTCAAATTTTTTATCCAAAATAATGTTTTCTGATGAAGCTACTTTTCACAGTAATGGAGCATTTAGCAGCCATAACATGCTTTATCACTCAACAGTTAATCCATTTTGGGTCCGGGAAGTGCACAACCAAAACGATTGGTAGCTTAATGTATGGTGGGGAATATTAAATTTTCGAATTGTTGGTCCATATTTTTTCCGCGAATCGCTTAACGGGCCTAGATATCTAAATTTGTTGCAAAACGAATTATCCCAGCTTCTTGAAGAAGTTGATAATTTTCAAAGGGAACAAATGTGGATTCAACAAAACGGAGCTCCTGCTTATTATCATCGGGAAGTTCGGGAATTTTTAAAGAATCTTTACCCACAAAAATGGATCGGTAGGGATGGATTCATTCAGTGGCCCCCTCGATCATGTGACTTAACACCTTTAGACTTCTTTTTGTGGGGCTACATTAAAGATCGTGTTTATGTGAATTCCCCTACAACAGCAGTAGATATGGAAAATAGGATACGGGATGCGTGCAGGACAATAACGCCCTTTACGCTAAGGAAAGTGAAGGAAAATATAGTAAACATGTGTATTCAAGTAGACGGGCATATTTCTGAACATTTATTACGTCATAATAATTAATCATTAGATAAGTTAAACTATATTAAAATTACTATTAATTATTTGTTTATGTTTTCACAATAGTGTAAGTGTATTAAAAACAAGGGTAAAAAATGAAAAAATCAAAATAAATTGAAAACTACTAGAAATAGGTATATGACATACTTAATAAAAGTTGGAGGGTTTTGTAAAATCTCTCAGAAACAATAATAATATACAGGGTGTGCCATTTAAAAAATATGAGTTTGCATAAATTTATTTTGAACAACCTGTAGCATCTAACTCAAATTTCTTTACATATATCTTTTTTTTCGTCTCTATAGAACGCTCGTACCAATTATGAGTATTCCACCTTCAGAAACAATGGCGCTACTGGCAATTTTTTACAAAACTGAAAACTAGTATTTTTTTTAAAAAAAATGAAATATTAGAAAAACTACTAGGTTTAGGTATATAACATTATTAATAAAAAAAGTTATAAAATTTTACGCAGAATTTAAAAATAAATTAGAAAATAGGATGTTCCATTTAAAAAAACACACTTTTTTGAAGTACCCTGTATACTCAAAAATAATTTTAAAATATGCACTTTAATATTCCTTAAAAGTACTGTATTTAACATTTTTTAGTCATTCCCGAAACAAATGAGATGATGAACTTTACTCTATCGTTGACTCACCCGGTACAATAAAATGAAAAAAAAAACAGTTTTTTGCTTATTTTTCAATTTTGTAGGTCATCTACGCACTTGAGCACTTAAAACCAACGGGGATTTTTGTTGGAAATTTCATTACGACGAGTTTGGTTTTTTTTGTCTTATATAACCCGAGTTATTGACATTTTAAGCTCCAAAAACGCGTGTTGAAAACTTAAATTGTTTATGAACAAAAGAGCACAAGTTTTTCGAGGTCCAAAACTAAGGACAATACTCCTGGTGATACCCCAGAGAGGATAAAATCACTATATTGCGGTATCTAAACTATGACCCTTTTTACTGCACTATAAACACATTTCGTTAATAATTCTTGTCTTGCAACGGTTTAAACGAACGTTTTTTAAAACAGCTAAAATATGGCGATATCACATGTGTTATTAGGTAATAATGATTGGAGAATCGATCCTCACTATCTACATTCTTGTCGACAATTGAGAGTCTATACAATAATATTTAAGATTTAAGATCGTAAGAAGTTAACTAGTGTTTAAGCATCAATAATCATGTAAATTTCGATTAAAATAATAAAACAAATCAATCAAAATCACTAGCTTTCATTTACTTGTATGTTTTTAAATGTTATATATTCTTTCCATGCCGTAAAATATTTTATAAATTATACTAATGAAATAATAAAGAAATTTTTACTGCAAACAAAACGTAGTAACATGTTAATTTTAACACAGTGCTGTCACAAAAATAATAATAAAAACGTGTTAAATTGTTAACTAAATAAACTACGAAGTAAATTTACACTATAAAACCAAGGGAATTCTATGAATTACAAACAGTACAAAATATATTTCCTTAAATAAGCACGATACCAAAAAAAAACTGGCTGGTTCAATTTTAGGCTATTTTTATAGATTATTTTTTTAAAGTATAGAAAAAAAACTTAGATGCAAATCGCAGAGATGCGAGGGAAGATTGAAAAGTCTTGTAAAAAACAAGGCAAATAACTTTTTTTTTTTTCAAAAACAAAAAATGATTTCTCAACATAATCTCTATTGAGGTTGTGCATAATATTTGTTTACAGCACAGATAACATCTTCATTCGACGAAAGTTTCCCGCCCCCCTCAAGGCCAACTTTTGATGTTAGGAAACAAAATAGTCACTTGGGGCGGCCAAATCTGGAAAATAAGGTGGGTAGGAAGCTATTTGGAAGTCCAGCTCGCCACTCTGCCATTGCAACGACCGATGTGTGAACAAGCGCATTGTCCTGGTAAAGGATCACTTTTTTTGCGCCCTAATCTTGGTCGCTTCTGTTTCAACTCAATATGTAAAACGGTCCAAATAACGTTGTGTAATAAGAGCCAGTCACTGTTTTACTCCTTTGCAAATAATCAATCATGATGATACCCTGTGAGTCCAAGAAACAGTTGCCATCACTTTGCCCGCCGATAAAACTGTTTTCGATTTTTCCGGTACACTTTAACCTTCGCCAATTCACAGCTTTGACTGTTGTTTTGTCTCCGGGTTGTAATGGCGGATTCACGTTTCGTCTAGAGTCACAAACGACGCCGGAATCCGCTGCAACTTTTCCAAACACGATTTTGAAATGTCCTTCCTAGTGCGTTTTTGGCCTGGAGTCAACAAACGCAGTACCCATCGTGCACTCAACTTTTTCATTTTTGGAGCTTCATGCAGGATATTATATACTCGTTTATACGAGATCTCTACGATCTCAGCAATCTGATAAAGCATAATGTAATGATTTCTTATTATTATACTAATCGGGCACACAGTGTGGCCATTCGAGTGGTGTTGTTTCAAAAATACCTACAGATCTGAGGATTCATTTATTTTAAATATATGTATATATGTATATATATATATATATATATATATATATATATATATATATATATATATATATATATATATATATATATATATATACAGTGTAGTTAGGTTAGATCAGTTTGGATTAGGTTATGTTGGGTTCTATTTTAGATTCAGAGACTATTACTTTTCATTTTCTAATCTTTCATTATTTTACTTTATGTTAGACTAGATGAGGTTACGTTAGGTTGTTTTTTAATCGGGCTCCGAAGATCTTTTTGAAATTTGATCAGAATTATTTTTATATATATATATATATATATATATATTATATATATATATATATATATATATATATATATATATATATATATATATATATATATATATATATATATTTATATATAGGGTGTTGTGGAATTCGTTAGGTATATATATATATATATATATATATATATATATATATATATATATAAGAAAGAGGAAGGACAGTAACAGGGCACTGGCAACAAACAATCCTAAGTTTAACTGCTGGGGAAACGCCCTTGTAAGGAGAAGAGATGAGCAATCAAAGATCTAAAGGCTCTAGTATCTGCTTTTTATTTTTATTATCGAGCTTTCGCTGCCTAATGGTAGCTTCTTCTGGATTCTAAAAATGCAAACCAGGTACAGAAAATAAACTAAAACGTTCGTTTTTTTTTAAATGTGATTAAATGATACTAGAGCCTTTAGATCTTTGATTGCTCATCTCTTCTCCTTACAAGGACGTTTCCCAGCAGTTAAACTTAGGATTATATTTATATATATATATATATATATATATATATATATATATATATATATATATATTAAATAATTCTGATCAAATTTCAAAAAGATCTTCGGAGCCCGATTAAAAATAAACCTAACCTAACTTAACCTAACATAAACCTCATCTAGTCTAAGTAGTAAGTAAGTCTAAAGTAAAATAATGAAAGATTAGGAAATGAAAAGTAATAGTCTCTGAATCTAAAAGCCTTAAATAGAACCCAACATAACCTAATCTAGTCTAACAGGACTTAACCAAACTGATCTAACCTAACCTAATCTGAACTAGCCTAGCCTAGCATAACAAAAAAAAAATAAATATATGTAAAATATATGTAAGGTAGGAAGTGAAAAATAATAATCTCTGAAACTAAAAGCCTTAACCTAACCTAATCTAACCTTATTAACTATACGTATGATTAGAAAGGTTAGGTTGTATTTAAGACTTATAAATTCAGAGACTATTATTTTTCAGTTCCTACCTTACATATATTTATTTTGTATTTTGTTATGCTAAAATAAGCTAGTTCAGATTAGGTTAGGTTAGATCAGGTTTGGTTAAGACGTATTAGGTTGGATTAGGTTATATTGGGTTATATTTAAGGCTTTTCGATTCAGAGACTATTACTTTTCATTCCCTTATTATTTTACTTTATGTTAGGCTAGATTAGGTTAAATTAGGTTAAGTTAGGTTTGAAATTTGATCAGGATTACGTAAAAAAAAATATTTAAAATGGATGGATCCTGAGACCTGTAGCTATTTTTGAAACAACATCACTCGAATGGCCACACTATGGGGCGTCTTGAACGTGTAGCATTTGAGAATTCATCCATGCAACTTGGAATACAGCAGTTACAGGAATCACGCTTAACAAAATTTCCCGCCATTTCTTAGAAATTTACTAGATTTATCAATCAACCCTCGTGATGTCTCTTTCTCAGTAAAAAAAGAAGTATGCAAATTATTTTCTAATAACTTTTACTTTTGGGCCTAATTAGTTGTTAATAAGTACATGATTGCTGCTTGCACTAATTGAACACAGAATGTCACTGTCACAATACGATGATGTGGTGAAATAATTTATAAAATTGAAACTGTAAACTAAGAATATCAATTAAAATTATACTATCAATTTTATTACGAGGATATAAAAGGAAATATATAAAGAAGTATATTAGATTTTGCAACGCTTATTTTGGAAGGACTATCTTTCTCTTTATTTGAAGCAGGGCTGTCAAGGTCATGCACAGTTCTAGCCAATTTCGGAGGTAACGCCTCCCGCTGCCCCCACCACTGCTAGACGTTAAGCGGCCGAGCCGCCGATCGCTTCTCGGCCGCTTACCAAACACAATGCGCTCCTCCTATGTCTCTCATAGCCGCTCCTGAGACAGCGCGATCGTCGGCAGCAGCAGTGGTGGGGGCAGCGGGAGGCGTTATCTCCGAAATTGGCTCGAACTGTGCATGACCTTGACAGCCCTGATTGAAGCATGTGCAATAGTAAAGGGAAGAAATTAAATATAAGGCAACAATAAAATTGATTATTTATTTTGTTAACTGACACTAAATATATTTTTTGTAAAGATTAACAAAATTTTACTTCAAATAATATGAGCCATCATTGCCATACAGCTGGGATATTCTTTCATAAATAACTTTTGATCCATTTCCCTCTTAATTAGGAACATTTATCATTGGGAAATGCTTCAAATTACTTTTAAACATTTTTTGGAAGAAAAAAATCGTAAAAACTGCAAAATATAATTTCATTAAAGTATTTAAAACGATAGTAATTTAACAGCCAAGCATTTTTATTGTGTTACGTCATTTTCATGCCTAGTTAGATAACTTAGTACACCTAACAAGGTGTATATTCTACTAGTGACATTTCAACAAAAAAAAACAAATCAAAGAAAAGATGAATACCAGTACAAAGTATCTATAGATTATTTTAAATTTTTCAAATTTTACATAAGCTATATAAAATTTGCGTTTATTTAAAAAGCTACAAGTAATACATATTCATATGGTATCTCTAAAGAAAAGTCCTGTTGATGTCCCAAATTCTTTATTTAAGTGATGTTCAGTATGCTACCGATTTCAGGCGAATTTCAGTACATCTTCAGGCTAATGACTATAAGACAAAGGAGAAAAATTGCACGTTAACATTCAAAAAGCTACGAAATTCAATGCATTTTTTAACATACAACACGTAGGCTGAAAAGTTTTTGGTTTGACACACAGATTGTCAAAAAATCCATATGATTTTTAGGACATACCAACCTTCAAACGATACGTGTGAAAATTTCATGACATTTCGACGATTAGTTTACAAGTTATAGTGGTTTTAATGACGCTACTTTTGATATTTTCAAAACAATGGAAAAATCGAATTTCGTGTGTTGATTAAACAGTGAAAATCTCTCATCATTTACTGGTATGCTGAATTTAAACGTGTTCGTATAGACACAAATTATGCTGAACGCTCTGGGCGCCCAAATGAGGTGGTTACACCGGAAAACATCAAAAAAGTCCACAAAACTGTTTTGGATGACCGTAAAGTGAAATTGCGTAAGATAGCTGACACTCTAAAGATATCAAAAGAACGTGTTTGTCATACTTTGCGTGAACATTTGGGCATAAGAAAGCTCTGTTCGGAATGGGTACCGCGTTTGCTCACAAGCGTATTAAAAAGGATTTTTTCATTCGATATGTGACAATGGATAAAATATGGAGCCGCTACTAAACACCGGAATCAAATCGGCAGTGAGCTAAGTGGACAGCAGCTGGGGAAAGCCGCCCGAAGCGACCAAAGACACAACAGTCGGCTGGGAAGGTTTTGATCTCTGTAGCAGCAACCTGTACATTCTCCAGATTTATAGTGTTTGACAACTCCCACTAGCATATATATATATATATATATATATATATATATATATATATATATATATATATATATATATATATATATATATATATATATATATATATATATATATATATATATATATTATATATATATATATATATATATATATATATATATATATATATATATATATATACGAGGCTGGTTTGAAAAGTCCGTGCAAAAATAAAAACGACTTATGTGTTTGGGGTAAACCTTTTTTATTTTTCGACATAGTCTCCTTTTAGGCTTATACACTTCGTCCAACGATGTTCTAGTTTGTTGATCCCTTCCGAATAATAGGATTTGTCCAAGTCTGCAAAATATCCATTAGTGTCTGCAATCACCTCCTCGTTTGAATAAAACCTTGGTCCCGCCAGCCATTTCTTCAAATTGGGGAACACATAGTAGTCCGAGGGAGCCAAGTCTGGAGAATAGGGGGGATGTGAAACGAGTTGGAATCCTATTTCCATTAATTTTGCAACCACAACTGCTGAGGTGTGTGCTGGTGCGTTGTCGTGATGGAAAAGGACTTTCTTGTTCACGGGCGTTTTTCTTGCAGCTCGGCACTTCACACGATTCCGTTTTTGGTCAAGCGTGAGCAATCGCGGCACCCATCTTGCGGATAGCTTTCTCATGTCCAAATGTTTATGCAAAATATTATGTACCCGTTCAGTCGAGATGCCCACAGCACTAGCAATCTCACGCACCTTAACTTTTCTGTCATCCATCACCATATCATGGATTTGATCAATGATTTCTGGAGTCGTAACCTCCACAGGCCGTCCAGAACGTTCAGCGTCACTTGTGCCCATATGGCCAGTCCGAAAATTTTGAAACCACTTATAAACTGTTCTAATCGAAGGTGCAGAGTCACCATAATGTTTATCAAGCTTCTCTTTAGTCTCCTGAGGCGTTTTGCCTTTCATAAAGTAATGTTTAATCACCCACACGAAATTCTTTTTCGTCTATTTCTTGAAAATCACTCGACTTCCTTGATTCACGACGAATGCCAAACACAAAGAATTATACCAATATGGCTGAAACTTGGTGTGCGTTCATTCAAGAGATGCTACTAACTAAACATGACCTCGATACGCGCCGGTGGTGCCATCTCTCGGACTTTGCACGGACTTTTCAAACCAGCCTCGTATATATATATATATATATATATATATATATATATATATATAATATATATATATATATATGTATATATATATATATATATATATATATATATATAAATAAATATAAGTTAATTTTTTATATTGTTAAACATTTTTCTTGTTAATTTTCACGAAAATTTCGGCTCTTTTTTTAAAAATTCACGGATAATTTCGATGTTTTCTTCGGTTATCATAAATTTTGGTTGACCAACATGTTTATCATCATTAATGCCCTAATAACATTCTTTAAAACGTCTATACCACTCATGCATTCTACAACGGCATAGATAAACATCACCATAAACATGTTTCGGTAAATATTTTACCAGGTTTTACGCAAAATTTAATATTTACTCGATCTTAATTTTTCGACCGATTGTTAAAACAGTGTCACTCTAGGCAGGGATGTCAAAGATACGGCCCGCGGGCCGCATCCGGCCCCCGGGACGTATCAATAAGGCCCGCGATCGCAAGAAGTCAGGTATCTGGATCCTCGAGCTCAAAATAATTACCCTCTTTTATATTAATTCAGTACATTTTTTTTATTTGAATCTGGCCCGCCTACACATTCTAAATTTAATATATGCAAAATTGAGTTTGACACCTCTGCTCTAGGTGCAATATCTAAGCTTCTGTTAATTCGAAAATTACACATGTCAGTAAAAGATATATTATATCCAATAGGTGGCGCCACTAATACTGGTTATTTTGAAAAAGTCTTGTTTACTTTGAGAAACATCGTGTACATTGTAAAAAATGCATTGATTCTTAACTTTTTGACGGTTAACCTGAAATGGATTCGGGTTCATTTGCAATCTTTCTTCTTCAGCCTTTAACCTGAAGATATGCTGCAATTCAGCATGAAACCGTTGGAATATTAAATATCACTTAAATAAAAAATTTGAGCCATCTACGAGACTTTCTTATGCATACGATATATACACTGCCTAAATGGACAATCTTTAGAATCTAATAAATATTTAACTATGGAACCAAGGATGGCTTGGCCGAAATTTTATCATTCATATTGTTAAAAAGGCTTAAAAAATGTTTTCTCCCAGGCAAGCAAAAGTTATTAAAATTTTTTTCATAATTTAAAATTTTGTACAGTTTGTAAAGATATATACAGACGTCATCAAAATAATCGGCCAGACAGTCACATTTGAGGTTCCAAGTGTACTTTTAAAGTCTACCCTTGCGTCGATTATTTTGATTGCTGGCATAAAAGAGAAAAAACCATTCACCACACACAACCAAGGTTAAAAAAAAGCAACAGAAAAATGTACAAAGAAAAAAATGAAAAAGCGTATAAAACAGTAAAAATGAAAAAGGAAACAATAATAAAACATGGAAGTAGCAAAATAAAGTAATAATAAAAACAGGGGAAATAAGTTATCGGTCCCAGTGAATAATAGAAAAAAAAGTTTTGGTCTCAATTTTCAAAATTTCCTTTCAAATATAGAAGAATTTATTCCAATGAATATTTTTCATTGCCAAACTTGCCTATATTTGGAAATATTTTTAGTAAAAATGCAAAAATTGGCTATTTTTATCACCTTTTTGTTGACTCTACAATTTTCATACAAGTGTAAATTTTGTGTTATTTATACGCATTCTTATGCAAATATAGGTAAAACAGCTAAATATTCATTGGAATGCCTTTAAAAAATTTAAATCAAGATTATTTTCGATTAAATTAGGATTATTGTATCAATTATTATTATACCATGTCACACACAAATTCGGCACACAAGAAAATAAAAAACCATCTTGCAAACATTATTTATTTCAATTATTGCATAAAGATTTTTTAGGAAATTAAAGTTATTTATTTATTTCACGTAGTTTACGTCTAATTAATCTTATATAATTAGAATTCGTATAAGAAGATAGTAATCAGGTACAACTAATGTTTGCAAAATAATAAAATTGTCGAAAAAACACTCTCAAACTTTTTTAAAACTCAAGACTTACAAAAAGATTTGAAACACAGTGAATAGTGTGAATGGCTTTCTTAAGTTTATCCTGCTAAAAGAATCATAAAATTAAAACGTTTTTTATGTTGAAATATACTAAAATCTTTCATAACACGTTGTACTTAAACTGCCCCTGCATTATTAACCTTATTAAAAATATACTCTCAATATAGTATTATACCGACTGGCAACATTGACTGACAACCTGGGTGATCAATGCCGCAATATATTTGAATATGAACCAAAAAAACTAGTAAGTATATGGTAAACTAAACATTTGCTTATTAAATTCCACTTTAATAAACTAATCAAAAATGTAAAAACTTCTCGACATATTTCCCAATTACTGTAGCTTTTGGAACAATGAATGTTTCTAAGGTGTAACAATATCTCTATTAACTTACAAATGCCATCAGAATTGAGCAAGCAGTTCGGCAAGGAGACACACTATTCTCAAAACTTTTTACGAGGGTCGCCTTTTAAGTTTTTACAATCGAACACTAGATGGCGCTATTAAAATGTGACATTACCATTGTTGCAAATTGACCGAATAGTTTTGTTTACAGTGAGCGTTTAAAAAAAAACTGTTTTGTAAACAAATGGAAATTTCAAGTGAAGGTTTTCATTGGATAATTTTAGTACAGGCCTAACTCAACAACAATGCCTTGAATCGCTTTGGTAATGAGTCACCATCATTTGGTTTGAATATTTTCTTAATGTCGTGCTTACGTCAGCGATGAATTTTGTGAAGGTCGACCAAAATCGGTTGTTATTCTAAAAAATATCGATGCTGTGCGCCATATGATTGAAGAGGATCGGCATATGACTTACTGTGAGATAGAGGCATCCTTAGGCATGTCGAAGATTGCACTACAATCGATTTTGCATAAACAGTTAGCTTTAAAAAAGATCTGTTCTCGATGGATTCCCCATAATTTGTCCGAAACTCAAAAATAGGCTCGTGTCCATTGGTGTAAGGAAATGCTCAAAAAATTCGACCGAGGACATACAAAATCCGTATACAATATCGTAACAGGATATAAAACTTGGATATATTCGTACGAGCTGGAAACTAAGCAACAATCAACTGTTTGGGTGTTCCAAAATAAACCGAATCCAACAAAACTCGTTCGTTCGCGAAGAAATTCCAAGACATGTTGCAACCATTGCTTTAGTTTAGGAGTTAATATTGAATAGTATACAACAATTTGTTAGCCAGAAGTCATCGATTATATCAGGAAAACAACCGAGAACGTAGCGTCAGTCTTCATCATGACAATGCCAGCTCTCACTCAGCACGTCAAACAATAGAAGAATGTGAATGACGAAAAAAAAACATCGTCTCATTGCCCATATTCAACTTCAGAGTGGAAAAAAAGTTTCGAGAATTGGTTTGAACGCATGCAAAAGTATATAAATCTTAAAGGCGATTATTTTGAGAAACAATAAAATGATTTGTACCAAATTTTTTTTCTTTCATTGTTTTTGTCAAAACTTAAAAGGTAGCCCTCGTATAACCGTCCTCAAATATGCTTTTAACACGCAAAATTGGGAGAATAGAGGTATAACTATTGATGGCGAGAAATCTAATCGACTACGATTCACAGATGGCGTGGTTGACATTGCCGACGATTTGACAGAGATGCAAAATATGTTGAGAGAACTCCTCGCACTTTACACGATCGTTACAAAAAGCCACGTGTCTGAAACTTGACTGTACGTTATCTAGAAGATAATACTTAACACATATCATAATAATTTGGTAATTTTGTGCCAGACCGAAAACTTTTGAAACGACCCTCATATTGTAGATATGTATTAGCGTGTTCGATACTAGATTTTTTATAGCAAAAAACTATAAATAGGATACGATACTAGACAGTCCTCGTTCTGATAAACTGTTTTAAAAATAACTAAAAATTTGTAAACTAAATATGGTCGACCTTAATTCCGTGTTAATATTAATTATTGATGAAGTTTTGCCAATTTCGAAATGTGTTTGTATGTCGCTAGTGGCATTGAATATTTTCTCAAATATTTGTTCTTGTGTTATTACACAAAGTAATGTTTTTTTTGCTTTAACTTCAACAAGTTGTATATTTTTTAGTAGCATTAATTATTCTATTTCTCCAATAACACCAACGCTTTGTATTTTATTTACAAAATAGACTAAAAGCTCTCTTTTTAATGTTCCGTACGGAACACTTATAAGATGACTTCGGTGTCTGTCTGTCCGTCTGTCTGCCACACCCGATTTTTTCCGAAACTATTTGTCATGGAAAGTTCAAATTTGGTAATAATATAGAAATTGATGGCCTCATCAGAGCCATGTAAGGTTGAAAATTAAATTTGGAGTTAAGGGGTTAGTTTTGGGGGCTGAAATCGGAAGTTAAAAAAATTTTTTTACTAGGTCATCGAGTGTGGTGTCAACTGAAAGCTTGTGAAAACACGAGTTATATGTATCTATATATATATATATATATATATATATATATATATATATATATATATATATATATATATATATATATGTATATGTATATGTGTATATATATATATATATATATATATATATATATATATATATATATATATATATATATATATATATACATATATACAATGTAATACTTGCGCACACTTTTCTTTGTATTATTTTTAAATAACCGGTCAAGTGCAAGTTGAACTTGCACAATTAGTGTTCCGCACGTTGATTGCTTTTAAAATAAAAAATTTTGTTACGGGGGTAACATCAGTGATCAGTGGCTTCACAAAAACACACCCCAAAGGAGTTTTCAACAAAATTTGTTTCCAATCTTTACTGAAAACTAATGACCTTGAAATTTTTGTTTTTTTTATATACCAAATAAATTATTAAAGGTAATGCACTCGTGATAATTTTCGTTCAATCTACACCGCGTGGAGAGCATTCCAGAATTTTTTCAAAATTTTTTGATCAGTACTTTTCGAGATAAGGTGGGGGGACAGCGATTTTTCGCGACTTTTTAAAAATAATACAAAGAAAAGTGAGTCCTACATTTATATATATATATATATATATATATATATATATATATATATATATATATATATATATATATATATACTTTACTCGTGTTTTCACAAGCTTTCATTTGACACCACACTCGACGACCTAGTAAAAAAGGCCATCAATTCATATATTATTACCAAATTTCAACTTTCTATGACAAATACTTTCGGAGAAAATCGGGTGTGACAGACAGACAGGCAACAAAGTCATCTTATAAGTGTTCCGTAAAGAACACTAAAAATCGCGAAAAATCGCTGTCCCTCCCCCTTCCCTCGAAAAGTACTGATCAAAAAATTTTGAAAAAATTCTGGAATATTCTCCATGGGGTGTAGACTGAACGAAAATTATCACGAGTGCATTACTTTTAATAATTTTTCTGGTATATAATCATCAGTCATCAGTTTTCAGTAAAGATTGGAAACAAACTTTGTTGATAACTCATTTAGGGTGTGTTTTGGGAAGTCACTGATCCGTAACAACATTTCTTATTTTAAAGACAATCAACGTACGGAACACTAATTGCGCAAGTTCAACTTGCACTTGACCGGTTATTTCTGCTGAGACGTGGAATACCCATTATATCTTATTTCTGGATACCTACAGAAGCGAAGAGAGATGGCAAGCAGAAATACACAAACCCATAGAGTTCTCAACAAAGCAGTATCAACATCAATAAGAAGAGATATTAGAAAGTTTACAACCGAACAAGTAACAAAAGTAATCGAGGACAATAAAAGTCTAAAAGTTTTTGAGATCCAAATTATCTATGGGAACAAAAATTATACAAAAACTAAAGAACGAAGATGGAAGAGTCATAACGGATAGGGAAAAGATTATAAATACGGTTGAAGGTTTTTATAAACAGCTTTATAAAAACACTAATAACAACACACCGTATGAGATTCCACATATTCAAAATCAAGGTTCAGAAGATATTCCCGAAATAACAGAAGAGAGAGATCATACAAGTTTTGAGTGCGATGAAAAATAATAATATAGTCTCTAGGTGAGGATGGTATTGTGGTTAAAATCATAAAGCTGGCTAGACCTACTGTCATCAGGGTCCTCACAATTCTGTTTAACCTATGTCTTACTAAGTCCATAACAGCAACGCAGTTATCATTATCCTCTATAAAAAAGGAGATTCAATAGATCTATCAAACTACCGTCCTATAAGCATCCTCTCCCATGTTTATAAGATGTTGACAAAAAATTGACGAAACGTTTGACCTCAAAGCTAGTCTTCCACCAAACACCCGATCAAGCTGGATTCTGAACCGGCTATGGTGTCAATGATCACCTATTGACTGTTAAGTTAATTGCGGAAAAGTGTGTCGAATATAACAGGCCTTTAATATTAATCTTCGTGGATTATGAGAAAGCCTTCGGTTCAGTGAACCAAGATATACTTTTTAAGGCTCTTGCTGAATGCCATATAGATTCAAGGTACATCGAACTCCTAAGACATATCTCCTATCCGGCAACATCAACAGTTAAATTATATAGGGAAACAAACAAATTCCAAGTCGAAAGAGGTGTGCGTCAGGGTGACACTATTTCCCCAAAGTTGTTTATTACCCTTTTGGAACACATGTTTAAAAATCTGAATTGGAGCAACATGGGCATAAATATAAATGGAGAAATGCTGAATAATTTGCGATTCGCCGATGACACAGTCCTGTTAACAGATCGCGAATATCATGCTTAATACCCTAAAAGAACAGTCCCATAAAATTGGCCTAAAGATAAATTTTTTGAAGACCCCGTTTATGACAAATCCAGTTTTTACCAAGCCACTATCATTAAACGGGGTAAACATCGAGCAAGTCACGACATATAAATATTTAGGACATGAACTTAGGTTGGGCAGAGATAATCAGACTCATGAACTACAACGGAGAGTCACTCTAGCTTGGGCCGCATTTGGCAAACTACGAGAAACGCTCAAATCAGGCATACATATTTACCTTAAACGAAAGATCTTTAACCAATGTGTGTTACCTGTGTTTAATTATGGAGCAGAAACTCTAACTTTGACAAAGAAGACAATAAATAAGATAAGGGTAACTAAGCGGCAATGGAGCGGCCAATGTTGGGTTTATCTCTTCGAGATAAAGTCCCAAATAAAGAAATTAGGAACCGAACGGGAGTAATAGATGCAGTTGAGAAAGTTCTATCTTTGAAATGGAATTGGGCCGGTCATCTAGCCAGAACGCAGGATAACAGATGGACTAGGAAGGTGTTGGAATGGCGACCTAGAGAAGAAGCGTGTAGGAATAGAGCAAAGCCTCCCACCAAATGGACAGATGATCTGAGAAGAGTAGCGGGAAACTACATCCAAAAAGCCCAAGACCAGTTTTAACTGGAAAAGATTAAGGGAGGCCTATGTGCAGCAGTGGACGCTAAGGGCTGATCTATGATGATGATGAAGACAGTCTGTCAAGTAAGGACGTGTCCGCGATAATTCATCTTTAGTAGATGCGATTCTAGCGATTGAACAAAACATCAGTAGAGGGAAACTTTGTCTACGACGCTGAACATCGGTTCGAGGCAGTCATTCTTTGTTCCCATCCAAAGGGGCCTAAAATGAGACATTCCACGGCCGCTAAATATATTAAAAAGTCGGTATCGTTTGTGAAGAAGTGAGTAAATAGTTTTAACGAGATGAAAAATGTCGAAGACGTGCCAAAATGTGACTTGGTAGGCAAAGTCACTCCGAAATTCGAAAAACGAATCGTGTCGTTTTTTCAGGACCCGAAATTGACGCTGCGTCTAGGAGCGGCAAAATTAAGAAAATCGGGTTTGAATATGTCCCATGAGACCATTCGACAACATCTTCGTGCTCATGATGTCAAATTCCGAAGCACGTTCAAGAAACCTTGCCTGGGCGAAAATCACATCGCGAAGCGGCTCGCTTGGGCTCACGATAAGACACTAGAGTGACCCTCACAATCACCGGATGCCAACCTTATTGAAAATGTTTGACCCCTTGTAAAGAGAAAGCTGAGAAGAAAGCCTATGAGGACTTTAACTCAGTTGTATATGACTTAAGGTACCTTTACTTATGTTGTGGTCTAGGCAAAGCTGACGAGTGGCTGTTTGGGGATTTTCTGTAATTTCCAATAAAACATCTAACTTTTTATCATCGCTTGTTTTAACTTTTGAGGGTCCAGATTTAGGACGATCCTTAGCATGACCTGATTGTCTAAATCGTTTTAATGTTTTGCTTACTACGGATTGGGTAATAGGTTCTCGATTCGGATATTTTGCGTTAAAAAGATCACACACTTCCTGTTGTGTTCTTCTACGGTCTTCGTAACCAACCATCATTAATAAAGTGATTCTTTCAGTTGGTGTTAAATGTTACCATTCTGATATTACGCTCAAATTGCAGTGTCACAAAATGCAGCAATAAACGTTTTCGTCAATAAATCATTTTTTGATGCGTTAACTCGTTACCTGACAGTAAATGTTTGACTACTACTACTACTATAACTATATGAGGAAAAATGGCACCTATGGAACGAGCCTAGAGATACTTGCCCTCTCGGAAACCCAGAATAGCAACTTTCATATCTTCTCAAAACAACGAAGAACAAGAGATACAAAAATAAACTTTTAGGGACAAGCCAGCAATAATAAGCACAAGAAAACACACCGAAACTATTTACCTTCTACTAACAGGCAACCCAATGTCGGGACACTTTGAGCTTCTGACACCACAAAACACTAAAAACATCCCAAACAACAGTAGACAAATAAAAGAAGCATCGGGCGAGCGACGTAACGGTCGAGGACGTCGCGGGAAATGGCAGCTCGACCCAAAACGATGAAGACCGGGCAACTGACAATGGACCTGCCAAAAGTGTTGTGCCGGCGAGTAAACCGACACCCACCAAGGCGGGAAAGTCAAGGCAACGCATGAGTTATACTACAGGAACAAACGAACACACCATGCGTTGCTTTGATAAAAGCACAAGTCCTGACAAAGAAACCACTGAGAAGGGAATCACTCGCCGCCTAGACCCACCACCATCAATCCCAAACGCAACCGACGAAGTATTTAATCAAAAACTCCCGCAACGACAAAGAAATCCTAACAGCACAAAACCAAAATTTAAACGGCAAATAAGAATAGAAAACCAAATCAACAACATCAGGAGATATCTAGGACACCTTACCCAGTTTATCAACGGGAACGTGTCCAAACGAGTCACGCAGAGTATAAACAAGATCAAGTCCGGGTCTCCCAACAGAACACTGCCAGAAATCCTGGATACTCTGAAACAAAAATTATCCGTATATGCCGCAAGACTTCGTAGATACAAAGAACCAAATGAGAGGAAAGATACCAACAACCTCTTCCGAAGAAGCCAAACACAATTCTACCGGAAAACTATGCACAGCAAACAGACAGCGGTGACCGAACCATCAAACAAACAAGAACTCGCAGATCATTGGAAAAGTATCTGGTCAGAACCCAAACTACCCAATAATAACACCCCCTGGATCAAAGCCAAAGAAGGCAAAGATAAACATGTGACAGAACAGGAAAATTCCACATTAACTACTGTGGGACCAAAGAGCATGATGAGGCGCCTGGATGCAAGAAGTTCCGGAGGTAGAATGGCCCCCCGTTCGGATCTCCGGGTAGGGGCTGGTTCGAAGGCGTCGACTTGCAGACATCATAATTTTAAGATAGATTTTTGCAACATACGAGGTATAAACTCGAACATAAATTCAGTGCATCAACACCTGCAATCAGATAAACCTCATGTACTCGCTCTATGTGAAACCAAGGTCAGTCCATCGACCAGCACGGTCAACTATCTTTATCCTGGGTACGACTTCTATTCCCGATTTAGGCGTAACTTTGGAATCTGTCTTTTTGTCAGAAGCGACCTCTCTTGTCAACGAGAAGAAGCTCTGGAGCCCCCAAACTTTGATGTTATGTGGTTAAAAATAACGACTCAACAAACCACAAGGTTCATCTGTATCCTGTATCGACCACCAAGTGATACCAATTTTCGAACACTTTTCGCTTCTCTTGCAGACACCATCGATCATTTACAAAGTAACTATCCAAGTGCCGAAATTGCCATCCTGGGCGACTTTAATGTCCACAATATCAACTGGCTCAAATATTCAAATACTACCGACGAACAAGGTCGTGAAGCTGAATCATTCTCAATCAGTTATGGCTTAACTCAGCTTATTGACGAACCAACACGGATCCCTGATCGAGACGGGGAGTTCGCCAGTCTTCTTGATCTGTTTTTAACCACCAATCCGGAGATTTACACGGTCACCGTAAATCCGCCGTTAGGTTCTTCCGACCATAAACTGCTTTCGACATCGAGTATCCTGCCAATCAGTGACAGAGAGGCGCCTAGGCCGCGCAAGATTTGGCACTACAAATCTGCTAAATGGGAAGATCTCATGGAATACTTTCGAACTTTCCCTTGGATGGACGTTTGTTTTCGATCCGATAACCCATCTGACTGCGCCAGGGAGGTCTCCGATGTTATTTTGGCTGGTATGGAAGCTTACATCCCTTTTTCGAAGAAATGCTCCTCCAACGGCAAGCCTTGGTTCGACCGAAAATGCAAAGAAGCTGTTGCTTCTAAACATATTGCCTACCGACAATGGCGTGAAAATCCTAACACCTTAAATCGAAACATCTTTGTTCATGCCCGGAACAGATGCAAGGGAATTATCGACGAAACCAAGGAGGCACACAATCAACGAATTAGAAACAAACTTCTCGCTTGTCCCAACAATTCCAGGTCCTTTTGGGCAGTCGCTAAGGCAGTTAGTCAAAACTTTACCAAATCCACGATACCACCACTCACACGGCCAGATAATTCCATTGCAACCACACCTGTTGAGAGAGCGAACTTGTTGGCTGAACTCTTTGCTTCACATTCTACTGTCGATTTCCAAGGAAAAACACCACCTACTATTCCCATATTGCAGTCAAGGATGCCCGATGTTGTCTTCAGACAGCGCATCATAAAGCGTATTTTAATGAAGCTAGACACCAAGAAGGCTTCTGGCGCTGACGGAATACCTGCCATAGTTCTCAAAAACTGTGCAAGGGAACTAACACCAGTTTTCTGTAGACTTTTTAACCTATCCTACAGAAAGGGAATATTTCCGTCCTGCTGGAAATGTGCCACGGTTCAGCCGATACCTAAAAAAGGTAAGAAGTCCTTGCCAAATAACTACCGACCAGTTGCACTGCTTTCAATAATATCGAAAGTCATGGAAAAGGTTATCAATGAGCATCTTCTAAAAATATCTTGAACGATTCAATATTATTAGCGATCACCAATATGGTTTTCGTAAACATAGATCAACAGGAGATCTTTCTGACTTATGTAACACATGTTTGGAACAACGCAATTGAACACTTTGGAGAATCTCGAGCGGTTGCTCTTGACATATCCAAGGCATTCGACCGTGTTTGGCACGATGGACTGTTGGCTAAGTTGCGCTCTTATGGTATGTCTGAAAGGTTCTGTTTGTGGCTCTCATGTTTCCTCAGAGAGCGTTCTTTACGAGTGGCGGTCGACGGATTTCTTTCTAACACCCTCACTATCAACGCCGGTGTGCCCCAGGGCTCCATACTGTCTCCTACTCTCTTTCTCATTTACATTAACGATCTGCTGGAAAAGACCGGGAATCCAATCTATAGCTTTGCAGATGACAGTACGCTTGTCTCTTCATTCACCTTGAACGCTCGGACATCGGCTGCTCAGGCGAATATCCGCAGACAGCAGGAGGTCGTTCAACTTAACAAAGACCTGGAAGAAATTCTATCTTGGGGGTGACAGTAACCAAGTGGAATTTAACGCTACAAAAACCCAAGCGGCAGTTTTTTCTAAAAAAGTTAACGTTGCTGAACCCGACATAGTTATGTCGGGGCACTCCATTCCCCTAGCATCGTCGCTCAATTTGTTGGGCGTTAGTTTGGGAGCAAATATGTCTTGGCATGAACATGTTGCAGGCATAGCAAGGAGAGCTTCTCAAAAATTGGGAATATTATTTAGAACCAGAAAGCTTTACACCCCACAGCAACTGTTAATTCTTTACAAAGCCCAAATTCGACCAACTATGGAATACTGCTCCCACGTTTGGGGCTCCGCTCCCAAACATACACTGCATTTGTTGGATTCTGTTCAGAGAAGAGCGGTCCGTCTGATTGGGGACCCGGAATTGACCGGCGGCCTTGATTCGCTGGAACATCGAAGAACGGTTGGCGACTTGAGTCTGTTCTACAAGTATTTTCATGGAAAGTGTTCGAAGGATGTAGCCCGCTTAATTCCTCCCAAAGCGGTGCATGTTAGAAATACACGTCGCGCTGGTGCTTCGCATCCGTATGAGGTTCAGCTTGTTACTCCGCGTACGACGCTTTTCAAGCAATCTTTTATATGGAGAACATCATCCCTTTGGAATAATTTGCCCAGCGCTGTGTTTCCCACCGAGTACAATTTACAGCGATTCAAGAACAACGTGAATCGCTTTTTCCGCACTCGTGCCGCTCCTGGAGCGTTTTAGGGACTTCCCTGCAGCACGTGTGCTAGACCAAAAAAAAAAAAAAAAAAAAAAAAAAAATGTTTGACACAAGCCAGCTTATTTTTTTTTTATTTAGTTTGATCTCCTTAGTTTCAAATATCAATAATTCCAAAACAGTTTAGGACTCAAAAATAAAATAATATACAGGGCGTCCGATTTTAAAAAAAATTAAGATGCCGTAATTTCTTCGAGCTGACAGTTCAAAATATTTTATTATCAACGTCAGCATGTGCGTCGTATAATACCCTATAATTTTCATTTAAACATTTTTTGATACACTAATTAATAAATGTTGTGGAATCATTTTTCCATACATATGGAGCAGATTCCAAAAATTTAGAAATGCAGAAAATCTCGTCGACAGTATGCGTCGAAGATGTCAGGCGATTACTGATATAGGCGATTGGACAACTTACTAAGGTAACTGTCTCGTTGTTAGCACACCAAATAATACACTGATGGGAAAAATGTTCTCGAAATTTTTTTTCAAGAATACAAATGGTCATGATCTTACTTGAAAGACTGTATCTGAAGAAAATAGTATAGTTATAAAAAAATACATTACTTACGATAAAAGATTTAGTGTAAAGACTGCATATACTTCATAGATGATGATGAATCTATGATACATAGATCTAATCCAGTTATAACAGTTTCAAAAATTTTCAGAAATTGACAATAAGTATTGTGATATAATGTATCACTACATATATTTGGATACCAGTAGCGTAGCCCAAGGGAGGGACGGGTGGCATATGCTAATTTGTCCCTATGAATGTAGCAAATACCGATTTATTAACATAGAAATAGGGTTTATTTTAATTCGAGAAAGTGTCTAAAATTACGTTGTATCAAATGATCCTTTCTTGTGAAAAATTTCCTATCTCCGGGCATCGGGTTTTATATTGGGTTTAGATTTTTAATTTTAATAGGAAAGTGTTCCTTTTAGTGAAAAATCTGTCCTGAGTCATCAATTTTTAAATTAAATTAAAGCTTTTAAAGTTAAAGGGTTCTTTTTTATAAAAAATTTTATACTCCAACTCGGTAATCGACTTTTAAATTGGGTAGTGTTTAAATTTCTACTGTATAAAGTATTTTTTTTAAAAAAAAAATCGCTCCCCTTGGTAATCGATTTTGCGTCTAATGTATTGGAAAGGGTCTAAGCTTATAGAGTTCCAGTGCAAGAGATTTTTGTCTTCAAAAGGCTCCGCCCTCGGTTGTGGATTCATGAGCCCCTCTCCTATAAGCAGTTTTGCCTTAAGTGTTATCTTTCGTTTTTCCTTAAAGAAATCCACATGACCCTCCACCCGTTCCTTGAAGTTTGCTCAATATACCGGGTGTACCATTTAACTTAAAAAATATAAGTAACTCGAAAAATAAGCTTTGTCGAAAAACAGTTTCAAACAGGAGTTGCAGGATTCAAAGGGGGACATACAATGGTAGTAAGAAATTTGACTTTGAGTGGCGCTTTCAAGGTCACATCAAGGTCAACTCAATTTTTTAAAATCGAAATCAATATATTTGCAGATTCGTATTCTACATGAAAAAATAAGAAACACTTTTTTAAAAATGTCAATTTTTTTTATAGTCCTCAGCAAAATTTCTAAACTTCAAGAATTTTTAACACAAAAACCATCGACTTTTAGAAAAAAATGTGAAAGGCAAAATATGCTTAAATTTCTTCTAGAATTGAAAAAAAAATTGATGAACTTTTTTGTCCTTTTTTGTTATTATAGGAAAAAAATTCAAATTTTTTTAAAATTCTAAAAGATTCGTTGCTTAAATTTAAGCATATTTTACTTTCTTGCATTTTTTTCTTAAAAGTTGATGGTTTTTTGTGTTAAAAATTCTTGAAGTTTAAAAATTGTCGTTTTTCTTTTTTGCCGAGTTTCAATAAAAAATTGACATTTTCAAAAAAAGTGTCTTTATTTTTTCATGTAGAATACGAATTTGCAAAAAAATATAACGGTTTCTATTTAAAAAAAAATTGAGTTGACCTTGATTTGACGCTGAAAACGCCACTCTTACTACCATTGTATGTCCCCTTTTGAACCCTGCAACTTTTGTTTGAAATACTTTTTTTCGACCAAGCTTATTTTTCGAGTTATTCATATTTTTCAACTTAAATGGAACACCCGGTACATCACGTGATATATGTTAGCCAAATCTTCTTGGAATATTTCAATAATGAAACAAGTATTCTGTAGCATGCAACCAGATTTCTGAATTTTTATTCTATAGTGTGACACTAGCATAATTGCTACCAAACATTAGTAGTCCAAATGTTAGATACTAAAGCTTCTCGAAAATAATAGAATTAAAAACTATTAGAGACGTGTTAATTGAAAGATTTTAGAATAAATGATTGAACATCATCAAGAAGAAAACCTTCAACACTACCAAAGAGTAGAAAAGAAATAGATAATTCTAGATTTAACATATAGCCCATCCAAGCAATTTTGTTTATGGTGCTAGTTGACACAGTTTAACGAAATATCATTATATCAAACGTCAGCTTTTGGCTGAACGGTCATTATCAGCTGTTGGCTGAAGTTCAACATGCCATTTAACTGAGGAATAAAATTACGTTGAGATTTTGGAATCTTTGGCACAATGACCTATACAACAGTTTATTTCTGCACTCGACGTGAGTGTCGCTAACCATGTATCGTCAGGAGCGATGATCGACTGAAGAAATGCGTGAATCATCGGTCTTGATGATGTTAACATAGTTAACTAAACGCGTATCGAGTGCAAAAACAAAGTGCTTGTGTAGTGGTGGTAACTGTTGTGCAGATAAATCACAAAAGTTTAATCTATTTGTTATACAATGGAACAGAATTTCTTTCTGATGCTTTAACTGAGATTGCCAAAAGCATCTGCAGGGACGAGTTACTAGACACGTACATATTTCTGAATATGCATCGTGCCCTCATAGGCGAAACATCAGAAAGTAATTCAAATTTTGAGGACTGTAATTCCCGATTTGATCAAAGTTGTAACGACATAACATATATCGTTTGGATAGGCTAATAAGTAAATATCTACCAAAACACATACACACACGCACACACTTTATTATTTAAAACCTACAATCCCGTACATTAAAATTGAGATAATATATTAACAGATAAAGCCGCGCGACACATTTTCACTCATTATCATACCTCTCTTATAGTCAATGTATGCGATACCATTTGGATGTTGTTCTGGCTCTGGCTGTTCGGTAGATTTTCGCTCGATCTCGATCTAACAAGCTGTTTCGAGCCGTGCATGACTTGTCGGCTCTTCAGGAGCATCTCGGTCTTTATGAACACCCTCGAGATGTACGATGAACTGAGCCCTCTAATACCAAAGGCTACCTGAAAAAAAAATAATATATATAATTATAGAGAAAGTTCCATCATTAGAAATTTCATATGGATTTCCTTTTTTAAAGGCTCGGGTCATCCTTGTTTCTTTTCATAATTCCAGAAATGTCTTATTCCCGAGAGTCAAATTTGTGATGGTATAATGTAAAAGTCATAATATAAAAAATCGGCCAAGTGCAAAAATAAAAATTTTTGTTAGGGAGGTATGAAATGATCAATGACTTCACAAAACACATTCCAAACCAGTTTTCAACAAAGTTTTTTTCCGATGTCTACTGCAAACTTGAAATTTTGTTTTTTTATATTCCAGATAAATTATTACAGGTAATACACTCGTGATAATTTTCGATCAATCTACACCCTATGGAGAATATTCCAGAATTTTTTTAAAATTTTTTGGTCAGTACCTTTCGAGATAAGGAGGAGGCAGCGATTTTTCCGCAATTTTTTAAAAATAATACAAAGAACAGTATGCGCAAGTATTACATAATACATATTTTTGAACTCGTGTTTTACAAGCTTTGATTTGACACCCTACTCGATGCTTGGTAAAAATAATTTTTTTTTCACGATTTCACCCCCCAAAACTAACTCCTTAAGTCAAAATTTAACTTTCAAAATTACACGGCTCTGATGAGGCCATTAACTCCTATATTACTGCTAAATTTCAACTTTTTATGTCAAATGATGAAAATGATGTTAATCCGGATACGATTTGTTACTATTCTGATAACAAGGTTACCGATAGTGTGTTTGAGATCTCATAGATTAGCGTCATGTCTGCCATCTTTGATACAGGGTCGAATGCTTTTGGAGCTGATCAACTTACGTTACAGATGTTAAGACTTTGTGGCTCTCTCATCGTGCCATTTCTCACTCATATTTTCAATATATCTATATTAAATAGTAAGTTTCCGTCCGACTGGAGGTTGGCCTTGGTATTGTCTTTGCCCAAGGTGTCAAGCCCTAAAGATTACTCTGAACTGAGTAGTTTTTGAGTATTCTGTCTAAGATTTTGGAAAAAATAATTTTTAAACAGATTGTTAACTATTTTAATAATAATAACTTATTCTTTGAAGGCCAGTCGGGGTTTCGTAAGGGTTATGGCACTGCAACAGCCTTGCTAAGCATTTTGGATGATATCCTCGGGGCGACGGATAGAGGAGAGACAACTGCCTTGGTTTCTTCTCGATTACAGCAAGGCATTTGACACGCTGGATCCCCGCTTGCTGTGTGCCAAACTTCATTATTATGGTTTTAGAGAACGAACAATAAATTTATTAAAGGACTACTTGGCGAATAGATCACAGCGTGTGCTGATTAATCGCCGAGTGTCACAAAAATTGGCTTTGGATAGAGGGTCCTTCAGGGGTCGATTTTGGGACCGCTGTTGTTTGTCATTTATACAATGGATATGCATTGTTATGTTAACAATTGTGGACTAATACAATATGCAGATGACAGTCAAATTTTAAGGAATTAAAGCTCCTTAAAATTTGACTGGCTTAACGCGTTATAGGTGGAACAGGAAACTAATTACTGTTTAAATTCGATCTTTACCTACTCTAATGACAATGGTTTTAGGATAAATCCCAGAAAGTCGGCAGTACTGTATTTTGGAACAAACAGTGAATGGGCTTCGGCAAATCTCAACTTAAATATGGTCCAGGAGAGAATTCCGTTTGTTACTGAATATAAAAATTTGGGAATATTATTTGATAGGAAGCTCAGGTTTAGAAAGCAGGTTTCTTTGGTACCTCAAAGGGCGTATTGTTCACTACGTAATTTGTACAAGAATCGGCATATCCTCAATTTAAGCTTAAAAAAATATTTGTGCGAGACTCTTGTCCTTTCTCACTCTAATTATTGTAATTTTGTTTACGGACCGTGCCTGGACCTCATGTCGAAGTATAAGCTGCAAAAAATTCAAAACTCCTGTGTACGTTTTATTTTTGGATGCAGGGGGAGGGATTATGTGAGTGGCAGGCTGAAGGAGCTAAAATGGTTGCGTATTAAGGATAGAGAAAGGCTACATCTAGGTTGCTTTCTGCATAGACTGTTGAGGATCGGAGTGCCACAGTATCTGTGTGAAAGGCTGCATCATCGAAGTTCGGTACATCAGCGTAATACTAGGTGCAGCGACCACTTTCATATACCTATGCATCGTACAAGTGTGTTTAAACAGTCTTTCGGCTATACATCTGCTAAACTTCTGAACGAAATTCCTGAAGGTTTGCTTGCTCTGTCTGAACTATCTTTCAGCAGGCAGCTAAAGAAGATTTTATTTCAGACTTATTGACTGTTATTATTATGTCTCTTTTATAGGATAAAGTGGGGATCATGATTGGTATAAATGTATCAATATCAATTCATGTAGAATTACAATGTTTTCCTTTCTTAGTTTAAAGTAAGTAGAGTTTAAGTACTAATGGCGACTTCTTAAATTGTATTTGAGTTTGTATTTTTATTTTTTTTTTTTTTAATTTCTATTGTGTTTTTTTTTTGAGAACTCGGTTAACAACAGCATTGCTGCATTTCGCCGAGTATAAAATAAAGACGTTAATTATTATTATTAATATTATTAAATAGTTTCCGAGAAAATCGGGTGTGACAGACGGACAAACAGACACCGAAGTGATCTTAAAAGTGTTCCATATGGAACACTAAAAATTAGACATTTAATGAGTAGAACTTTTTAGAATCTATTAAAACCGGGTACCCGGCTGGGCAGGATCTGGCAATACTATATTATGCTTGTTTTACCTTTTATTAACATTTTCTGTCAACACTGCCAGCTTTAGGTAATTTTTTATGATTTGACAATATTGTTAAGTCGCGATAAATTAGCGCTTAAGCAACCACCTGCTCTGGTGTATTTAGTGATAATACGGAAAATCTTATTTAAATACTTTCTGCGGTAGAAGGTCTTTTTAACAATTATTAGGTTTTAAAAAATAAGCTGGAACTACTTTTTATTTGATGAGGGAGATGAATGTGGTGCATAAAAATCAAGGCTTAGGAAAAAAAGTTAGTACTTCATTTTTATGGAAAAAAAAAAACTCTAAATGTAAACATACAACTCTGGGAATTTAAGATAAGTTAATATTACAGACAACCAAACAGTGGAAGATAAATGATCCTAAAGTAAAACTTGTGCACACGGCAATCGAAGAAATGATAGCTTTTTTCGTTTGTAGAAAATATTGGTAAGGGTAAAAAGAAATTATTAAGGTTATTGTTATTATTTACAGGGTGAGTCAACGATAGAGTAAAGTTGTTTGTTGTTTCGGGAATGACGAAAAAATGTTAAATACAATAGTTTTAGGGATTGTTAAGGTGCACAGTTTAAAATTATTTTTGAGTATACACTTCAAAAAAGTGTGGACGATATAACATATGTTTTTTTAAATGGAACATTCTTTTACCTAATTTATTTTTAAATTCTGGGTAAAATTTTATAACTTTTTTTTATTAATAATGTTATATACCTAAACCCAGTAGTTTTTCTAATATTTCAATTTTTTTTTTAAAAAATACTAGTTTTCAGTTTCGTAAAAAAATTGCCAGTAGCGCGCCATTGTTTCTGAAGGTGGAATACTCATAATTGGTACGAGCATTCTATAAAGATGAAAAAAAGATATATGTAAAGAAATTTGTGTTAGATGCTACAGGGTGGTCAAAATAAATTTATGCATTTCGACTATATTAAATTAAAAAATCTCAAATTTTTTAAATGGCACACCCTGTATAATATTATTTTTTCTGATAGATTTTACAAAACCCTCCAACTTTTATTAAGTATGTTATATACCTATTTCTAATAGTTCTCAATATATTTTGATTTTTTTTCAATTTTTACCCTTGTTTTTAATACACTTATGCTGTAACATCATAGTTGCCAAGACAAAACAAAAATGTGGGCATTGTCAAATTTTGACATGTCTATTAAGCAAGTAAAAATAGTTTAATTTGTTGTCGTAAGTGACGTATAAAGATAATAGTTATGGATTTTCCTAAAAATGAATTAATTGATATGGTTTATATACTGAGCGAGGCGGGAAAAAATTGTCTTTTGGTAGTAAGGCTTTACGGAGCGAAGTACCTTAATAGACGTATACCATCTAAAAAATCTTTTTAGTGCTTAATGGAACGGTTTGATGGTAGTGATAGCGTTGAGTATACGAAACGGAATGTAGGCATTGTCAAATTTTGTCATGTCTATTAAGAAAGTTTAATTTGTTGTAATACGTGACGTATAAAGGTAATGGTTATGGATTTTTCTAAAAATGAATTAATTGATATGGTTCATATATTAAGTGAGGCGGGGAAAAAATTGTCTTTTGGCAGTAAGGCTTTACGGAGCGTTGAGTATACGAAACGGAAAGTAGTAAACCAGAATGCTACCAATGAGAAAAAAGAAATGGAGACTTTACTTCATGTTGAAGATAATTCCCAGGTCAGCAGCCGTCAAGTATCATCCCTTTCATATGGAACTACACCAAGAACTTCAAAACCGTGATTTTGAAAGACCACTAAACTTTTGTACCACCAAGAATGGAGCAATAGAGGCCGATTTAAATTTTTTATTCAAAATAACGTTTCTTGATGAAGCTACTTTTCGCAGTAATGCCATAACATGCAGTTAACAGCCATAACATGCATCATTATTCAACAGTTAATCCATTTTGGGTTCGGAAAGTTCAAAATCAAAACCATTGGTCGCTTAATGTATGGTGTGGAATATTAAATTTTCGAATTATTGGTCCATATTTTTTCCGCGAACTGTTTAACGGGCCTAGATATCTAAATTTTTTGCAAAACGAATTACCCCAGCTTCTTGAAGATGTTTATACCTTTGAAAGGGAACAAATGTGGATTCAACAAGACGGAGCTCCTGCTCATTACCACCGGGAAGTTCGGGAATTTTTAAACGGTCGTTACCCACAAAAATGGATCGGTAGGGATGGATTCATTCAGTGGACCCCACCATCATGTGACTTAACACCTTTAGACTTCTTTTTGTGATGCTACATTAAAGATCGTGTTTATGTGAATCCCTCTACAACACCAATAGATATGGAAAATAGGATACGGGATGCGTACAGGACAATAACGCCTTTTATGCTAAGGAAAGTGAAGGAAAATATAGAAAAACGACTAAACATGTGTATTCAAGTAGACGGGCATATTTTTGAACTTTTATTACGTCATAATAATTAATCATCAGATAAGTTAAACTCTATTAAAATTAATATTAACTATCTGTTTGTTTTCACAATAGCGTAAGTGTATTAAAAACAAGGGTAAAAACTGAAAAAATCAAAATAAATCGAAAACTATTAGAAATAGGTATATGACATACTTAATAAGAGTTGGAGGGTTTTGTAAAATCTATCAGAAAAAATAATAATATACAGGGTGTGCCATTTAAAAAAATTTAAGATTTTTCAATTTAAAATAGTCGAAATATAAATTTATTTTGAACACCCTGTAGCATCTAACTCAAATTTCTTTACATATATCTTTTTTCTCATCTCTATAGAACTCTCGTACCAATTATGAGTATTCCACCTTCACCACAATGGCGCTACTGGCAATTTTTTGCAAAACTGAAAACTATTTTTTTTTTTAAATTGAAATATTAGTATAAGTATATAACATTATTTTATAAAAAAGTTATAAAATTTTACGCAGAATTTAAAAATAAATTAGAAAAATAGGATGCTCCATTTAAAAAAACATATGTTATATCGGCCACTCTTTTTTGAAGTAGTCTGTATACTCAAAAATAATTTTAAACTGTGCACCTTAACATAAAACTATTGTATTTAACATTTCTTCGTCATTCCCGAAACAAATGCGATAATGAACTTTACTCTATCATTGACTCATCCTGTACAGTGGTAATAGTACCTTTAAATTGCCTCGAAGCTAGCAAGGGATGACGGACTGCAATAAAATAATCAACATAAAAACGAATAAGCTAAATAAATCATTACACAATTACCGCCATTAAATACGAGAACTTACAAATGTAAATGAACCGAACGTAGAAGTGATTATTTCTATTTCAACGATTTTTAGGGTGAAAAATAATTGAAAATCGATGGAACATAAAAATAGAACGGTTAATGACATTTATAAATTACACAGGGGAACAGCTGTTTTGGTGTCGAGTTTTTTTGAGCTGATTCTATATGAATTTGATGTCCTGAATTCAAATAACGTATTCATTTGTACCTAGGAGCTCAAATTTTTAAGATATACGATTTTAGAGAAATATAAGTTACATTATTGTAACTCAAATCCATAAGTGTAGTAAACAAAAGTAGATACGAAATTTTTATTTGAGTTATACAAAATACAATATTATGTCGTACTTACAAACAAAAAAAAAACATTGAAGAAATGAAATAGTCACTCAACACTTGGAAAGCTTCTTTTCCGCGACATTCTTGAATGTTTTTTTAAACAGTCCCTTTTTAAACTCCAGCAGTAATTTGCCATCATGTGCATGTCCCATCTTCCTTGGTAGCGGTCCTCCATAATTTTAATATCTTGGTGAAATCTTTCACCTTGTTCCTCACTCATATCTCCTAAATTTTCTGGAAAACGGTCTAAGTGGCTGTGTAAATAGTGTATTTTAATACTCATATTGCACCCTAAGGATTTGAAACTATTAAGCATCTTGTTAACCATTTCAACATAGTTTTGAGCTTTATGTTTGCCTAGAAAATTTTCTACAACTGCAACAAATGATGTCCAAGCTTCTCGTCCAACTTGATTCATTGAATTTATGAAGGCAGGATCCTTAATTAATTGTCTTATTTGTGGGCCGTCAAATATCCCTGCTTTGAGTTTTTCTGTGCTCAACTGATGCATTTTTACCCCTATATATGCAAAACAAGACCCATTCTTATCAAGAGCCTTTACAAATTGCTTCATTAAGCCCAACTTTATATGTAACGGAGGAAGTATGATTTTTTCTCTTTCAACCAAAGCGTCGTTAATGACATTCTTTTCCCCAACGTCCATGTTTTCTCTCTAAGGCCAATCTTTTCTAACCCAGTGGTGTGTTTTGTCCCTACTATCCCAGAGGCACAAGAAACACGGATATTTCGTGTAACCACTTTGTTGCCCAAAAAGAAAGTTTACCATTTTTAAGTCTACACAAATCATCCATTGATGTTCGTAATACTTTATCTTCTGCAAGACCAAAGCTATGGTATTATATTCTTCTTTCAGTTTCGTTGAGTGAGCTAGTGGTATTGAACCGTATTTATTTCCATTATGTAGAAGGACATATTTTAAACTTCGCTTTGAACTGTCAATAAATAGGCGCCAATCATCTGGAATATATTCAGAAAGTCCCATTTCTTTCATGAGTCCCCTAATTTCGTGACAAAATACAAGATTGTCTTCTTGAGAAAAGAATGGTAGCAGATCTTTTTCTCTTGTACGGTAAAAGGTAATTTTGGTTCCTTGTTCCAGTAAATTTTTGTCGTTCAACCTAGAAGCCAGTACTTCAGAAGCTTTTTTCGATAAATTGAGATCCCTGGTGAGATCATTTAATTCATTTTGATTGAAGCGTTGAGGAACTGATGACGTCCCCTCATAGTCACTGTTAGTTTCATTAGCATCAGAACTTTTATTAGCATCAGAAGAGCGATCAGAGGGAAAATATTCGTCATCAGAGATATGTGGTAGCTGATGAAATGTTGGAATCGGTATTTCATCTGAGTGCGGGATAGGGCGTATTGCCGAGTCTAAATTGGGATAAGTCCACTTACTGCGGTTATTTCGATTGATTCCATTAGTATTTACTAAACAGAAATAACAATCATTGAAGTGGTTTTTTGGTTCTCTCCAAACCATTGGTACGCCGAATTTTAGACATTTTCTTTTCCCGGTAGTCCACTGCCGTAAATGCTCTGTACAAGTTTTACATACGAGATGCGGGGCCCACGTTTTGTCCTGATCACCAAGCTTAACTCCAAAGTATCCAAGATACGCTCGCTTTACAAAGTCAGTAATAGTTTGTCTGTTTTGTTGAAACATGTATTCTCCGCATATATAGCAAAACACATCAGGTTGATTTACACAACTTCTTCTTGAACTGGAACCTGAACTCATTTTAATTCTGTTCAATAACACAAAAACACTCTTTTCTTAACATAAAATAACACGCCGAATTCGATCTACTCTCATTAGTAAGAACGCACAAACTGACGAGACTTACCCGAGCTAGGTGATTAAAAGGGTCAGTTCAGGTACCTGATAGGCAATGGTTCCACTATTTATAGATTTACCTGGAATTTACTCAATTACAAACTGGCAATAAAACCATTGTACCTACATTAATGAATATATAATAATTTTAGAACTCTCATAAATGAATATACTGAATAAAAACCACATTGGTAGATAAGTTGATGTATCTAAAAAAGTAGAGCTGATAGAGAAAAACGGATTGCATGTATAGATTTAGCGTCCCAAATATAGTTAAAATCAGCTCTAAAATCCCAGGCACCAAAACAAAAATATTTTTTTGTTGCCCTGTGTTATGTAGCCAAAGAACGCAAGTATAAACCCACAGAAAATTGTAATTTAATATGTGAGATTCATTTATTACGTTTTATACTTTAACCTGTTAAGACTTACGAGAGTAGTTCTCTACTACGCCATCTTATATTACAGGAGTGATTTTTGAAGTGACGTAGCTAGCTAGCAATAAAAGGAAACTTTCAGAGCTTAAAAGAATATATTTTCCTACATGACCATCGTCTACCCGAATATACACGCGTTTCTTGAGTTGTTTCATTCAAAAAATTATTTTGTTTACGCTTTAAAAAACGACGCTACGGTGGCTTTCAACTCACCATCTAAGCAAAGTTTCGGGTCAGAGGTTTTTTTCAATTATTCAACCAAAAGAAGTCGCAGTCATTTTTCTGAAGAAAAAAATCGTAAAAACTGCAAAATAAAACAAACTAGTACAAAATTTCGTCAAGTACCCATAACAGCGACAGTAATGGGACCACCAGGTCATGAATTTACTTCGAATCTCCATAACTGCTTCGCGACGAGTGCAAATTGGAAGAATTCAGAGAAGCTAAATAAAAACACTTACGTACAGGGATTCGAGGACCAGCTCATAAAGTATCTAAAGCGCGCCTAAAGTGTGCTAAAAGCTCGTTACGGTACGCTAACCTAAAGCTGGTGGGCGTCGGGTACCTGTGCGGAAGTAAAATAAGCGACTTAAAAACAGACCACAAAGCAAAAAGAGTAGCAATTTTTTGAATATTCGGTCAATATAAACTAACTATTATGTAAAGAATGTAACTCTTGTAAAAGTTAATAAAAAGTGTTAAACAAAGTGCAATAGTGCAGCGAAAAAATGCTAATTAAAATTATAAACCTGTACAATATATATTCATATGTATATATATATATATATATATATATATATATATATATATATATATATATATATATATATACATACATACATACATACATATATATATATATATATATATATATATATATATATATATATATATATATATATTACACACACATATATATATATATATATATATATATATATATATGCCCTCGAGAATATTTTGCCTATCTTTTGATTTTTTATAGTCTTTGCTAGAAGTAAATGATCATAAAATTAAAATATAGATTAGATTACATTAAATTCTCTTAGATTATAAATTGATGTACCTTATTTTTCATTTAGTTTTCTTTAAGAAAACTGCTCGTTGTCCTTGTTATTGTTTATTTACGTCAAGGTGACATAACCTTCTCATTTTCTCATAATATTTTCCAAATTTTACCAGTGTCATGTAAGGAACTAGTAAATGGTTTCTATAATGCTTTTCCACTGGGGATAAACGGAAACACTTCATTTTCATGGATAGATTTACGATTGAATCCTGATTTGGTAAATAAACAGAATTGACATTTTGAAGGTGAGACGTCACATGTCTTGAAGTTTTGAAATGCAGCGTTGCCAAAAGGATCCAAAGCCAGGTTGCTTATTATTTTATGCCAGCGAATAATACGCTTTATTTTCTCCCGCACTCTTACAAATTGATATAGAGTGGAGTAAATCCTCGAGTTTGTTAAGTTGATTTTTCTCACTTCATATACGACGCAGACCAGTGTTCGAATCTTTAATTTTTGGATTATTTGCAAATTGTACATTTTTTCCCCGGAAGAGGAAGTAAAAATCCGGAGTGGGACAATCCTATTTAAAGCAAAATCACGTTAATGATCATTCTCTCTCTGTCACGATACTGCCAGTGTAGTAATTCAGTATTTTCAAAAAGTTTTATAAAAAACGGGCGTTGTGCCGATTGTTGGAAAGCTGAAATTCCCGGTTGCGGTATTGTGTATTATTATTTTTTCTGATAGATTTTACAAAACCCTCCAACTTTTATTAAGTATGTCATATACCTATTTCTAATAGTTTTCGATTTGTTTTGAATTTTTCAATTTTTACCCTTGTTTTTAATATACTTACGCTAATGTGAAAACATAAACAAATAGTTAATAATAATTTTAATATACTTTAACTTATCTAATGAGTAGTTATTATGACGTAATAAAAGTTCAAAAATATGCTCGTCTACTTGAATACACATGTTTAGTCGTTTTACTATATTTTCCTTTACTTTCCTTAACATAAAGGGCGTTATTGTCCTGCACGCATCCCGTATCCTATTTCCCATATCTACTGGTGTCGTAGGGGGATTCACATAAACACGATTTTTAATGTAGCCCCACAAAAAGAAGTCTAAAGGTGGTAAGAAACATGATCGAGGGGGCCACTGAATGAATCCATTCCTACCGATCTATTTTTGTGCATTAAGCACTGAAAAGATTTTCTAGATGGTATACGTCTATTAGGATACTTCGCTCCGTAAAGCCTTACTGCCAAAAGACAATTTTTTCCCGCCTCGCTCAGTATATAAACCATATCAATTAATTCATTTTTAGGAAAATCCATAACCATTACCTTTATACGAGACTGGTTTGAAAAGTCCGTGCAAAAATAAAAACTACTTATGTGTTTGGGGTAAACCTTTTTTATTTTTCGACGTAGTTTCCTTTTAGGCCTATACACTTCGTCCAACGGTGTTCTAGTTTGTTGATCCGTTCCGAATAATAGGATTTGTCCAAGTCTGCAAAATATCCATTAGTGTCTGCAATCACCTCCTCGTTTGAATAAAATCCTTGTCCCGCCAGCCATTTCTTCAAATTGGGGAACAAATAGTAGTCCGAGGGAGCCAAGTCTGGAGAATAGGGGGGATGTGAAACGAGTTGGAATCCTATTTTCATTAATGTTGCTACCACAACTGCTGAGGTGTGTGCTGGTGCGTTGTCGTGATGGAAAAGGACTTTCTTGTGGGCCAATCGTGGGCGTTTTTCTTGCAGCTCGGTTTTCAAACGGTCCAGTAACGATGAATAATATTCACCTGTAATAGTTTTTACCCTTTTCCAGATAGTCGATGAGGATTATCCCTTGCGAAACCCAAAAGACAGTCGAAATAACCTTTCCGGCCGAAGGAACGGTCTTCGCCTTTTTTGGTGCAGATTCCCCCTTGGTAACCCATTGTTTAGATTGTTGTTTGGTCTCAGGAGTATAGTAATGTATCCATGTTTCATCCACAGTGACGAAACGACGCTTAAAGTCCTCCGGATTCTTCTGGAACAGCTGCAAACCATCCTTGCAACACTTCACACGATTCCGTTTTTTGGTCAAGCGTGAGCAATCGCGGCACCCATCTTGCGGATAGCTTTCTCATGTCCAAATGTTTATGCAAAATATTATGTACCCGTTCAGTCGAGATGCCCACAGCACTAGCAATCTCACGCACCTTAACTTTTCTGTCATCCATCACTATATCATGGATTTGATCAATGATTTCTGGAGTCGTAACCTCCACAGGCCGTCCAGAACGTTCAGCGTCACTTGTGCCCATATGGCCAGTCCGAAAATTTTGAAACCACTTATAAACTGTTCTAATCGAAGGTGCAGAGTCACCATAATGTTTATCAAGCTTCTCTTTAGTCTCCTGAGGCGTTTTGCCTTTCATAAAGTAATGTTTAATCACCACACGAACTTCTTTTTCGTCCATTTCTTGAAAATCACTCGACTTCCTTGATTCACACGAATGCCAAACACAAAGAAATAGACCAATATGGCTGAAATTTGGTGTGCGTTCATTCAAGAGATGCCACTAACTAAACATGACCTCGATACGCGCCGGTGGTGCCATCTCTCGGACTTTGCACGGACTTTGCAAACCAGCCTCGTACGTCATTATTACAACAAATTAAACTATTTTTACTTGCTTAATAGACATGACAAAATTTGATAGAGCCTACATTTTTGGTTGGTCTTGGCAACTATGATGTTTTAGCGTAAGTGTATTAAAAACAAGGGTAAAAATTGAAAAATTCAAAATAAATCGAAAACTATTAGAAATAGATATATTACGTACTTAATAAAAGTTGGAGGGTTTGGTAAAATCTATCAGAAAAAATAATAATATACAGGATGTGCCATTTAAAAAATTTGAGATTTTTCAATTTACAATAGTCGAAATGCATAAATTGATTTTGAACACCCTGTAGCATCTAACTCAATTTTTTTTACATATATCTTTTTTTCATCTCTACAGAACGCTCGTATCAATTATGAGTATTCCACCTTCAGAAACAATGGCGCTAATGGCCATTTTTTACAAAACTGAAAACTAGTACAGTAATACCCCGCTTAGCGCGACCCCGTTACGCGCGGTTTCACTATAACGCGAATTTCAAATTTCGCGCTCATGTAGTCATTAACTTCTCTATGGTCGCGGGGGGATCCCCGCTTTCTCTGAATATTCTCTTTGAAGAATTGGGAATTCCCTGTCCTTCGACTTTGTTCTATGGGGATTTCCTCGTTCGTTTCGTGTGTTCATTTGTTCCGTAATGTTAGTTCGGTCGGCTGGCAGTTTTGTTTTAATATTTATTGGAGATACATACATACATAATTTAACCCTACGTTAAAAATGCCGCCTGTAAAGAAAAAAGAGCGTAAAAGCGTCACTTTGGAATTGAAGATGAAAGTGTTAAGAAGAATGGAAAATGGAGGCAAAGCAACAATTGTTGGGAGAGATTTTGGACTCTCAGAATCGACTGTGAGAACGATTTATAAAAATCGGGAAAAAAAATTAAAATCTCCAGCGAAGGTTCAACACCTATAAGTGCAACAAAACTTTCTCGTTCGAGATCATCTATCTTAGAAAGAATGGAGAAATTACTGTCAGTCTGGATCGAAGATTTGAATAAGAAGAACACACCACTAAGTCAAGATCTCATATGCACAAAAGCAAAATCTTTGTATGAGATGCTGAAAACAAAAGAAGGAGAAGGGAGTGCCACTCCGACTTTTGCTGCCAGCAGAGGCTGGTTCCATCGGTTCAAGCAGCGTTCTAATCTTCACAATATCCACATAACAGGCGAGGCGGCCAGCGCGGACATTCAAGCTGCAGCTGAGTTTCCAGACAAGTTTCAAGACTTCGTTAGACGAGAGAAAATTCCTGCTTGTCTCATCTTCAATGTTGATGAGACCGCACTTTACTGGAAAAAAATGCCATCTCGAACATTCATTTCTAAGGAAGAACGTCAAGCCAGTGGTTTCAAAGCTGCGAAAGATCGACTAACACTTCTGCTGGGTGGTAATGCCACTGGTGATTTCAAACTGAAACCTTTACTAGTGTACCATTCAGAAACACCCCGTGCAATGCGAGGCACAGACAAGACAAGTCTACCAGTTTGTGTGGCGATCAAACAGAAAGGCGTGGGTTACACGGGAAATTTTTCAAGAATGGTATTCTAATAGTTTTTGCCCATCAGTCAAATCATACTGTGACAGAAATGGGCTTGAACCTAAAGTTATATTACTCTTAGACAATGCCCCAGGACATCCAACCTCACTTGATACGCCCAGAGACTTAAAAGTGTACGTAAAGTTCCTTCCACCAAACACTACGTCAATATTACAACCTATGGACCAGGGAGCAATAGCAAACTTCAAAGCTTATTACCATCGCCGCACTTTTAGCCAACTAATTCATGAAACTGACGGGGAAGGAAGACAGTCTATGCGAGAGTGGTGGAAGTCATACAACATTATGAAGTCTATTCACAACATAGAAGAGGCTTGGAAGGAAGTTAAAATGAGTTGTATGAATGGGGTGTGGCGTAATCTTTGGCCAGATGTAGTGGAAGCACCTAGAAGAATTGTCCAGATGCAGAGACAAGTGCTTGAAGACATTGCTGCAATGATTGAGGGGTCTGAACTTGAAGATGTCACGGTAGAAGATCTCGTAGAACTTGTAGCAACGCACGACGATCCTATTAGCAATGAAGATCTGATCGAGTTACAGAATAATCCTATCTACGATGAGGAAGAACAAGTAGAAGAGAAAGTTTTATCTTCAGGGGAAATACAAAATGCACTTTCAAAAATTTATTCAGGTTTGGACATATTGCAGAGTATAGACAATAATGATGACCGTGTCTTGACCGTGTGTCAAACAATTAAAAACAGTGTTGGGTGTTATGAACGTATTTTACAAGAACGTAAACAAAACGTTACCCAAAAGACAATAGATGTATTTTTCCGTAAAAAATAAGAGTATGTATTGCATAAAGTGTTCTTAGAATTAAAGTGATTGATTAAAATGATTTGTATTTTTTTGTATTAAATTTTGACTATGTTTAATCATAAACCTCGATATACGCGAATTTCAGTTAACGCGATTTTTTTCGGAACGTATCCCTCGCGTAAAGCGGGGTATTACTGTATTTTTTAAAAAAAATTGAAATATTAGAAAAATTACTAGGTTTAGGTATATAACATTATTAATAAAAAAGTTATAAAATTTTATGCAGAATTTAAAAAATAAAAAAACATATGTTATATCGGCTACCCTTTTTTGAAGTACCCTGTATACTCCAAAATAATTTTAAACTGTGCAAACATTCCCTAAAACTATCGTATTTAACATTTTTTCGTCATTCTCGAAATAAATGAGATAATGAACTTTATTCTATCGTTGACCCAACCTGTACAGGTACTTATTAATTTATTTAACTATATCTGGCTTCGGCACATACATAAGGAGTAGTTGTAGAAATGAAATAACGCCTGTGAAAGCACTACCATATTGTCTAAAAAACTGCCATGAAATACAAATTTAGGTTTCGGCACTTGGATAACGTGGACGGATATTAGGATATCCTCGCCGATATCCATCTAAAACGAGTAATCTCTATTCAGGCGGAGAGGTGATCGATAAAAAAATATTCAGAAAAACGTAACAGACGACCTGAACAGCATTCTTGCAGAATGTACTGCTTGCAGCAATAAAAACAACGTCGCTGTGTTGCTGTCCAAGGAAACAGAACTTGAAAAAATAACACAGGGGAACAGCTGTTTTGGTGTCGAGGTTTTTTGAGCTGATTCTATATCAATTTGATGTCCTGAATTCAAATAACGTGTTTGTACCTAGGAGCTCAAATTTTTAAGATATACAATTTTAGAGAAATATAAGTTACATTATTGTAACTCAAATCCGTAAGTGTAGTAAACAAAAGTAGATACGAAATTTTTATTTTAGTTATACAAAATACAATATTATGTCGTACTTACAAACAAAAAAAAAAAACATTGAAGAAATGAAATAGTCACTCAACACTTGGAAAGCTTCTTTTCCGCGACATTCTTGAATGTTTTTTTAAACAGTCCCTTTTTAAACTCCAGCAGTAATATGCCATCATGTGCATGTCCCATCTTCCTTGGTAGCGGTCCTCCATAACTTTAATATCTTGGTGAAATCTTTCACCTTGTTCCTCACTCATGTCTCCTAAATTTTTCTGGAAAACGGTCTAAGTGGCTGTGTAAATAGTGTATTTTAATACTCATATTGCACCCTAAGGATTTGAAACTATTAAGCATCTTGTCTAGAAAATTTTCTACAACTGCAACAAATGATGTCCAAGCTTCTCGTTCAACTTGATTCATTGAATTTATGAAGGCAGGATCCTTAATTAATTGTCTTATTTGTGGGCCGTCAAATATCCCTGCTTTGAGTTTTTCTGTGCTCAACTGATGCATTTTTACCCCTATATATGCAAAACAAGACCCATTCTTATCAAGAGCCTTTACAAATTGCTTCATTAAGCCCAACTTTATATGTAACGGAGGAAGTATGATTTTTTCTCTTTCAACCAAAGCGTCGTTAATGCCATTCTTTTCCCAACGTCCATGTTTTCTCTCTGAGGCCAATCTTTTCTAACCCAGTGTTGTGTTTTGTCCCTACTATCCCAGAGGCACAAGAAACACGGATATTTCGTGTAACCACTTTGCTGCCCAAGAAGAAAGTTTACCATTTTTAAGTCTACACAAATCATCCATTGATGTTCGTAATACTTTATCTTCTGCAAGCCCAAAGCTATGGTATTATATTCTTCTTTCAGTTTCGTTGAGTGAGCTAGTGGTATTGAACCATATTTATTCCCATTATGTAGAAGGACACATTTTAAACTTCGCTTTGAACTGTCAAAAAATAGGCGCCAATCATCTGGAATATATTCAGAAAGTCCCATTTCTTTCATGAGTCCCCTAATTTCGTGACAAAATACAAGATTGTCTTCTTGAGAAAAGAATGGTAGCAGATCTTTTTCTCTTGTACGGTAAAAGGTAATTTTGGTTCCTTGTTCCAGTAAATTTTTGTCGTTCAACCTAGAAGCCAGTACTTCAGACGCTTTTTTCGATAAATTGAGGTCCCTGGTGAGATCATTTAATTCATTTTGATTGAAGCGTTGAGGAACTGATGACGTCCCCTCATAGTCACTGTTAGTTTCATTAGCATCAGAACTTTTATTAGCATCAGAAGAGCGATCAGAGGGAAAATATTCGTCATCAGAGATATGTGGTAGCTGATGAAATGTTGGAATCGGTATTTCATCTGAGTGCGGGATAGGGCGTATTGCCGAGTCTAAATTGGGATAAGTCCACTTACTGCGGTTATTTCGATTGATTCCATTAGTATTTACTAAACAGAAATAATAATCATTGAAGTGGTTTTTTGGTTCTCTCCAAACCATTGGTACGCCGAATTTTAGACATTTTCTTTTCCCGGTAGTCCACTGCCGTAAATGCTCTGTACAAGTTTTACATACGAGATGCGGGGCCCACGTTTTGTCCTGATCACCAAGCTTAACTCCAAAGTATCCAAGATCCGCTCGCTTTACAAAGTCAGTAATAGTTTGTCTGTTTTGTTGAAACATGTATTCTCCGCATATATAGCAAAACACATCAGGTTGATTTACACAACTTCTTCTTGAACTGGAACCTGAACTCATTTTAATTCTGTTCAATAACACAAAAACACTCTTTTCTTAACATAAAATAACACGCCGAATTCGATCTACTCTCATTAGTAAGAACGCACAAACTGACGAGACTTACCCGAGTTAGGTGATTAAAAGGGTCAGTTCAGGTACCTGATAGGCAATGGTTCCACTATTTATAGATTTACCTGGAATTTACTCAATTACAGACTGACAATAAAACCATTGTACCTACATTAATGAATATATAATAATTTTAGAACTCTCATACATGAATATACTGAATAAAAACCACATTGGTAGATAAGCTGATGTATCTAAAAAAGTAGAGCTGATAGAGAAAAACGGATTGCATGTATAGATTTAGCGTCCCAAATATAGTTAAAATCAGCTCTAAAATCCCAGGCACCAAAATAAAAATATTTTTTTGTTGCCCTGTGTAATCTATATCGTTAAAAAAAATAAGCTCATTAATTTGTTATCGCGCTAAGGTATTTAACCCTTTTACTTCCAGCTTAACACAATCTATGGAAAATTTTCTCCATTAAACTTCCATTAATCTACAATGAGGCACGTCGAGTAAAAAATAATTAATTTACTTAAGTGTTTGTTAATTTATTTACTTAAGTGGTGAAAAGAAATAAAGGTCGCGTTACATTTTTTTTTACAATTCAATGTAATGCGAAATGGTCGTTAACGAGACTACTATGAAATATATATTCGAAATAAACAAGTATTGGAAAATACAAACATTAAATAACCCGAAATTTCTCGTCAGGTTTCATAATTTAATGCTTTATGACGCACACTTATTTTTTTAACATAGCGTGGATACGTGTTTTTTTACATATTTGTTTAAGAAAAAAAAAACCGGTCAAGTGCAAGTTGAACTTGCACAATTAGTGTTCCGTACGTTGATTGTTTTTAAAATAAAAATTTTTGTTAGGGTAGTATAAAATGATCAGTGACTTCACAAAACACACCCCAAATGAGTTTTCAACAAAGTTTGTTTCCAAAACTGGTGACCTTGAAATTTTGTTTTTTTTATATACCAAATAAATTATTAAAGGTAATGCACTCGTGATAATTTTCGTTCAATCTATACCCGTGGAGAATACTCCAGAATTTTTTCAAAATTTTTTGTTCAGTACTTTTCGAGATAAGGTAGGGGACAGCGATTTTTTTAAAAGTAATACGAAGAAAAGTGTGCGCAAGCATTACATTATATATATATTTTTTACTCGTGTTTTCACAAGCTTTCATTTGACACCACACTCGATGACCTAGTAAAAAAAATTTTTTTTCACTTCCGATTTCACCCCTCAAAACGAATCCCTTAAGTCAAAACTTATGTTACGGTAGTATAAAATGATCAGTGACTTCACAAAACACACCCCAAATGAGTTTTCAACAAAGTTTGTTTCCAAACTGGTGACCTTGAAATTTTGTTTTTTTTTTTTATATACCAAATAAATTATTAAAGGTAATGCACTCGTGATAATTTTCGTTCAATCTATACCCCGTGGAGAATACTCCAGAATTTTTTCAAAATTTTTTGTTCAGTACTTTTCGAGATAAGGTAGGGGACAGCGATTTTTTAAAAGTAATACGAAGAAAAGTGTGCGCAAGCATTACATTATATATATATTTTTTACTCGTGTTTTCACAAGCTTTCATTTGACACCACACTCGATGACCTAGTAAAAAAATTTTTTTTCACTTCCGATTTCACCCCTCAAAACGAACCCCTTAAGTCAAAACTTATGTTACGGTGGTATAAAATGATCAGTGACTTCACAAAACACACCCCAAATGAGTTTTCAACAAAGTTTGTTTCTAATCTTTACTGAAATCTGATGACCTTGACATTTTTGTTTTTTTTTATATACCATATAAATTATTAAAGGTAATGCACTCGTGATAATTTTCGTTCAATCTACACCCCGTGGAGAATATTCTAGAATTTTTTCGAAATTTTTTAATAAGTACTTTTCGAGATAAGGCCCGGGACAGCGATTTTTCGCGAATTTTTAAAAATAATACAAAGAAAAGTGCGCGCAAGTATAATATTATATATATATTTTTTACTCGTGTTTTCACAAGCTTTCATTTGACAGCACACTCGATGACCTAGTAAAAAAATTTTTTTTTCACTTCCGACTTCCTCCCCCTTATGTCAAAATTTAATTCTCAAAACTACATGGCTCTGATGAGGCCATCAATTCCTATATTATTACCAAATTTCACCTTTCTATGTCAAATAGTTTCGGAGAAAATCGGGTGTGACAGACAGATAGACAGACACCGAAGTGATCTTATAAGTGTTCCGTACGAAACACTAATTATGTATTCTAATACACAAAATTGTTACTTAAATTTCCGCTCTGAAAAATTTAAAATAGTCATACTTGTCATGATATTTAATTCTACAATCTATAAACTTTACACAATTTTCAATTTTATGAAGAGCGTATTTTAAATACAACAATATATCTGGTATTGCAAAAGTTCGTGCCCGATTAGGAACCAAATTAAATACAACACATTTTCATAAAAAATAGTATTTATTAATCAATAACACAGGCCAACGATGACAAAACTTTTTTAATAATTTTACCTGATTCCTATGCTTTTTGATGTCCCCATTTCGAAAATAATAATAAAAAAGTCGTATCACCCACCAATTTTTCACATTTTTAATATTCAAAATGTGAAAAGTTTATTTTTTATCATTCGAATGTTATTAGGTTGGCAGGTCCGATAAATATCACAGCTGTTTGTTTTTTTCCACTTAATATAAGCTCGCACTGCAATGTTTAACGCATGTGCTTTAATTCACACTTAAAGTATGGCTAATCGTGGCTGTAAAAATTCTCCGAACACTTTTTGTTAATATGTGCTGAGTTTATAGTTAAAAAACATCAAAGAAACATTACTGACTTTGTAATAAAAGTATACTTTGCATATTTTGGTGTAGAACTCAGTAATCAAGAAAAATGTTGGGCTCCTCACAAAGTATGTTATGTTTGTGTCGAGGATCTTAGCAAATGCTATAAGAAAGAAAAGAAAGCTTTTAGATTTGCAGTACTCATGGTATGGAGAGAGTAACAAAATCATTCAAATGATTGTTATTTTTGCAGCGTTGATGTTTCTGGATATAACTCCAAAAATAAGAAAGTAATTGTCTATCCTAACTTTACTTAAGCTAATCGGACGGTAGGACATGGACCGGGACTTCCTGTCCCTGAGCCACCTCACTCTATTGATGACGTTTTACAGTCCAGTCCCAAATTTAATGAAAGTCGACCAGATGATGATGAGTTTCAATGTTCTCTAGAAAATTTAAAACTACAGTTGTTTACACAAGCTGATTTAAATGATTTAGTGAGAGATTTGGGTTTGACTAGGGAAAAAGCAAAACTGCTTGGTTCTAGGCTGAAAAAAAAAACATTTATTGGAATCATTATAGAACAAGATATCAACAGTTTTTCAAGCAGGAAGACGATTTGGTTTACTGTCATGATATTGGTAGTCCAATGAACGAATTTGGCATTGAGTACAAGAAGAAACTAGTTTAAAAGGTGTTCTGTTACACAACGGAAATACTTATGCTTCACTGCCTGTTGCTCATTCAGTCCATATGAAAGAAACTCTTAACATGATTTTACAGAAAATTAACTATCCAGCTCACGATTGGATGCCATGTGGAGATTTAAAAGTTGTCTCCATGATCCTTGATCAACAAAAGGAATTTACAAAGTTTCCATGTTTTATATGTGAGTGGGATAGCAGAGCAAGGGATCAACATTGGCCAAAAAAAAACAATGGCCTGTAAGAAAAACTTTAACACCTGGCGAGAAGAACATTTTGCATAAAACTTTATTAGACCCAAAAAAGATTCTTCTACCACCACTACACATCAAGTTAGTCCTAATGAAACTGAAAGAAGGGGTTTTCGTTGGGCCTGATATTCGTAAAATGTAGCCATCTTAGATTTTTTTTTAAATGGAAAGCCCTATATATTATTTTATTTTTGAGTCCTACTGAAAATTCTAGATATTATTTGTCTTGTATATGTATTGCATGGTAAGTTAGACAAATGTCAAAATTGAACTGTTTTGGAATTATTGATATTTCAAATTAAGATCAAATTAATTTTTTTTTTAAGCTGCCTTGTGTCAAACATTTATTGTCAGGTAACGACTTAACGCGTCAAAAAATGATTTATTCACGAAAACGTTTATTGCTGCATTTTGTGAAACTGCAATTTGAGCGTAATGTCAGAATAGTACATTTAACAGAAACTAAAAAAATCACTACAAGGAGACCCGACCTTACGCCAGTCGATTTTTTTTATGGGATCATTTGAAAACCAAAGTTTACCGAAGTCGACCTGAAACTGTAGAAGATTTACAACAAAGAATTCAATATGAAGTAGCACAGATCACCCCGAATTCTCTGCAAAACTCTGTTCAGGCTGTTTATGACAGATTGGGTCATTGCCTCCCTGTTAACGGAAGTCATTTTGAGCAAAATCTAGAATTTTTACTAGGAGACAAAAATAAAATAATATACAGGGCTTTCTATTAAAAAAAATCAAGATGGCGTAATTTCTTCGAGTTGACAGTTTAAAAACATTTTATTGTCAACATCAACATGTGTGCAGCTTAATTAATAACCCTATAACTTTTAGTTAAACATCTTTTTTGATACAGTGATTAATAAATGCTGTAGAATCATAATTTCATACATATGGGGCACCCTGTATAGAGTTTCTCAGATAACAGCAAGACAGCATGTCATAAAGCGTATTTTAATAAAGTCAGGCACCAAAAGCCCTGACGACCTGTCTCGTATCCAAAAAAAAACGTAAAACTTCGTTATGTGGGCTTTTCAGAAAAAAAAAGGTTTTTTTTTTGGAAGAGGCTTAAAATGGTCTAATTTTGAAAGATTTACGAGAAAATATCGGGAGGAGGTCGTTTTTACACATTTTTTTTTGCATATAAACATTGATACGTAAGCGTACGAAAGTCTACTATGCTATTGACAACCACTGATTAAAATTGCTCGGAAGAACTAAGTTCGTTTATGCGCATGCGCCGAGATGATTATGCTACATTTACATTGAAATTTTCTTTGCCGAAAACAACATGAAAAGAACAAATCACAAGGTTTTTTTTTTTGAATAGACCTAAAATGGTCTAATTTCGAAAGATTGACGAGAAAAAAATCAAGGTCTCCAGTCACTAATATAGCACGTATATCAATTTTTTATATTAAGGTAGGACATTTTTTTTCATTATTTGATGTATTTTGTAATTGCTGATTATTTAATTTAGTTTCGGTTAGTTCAGGTTAACAGAAACGGTTACCTCCCGACTTTTTCTCATACATTTTAAGCTATTTTAAGCCTATTAAAAAAAAATCTTCCTTTTTCTGAAAAGGTCGCGTACAGAAATTTTACCAAAAATAATGACAATAAACAATTTTGTGATAACTGAAAAATTTTAATAATTTTTTGAAAAGGTTAGGCTGACCTCTACATTTCACCATTAGTGTCAACAAGTTGATAACAACTGACATTATCCATCAGTGTTGTTTATCAACAGTTGTCAGTGATATAGGTTAATTTTTATTTACCAAAAAAAAATGCAAAAAATGGCTTTCCCTAATATTTTCTAGTAAATCTTTCAAAATTAGACCATTTTAAGCCTATTCCAAAAAAAAAAACCTTTTTCTGAAAAGCCCGCGTAACGAAGTTTTACCAAAAAAAAAATGTGCTGAGGAACTGACACTTATTTTTTGTAGAGTTTTCCACCTATTCTGCCGAAAAGGAATATCTCCTTCAAGCTGAAAATGAACTTGAGTTCAGCAGATATTTAAAAAACAAAACATGCCAGCCAAACAGTTACTATTAGTATGAGGCTGTTAAATTAATGCAGCTTTTCTAAGTATTTTGACGAAATTTTGTACAAATTCGTTTCGTTTTACAGTTTTTTACTATTTTTTTTCTTTCGAAATATGAGTAAAAGCAATTTTGAGTATCGTGCAATGATACAATTCCTCACTACAGAGAGAAAGGGATCAAAAAGTTATTCATTAAAGAACGTCCCACGTATACGGCAATGACAGCCAATCTTATTTGCAAATAAAATTCTGATCTACACAGTTGTGATAGGGCCGACATTCAATTCAAGACGATCCTAGATCAGGCGGATGGGTTAAGATAAAACTGGAGATATTATCCATCTTGTTGACGCTGACGAATGACGATTCCAGTCCTTTTTAAAGAAGCTGGAGTATTGAAAACTACAGCTTTCAAAGTTGTGCACGAAGATCTGGAATGATAAAAGTTTCTACACGATTGATTCCCAGACACTTACTATTAACGCAGAAACTGATGAGGAAAGAAAGTTAAGAACATTTGACCTGTTTAGAGGCTGTCGCGATGATGAGAGGATTATTTTTTCTCATTAGGATCCTTCCACGAAGCAGGAGCGGATGCTGTGGGTTCATAAAGGCTCTCGAGCTCCAAAGCAGGCGAGTATTTAGTAGATTTCTGGAAAGGTGGTACCGACCCGTTTTTTGGGATGGGGGAAGAAATTTTACACGTTGATAAATATTTGGAGAAAGGATATACGGAAAAATGATCAAAATCTGAAGCACATCATTAGAAAAAAACGTCCGAATTCATGAAGAACCAAAACTTTGCAGATTCCACAAGATTCGCACAGTTTAAGCCATTATTCAAAAGCTGCAGACTCATCAAGTTACAACATTCATTCTATAGCCCTGATTTTTACGTCGTGTGACATCGTTTTGCTCACAAAAATCTAAAGAAATACTTTAGAAGCTGAAAATCTTGGTCAAATAATGAGATGAAAGCCGCTATAGCGTCATTTTTAAAGGCGCAAACAAAAGATTTTTTTAGAAGGAACGAAACAACTCGAGAAACGTTGGACTAAATGTATTCGTGTACACGGAAGTGATCGGGAAATATAGTATTTTTACGCTCTGAGAGTTTCCCTTCATAAGGAGAATACATCAGCATCAGCGATCAGCATCTCTAAAATATCAGGAAGGATTTAGATTTAATATTATTAGCGAACCCACAATATGGCCTTCGTCAATAAAGGTCAACAGTGCATCCCCTAACCCTTATCACGTATCCTTATATTATGGAGAATCTTTAGTAGTTGCACTTGACATATTCAAGGCATTCGACTGTGTTTGGCCAGACGAATTGTTGGCTAAACTGTATTTTTATATTATTTTTTGAAGAGTTTTATTAAGGTAAATATATACAAGGTGCTCCATTAAAATACTAGGAACGTAGCTTGTGGAACGAGTGTAGAAAGGTAATCTACAAAGCGGATACTGCCAAATAGGTTCTGTTTTTGGGACAATTTATGCGCTGTTCCGTTTTTTAAAAAGAAAAAATTTTTGAGTTATTTTAGCTAGTAACTTGTAGCTGTTAAACTCTATTATGCTCGAACGAATATAAAAACAAACTTAACTGTATCGTGATATAATCTCCAGGTTTTTAAATTCATTGGTTGAATCCATCGGTCTACCCCTGCCTGGTTATGACAAGGACAAAGAAAGAAGTGGTGCAATTAAATATTTAATCGATGAATTCAAAAATTCGGGTACTATACCGATATTTCATAGAGAAATATAGACAAAAAGGTTGACGAATGAGAATTTTTCCTTTATTGCTTTTAGAGTAAAAACAGACATTAGTCAAAAAAAGTTAAAGTTTCAAAATGTAGGTAGCTTCAGTTTTTACATGTGGTTGCAGTAGAAAAACATGCTTAACGAGTACTAATTCAAATTTTATGACGCCTGACAGCCAACCAGTGTCTTGTTAAACAATAAGTTTTACAACAAATATGCTGTTGCGATAGAGGGAAAATTTAAACTTTAATTTCCCAACTTTTGAATTTTATTACAACGAGAGAATAATTTTGAACAATGCCTTGTAAAATTTATGGATGAGAGACTATATGGAACAAAGGCAAGAATAACTACGACTCGAGGCATAATATTAAAAGTTCTTATATCTTCAATGTGAGCAATGTCATTTTCTTTCCAAAGGAGTACAGAGTAATATAAAGTGTGCGTTAACGACCAACCTAAATATATGGAATATGCAGCATTATTTAAAGTATAAAAATAGGCGACGCATCGATACTAAAAAAATAACCGGTCAAGTGCAAGTTGGACTTGCGTAATTAGTGTTCCGTACGTAAATTGCTTTTAAAATAAATATTTTTGTTACGGAGGTATAAAATAATCAAGGATTTTACAAAACACACTCCAAATGAGTTTTCAACAAAGTTTGTTTCCGATCTTCGTTGAAAACTGATGACCTTGAATTTTTTTTTATATATGCCAGATAAATTATTAAAGGTTGCACTTGACATATTCAAGGTATAATATGTGATAATTTTCGTTCAATCTACACCCTGTGGAGTACATTCCAAAATTTTTTCAAAAGGAGCGATTTTTGGCAATTTTTTAAAAATTATACAAAGAAAAGTGTGCGCAAGTATTATATTATATACATTTTTGAACTCGTGTTTTCACAAGCTTTCATTTGACCACCCCACTCGATGACCTGCTAATTTTTTTTTCTATTTCCGATTTCATCCCCCAAAACTAACACTTTAAGTCAAAATTTAACTTTCAAAACTACACAACTCTAATGGGGCCATCAATTCCTCTATTAGTGCCAAATTTCAACGTACTATGTCAAATAGTTTCGAAGAAAATCGGATGTGACAGACGGACAGACGAATGGACAGACACCGAAGTGATCTTATCGGTATGGAACACTAAAAAGGTAAAAACGGCTGTTACAGTCTATGTACTGATGTGTCAATGCGTCATCAATTCCCTTGATTGTAACTTAAAAATATAGCATGATTAGTTCCACTCTAAGTACCAGGAAAGAAAAAAACGAATTTCGCGATTTTTTTTCAAGGGTATAATAAAAGCTTTTGAAAATTTATTTGAAGTACTTTATTAAACAAAATGTTAGGAGGTAACAATGAAGTTACCCTAATGTGAGTACCAGGCCACTAAGGCATATCTGGAAATGAAATAGCGTACGAAGTTGCCAAAAGAGGCACCTCAGAGGACCCACCTAAACAGGTTGTAGGAGTTCCATTCGCTTTCGGTAAAAACAAAATCAGGGTATGGTTGGACAAAGAACACCATCTCTCTTGGACTGCAGGAGGAGGTGTCGTCAAGCCAAACTCCTTATGAAACAAAGTACGACAGGCAGAACAAAGGAACTCTTGTCGATGTCAAAGCAAAGGCTACGTCTGAGCATAGGACTCCTTACGGGACATGGGGCGCTACAAGCCCATCTATATAACCTCAAACTGGCTGAGCGGAAAACGTGTCGGCTGTGGGAGGGAGAAAGCGAGGACAGTATTCACATTCTGTGCGAATGTCCTGCACTAATGGTAAAAAGATATAGATATTGGGGTCAACTATTCTGTGAACCTAAAGATCTACAAGAGGTCAAGGTGAATAGCCTATGTCTCTTGGTAGAAAATGCCATGACTCGACTTGGTGGGGAGTCACAGAAGAACTTTTAGATCTAGGTGACACCAGGGACTCAAGGTACCACCCACTCATTCTACTACTACTACTACTACTTATTAAACAAATATTTAAGTGTTTTTTTCTCTTTTTAATTCCAAATGACCGCTTCAGAATCCGAGATGATAAGGCAGTTTTTTTCAAATCGGTCGAAATGAAAACTGCCACAAATCTTTATCGATTCGCTATTTTGAGAGTAACGTTTCAGATACATTATCTAAGAGGAAGCGTACGGATTTTGCCATAAGTTCTAAATTTCCTTGTTTATAAACAATTTTTCGTGAAATTTTTGGGTGAACAATGAACATTTTTCTTTTTCAATTGTGCATCATTTTTTTTTAAAGATATTTTCAAGTCTCCGTACGTCATGCACTAGTTTTTGATATAAATTAATTAAAATTTTTTGATTTCCCGTTCTAGGTTGAAATCTACGGAAGCAATCGTTTCGCTCGTTTCAGGCCTCGCATAAAACGTGCCTTATCGTCTTAAGCGGGCCATAGACGGTCAATATTATTGTGCAATATGGATTGCACAATATTTTGACAGCTGCCCATAGACGTTCAATATTATTGCACAATAATTGGATTTGTACAATAAATAGAATCATATGGAGGCGATATTGAAGGTTGTGCAAAATTTTGCGCAATCACCAGTTCAGACGTACAATATGCTTGGCAATATTGTCAGTCCCCGCCGGTATTGTGAAGTCATGTTGAGTGACATGTCCAGAGTCGTTGATCCAGTGCCCTCAGCTATGTTCATCGTGCTGATTGACGCGGTTGGTGTTTCTTGAGATTGAAGAAACCTCATTTCTTCAAAGTACCATAGTAAAGGTTCAACATCCTCTGCACCTGCACCACTCTTTTCAGCATCACAAATTCGCTGGAGTTCTTTCCGGAAGTTTGTCCGCAAAGAATTTACTTTTTTAACAACATCTTGCTTCTCGGCATCCGGGTATTTTTCGCGATGTTTCTCTACCAGCACGTCATATTGCACACCTTTTTTAACGCGATTAGTATAATCTTTGCAATTAACATCCCATAGAGCCGGAAGTCCACGGTAAACTTCGATAAATTCCAAAATGAACTGTTTGTCCAATTTTTCATCCGCCATCACGACGCGTTGGCTACCACCTGTTGATACCGACTGATGGGATATTGCATAATCCTGCCCACAGACGACACAGTATTTTCCAGGTTGCGCAATATATTTCAACAAATTTTGATTTCGTATAATCTATTGCACAACCTTTCAATACTGTCTACACACGTTCAATTATATTGCACAAACCCAATTATTGCGCAATAATATTGATCGTCTATGGGCCGCTTTAGATTCGGAAGCGGCCATTTTGAATTAAAAAGATAATAAAATAGTTTTGTGCACTTAAATATTATCCATAATTAAATCTATCTGGACTTACGGTGTTTGGGGATGTACCACAGGGGAACAGCTGTTTTGGTGTCGAGGTTTTTTGAGCTGATTCTATATCAATTTGATGTCCTGAATTCAAATAACGTATTCATTTGTACCTAGGAGCTCAAATTTTTAAGATATACAATTTTAGAGAAATATAAGTTACATTATTGTAACTCAAATCCGTAAGTGTAGTAAACAAAAGTAGATACGAAATTTTTATTTTAGTTATACAAAATACAATATTATGTCGTACTTACAAACAAAAAAAAAACATTGAAGAAATGAAATAGTCACTCAACACTTGGAAAGCTTCTTTTCCGCGACATTCTTGAATGTTTTTTTAAACAGTACCTTTTTAAACTCCAGCAGTAATCTGCCATCATGTGCATGTCCCATCTTCCTTGGTAGCGGTCCTCCATAACTTTAATATCTTGGTGAAATCTTTCACCTTGTTCCTCACTCATGTCTCCTAAATTTTCTGGAAAACGGTCTAAGTGGCTGTGTAAATAGTGTATTTTAATACTCATATTGCACCCTAAGGATTTGAAACTATTAAGCATCTTGTTAACCATTTCAACATAGTTTTGAGCTTTATGTTTGCCTAGAAAATTTTCTACAACTGCAACAAATGATGTCCAAGCTTCTCGTTCAACTTGATTCATTGAATTTATGAAGGCAGGATCCTTAATTAATTGTCTTATTTGTGGGCTGTCAAATATCCCTGCTTTGAGTTTTTCTGTGCTCAACTGATGCATTTTTACCACTATATATGCAAAACAAGACCCATTCTTATCAAGCGCCTTTACAAATTGCTTCATTAAGCCCAACTTTATATGTAACGGAGGAAGTATGATTTTTTCTCTTTCAACCAAAGCGTCGTTAATGACATTCTTTTCCCCAACGTCCATGTTTTCTCTCTGAGGCCAATCTTTTCTAACCCAGTGGTGTGTTTTGTCCCTACTATCCCAGAGGCATAAGAAACACGGATATTTCGTGTAACCACTTTGCTACCCAAGAAGAAAGTTTACCATTTTTATGTCTACACAAATCATCCATTGATGTTCGTAATACTTTATCTTCTGCAAGACCAAAGCTATGGTATTATATTCTTCTTTCAGTTTCGTTGAGTGAGCTAGTGGTATTGAACCATATTTATTCCCATTATGTAGAAGGACACATTTTAAACTTCGCTTTGAACTGGCAATAAATAGGCGCCAATCATCTGGAATATATTCAGAAAGTCCCATTTCTTTCATGAGTCCCCTAATTTCGTGACAAAATACAAGATTGTCTTCTTGAGAAAAGAATGGTAGCAGATCTTTTTCTCTTGTACGGTAAAAGGTAATTTTGGTTCCTTGTTCCAGTAAATTTTTGTCGTTCAACCTAGAAGCCAGTACTTCAGAAGCTTTTTTCGATAAATTGAGATCCCTGGTGAGATCATCTAATTCATTTTGATTGAAGCGTTGAGGAACTGATGACGTCCCCTCATAGTCACTGTTAGTTTCATTAGCATCAGAACTTTTATTAGCATCAGAAGAGCGATCAGAGGGAAAATATTCGTCATCAGAGATATGTGGTAGCTGATGAAATGTTGGAATCGGTATTTCATCTGAGTGCGGGATAGGGCGTATTGCCGAGTCTAAATTGGGATAAGTCCACTTACTGCGGTTATTTCGATTGATTCCATTAGTGTTTACTAAACAGAAATAACAATCATTGAAGTGGTTTTTTGGTTCTCTCCAAACCATTGGTACGCCGAATTTTAGACATTTTCTTTTCCCAGTAGTCCACTGCCGTAAATGCTCTGTACAAGTTTTACATACGAGATGCGGGGCCCACATTTTGTCCTGATCACCAAGCTTAACTCCAAAGTATCCAAGATACGCTCGCTTTACAAAGTCAGTAATAGTTTGTCTGTTTTGTTGAAACATGTATTCTCCGCATATATAGCAAAACACATCAGGTTGATTTACACAACTTCTTCTTGAACTGGAACCTGAACTCATTTTAATTCTGTTCAATAACACAAAAACACTCTTTTCTTAACATAAAAAATAACACGCCGAATTCGATCTACTCTCATTAGTAAGAACGCACAAACTGACGAGACTTACCCGAGTTAGGTGATTAAAAGGGTCAGTTCAGGTACCTGATAGGCAATGGTTCCACTATTTATAGATTTACCTGGAATTTACTCAATTACAGACTGACAATAAAACCATTGTACCTACATTAATGAATATATAATAATTTTAGAACTCTCATAAATGAATATACTGAATAAAAACCACATTGGTAGATAAGTTGATGTATCTAAAAAAGTAGAGGTGATAGAGAAAAACGGATTGCATGTATAGATTTAGCGTCCCAAATATAGTTAAAATCAGCTCTAAAATCCCAGGCACCAAAACAAAAATATTTTTTTGTTGCCCTGTGTAATCAACGGAGAACTACACAACGACCTAGCCATCAAATGGGGTAAATGGAGTAATTCAAAATTACACCTTCAAACATAAAGAGCGATTACTCTGTCATACTAATGCGGAAGCCATTCAGTTGTTAGACAACAGTCAAGATGTGAGAAGGCTGAAACGAACCAAACCCTACGAACCCGTAAAATGAACTCTAGTTAAAACTCTTTAGATCTAGTTATAACACTAGTTGTCTACTTTTGAGACCTGTGCATTGGTGCAGTAACCCACACTCGTTTTACTTATTGTATGGTATCTGATGATACTTGCGTAAGCTCAGTATTATCACTAGTAATTACCAGGTGTACAAGTATGAAATGCAAATTTCAGACAACAGATGGTGCACCAATGCAGTTTGTGCTATAAAGATTTCACACTGCGCCATTTTGTTGTATCATCAACAAATGTCAGACGCGCACGAGTGATAAATTGTGCATAGTGTTGTGTTATTGTGTTCAATATGTCGAAATTTATACCGAACAAAGAGAATTCGCGGACAGCATTAATTTTTTGTTTTCATTTGAAGAAAACTGCTGTTGAAGCATATCGATTACTTCGAGAAGCTTATGGTGAACATGCTCCATCGCAAGATACGTGTGAACAATGGTTTCGGAGTTTCAAAAGTGGTGACTTCGATGTTGCAGACAAGGAACGTGGAAAACCGTCAAAAAAATACGAAGATGTGGAATTGCAAGCATTGTTGGACGAAGATGATTCGCAAACACAAAAACAGCTTGCCGAGCAATTGGGCGTTAGTCAACAACCTATTTCCAATGGGCTACGAGAGATGGAAAAGATTCAGAAGACCGGTGGGTACCACATGAGTTGAACGACAGGCAAATGGAAAAGCACAAAAACACGTGTGACATTTTGCTCGCTCGGTACAAAAGGAAGTCGTTTTTGCATCGTATAGTTACAGGGGATGAAAAGTGGATTTATTTTGAGAATCCCAAGCGTAAAAAATCATTGGTAGACCCAGGCGCACCATCCACATCGACCGCAAGACCGAATCGCTTTGGCAGAAAGACGATGCTCTGTGTTAGGTGGGACCAGGGGGTCGTAGTCTATTATAAGCTGTTAAAACCTGGAGAAACGGTTAATACTAAACGTTACCAACAACAATTGACCGAGTTGAACCGTTTCGCTGCTTGAAAAAAGGCCGGAATACCGAAAGAGGCAACACAAAGTCATTTTTCTTCATGACAATGCTCCATCACATACGGCAAAACCAGTTCGCGACACGTTGGAAGCACTCAGCTGGGAAGTTCTACCCCATGCGGCTTACTCACTAGACTTGGCTCCTTCCGATTACCACTTGTATGCATCGATGGGTCACGCACTTGCTGAGCATCGCTTTGGTTCATACGAAGATGTGAAAAAATGGCTCGATGAATGGTTCACAGCAAATGGGAAAGATTTTTACTGGTATTCACAAATTGCCCGAAAGATGGGAAAAATGTATAACAAGCGATGGAGCATACTTTGAATAAAGCACTTTTTATCATTCTTCCGAATTTAACATTTTTAGAAAAAAAAAAACCGCATTTCATAGTTGTACACCTGGTAATCAACTTTGTTAAGATTGTACTATTCATATCCCAGTACAGGACGTTTAAAAAAAAAAAACTTAAATATTTGTTTAATAAAGTACCTGAAATAAATTTTCGACGGCTTTTATTATACTCTTGAAAAACAAAATCCCGAAATTAGCCTTTTCTCCTGGGACCTGGAGTAGCCTCACTCCTTAAAGCCATCTTACCTTATATTTTGCCTAGCTGCAATAAATCTTTCCATAGAGCCTTGTCTTATATCAGGCAAAAAGGCTTTTTACCGCTAGAAATTTGGTACTTTTTTACGTACGTATTTTTTTTTTTCATCAAAAAGTAATGTTTAATCAGCAGACGAGATTCTTTTTGTTCCATAGCTTTACAAAAATCAAAAGTAGCGTCACTTAAACAGCTGTAACTCACAAACTAATAGAATTCATGAAAATTTTACGCAAATCTTCTGAGAGTTGACACTAACTGAAAGTCACATGTTTTTTTTTGTTTGTGCAGCCGTCACTAAATCGTAACTGATCGTTTTTAGTCATCATTTCTTGAATCCACTATTAATGTTGGATCGCGCTTAGATGTAAACATGCTGAGCCTTCGTATGGATGATGTCTGCTTTTTAATATAAACAACTAATAATTCTCAGATCCGAATTCACCAGCTCAATCTCTTTCAATACCTCGATAAGTTTGTCGTGTTGCACGTTATCAGACGCCATATGATCTATAAAACATGCATAGACGTCGCAGTTCGTTAGTAAAATCATAAATCATGTTAATTATACGGATACAAAAGATCTAATACTAAATTTATAAGAAAGAATAATTGATTCAAATCGATTATACAGGGTGATTCAACGATAGAGTAAAGTTCATTATCTCATTTGTTTCGGGAATGACGAAAAAATGTTAAATACAATAGTTTTAGGGAATTTTAAGGTGCACAGTTTAAAATTATATTTGAGTATACAGGGTACTTCAAAAAAGTGTGGCCGATATAACATGTTTTTATAAACGAACCATCCTATTTTCTAATTTATTTTCAAATTCTGCGTAAAATTTTATAACTTTATTATTAATAATGTTATATACCTAAAGTTTTTCTAATATTTCAATTTAAAAAAAAAATACTAGTTTTCAGTTTTGTAAAAAATTGCTAGTAGCGAAGGTGGAATCCTCATAATTGGTACGAGCGTTCTATAGAGATGAAAAAAAAAAGATATATGTAAAGAAATTTGAATTAGATGCTACAAGGTGTTCACAGTAAATTTATACATTTCGACTATTTTAAATTGAAAAATCTCAAATTTTTTAAATAGCACACCCTGAATATTATTATTTTTTCTGATAGATTTTACAAAACCCTCCAACATTTATTAAGTATGTCATATACCTATTTCTAATAGTTTTCGATTTATTTTGAATTTTTCAATTTTTACCTTTGTTTTTAATACACTTACGCTATTGTGAAAACATAAACAAATAGTTAATAATTTTAATAATAACTTATCTAATGATTAATTATTATGACGTATTATGCCCGTCTACTTGAATACACATGTTTAGTCGTTTTAACTATATTTTCCTTCACTTTCCTTAGCATAAAGGGCTTTATTGTCCTGCACGCATCCCGTATCCTATTTTCCATATCTACTGGTGTTGTAGGGGGATTCACATAAACACGATCTTTAATGTAGTCCCACAAAAATAAGTCTAAAGGTGTTAAGTCACATGATCGAGGGGGCCATTGAATGAATCCATCCCTACCGATCCATTTTTGTGGGTCACGATCGTTTAAAAATTCCCGAACTTCCCGGTGGTAAGGAGCTCCGTCTTGTTGAGTCCACATTTGTTCCCTTTTAAAGTTATCAACATTTTTAGAAAAAAAAACCGCATTTCATAGTTGTACACCTGGTAATCAACTTTGTTAAGATTGTACTATTCATATCCCAGTACAGGACGTTTAAAAAAAAACTTAAATATTTGTTTAATAAAGTACCTGAAATAAATTTATTATTAATAATGTTATATACCTAAAGTTTTTCTAATATTTCAATTTAAAAAAAAAATACTAGTTTTCAGTTTTGTAAAAAATTGCTAGTAGCGAAGGTGGAATACTCATAATTGGTACGAGCGTTCTATAGAGATGAAAAAAAAGATATATGTAAAGAAATTTGAGTTAGATGCTACAGGGTGTTCAAAATAAAATTATACATTTCGACTATTTTAAATTGAAAAATCTCAAATTCTTTAAATGGCACACCCTGTATATTGTTATTTTTTCTGATAAATTTTACAAAAGCCTCCAACTTTTATTAGGTATGTCATATACCCATTTCTAATAGTTTTCGATTTATTTTAAATTTTTACCCTTGTTTTTAATGCACTTACGCTATAACATCATGGTTGCCAAGACAAAATAAAAATGTAGGCAATGTCAAATTTTGACATGTCTATTAAGCAAGTAAAAATAGTTTAATTTGTTATAGTAAATGACGTATAAAGATAATAGTTCCTATAAATGAATTAACTGATATGGTTTATATACTGGGCGAGGCGGGAAAAAATTCTCTTTTGGCAGTAAGGCTTTACGGAGTGAAGTACCCTAACAGACGTATACCATCTAGAAAATCTTTTCAGTGCTTAATGGAACGGTTTGATGGTAGTGGTAGCGTTGAGTATATGAAATGGAAAATGGTAAACCAGAATGCTACCAATGAGGAAGGTCAGCAGCCGTCAACTAGCTGACTTATCTGACACATCCCAATCTACGGCTCATCGCACCACGAAAAAATACAAGTATCATTCCTTTCATTTGGAACTACACCAAGAACTTCAAGGCCGTGATTTTGAACGACGCGTAAACTTTTGTACCACCATGAATGTAGCAACAGAGGCCGATCCAAATTTTTTATCCAAAATAATGTTTGCTGATGAAGCTACTTTTCGCAGTAATGGAGCAGTTAACAGCCATAACATGCATTATTATTCAACAGTGAATCCATTTTTGATGAGAGAAGTTCGAAACCAAAACCATTGGTCGCTTAATGTATGGTGTGGAATATTAAGTTTTTGAGTTAATGGTCCATATTTTTTCCGCGAACCGCTTAACGGGCTTAGATATCTACATTTTTTGCAAAACGAGTTACCCCAGCTTCATGAAAAAGTTGATAACTTTAAAAGGGAACAAATGTGGACTCAACAAGACGGAGCTCCTTACCACCGGGAAGTTCGGGAATTTTTAAACGATCGTGACCCCACAAAAATGGATCGGTAGGGATGGATTCATTCAATGGCCCCCTCGATCATGTGACTTAACACCTTTAGACTTATTTTTGTGGGACTACATTAAAGATCGTGTTTATGTGAATCCCCCTACAACACCAGTAGATATGGAAAATAGGATACGGGATGCGTGCAGGACAATAAAGCCCTTTATGCTAAGGAAAGTGAAGGAAAATATAGTAAAACGACTAAACATGTGTATTCAAGTAGACGGGCATAATACGTCATAATAATTAATCATTAGATAAGTTAAAGTATGTATTAAAATTATTAACTATTTGTTTATGTTTTCACAATAGCGTAAGTGCATTAAAAACAAAGGTAAAAATTGAAAAATTCAAAATAAATCGAAAACTATTAGAAATAGGTATATGACATACTTAATAAATGTTGGAGGGTTTTGTAAAATCTATCAGAAAAAATAATAATATTCAGGGTGTGCTATTTAAAAAATTTGAGATTTTTTCAATTTAAAATAGTCGAAATGTATAAATTTACTGTGAACACCCTGTAGCATCTAATTCAAATTTCTTTACATATATCTTTTTTTTTTCATCTCTATAGAACGCTCGTACCAATTATGAGGATTCCACCTTCAGAAATACGCTACTGGCAATTTTTTTTACAAACCTGAAAACTAGTATTTTTAAACAAAAAAATGACATATTAGAAAAACTACTAGGTTTAGGTATATAACATTATTAATAAAAAACTTATAAAATTTTACGCGGACTTTAGAAATAAATTAGAAAATAGGATGTTCCATTTAAAAAAATATATGTTTATATCGGCCACACTTTTTTGAAGTATCCTGTATACTCAAAAATAATTTTAAACTGTGCACCTGAACATTTCCTAAAACATTTATTTAGATAACATTTTCTCGTCATTCCCGAAAAAAATGAGATAATGAACTTTATTTACTCTATTGTTGACTCACCCTGTACTGAAGAAAACAAAGATATTCTATTGAAAATAATATTGTAACTACATAGTCTGTCCGGAAAGTAATGTCACCAAATCGATTAAAAAAAAATTATTGACTAGATCGGTATAATACACTGAAATTCCTCAAAATAGTCTCCTCCTGCGTCGATACATTCTTCCATGCTGTGAAGGCATCCTAGAAGGACTGTTTAGGAATTTCTTTTAAAACCGTTGTAAAAGCTACTTTCACCTCGTCAACTGCTCTGAAATGATGTCCTTTCAGGGGGGATTTCAAGCGGGGAAACAATAAGAAGAATTCTGGGAGAGCCACGTCAAGGTTGTAGGGTGGCTGAGGCAGCGTTGCCACGTTAGATACATAGCGACTTGTACAGGAGACGAAACAGACGTTTACTAAATCGCACGTCCTCACCCTCCGAGAGCTCGGAGACAACTGGGCAAGCACTCGCTCGGTAGCTGACTTCCCCCCATACCGATCCTCGGCGGGTACAGCGCGCTTCGACGTACAGTCGCTGCACTATAAAATCGGCGACATTACTTTCCGGACAGACCCTGTATTTAATTAAATAATTTAAGTTTCTTACCTTTAATACTTTTTGCGGTGTGACCGGTAATTCCCGGCAAAATTTATTAAGCGCGAGATCGATGCCGTTCTTCTGTATCTCCGCCGACCACTCGGAAGAGTTCGAGGTCGAAGATTTGTGAAAAAGAATCAGGATAGCCATCGCCGTCCTATAAAGCACCTGTAACAAAAAAAAAGTAAACAATACCCACACAAATAAATAATATATACAGGGTGATCCATAGACAAGTTCAAATTCGTTTGACTTAAGATGCGACAATACCGTGGCGAAATTGGCGGAATGGCTTATCCAGGACTGTGTTTCCCACCGAGTACAATTTACAGCGATTCAAGAACAACGTGAATCGCTTTTCCGCACAGGTGTCGCTCTTGTAGCGCTTTAGGAATTTTCCTGCAGCACGTGTGCTAGACCCATAAAAAAAAAAAAAAACGTTCAATATCATTTATGAAGCGCCAATAAAGCCTCAATTGTCAAACTGATAAAAACAAATGACTGCGGAAGGTTATAGAAACCTGTTTTGACTACAATAAACGTAGAAGGTTCCTGGGTGTGTAAGAGAATTGTCAAAAGTTCAAAAGAAACCAACCAAAATTCTGTGTTCAGAAAGAAAAATTTTATATGATTTTATTTTAAAAAAGTGTCATTTTTAGTGTTCTGTACGGAACACTTATAAGATCACTTTGGTGTTTGTCCGTCTGTCTGTCTATTCACGTATATAATGTAATTCTTGCGCACACTTTTTTTGTATCATTTTAAAAAATTGCCAAAAATCGCTGCCCCCTTATCTCAAAAAGAACTGATTAAAAAATTTTGAACAAATTCTGTTTTCAACAAAGATCGGAAACAAACTTTGTTGAAAACTCATTTGGGGTGTGTTTTGTGAAGTGATTACCCATTTTATATTTCCGTAACAAAAATTTTTATTTTAAAAGCAATTAACGTACGCACGGAATACTAATTGCGCAAGTTCCACTTGCACTTGGCAGATTATTTTTAAATTAGTAGAACTGTTATTAACACCCAACAAAAATGTTCATGACATTTGCTTCGTTGGAGAATTAAAAACGTCTTCTTCTTCAAGGCCAGCGGAAATGGTTTGGAAGGCAATCAGATCAATGAAAAATGGGGAAAACGGCCGGACCTGAAGGTATTCCCGCCGAAATATTAAAGAATGGTACCGCCAAATTGATAGAAGTGTTGAGAGGTTTGTTCGAATACTACATAAATGGAGATCCAACACCGCAAATCTGGAAGGGAGTTTGGATAACCCTTACGTAAAAAAGAAAACAAATCTGATTGTCAAAATTACGGATGTGTATCAGTAACTAGTACCCTACACAGATAGGAAGATCTTCCCTAATATTATCAAAGTAGTATCTAGTATATGGAGATTTTAGGATTTTGCCTTTGTTGTTATCATATCTAATTTGTGTATTAAAATCTTTAAAAATATTTCTCAAATCGGGAAAGCTTAAAAAATCAGCTGAAGTTGAAAAATTAGTTTTTTGTTACTAGTATTCGTTTAAAAATCCGGCGCCTATGGCCAATTATATTCATATAACTATATAAATTATTAAAACTACATAAACTACAAAATTTTGGGCATGTGTAATAAATTGATTGAAACGAGGAATCCTTAAAATAAATTTCGAATATAAACAAGACACGGTGAAAAAATAAACTTCCATGTTTACATTTTTTTATGAAACATTTTTTTTAAAGCTTCCTTTTCTAAATACATAAAACTATGTATACACAAATTCGACAAGTTTAATTATAAGATACATAATATGTACAAAATAAAATTAATTATTTTCTTTTAATAAGACACTTCCGTGGAAAACGTATCTTCAACTATCTTTTAACTTCTTTAAAAGTAAACAACCTAAAAAAATAGAAACTGTTTCAAAAAATTACTCTAAAAACTACAAAATATTTTAGCCCACTTACAGTCGATCAAGTACGAACGTGACATCATTAGACAGTTAAGGATTGCTAATAATTCAGGAGTTCGTCCAGTACTCATCAGCGTCGATGATCGACTGGTATCTTCGGGGCATACTTTCGACGAGATTTTCCGCGTATTCTTGGGGCAAAGATCTTCAAATTGCCCGAATTTGCCGGGATATCTGCTTCGCCGTGTACACCTTTTTATCAAAATTAACTTTAACACTTCCTCGCCAAAATTTCCTATCAAATGACTTGCATAATTTACTTTTTTAACTACTTAACTTCTGGTTGATGTATAACCACACGTTCTTGAATGGGTTTGCATAAGGCGACTGGGACAGCCAATCTAGGGAGATGATATCGGATTCCTCTTTTCACTGACTACCCGTTTTATTCCTATGTTTGGGGTCGTTATCTTCTTGAAGAATCCACTTTTCAATTTTATCGATAAACCATCGTTTGGCAGTCAATACTAATGCTTTTTTTTTAATTCTAGAGCATTTTTTGGCGTTCAAATTGTAGGTAAAGATGAAGAGTCTCTCACAACCTTTTTCTGAAAGACCATCCCCAAACAGGGATCTTCACAGGGTGTTTCACGGTATGCGGAACTAATCGGTTAGTGGGATGAAAACATACATACATACATAATCCTTCCTCTTCTACCTTACGGTGTCGAGGTAGTGGAGCAGGTAATACGTCGCCACTTCTTTCGATCCTCTGCCATTTTCTCCGCCTGTTTCCAGGTAATGTTCTTCTCTTTCAAGATTTTTCCCGCACTATCATTCCACGTTCTTGTTGGCCTACCTCTTTTACGCTTCTTATCCACTGCCACTTTCCATATTTCCTTTACCATTCTACAGTCGCTCATTCGCACCATGTGCTCGAACCACGTTGACTGTTTTCTCTCCAAAGTTGTTACCACGGAATTCACATTATACCTTTCGCGGACTATAGTGTTTCTGATGCGGTCTCGTCTCGTCACTCCGATAGCCACCCTTAAAAAGCGCATTTCACACGCCTGGACTCTACTTCGGTTTCGGTCATCCAAACTCCAACTCTCACCCCAATACAGCAGCACCGGGATGTACACTTTAGTATCAAGCTTTTCACATGCACTCAAAAAGGATCCTAGGTACCTAAAATCCTCAACCTACTTAATTTTCACATCATTCGTGGTGTTTTAGCGATCACTATCAGCTCAGTCTTAACCGTATTCACTTTCATTCCATATTATACAAAGATACGAGGCTGGTTTGAAAAGTCCGTGCAAAGTCCGAGAGATGGCACCACCGGCGCGTATCGAGGTCATGTTTAGTTAGTAGCATCTCTTGAATGAACGCACACCAAGTTTCAGCCATATTGGTCTATTTCTTTGTGTTTGGCATTCGTGTGAATCAAGGAAGTCGAGTGATTTTCAAGAAATGGACGAAAAAGAATTTCGTGTGGTGATTAAACATTACTTTATGAAAGGCAAAACACCTCAGGAGACTAAAGAGAAGCTTGATAAACATTATGGTGACTCTGCACCTTCGATTAGAACAGTTTATAAGTGGTTTCAAAATTTTCGGACTGGCCATATGGGCACAAGTGACGCTGAACGTTCTGGACGGCCTGTGGAGGTTACGACTCCAGAAATCATTGATCGAATCCATGATATGGTGATGGATGACAGAAGAGTTAAGGTGCGTGAGATTGCTAGTGCTGTGGGCATCTCGACTGAACGGGTACATAATATTTTGCATAAATATTTGGATATGACAAAGCTATCCGCAAGATGGGTGCCGCGATTGCTCACGCTTGACCAAAAACGGAATCGTGTGAAGTGTTACAAGGATGGTTTGCAGCTGTTCCAGAAGAATCCGGAGGACTTTAAGCGTCGTTTCGTCACTGTGGATGAAACATGGATACATTACTATACTCCTGAAACCAAACAACAATCTAAACAATGGGTTACCAAGGGGGAATCTGCACCAAAAAAGGCGAAGACCGTTCCTTCGGCCGGAAAGGTTATGGCGACTGTCTTTTGGGATTCGCAAGGGATAATCCTCATCGACTATCTGGAAAAGGGTAAAACTATTACAGGTGAATATTATTCATCGTTATTGGACCGTTTGAAAACCGAGCTGCAAGAAAAACGCCCGCGATTGGCCCACAAGAAAGTCCTTTTCCATCACGACAACGCACCAGCACACACCTCAGCAGTTGTGGTCGCAAAATTAATGGAAATAGGATTCCAACTCGTTTCACACCCCCCCTATTCTCCAGACTTGGCTCCCTCGGACTACTATTTGTTCCCCAATTTGAAGAAATGGCTGGCGGGACAAAGATTTTATTCAAACGAGGAGGTGATTGCAAATCCTATTATTCGGAAGGGATCAACAAACTAGAATATCGTTGGACGAAGTGTATAAGCCTAAAAGGAGACTATGTCGAAAAATAAAAAAGGTTTACCCCAAACACATAAGTAGTTTTTTATTTTTGCACGGACTTTTCAAACCAGCCTCGTATCATTACATACATTTAAGTTTGTCTGCATGCCCCTTTCTAAACTTGTCACAATGACCGGGTCATCTGCATATACAAATTCCGAAACATATACTTGCCACAGTTTGTAGATACCCACTCTCGTCTTCTTGACCTTACTCCTGACTTCCTTCCAGATTTCATCCATCAACGTATAAACAGTAAAGGACTTATCACACCGCTCTATCTCACCCCTGCCTTCGTTTCAAATTCATTCGACACTTGGTTGTTTGTTCTTACTACAATACGGGTAGATGAGTATATACTCTTTATGGCTCGCATCAGCTTATTGTCAACGCCTTTACGTTCCAATGCTTCCCATATTTTATCTCTTGGAGCAGTATCAAATGCTTTTTCCTAAAATGAAGCTTCATCGGAAAAAATTACATTGCTCCAGTCTCAATCTAGGTTTCTCTCTGCCCACGCCAATCGTTACCTCCGCCAGATGCGTGCGAATCGTTCTATACGATATAGTCACCTTTCTGCATTAGTTCTTGAGCCCCTTGGCGCAAAGTTAATTGAGGATTTCGGGAAAACATATTAATAATTATTTTTGCGTCCTTGTCTGACAGTTTTCCTCCTGAACCCCGTACTGGTAGATCAACATCAGATTAACTGAGATTATCGGTTCACCAACTTGCTAAAGAATACCCTCGACTTGTCCATATACTTAGCAGCCTCTGTAGGCGTCATTTTCGGACCTTTTGGATAATAATATAGGAACACAGTTTCGAAGCGCGAAGCGTAGGCAGCACTCATGCTCGATAACGTATTATTTAACCATAAATAAGGTTAGAAATGAATCTTTCTCTACAAAGAATTGTTTGTAGGGGTGTCAACAATAACCGCAATTTCGTTTTGCAGCTATTTTAACACTTGCTCAGAATTAGGCTTACAATTCACTTCTTCGACCAAAAAGAAAAAAAATGTTAATAATATTCTATTGTAGCATATTTATGTTTACGTAGATTTGCGGATGGTAGCTCTTTTGCCGCAGATAAGGGGCCTTAAGTTATTGGAAACACTGCTAAGTATATTTTTTCAAATCTTGGACGCCTATTTATTGATTTGAACCTAATATAAGTGCAGGAAAGTCCTGGCTCCACAAATGATGTTGACAATTACAAATAACCGGTTAAGTGCAAGTTGAACTTGCGCAATTAGTTTTCCGTACGCTGAATGCTTTTAAAATAAAAAATTTTGTTACGGAGGTATCAATGACTTGACAAAACATACCACAAGTGAGTTTTCAACAAAATTTGTTTCCGATCTTTACTGAAAACTGATGACCTTGAAATTTTTATATAGCAGATAAATTATTAAAGGTAATGCACTCGTGATAATTTTCGTTCAATCTACACCCTTTAAAGAATATTCCAGAATTTTTTTCAAAATTTTTTGACCAGTACTTTTTGAGATAAGGGGAGGACAGCGATTTTTCGCAATTTTTTAAAAATAATACAAAGAAAAATATGCGCATGTATTACATTATATATATTTTTGAACTCGTGCTTTTACAAGCTTTCATTTGACACCTCACTCGATAACCTAGTAAATTTTTTTCTTTTACTTTCAATTTCGCCCCCCAAAACTAAGCCCTTAATTCAAAATCTAATTTTCAAAACTCCTCGGCTCTGTGAATTTCATTATTAGTATCAAATTTCAACTTTCTATGTCAAATAGTTTGGGAGAAAATCAGGTGTGACAGACAGGCGGACAGATAGACGGGGGCGGATGGAAGGACGGACGGACAGACACCGAAGTGATCTTATAAGTGTTCCGTATGGAACACTAAAAAAAGTGGTTTTTCAGTTATCAACTAGTTAATAGAGAGATTTTGCATGCAGCCTTGCCTTTATCGTGATCGTTATTAAAAGCATGCGCGATATAAATGCGAAGAAACTGCACACAACTCCCAACTTCCTTAGTGCGTGCGTATATTACCGAAGTGGAGAAGAGAACATAACTTCGTTCTTTTTCCAGTTTTGTTTTTTTTTTGTGATTTGTTTTCTTTTTTTGTTTTAAATATGAATCGAAAATGTGTTAAAAAGGTCCAATTGGGTTGGACCATAATTTAACACGAGGTATAACCCTACCCCTTAAGTTTTTACAAAAACAATGTTTCTCAAAATATTTGCCTTTAAGATTTATACACCTTTACATGCGTTCGAACCAATTCTCGAAACATTTTTTCCATTCTGGAGTTGGTACCTCAAAAACATGATTTTGGAATGATACAACAGCTTCTTGAGGTGTTGAAAATCGCTGTCCACGCTTTTTTTTTCACATTTGGGAATAAAAAGAAGTCGTTACGCGATAAATCAGGTGAATACGGGCAATGAGACATTAAGGATAAACACCACTGTAGAGCTCAAAAAAAAAGTGAACTTTAAGAATTTTTTTACAAAAAAACTATACAAGATATCGACTTGCAATAAAAACTTTTTTGTTATATAAATATCAAAGAACATATGTCATTTTTTTCAGAATTTTTGAATAGAAAATGACCGTTGTAGCCCTCGGTGAACAAAAACACCTTTCTTGCACTACTGGAAAGATTTCTCACAAAGGGATAAACCTAGATTGTAAAAAAAAAAACAAAAATATTCTTGTTTTATAAGTCAAAAACGAATGACATAGTGAAATTTAAAAATATTGATTTTTGTTAATTTGGAAGGCAAATGAACAAAACAAAAAAAAAAAATTTGCACTAAGTTGTTAATAAAAAAAATAATTTGCATTAATCGTAAAATCCGTACGTCATTCCCTAAGTTATGACCTCTTAAAGCTGGGTACAAAATTTTTAGTCGATTGACTGAAAATTCTTTGAGTTATGGTATGGTGAAAAAACGTGGACTCAGTGAGTCACAGTAGGTACACTTGTCGCGTGCAGCAGGCGGTCCGGTTCTGCGTCGAAAATAACGGGTTACCGATTTTTTTCCTGCTATAAACCTTTTCCCACATTCTAAACAAAATAAAGAATAATTTAAGCCAAGAAAAAAAAAATCAATTTTTTGAAAATCTTGCAGTGGTATTCACCCTTAATTCGATGTTTATCTCCGTTAAATAACCAATTGTTTGACGTGCTGTGTGAGAGTTGGCATGTCATGATGAAGAATGATGCGACGTTTTCGATTGTTTTTCCTGATTTCATCGATGACTGTCGCTTAATTTTCGGCTAGTACGAATATATCCAAGTTTCGACGCCTGTTACGATGTTGTATACGGATTTTGCACGTCCTCGGTTGAATTATTTGAGCATTTCTTTACACCAATTGACACGAGTCTGTTTTTGAGTTTCGGTCAAATTATGCGGAATCCATCGGGAACAGATCCTTTCGCAGCTAAATGTTCATGCAAAATGGAATGTACTGCAGTCTTCGATATGCCTAAGGGTGCCTCTCTATCTCCGTTAATTTTCATGTCGATCATCTTCAATCATGTTCCGCACAGCACCGATGTTTTTTAGGACAATAACCGATTTTGGTCAACCTACACGGAAGCACAACCATGACGAAAATCTGCAAACCAATCGTAAATAGTCTTTTCTGATGGTGATGCATTGTCAAAAGTTGAACGAAACAATTCGAGGCACTGCTGTTGAGTTAGGCCTTTACCAAAATCGTAAAAAATCAGCCAACGAAAACCTTCACATGAAATTTTCATTTGTTCATAAAACTGTTTTTTTTTTAAACGCTCACTGTACCAGTATGAAATGCGGATTTTTTTTCTAAAAAAACGTGTTAAATACGGAAGAATGATAAAAAGTGCTTTATTCAAAGTATGCTCCATCGCTTGTTAAACATTTTTCCCATCTTTCGGGCAATTTTTGAATACCATGCCAGTAAAAATCTTCCCCTTTTGCTGCGAACCATTCATCGAGCCATTTTTTTCACATCTTCGTACGAACCAAAGCGCTGCTCAGCAAGTGCGTAACCCATCGATGCAAACAAGTGGTAATCAGAAGGAGCCAAGTCTGGTGAGTAAGCAGCATGGGGTAGAACTTCCCAGCTAAGTGCTTCCAAACTATCGGGAACTGGTTCTGCCCTTATGTGATGGAGCATTGTCATGAAGAAAAATGAGTGTGTTGCCTCTTTCGGTATTCTGGCCTTTTTTCAAGCAGCGAACGGTTCAAATCGGTCAATTGTTGTTGGTAACGTTTAGTATTAACCGTTTCCCCAGGTTTTAACAGCTCATAATAGATCACGCCCCTCTGGTCCCATCAAACACAGAGCATCGTCTCTCTGCCAAAGCGATTCGGTCTTGCGGTCGATGTGGATGATGCGTCTGGGCCTACCCATGATTTTTTGCGCTTGGGATTCTCAAAATAAATCCACTTTTCATCCTCTGTAACTATACGATGCAAAAACGACTTCCTTTTGTACTGAGCGAGCACACGTGTTTTTCCGGTTCTGAATCTTTCCCATCTCTCGTAGCCGATTGGAAACAGCTTGTTGACTAACGCCCAATTACTCGGCGAGTTGTTCTTGTATTTGCGAATCATCTTCGTCCAACAATGCTTGCAATTCCACATCTTCTTATTTTTTTGGCGGTTTTTCACGTTCCTTGTCTGCAACATCGAAGTCACCACTTTTGAAACGCCGAAACCATCGTTCACACGTATCTCGCGATGGAGCATGTTCACCATAAGCTTCTCGAAGTAATCGGTATGATTCAACAGCAGTTTTCTTCAAATGAAAACAAAAAATTAATGCAGTCCGCGAATGCTCTTTGTTCGGTATAAATTTCGACATATTGAACACAACACTACGCACACACTTTTCCAATTTATCACTCGTGCGCGTTTGACACTTGTTGATGACACAAAATGGCGCAGTGTCAAATCTTTATAGCACAAACTGCGCAGTGTCAAATCTTTATAGCACAAACTGCACTGTTGTCTGAAATCCGCATTTCATACTTGTACACCTGGTAAATAAATTACTCGGTCAGTTTCTGAGTTGCCACTGTTTTAATAATGTCAAATTTTACAATAATGCTAATGCCACATCTCAATAGCGCCACCTAGTGGTCGTGTGTAAAAACTTAAAAGACAACCCCTGTATTTCGTGAAGTAGAAATCCTGAAATGTGAAGAAATACAACAATCTCGAATAATAATTTTTTCACAAATATAATACATTCCTGGACGAGGTGAGTAATAAAAAATGAGGGTCAAAATGTAATTTGATACTTTTTTCTCACAAAACGAGGCAAAAAAATTATAGCCATTTGTTTTAATGTCAGCAGACAGAAAAGGTGAACTCCGATGATAAAGTAAGTTTCTCGACCGAACGCATCAAATGAAAGGTTAACTTTGGGTAAATACGACGAGAAAAATTGCTTGAACAGATGAGAAAGGCAAACATTAAAAGTAATATAAATACGAGGGCGGATTGATAAGTCTGGTAAATTTTTACGAAATGACGGGAAATTTTATTACTAGGCATAACCGTTGGTAGGCGTGATTCTTGTAACGGTTGTGTTCAAAGTTTCAAACAGTTGCAACGCGCAGCTGTTTGTTGGTAGCTAGTATAAGTGATCGGTGTTACATGTTTCGTAGAAATAGACAAGACAAAGTCGAGTATTGTGCAATGATAAAATATTTGACTGCGGCCCAGATAGAAACGGCACTGAAGGAAGAGCTGATGGGGACTGCCCCAGCACTCAAGACCATTTATTACCAGATAAATGAATTGAAACGTGGCCGTACGAGCACCGTAAATGCTGTACGAATACGACGACCGATTGAGTTTTTAAAAACAAGCTAAATAACATTTTTTATTAAAAATAAACATTTATTGCTCAATATAATCTGCACTGAACTTAATACATTTGGCCCACCGATATTATCATTTTTTTATTCCCTCAAAAAAAAATTGTTTTGAACTACGCATAATACACGTTTACAGGAGCACTTTTTTGGGCGCTAATCTTGGTAGCTTCTGCTTTAATTCACGATGCAAGCGCACAGTGTGTGTCGCGTAGAACATGCTAGGTGGACAAAATTCATGTTATGATTTCCAGGAAATCTTATTTGAAAAACGTAAACAACACCACCAAAACCCCGAATTCCGAGAAAAGGTTGTTTATCAAATTTGCAAGTGGCGAGTCATAAGCGTCAGAAGTCAGGTAATGAGTTTAATGCAGCTCTTTCAATCAATCAGTTGCAATTTAGCGACACTTTCGTGCACATCTTATAGTGACATATTGTAATATTGTGAAAGTTTTTGTGATGAATATTAATACTGAAAGTAAGTACTATTTTTTAATGTATTTTTTTAATCAGAATCTATTAATTTGAATTTTTAGTATTTTTTTTAAATAGCCTATATATTTTAGCGTGTTTTTTTTAAAAAAAAAAACTTTGAAAGTTCAGAATATACAGACATTCACCTCTATCCGGGCTAGTTTTTAGATATTACACAGAAATAACTTTATTCTTCGTAAAAAAATACACATATTGTTTAGCACACTTCAGTACAACATTTTTTTTTTTTCTTTTTTTCCAGAACACGTTTACTCTATTTCAAGGGTAGCCTTTTTTGAGGAGTGGTTGAAACACACGAAGAATGAAAAAAAACTCGCGTGTATATGACTTTCTTTCTTCAAAATTTCACTTTGGTGACCTTACTGAAAGCAGCCAAAAAGAAATAAAGTTGAAGATATCCAACTTGTCTAATAAGTTTGGTGCCAAGTGGTTGGCTTCAGGAAAGTCGAAGGAGCGTTTTTTAATTAAAAATAAGAATTGGTTGGATGAAGCGCAGACATACAGTTTACTGCGAGTTCTTTTGCGCCACAACCTTCAACATCAAGTGAGAATGTGATTCCTGCAGGAAGACCTCGCAAAGATTTCGAGGAATCGTCGTTTAAGACGAAGAAACGTCGCGTCGTGGATCTCGTAGAATCCCGAAGTGTCAGTGAATTGGTGACTGCTGCCGAAATTGCTGTGCGTTCAGCAGGGCAAAGGAAAATTGCCAATGTGGTTAGAGACATTAGTGAGAGCCCAGATAATATTATTAAGTCTAAAAATACCAGTTCCGTTAATCCTAGGCAATTAAGTAGTGACGAAGCCTTAGCTTACTATATAGATTCTAAGTCAACAACGCATTCTTACAAACAAACTAGGAAGTGGTCCATGAAGGCGGGGCATAATGTGTTTCCGTCATATTTTAGTTTAAAAAAGTCCAAACAGGCCTGTTACCCTGCAGAGGAGCACATTGCTATAACAGAAACTCGTGCTGAAATAAATTTGCAAGCCTTATTAAATAAAACAGTGGAACGTCTAGTATTAGCACAGAATGAAGTTATCAGCAGTGTGCTCCCAACAAGTTCATCGTTTACACTTGTTAGTAAATGAGGATGTGATGGAAGTTCTGGGCACAGCACATACAAATAGAGATTTGAGAACACTGAATATACGGACGAGTTTCTTTTTGCATTTTTTTTTAGTTCCCCTTGAGTTATAAGATGGGTCCAAAATTATTTGGCAAAATCCTCGGCCTTCATCAACTTTGTATTGTCGCCCAATCAAATTTATATTTGCCAAAGAAACGAACGACTTCACGTTAGTGGAGACAAATAGATTGTGGGAAGAAGTTAATGCTCTTCTTCCAACACTTATCAACTTTGGTGATTCTCAAATCTCTGTAAAACACGAACTTTTGCTGACAATGACAGACGGAAAGGTGTGTAACGCCTTAACGGAAACTAGTTCATCCCAAAAGTGTTTCATCTGTGGTGCCACCCTCAAGACGATGAACGATGACCCCGCGATGTTTAACAGCAATCAAGAACATTTTGGCTTTGGTTTACCTACACTTCATGCTTGGATTCGTTGCTTCGAATGTCTTTTACATATCAGTTACAAGTTGAATATTAAGAAATGGCAGGCTAGAAGCAACGAAGACAAAGCAGATATCAAGGTTCGTTCCGAGGAAATCAAATTGAAATTTAAGAACGAGATGGGACTCATTGTAGATAAACCAAAGCCAGGATTTGGTTCTTCAAATCATGGTTATACAGCCCGTCGCTTTTTTAAGAATGCTGAGATGAGTGCTCAGATCACAGGGTTGGATGTTACAATTATAAAAAAGTTTGATGTTATTTTGAGAACATTGTCTTCTAGATTCGAGATAAACTTAGTTGAATTCAAAAAATTTTGTCTTGAAACCAGAAAACATTATCTTAGTCTCTATTCGTGGTACTGTATGCCTGCTACTGTGCATAAAATATTAATTCACAGCACAGAAGTCATCAAAGCGGCATTGCTTCCAATTGGGCAGCTTTCCGAAGAGGCTCAAGAAGCACGGAACAAAGATTGCCGCAGATTTAGGAAGTACAACACCCGCAAGTGCTCGCGTGTTGCCACGAATAGAGACTTACTGTGCATGTTAATTATAACATCTGATCCTTTGATCAATAGCCTTCGAGAGATTCCCAAAAAAAAAAGCCGGAAAAAATATGTACAGATGTATTAAAGTTAATTGTAAGCCCTAGCATAGAAGAGTCAAGATTGGAATCGTCATCATATTGTCGCACAATGCCACAAAATGATGACGATTATACAGTAAACGACTCATCAGAAGATTCTGATGATGATTATTAGGTTCAGCTACTATTTTTAGTCATGTAGTGCTTGTACTAAGCATGTAAACCTTGACTTGTGAATTTTTCTTTATCAATAAATGAGTATTTTTATTTTACATATAATTACAGTCAGTGTCATTATGCTAAATTTATTACAGAGCATTTATAACTATTTATTTTAAAATCAAACAAAAACAATTTTTGACTGGAATTTTCAAAAACAACCGAACAGCAAGAAATATGTACCTTAAAAAAATCAAAAACATTTTAAAATACCAATTACTTATGTATGTATAATGCACAAGTTACCTACCTGAAAGGCAGGTATTATTTGAGTTTATCCTTTTTGTGTCAATAAAACTAAGTAATATGGATTAATTGTTTTATTTTTAATTGACAAATGCAATAAATGATTTTTCATCTGGTTATTATTAAAAATAATAATACAGTGTCTTTCATTTAGTTGCACATTCAAGTTTGTAGAAAAATTCGTGCACATACGCAGAATATTTTGTTTTTGTTATACAATGTTTTGTGCAGCTGGACAAAAAATACAGGTAAGCGAAATGCAGCTAAATGAAAGACACTGTATTATACTTTTTAATTCTAATAACCATACAAAATACCCTTGCCCTTTAGTTCCGTTATCTACCTGCTAAGCTGATGCAATCCTACCGCGATATGCAAGGGTGGCTGTATTACACAAATTTTATCGATATTGAGTACCTGCGGTAAATTGTGAATAAAACCCACATTTATTAACCGATTTTCATGATTAATACCTTATTTTATTTTCCAGATACTCAGCTGTCAGAAAAATGTATAATATTCTGTTTTTCTTTTGTTATTGCGCTTTTTTACCGAAAAAAAATAATGAATTTTACACGAAAAAATTTTTTTTCTCTCCATTAATTTCTAAATAACTCCAAAACGATAAAAGATAGAATAAAATAATATTCAATCAACTTTAATAAAATTTTGTTACGCATTTTTTAATGTTTTATTTATAAAAATCTGACAAGTGGTTCCCGAGTTATCGTTAAATATGTCTGCGTAGCTGACTAATTTAGGGGAAAAAAAATTAGCCACGCCCATAAAAAAAACCAACGCGATGAATTTTTTCTTAAAATAACTTAATATGCTTAGAATATACATAAACAATTGAAATAAGTGAAAAAATAATTTTGTCCAGCTAACTTGTACTAGTCGACACACTGTGAAGCGGTTCAATAACATAGAGTCATAATAGCAAGTTACTGTTTTACCCTTTCCCAAATAATGAATCATGATGATACCCGGTGAGCCCAAAAAAATAATTGCCATAACCCTTCCAGCCGATAAAACTATTTTCACTTTCTTCGGTGCATTTTCACAATTCGACTAACCCACTGTTTTGACCGTTTCTAGGATGTAATGGCGGATCCACGTTTCATTTACAGTCACAAAACGCCAGAAGTTCGTCGAATCACGCTGTAACTTTTCCTAACACGATTTTTAAGTGTCCTTCCTCATGAGTTTCGCGTCTGGAATCAACAAACTCGGCACCCATCGCGAACTCAATTTTTTATATATTATATATACGGAGATGGTTCGATAAGTACTCATGTTAGGATTGAAGAAGCCATTTTTTTCAAAAACAAATTTTTTATTGTTCAACATAGTCTCACTTTAGGTATATACATTGTTCCCAACATCCTAGCCATTTTTTTAATTCCTCTAAAAAATAGGAATTGTCCAACACCCCAAAATACGCTTCTGTCTGGGCGATGACTTCCTCATTTGAGTTGAATTTTTTCCTGCGAGCCATTTTTTCATGTTTGGGAACAAGAAGAAATCGCAGGGAGCCAGGTCGGGCGAATACGGGAGGTGCAGCACCAGTTCATAACGCAATTCATGTAGTTTGGCGGCGACAACTCCGGATGAATGTGCTGAAGCATTATCGTGGTGAAATAGTACTTTCTTCTTCGCTAAATGTGTTTCCTTCAATTTCCTGTCGATCGTTATTCCTTTCTCTAAAAAGTCAATGAGTATGATGCCCTCTGCATCCCAAAAAATCGTCGCCATAACTTTTCCGGACGATGGGACTGTCTTCTTCTCCTTTGCAGCAGATTCACCGGAAGCAACCCACTGTTTTGATTGTTGCTTAGTTTCGGGTATATAATAATGAATCCAGGTCTCATTGACGGTAATAACTCGACGTAAAAAATCCTTCTTAGCTTAAATTGCTCCAAACACAGCTTCGAAGTTGAAACCCGTACCCGCTGGTTGGCAGGGGTCGGCATCCCCCTTTTAACTAAAGGGTGCCAATTTTCATCCATACAACATTTTGCGTGCCGACATAGGTGCTTACTACAACTAAAATTAACAAAAATTAACTTAAATTAACTTAAAATATTGCTTTTAGAAGGTTTAATTACAAACAAATTTTAACATTTAACAAATAATTTTATTATACTAGTCCTAGGATCTAGTGTGAACCCTGTGCTTAAAGTTCTTTAGAGAGTTTTCTTATATCCGGTTCATGTCTGGTTATTTTCAGTGTCACACATGCTTCCGAGTTGTCTGTTGTCAGCCTGCTTCGGTACGGGTTTAAAATCATTCTCATATGGGAAAAAAGTTGTTCACAGATATAGGATGATCCGAAAGCTGTAAGCATGGCAAACGCTACTTTCTTAAGACAAATAAATTTCTTTGGTAAACTTATCCAACAACTTAGTATCTCGTTTGAATGGTTCTGGCAGTGTTCCATAACTCGAACCTTTTAAATTCAATGTATTGAAGATCAAAATCATTAATGTCCATCGATGAGAAAAGAGATATGTCAAAGCAACTGCTGGAAAAACCCATTAAATCTGGTTTGATTAAAAAAGCGAACATAGGACCATGTTTATCAAAATCCTGACCCCTCTCGATAAACTCCTCTTTTAAATTAGTCATATATTTAAAAATTTCGTCTATTAGTGCACCATCGTCGACACTGGATATATAAGTTGTTAAATTTGGAAAATATTTATATGTGTTTGTAGTAATATCGCTGATAAATAAATCTATTTTTAATTTGAATGATTTCCAGGATTCGTATAAATCCAGAACTGTTTTGCCTGAACCTTGTAACTTTAAGTTGAGTTCACTGAGATGGTTTGTAATATCAGTAAGAAACATTAACATCCAGATCCAGTTCTTATCTTCTAGTTCAGGATAAGCAACCACTTGATTTTTTTTCAACAAGAACGATTTAATTTCGCCCAGACATTGCACAAATCTAGAGAGCACTTTACCACGGCTGAGTCAGCGCACATTATTGTGCAATGGTATATCTGAATATGCCCTTTCTAATTCCTGCAGAAACGTCTTAAATTGTCTATGGATCAGTGAAGAACGACCGACAATGTAGTTAACTATTTTAACCACCCTATCCATCACGGATTTTAAACTTCCAGCGGAGATATAAGCGCAAAAACTCTCTTGGTGAATTATGCAATGAAAAATCAAAACTGATCGACCCATGCGTTCAATAAGAAAGGAAACAAATCCTTTATGTCTCCCAATCATAGCAGAAGCGCCATCTGTCGTTACGCAATAACTTTTATTTAAATCGATGTTCCACTTTTCAAAATGTTTAACAAATTCTGAAAATATATCCTCTCCTCTTGTAGTTCCCTGCAATGGGAGCAGACAAATCAGCTCTTCATACACACTGCCATCATCGAAGTATCGCGCAACGATTGCCAGATGGGCAATGTCATTAATATTGATACTTTCATCCCATGCTACAGTAAATACAAAACTCCGTTTGATAGCGTCTCTCTGCTGTTTTTGGACATTTTGTGTCATTTCGGTAATTCGTTTCTCGATGGTCCGCGCTGATGCCGGTATATCCCTAATCCTGGCCAATATTGTATCCTTATTGGGCAAGTCGTCGAATAAAATCTCGCCAGTACTCAAAAACGTTTGCTTTATAAATTCTCCGTCAGTGAATGGCCTACCCTTTTGTGCCAACGATTGTGCAATTTTGAAACTGCATTCAGTTACCTGATTTTTTCCTTGGAAAACTTTGCTAAAGAATGTTGACTGTTTCTCGTATTGTTTACTTGCTCTTTGTATTGCCTCCCTTTTATTAGCGTTATCTTTAAATGACGATTCATGTTTTATCTGGAAATGTCATTGAACACTAGATGTCCGGAAAACTATGCTTTCCCGATATAGGACACAAATGGCCCGATCGTTTTGCTGTACAAAACAGTAATCTGTTGTCCATGAAGTTTGAAATGATCGAACGTCTACCTTCTGTTTCTTCGCGGCCATAACGCAACGTAATTTTTTAATTTTTAAACTTTTCGACGACTATTGACTGGAACGGATGTTACTTCTATATTAAATGATCCAAACGTGTAGCCGCTTGCTATATATAGAAAAATAATGTTTCCAGAAAATTCCAATAATTACGTTTATTAAATTTCTTAGAACAAAAATTATTATCTACAACCCGCCCATTGCAATCAAAGGGCCGCCTAGAAGTTAAATCTAACAAAAACTAAAGTTCGGCAATATAAAAAGAGTTGCGGCGCGCGTCGGAACAATTGAAGTCAAGTCAAACAAAAACCGCCTTATAGCTGCTCTTGTGATCTGAATTGAGGACGTTTATTTGTGTTTTTGCCTAGGCTTATATTTTGAGGCTTGCCGTCTTTAATACTTCCGAAATTAAAGCCAAACCAATGCATTCAGTAGAATTATGAATTACAAAATATATATTTTGTTGTTTTTGGTAATAATACCTAGTGACCTATATAATATATCGTTTTTGTTTGTATCGTTAAAGCAATACTGGCTTCGATAATTTACTTAATTTCGAAACATGTCACAGATTACAGAATTAATGTGTAAATTTGGAATAGGTACGCGTGCCATACAAAATTGCTTGGCGTGCCAGATATGGCACGCGGGCCATAGGTTGCCAACCCCTGGTCTAAGATGAACAATTGCGACACCCATAGTGCCGACAACTTTTTCATAATCAGTTTATCATGTACAATATTAATTACCGTTCAATCATGTCGTGAACTTTTTCAATTATTTCCTGGGTAACCACATCTGATGGGCTTCCCGGGCGACGTTCGACCACGTTTAAATTCGTTGAACCAATATCTGACTGTTGATGGCGAAGGGTTCCCATAAACAGCATCCAATTTCGCATTTATCTCCTCATACGTTTTTCCATCCAAAAGCAAAAAGCAAATCACTGAGCGGTACTGCATTTTTTCCATCATAGCGACAAACATGTTACACTACTTACTGAAATGGCTGCCAAATGTAAGCTAACCTATGAATCATGAATGAAAATATCAAATTTGTTGGTATCATCTATCAGATGACAGCACGCGATGGTAACATCAACCTGCCTCAGCAACACCATCTGTCTTCAAACACTTATTGAACCACTTTCGTATGTATCCGTTCATACAGTGTGTCCCAAAAAGTTTTATACAAATGGAGAAAAAGTTTATCCTACATATTACAAAAAAAATTTTCCATCCATAATTAAGCACCAAAAGTTTAAAATATTTGATGATATACAGGGAAAATAAAAAATAATGATTTATAATGAAAAGTAAAGTGTGTTTAAATTTAAATACAGACCAAATATTACCAGGTGTACAAGTCTGAAATGCAGATTTCAGACAACAGATGGTGCACCAATGCAGTTTGTGCTATTAAGATTTGACACTGCGCCATTTTGTTGTGTCATCAACAAGTGTCAGACGCGCACGAGTGATAAATTGGAAAAGTATGTGCATAGTGTTGTGTTGTTGTGTTCAATAGGTCGAAATTTATATCGAACAAAGAGCATTCGCGGACAGCATTAATTTTTTGTTTTCATTTGAAGAAAATTGTTGTTAAATCATCCCGATTACTTCGAGAAGCTTATGGTGAACATGCTCCATCGCAAGATACGTGTGAACGATGGTTTCGGCGTTTCAAAAGTGGTGACTTCGATGTTGTAGACAAGGAACGTGGAAAACCGCCAAAAAAATACGAAGATGTGGAATTGCAACCATTGTTGGACGAAGATGATTCGCAAACACAAAAATAATTTGCCGAGCAATTGGGCGTTAGTCAACAAGCTGTTTCCAATCGGCTACGAGAGATGGGGATGAGAGATTCGGAAGACCGGTAGATGGGTACCACATGAGTTGAACGACAGGTAAATAGAAAAGCGCAAAAACACGTGTGACATTTTGCTCGCTCGCTACAAAAGGAAGTCGTTTTTGCATCGTATAGTTACAGGGGATGAAAAGTTGATTTATTTTGAGAATCCCAAGCCCAAAAAATCATGCGTAGACCCAGGCGCACCATCCACATCGACCGCAAGACCGAATCGCTTTGGCAGAAAGACGATGCTCTGTGTTTGGTGGGGCGAGAGGGGCGTGGTCTATTATGAGATGTTAAAACCTGGGGAAACGGTTAATACTAAATGTTATCAACAACAATTAACTGACCCATTTGAACCGTTCGTTGCTTAAAAAAAGGCCAGAATACCGAAAGAGGCAACACCAAGTCATTTTTTTTTATGACGATGCTCCATCACATACGGCAAAACCAGTTCCGAACACGTTGGAAGCACTCAGCTGGGAAGTTCTACCCCATGCGGCTTACTCACCAGACTTGGATCCTTCCGATTACCACTTGTTTGCATGGATGGGTCACGCACTTGCTGAGCAGCGCTTTGGTTCGTACGAAGATGTGAAAAAATGGCTCGATGAATTGGTTATAAAATCAATCAGAAAAAATAATAATATACAGGGTGTGCCATTTAAAAAATTTGAGATTTTTCAATTTAAAATAGACGAAATGTATAAATTTGTTTTGAACATCCTGTAGCATCTAACTCAAATTTCTTTACATATACCTTTTTTTTCCATCTCTATAGAACGCTCGTACCCATTATAAGTACTCCACCTTCAAAAACAATGGCGCTTCTGGCAATTTTTACAAAACTGAAACCTAGTATTTTTTTAAAAAAATTGAAATATTAGAAAAACTACTAGGTTTAGGTATACAACATTATTAATAAAAAAGTTATAAAATTTTATGCAGAATTTAAAAATAAATTAGAAAATAGGATGTTCCGTTTAAAAAAACATGTTATATCGGCCACACTTTTTTGAAGCACCCTGTATACTCAAAAATAATTTTAAACTATGCATCTTAAGATTCCCTAACCCCTGTATTTAACATTTTTTCGTCATTCCTGAAACAAATGAGAAAATGAATTTACTTTATCGTTGACTCACCCTATACAGTTGATTGCGAACCACCGTATTTTCTCGGCAATTTTCTTTGCGACTGCCCAACTTTGTCTTTTGCGCTTGACAGAAGATTTTTCGTTGTTCTTCTGTTAAGAACAGGTGGCCGACTGAATTTTTTTTATTTTCTGGTTCACGCAAAACACGAAATATGGTTGCGCGAGATATTGGCTTATCTTCAAACGCTTCGAGAATTTGCTTCATGGACAGTTGTCCAAACAAAGAAATAACACACTTTCGTAAATCCAGCTTGTATGACATTTCCAATGCGAATAATCAAATGCGCAGATTTTGAAATCACAGTAGAGGTACCGTTAAACCTTCAGAGTAAACATTGCTATCTGCCAATTGTTCAGCATTTATCCAAACGCCTAAAATTAGTTTCAAGACTAATGAATCACCCTTTAGGTCTCTTAATTCTTGAATCTGCCGTAGCTATTATTCAATCATATGTATTCTCTATTCTAGCTACTCTATACTCAAGAGAACTTAATTAATGAAACAATTAAAAAATCATCCATACCATTTAGTTGATTATAGACCATAGCCCTTATTAGCCTCTTTAAGAACATTCACTCTTTTAATAGGTTTCATTAAATGATTTCATCTTCACTCACCCAATCTTTTATATCTGGGTGCATTAATCAATTTTCTAGTAATATATCAGCGAAGACGAGACATTGTTTGAGAAAGAACCTTCCAAGGTTACATACTAACAAAGTCACTTTAGAGCTGCATTGCAAATGGCAATATCATTCCTCATAATTTTGAGGAAGTTGGAACACAACCTCATACCACTATAATCAAAGTTTCAAAACACTATTTTGTCGTTTTGTAAACACATCCAACGGACTTCTCTGAGTTTATGCGTTTTGATTTCTAATACGATAAAATTTTAACGATCGAAAAATATTGTAATTAATATTTTTAAAAGTTAATAAATTATGTTGGTAAACAGAGCGGCTGCTTTACCCTGCTATAAATAAATTTCGTTTTAGGACCAGAACATATTTTATCCTCTACCACTAGACTAAACTCAAATAACATATTAAAGTAACATGCGCTTGCCAATTGCAATAACAGTATCGTGGGTATTAATATTAAATTATAAAATTAGAACGCCTATTTATAAAATTACCACTTAAATGTTCTAGTCTTTTACCATGTCAATTTAAGACTACGAATAGAACGGAAGTTATTTACAATGATCCTATATCTTCTTTTTCTTCTTCGCGTGGTAGGTGATATGCTGTACGTCAACGATCACATATCCATTTCAGCTTTCATCATTTATCACAAATAGCTAAGACGTCCTCCTCAGCCCGTCTGAATATGTTGTTCTCGATGTGGCCAGTTTGCCTTTCGTTCTTCCCTTGCAGTATAAGTTTTAGTATAGAGTACTGAGGTACTCCCAATATACACTATCCTCCATAAGTGCATTAGGTTGTTTTGACAGTCTCGTCTTTGTTTCTCCAGGCATCTTCTACTATACTATAATATTCCGATTGAAATTAATTACCAGAATTTCAGAATGTAGTCGACTTCGAATTTTCTTATTTATTATTTTCTCTTGCCATTTGCAGGTTTTTTTATTTGAATATCTTATCTCATCTTTTCCTTTACTTTTATTAAATTTTAACAATGTCTGTTCGACGTATCCTAGTCGTCTGGACTTATTTTCAACTAAAGTCACAGTTTGCGAAATAGTTTTTACGATCTTTTTTTGGTTTTTTCTATATTGCTATTCCTACGCTAAGCAAAGTCAGCTATTTAAATAAGTGGTGCCCGAATAATAAAAAGAAACATACTCAGCAGTGTTCTGTATAACTGGAACTCACTCTCTACGACGTATAAGATGTCATCTCGCACATATAGGTTTCAGCAAAAAGAAGCTATCACCAAAAGGATGGTACATTAGGAAAATTGTCTCTCTCATCCTAGAATCTGCAATAAAAGACCGTTTTTTACATAGTGAGAAAAAAGTAGTGGCCACGAGTTTAGCATGTAACCACGATCTGAAGTCGATAAGGTAAGATTGTTTTGAAAAGTCAAAAATTTAGTTAAATAGTTTTATCACCAAATGGTCCGATCACCAATTTTCTTGTTTCAATTTATTACATCAGCTGAATATAGCTATAGGGGACTATTCTTCTTCTTCCTGTCCCATGTATTCAAATACGTCTGTACCATTTCTTCAGTTTATATTGAGGTTGTTATTCTCTGCTAGTCGAAAAATGGACGCAGAGGAACTGGAACTCCACACCAGTCCCTGATATTTCGAAGCCACCAGTGCTGCTTTCTACCGGGTCCTCACCGACCCTTCATTTTTCCCTGAAAAATAATTTTGAAATTGGGTAGCGGTCACCTCTTAGTATATGTCCCAAATAAGACTCCTTTCTTTGTTTCACGATATTAAGTATATAATTGCCATTTGAAGCACTTCGATATGATTCATCTCATTTTTAACGACCATGTCTTTACAACATATAAGAGGACCGGACAGATAGCATTTTGTTACTCGTAGGCAAAGGGTGACTGGCAATTATCTTTGAAGCAACATATTTTTCAACTTTAGAAAGGTATCCTTTGCTATACCAAACCGTCGTTTAATCTCCCCATCACAATCCCATCGTTCGTTGACGACAGAGCCAAGATATCTGAATTTATTAACCATCTCAATCTCTTGATCTTTTATAAAGAGAGAGATGCATCCTCTTGGGAGTGTCTACTAATCACCATCATTTTGGCTTTCTCAATATTATAACAGTAATTGATTTATTTTTTAATAACATTATTATTTATAAAATAAATAATGTTATGATCTTTTAATTTTCAATGCCATAATTGTGAAATTGTCTTGGTACGAGTCACGCAATTTTTTTCTGCTAAAATAATTTGTAATAATAGAAACAATAATTTTTCAAGAAAGTTCTACAACGTTTGACAGAAAAATACACATTTTAACAACTGTAGATAAATGAGTAAAGTATTACTTATTTTAATTGAAACCTGAATATTTTTTGCAATCATCAACACCAATTGCTAAACCTAGTGTTTTTAGTGTTCTGTCTGTCTGTCCGTCTGTCTGTCTGTCTGTCACTGATTTTTTCCGAAACTATTTGTCATAGAAAGTTGAAATTTGGTAATAATATAGGAATTGATGGCTTCATCAGAGCCGTGTAGTTTTGAAAGTTAAATTTTGACTTAAGGGTTTAGTTTTGGGGGGTGAAATCGGAAGTGAAAAAATTTATTTTTTTACTAGGTCATCGAGTGTGGTGTCAAATGAAAGCTTGTGAAAACACGAGTAAAATATATATATATATATATATATATATATATATATATATATATATATAATGTAATACTTGCGCACACTTTTCTTTGCATTATTTTTAAAAAATCGCGAAAAATCGCTGTCCCCCACCTTATATCGAAAAGAACTGATCAAAAAAATTTTGAAAAAATTCTGGAATATTCTCCACGGGGTGTAGATTGAACGAAAATTATCACGAGTGCATTATCTTTAATAATTTATCTGGTATATAAAAAAAAGCAAAAAATTTCAAGGTCATCAGTTTTCAGTAAAGATTGAATAGAAACTTTGTTGAAAACTTATTTGGGGTGTGTTTTGTGAAGTCACTGCTCATTTTATACCACCGTAACAATTTTTTTTTTTAAAAGCAATCAACGTACGGAACACTAATTGTGCAAGTTCAACTTGCACTTGACCGTGTATTTGTTCTTACAATATGACAAGATCAATAAGCAAACGGAAATATGTTTTGTCCACGGTCTCCAACAAAACAAGCAACAAGTCCTGAACAGCTCTAACCCTTTGTTTGGCAAATTGATGAAAATACCTTTAGGTCCTACTTTTATAAATGTCATATATCATTTTTTATGTTAAAAAATGGACTAATAAATGTGTTATAATTAATATTATTAAGGCAGATTATTCTAGAATTAATGAATATTACTTAATATGCATTATCTATGGATTCTCCCCTTTATTTAAGTAGAATTTTACATATATAACATAAGAATATTAAACGACTGTTAGGATCTTCGTACATACCTGTCCGTAACAGGTATATGTATATGTATATATATATATATATATATATATATATATATATATATATATATATATATACATACATACAGGGACATTTTTTAAGTGTCTCACCTAATACCAAGAAAATTCAGTACCAAACTTAGTTTTTTATGAGGAAGTCAAAAAATTTGTCGCTTGTTAAATTTAACAGATTACAAAGACAACTAGGATTTTTTTTAAATGTCACCCTCTACATATGAAACTGAACAAGCTCTTTATTATTTGAATTAATAATTTACAAGGTATATTTTACAGGTTTTGGACTTATAAATACAGGGCATTTAGGCAGTGTAGTATTTTTCAAGATCTAAGAAAGTGATTTGGCAAATTGATGCAATAAATACATTAAACGACCGTTAAAATCTTCGCACGTACCTGGCCGTAACAGGGTCGTAATTGATATATACATAAATATATATATATATATATATATATATATATATATATATATATATATATATATATATATATACCTCCCTTTCAATCTAACATTTTATTGGCTGCTTCGGGTTTAGAAATATAAAGAATATTCTTCATTTTATCTGAAATAGTGTAACTAAGTTGGGAATGTGAAATCTTTGGCACAATGATACTACTCAGTATATATCACCACTACACCAAACACTTTATTTTTGTACTCGACGCGCGTTTCGCTAACCATGTTAGCTTCATCAGGAGCGATGATTGACTAAAGCTAAACTACAAATCTATCCTATTTATACTTAGCCTAACCCTTGAACTACTCAAGCGGAACTAATGACATAGGCAAGGCCATCAATTCCGGTCAAGTAACCAGTAGAGGGGACTATAAGGAACAGGCCCTCTGTCTTTATTTAAACTACTTTTACATTTTATGATTTCCATACTTTCGTATGCGTTTAACAATCTCCTATCAGATACAATTTTTATTAATCTTAGATTATCTAATGTTACAGTACGATCAGCTTCAAGGGCATGTTGGGCAATGCTAGACTTTTCTGTTCTATTGTATTTTAAGTGTGCTAAATGTTCTTTAAATAGTGTTTTAATTGACCTTTTAGTTTGCCCAACATACTTTTTGTCACAATCATTACAACTAATTTCATAAATTCCACTTTTCTCACAATTAGGGATCTTATCTTTGAGATTTCCTAAGATATTCCTCAGATTGTCTGATGACTTATAGACTAAGGTGAGGCCTACCTTATTAAATACCTTATTGAGTCCCTTGCTATATTTCGGATTATATGGTATGGAGGCATACTTGGTGTTATTTTCTTCGCAGTAGTTAAAGGATTGAAAAAGAAAGATGTCTTCTACTTAAAAGCGGATAAAGGAAATAAGGTTGTTATATTGGATAAAAAAGATTATTTTGAACGCGTAGATAATCTTATCGAATCTGGCCCTTATGAAAAGGTAACAAGAAATCCATTACCGAGAATGATATCAGAGGTTAAAAATTCTTTAAAAAAATGTAAGAAACTTGTCTCCGACTCGCTAAAATTTAAATTAAATGTGAGTAATCCGACCATACCAAAATTGTATTGCTTACCCAAAATTCACAAACCTGGAAAAGCAATGCGACCCATTGTTTCATCGGTCGGATCACCCACATATTTAATATCCAAATGGTTATCAAAAGAACTTGAAAAGTTATCATGAAATACTTTCGCAGTGAAGAATTCGTTAGAATTCATTAATAAAACAAAAAATCTAGTTCTTAATGAAGGTGAAGTCTTAATTTCTTTTGATGTTAGTTCTTTGTTCCCAAGTGTGCCAATTCCACAAACTTTACAATATCTCGAAGAATTACTTAGAATGAATGACTTTGAAGACGAAATTATTCGTGAATACTTAACATTATCTAAACTTTGTATGGAACAAAATTATTTCCAATATAACAATCAATTTTATGTTCAGAACGAAGGAACGGCTATGGGTAATTGCTTATCACCTTTCATAGCCAATTTATTCATGAGTAAGTTTGAAATCGAAGCCAGTCAAGAATTCGAATATTTCCCAAGGGTATGGTATAGGTATGTGGATGATATTTTCGCGATTTTTAATACAAATAAAGCGAATATTGATGATTTTGTATCTAAATTAAATAGCCGGTATGATTCCATTAAATTCACTTACGAAGTTGAGAACAAAGGAAAATTGCCTTTTATCGATATTTTAATTATTAAAAATAATAATAGATTAGAATTTGATATCTATAGGAAGGACACAGTAACAGATAGATATATTCCTAATGATTCATTTCATTGCAAACAACATAAATTAGCCTCATTACATTTTGTCTCCATACCATTTAATCCGAAATATAGCAAGGGACTCAATAAGGTATTTAATAAGGTAGGCCTCACCTTAGTCTATAAGTCATCAGACAATCTGAGGAATATCTTAGGAAATCCCAAAGATAAGATTCCTAATTGTGAGAAAAGTGGAATTTATGAAATTAGTTGTAATGATTGTGACAAAAAGTATGTTGGGCAAACTAAAAGGTCAATTAAAACACGATTTAAAGAACATTTAGCACACTTAAAATACAATAGAACAGAAAAGTCTAACATTGCCGAACATGTCCTTGACTGATCATACTGTAACATTAGAGAATCTAAGATTAATAAAAAATGTATCTGATAGGAGATTTTTTAAACGCATACGAAAGTATGGAAATCATAAAATGTAAAAGTAGTTTAAATAAAGACAGAGGGCCTATTCCTTATAGTCCCCTCTACTGGTTACTTGACCGGAATTGATGGCCTTGCCTATGTCATTAGTTCCGCTTGAGTAGTTCAAGGGTTAGGCTAAGTATAAATAGGGTAGATTTGTAGTTTAGCTTTAGTCAATCATCGCTCCTGATGAAGCTAACATGGTTAGCGAAACGCGCGTCGAGTGCAAAAATAAAGTGTTTGGTGTAGTGATGATATATACTGAGTAGTAACTGAAATAGTGTGTATTATAAGGTTCAATAGTATCTTAAAATGTCCGAAGCCCTTTTCATCAGAAGCTACAAATGTTTGCCCGTTGAGACAAAAGTGATAGTTAAAAGTGTTTATTTAAAGTTAGTGGAGTGAGGCCACGAAAAGTACTTTTCATTGATGGAGACATCAGCTTTAACAAGCATCCCTGAAAGTACAGTTTGGAAAATTGTAAATAATTCGATAGTGTCTAAAAAACACGAAAAGACAAAGGTGTGTCGAAATGTATTGATTTCTGTCAAGAAGACTTAATCCACCGCAAAATTTATGAAATGTATGCAAACAAAAAGTTCCTGCGCTATTGTCACGGAGGCTGTCCGTGGCGTATTCTACGTTGTTTGGGGTTTTTGTTCAAAAAAATAGACAAAAGGCAAGTTATAATGGAATCACGGCGCTTACAACAACTCAATCTTGAAAAAATAAATACAGCTAGATCGGAAAATCGAACGATAATATATCTAGATGAGACTTGGTATGACACTCACGACACACCCAGTAAAGGATGGATTGATAAATCCAAAAAATGCCACACCAAAGCTCCATCAAATAAAGGTAAAAGAATAACTATTTTGCCTACGGGTCTATTTCTAGCAGCCAAGAATATTTCAGATTCCAGCTTGGATTACCCTGGTCAACAAAAAAAAGAAAATTGCTTGTTTCCTGTGATTTTTTTTTTTGTTTCTATGTCAAATTGACGCGTATTTTTTAAATATGGCAACAATTTTTCTCTAACAGCTTTTGTTTTTGAGTTATAGCTAACTACCTTCATTTACTAATTTTACTTAGATTTTCGTTTTTTATTGGGCACTAAAATATATTTTGTTGCTGTTTTAGATATGGCTTCGTCAAGAAGATGCTGTGTGCTTAATCCCGATTGTTTTTGCTATATTTGTGGTGAATATATATTTGCGAAATATCGAAAACCTATATCGGACTTTGTGAAAACTGCGTATCATCAATACTTTAAAATAAAATTGTGTAATCAGGACAAGCCATGGGTTCCTCATATTATATGCCAGAAATGTGTGGTATGTCTACGGTTATGGTCCAGTAGAAAAAGAGATGCAATAATGTTCGTAACACCTCGAAACCATCATGACGATTGTTACTTCTGCGTTGTGAAAATAAACGGAATTAACCCTGGAAATCGAAGTAAGCGGTCATATCCTAACTTATCTTCTGCTCAATGACCTCAATTAAAATCACAAGAGGTACAACCCAGCACATCTAAATCTTCTGATGACCCAAATCTCTGTGAACCCGAACGAAATACATCAAGTGAAGACTCTGATTCAGACTACAAATGTAGCCTTTCAGAACCTCAACCATTTAATCAGAAAGAACTAAATGACTTAGTAAGAGATCTGATCTTACCAAAAGAAGCTTCTGAAATTTTAGCATCTCGTTTAAAAGAAAAAAATTTGCTTACTCCGGAAACCAACATTACATTTTATCGTACCAGAGAAAAAAATCTGTTACCGTATTTTTCTCAAGAGAAGGATTTAGTTTTTTGTAACGATGTTGGTGGTATTTTGCAGCAGATGGGATTAAAACAGTACCAACCTAGTGATTGGCGTCTTTTCATAGACAGCAGCAAAAGAAGTTTAAAGTGTGTTTTGCTTCATAACGGTAACAAGTACGGATCTATACCTATTGCACATTCGACGACTTTAAAAGAAGAATACGTAAATGTTTCTAAGGTTATGGAAAAAATTAAGTATCAAGACCACAAATGGGTCATTTGTGTTGATCTGAAAATGGTTAACTTTCTTTTAGGTCAACAAGGGGGGTACACAAAGTCCCCTTGTTTCATGTGTCTCTGGGATAGTCGTGACAAATAACACCATTGGTCACAAAAAGTTTGGCCAGTGCGGAAAGAGCTAAAAGTTGGTACAAAAAATGTTATAAACGTGCCTTTAGTTAGCCGAGACCGCATCATACTTCCACCACTTCATATTAAACTCGGCATAATGAAACAGTTTGTGAAGCCGCTTGACAAAAGTGGCGAATGTTTTAATTTTCTTTCACGCAAGTTTCCAGGATTAAGTTCAGAAAAATTGAAAGCTGGTATTTTTGATGGGCCACAGATTAGGCAACTCGTGAAAGATACTAATTTTGTCAAATCAATGACTGAAGTCGAATCCAAAGCTTGGAATTCATTTGTTTTTGTTATGAGTAGCTTCCTAGGCAAAAAAAATCTGAGACCACGTCGAGCTTGTTAAGTGCATGCTATCGAACTTGCAAGAGCTAGGGTGCAACATGAGCATAAAAATCCACTTCCTGCACTCGCATTTAGACCGATTTCCACAAAACCTGTGTGATTTTAGTGAGGAGCAGGGTGGAAGATTTCATTAGGATCTTCTGACAATGGAAGAGCGTTATCAGGGGCGGTGGGACTCACATATGATGGCAGACTACTGCTGGAGTTTGCAACGAGATCTACCTAAAGTCGTTCATTCAAGGAAATCTTATAAAAGATCATTTGCTAGTGTTCAATAGAAATTTTGTTAACACACTGTATTATTTTTTTGTATTTTTTTGCCAAAATAATAAAACTGTATATTTCAAAAGGTAAAGCTGTTAGCAATCTCCCAGTATTTTTTTCCTAGTCAGGGCCATAGAAATACCCAATAACAGAAAAAAAAAAAATAAAGGAAACAAGACTTGTGTTGACCAGTGTTATCATTGTGATACAACCGCTGAAGTTTTTGAAGACTGGCTTCAAAACAAATTAATGCTGATAGTAGCGATAACGAAATTGAACTAGATATTAATTAATAACTAAAATTGTAACAAAAGTACGCGAGGACACTATACACTGTTGTAATATATTTGTGTACAGTACATAAAACATTAAAATTCAACTGTCTTATCACAATAAAATTTTAAACAAAACAATTATACAACCAGGTATAGTGCGGCCCTGCACGATGCCTTGTCATTAAACATCCATAAATTAATCACTTTCGAATCTTGTTGAATTCTGAATGGGTATAGGTGGCTAAGTCACTTTCTTAGATCGTGAAAAATACTATACATATATGTAATAATCACCCAAATATTTGTAAAAGTTGTTTCTCCCATTATTCGCAATTTACCGTGATTTCGCTATAAATACGTGTACAGAAATTTTTGATGGTACTTACCTTAACTCCTTCATGGAAGAAGCAATCCATTATCCTAATCAAATGTTGAAAAGGCAGTCCTTGGAATATCCACCATATCCAGTCCATATACACTCGCTCCGCCCGTCCTGCTGTGCAGTGTCGCTGCAAGTGCACGGCTGCGCCTTTCTGAAACAAATGTCAATAGCTTAGAGAAAATGAAAAAAAAAAAACCTGGTACTGCACATATAAAGTTTAATATCGGTTAGTGTTTCGGTAATCAAGTTAAAATTTACACGACTGTTCGTTAAAACGCACTGTGACTTCTACCACTATCAATAGGCATGTAATGGTAGAAATGCCACAAAATAGCTGATATAATACTAATAAATGTTGCCGTTTTAATAGCAAAAGAAATACAGCTGGCGCTACTATTTTAGACTATTTCCGAAAAGTTCGATCTGTCTTCTGTCGCTCACCCATCTCTGTTTTCTTTGTGGTATACGCTTCATAATATCTGTGGCTATAATTATTGTGTTTGTTATTTTGTACGATATTCGAACTTCCAGCATGGCCCTTTCCATTTCTCTCGGTACTACTCTCAATTTGTTGACAGAGTGTTTTGTCAACGTATCGGCACCACAGGCTAGCACAGGTACGATGCATTATTCGTAGATCTTTCTCATCACACATATTGGCAAATTCCCTTTGAAGATGTTCCCTATTAGTCCAGTAAAAAAAGCATTTAAGATTACATAGTTTAGATACAGCAATATTATGATTTTATCCTCTCTGGGGTATCATCAGGAGTATTGTCCTGAGTTTTAGACTTTGAAAAGCATGTGCTTTTTTGTTTATAAACAATTTAAGTTTTCAAAACGCGTTTTTTGAGCTTAAAATGTGTGAATAACTCCATTTATATAAATAGGATCGACACACAAAAAAACAACCTCTTCATAATGAAATTTCCAACAAATCCCAACAAATGGTTTTAAGTTTTTTATTGTACAGATCGACTAACTGAACCGATATGCCTTTTATTATAGCAAAAATACCCTGAAATTTTTGTACAAAAATATTAAACCCAGTGGGCACAACTAAATTTGTTATTTAAAATTTGAATTGCCCGCCATTTGGTCCAAAATGAGACATTTTGTTTTAAATGACCGAAAAAACGCACTTGTTATTTGATTAATAAACAAATGTAAAAAAAAAACGGTCAAAATGACTCCAAAAAATTTTTATCTCATCTGGTAGAGAATCGCGATTAAAAAAACAAAAAATTCATTTTTATTTACAATTTTTTTCAAAATGACCGAAAAAAATATTTGTTGGTATTTAATTAAACTTCTTCTTCTTCAGCCTTTAACTTGCCCACTCCTGGACATAGGCCTTTCCTAATATTTTCCATTTTGCCATGTCTCGTGCTTTTTGGTGCCAGTCTCTACCAGCTATCCTCTTGATATCATCTGTCCATCTCAATTGGGGTCTACCTCTACTTCGTTTTGTCTCCCTAGGTCGCCACTGTATAATTTTCAGTGGCCATGTTTCATCTTGCTGTCTTGCGTCATGTCCAGTCCATTGCCACTTCAGCTCGGCAATCTTCTCTGTAACATCCGTAGCCTTTGTTCTTGGACGGATCTCTTCATTTCGAATCCTGTAACTCAGAGACAACCCCAACATTGACCTTTCTATTGCCCTCTGCATTACTCTCAGTCTATTAGCGTTCTTCTGCGTTAGACACATTGTTTGCTTTCCGTATGTTGTTACCGGTAGAATACAGGCATCGACAACTTTCCTTTTTAGATTAATCGGGATATTACTATCTCTCAACACGAAGGAGAGTCTTCCAAATGCTGTCCAAGAGAGCTGTATTCGCCTGGTAACCTCCCTGTACTGATCCTCCTTCCCTAGAGTGATTGAATGGCCCAAGTAGCTGTATTCACTGATATTCTCTACGTTCTAGTTTTCAATCGATATATGTGGGTCTTCTAGGCTCATTATTTTTGTTTTCGAGTAATTCATTTTGATGCCAACGTGTTTCGACTCATAACTCAGTTGTTGAAGCACTGATTCAGATATACCCCGTCAATTTTAATTCCTTTATTTTCCCATGGTAGTTTCTTAAAGACATCCTCGAGTACAAGTGTAAATAATTTTGGTGATATAGTGTCTCCCTAACGAACGCCCCTTTCGACTTTAATGTTATTGATTTTCGTCTCTTCATCTATCTTTATATGAAGCGAAGCGTTTTTGTAGATATTTGATTAATAAACAAATGTAAACAAAAAGGTTAAAATGACTCCAAAAAAATTTTTTTAAATGGCATCAGCATTGAGACCTAAATTTTTTTAAAAAAAAAGATCCATTTTGGATCAAATGGCACTTCAAATTTTAAATAACAAATCAATTGTGCTATTCTGCTTTAACAAAAGGCACATTTTCTGAAAATTTCAAGCCATTCAGGCCAAAAGAACTATAAGGATCGATTGTAGGTTATTGCAATGTTCAGCAAAGTTACTCGTGTTTATGCAGAGAACATTTTTGTTGAAGACAGTTATGCTAAAATATGCACGGTTTGTGGGTTAAATGTAAAAAATGGCATTGTTTCGGGCTTTCTGCACTAAAAACACCCCGAAAGAGTGAAAATCTGGCCTCGACATGTTCACAAAAATTGTGTATTTTAGTGTGAAGAACATTTCGTCTGAAGATTACATTGAGAAATTTCCAATAATTTACGAGATATAGCCGTGCAAAACCCAAGCTCGAGCAAAAAAATTGATGATGGCAAAAAAAAAATTCGAACTAAACTATCAAAACCCAAATAGGGTTTTGATAGTTTAGTTCCAACTAAATTCTGACTTCCAGAAACTGAAGTCAGAATTTAGTTTACATTCGATGACCTCGAAAATGTTGCACAGTGTTAGTATACTTCTTTAGTAAATTCTTCGACAGGAGAAAATTTAACACAATAATAGTAAAATAATAACAGGCAATATGAAAAGATAAAATTAACAATAACAAAAACCGTGTAACCCAGTAAGTAATAAAATGCATTTTCTATAATTTGTGTTATTAATAGTACAAAAAAGATAAAATATTAGTTATGGTATGACTTTAACAATAAGCAACAGGTGTTCTACTCTATTATTTAATTTTTTCCTCCGTGTTTAACACTGTCTTATATTCATATCGGAGTTTTTTTTTTTAAATAATTCAGGTTCTAAACTGGCTCCAATTGAACAATAACATAATTGCTGTGTTGTCACCATTTCGAACGCCTAGCGAGTAATTCGTAGTCCATTATTAGAACTCATTAACCGATATAACGCGCTCGTAAACGGTATTCTATTACCTTTATGCATACTTTAGCGCCCATTACTCGAACCATAAAACCGCGCTACTACAAAAGCCGCCTCATGATCATTAAAACTATAATTAGTATCGACAGATTACCTATTGAGTTACTTTATTGTTGTACAGAAACCGCAAGTTTTGTTGAGACGTTTAAGGAACACTGACAATTAGAGATGAGCGATATTATCATATCTGTGACTTAGATAGACACCTACGAGCCAATTGTTCGCTAAGCGACTCTAGTCGTTTTTAAATACTCGCTACATACGCAGATTTCGCAGATCCGCCCGACCTGAATTTAATGATCGGCGACGGCGCCTATCGTCTCATTACAGACAACGGTCGCAGTCGGCCGACGACTCACAGGTACACGATATTGGACTGTCGCGGCGCCGTTGAAAGGTAAAACGCCGTTAGCTCAAATAACTACAAAGTAAAATTTTGGTGTATAAATATTTGTAAATAATTTGGTAAATACTTTATATACATATATTTAGGTATAAAGATTATAATGTCCGTCACGTTTGCGGTGCAATTTTAGAACGTCTGTTTTGCGGCGCTATTTTGCCCCTTATGTATATCTTAATTTTGAGAATGGATTGAGTGGATATTAATACTGTTAGAGGACAGAATCAAGATATCAACTAGCTCGTTTTTTGTTTTACTGGTGGAGAGAGAATTTCAAAATGGATTTTTGCAACATACGAGGTTTAAATTCGAACATAAATTCAGTGCACCAACACCTGCAATCAAATAAACCTCATGTACTCGCTCTCTGTGAAACTAAGGTCAGTTCATCGACCAGCACAGTAAACTATCTTTATCCTGGGTACGATTTCTATTCCCGATTTAGGCGTAACTTTGGAATCTGTCTTTATGTCAGAAGCGACCTCTCTTGCCAACGAGAAGAGGCTCTGGAGCCCCCCCAACTTTGATGTTATGTGGTTAAAAATAACGACTCAACCAACCACAAGGTTCATCTGTATCCTCTATCGACCACCAAGTGATACTAACTTTAGAACACTTTTCGCTTCTCTTGCAGACACCATCGATCATTTACAAATTAACTATCCAAATGCCGAAATTGCCATCCTGGGCGACTTTAATGTCCACAACATCAACTGGCTTAAATATTCAAATACTACCGAAGAACAAGGTCGTGAAGCCGAATCATTTTCAATCAGTTGTGGCTTGACTCAGCTTATTGATCGAGACGGAGAGTTCGCCAGTCTTCTTGATCTGTTTTTAACCAACAATCCGGAGATTTACACGGTCAGCGTAAATCCGCCGTTAGGTTCTTCCGACCATAGACTACTTTCGACATCGAGTATTCTACCAATCAGTGATAGAGAGGCGCCCAAACTGCGCAAGATTTGGCACTACAAATCTGCTAAATGGGAAGATCTCATGGAATATTTTCGAACTTTCCCTTGGTTGGAGGTTTCCGATGTTATTTTGGCTGGTATGGAGGCTTACATCCCTTTTTCGAAGAAATGCCCTTCCAACGGCAAGCCTTGGTTTGACCTAAAATGCAAAGAAGCTGTTGCTTCTAAACATCTTGCATACCGACAGTGGCGTGAAGATCCTAACACCATAAATCGTAACATCTTTGTCTGTGCCAGGAACAGATGCAAAGAAATTATCGACGAAACCAAGGAGGTACACAATCAACGGATTAGAAACAAACTTCTCGCTTGTCCCGGCAATTCCAGGTCCTTTTGGTCAGTCGCTAAGGCAGTTAGTCCAAATTTCACCAAATCCACCATACCACCACTCACACGGCCAGATAATTCTATTACAACGACACCTGTTGAGAAAGCGAACTTGTTGGCTGAACTCTTTGCTTCACATTCTACTGTCGATTTCCAAGGAAAAACACCACCTACTATTCCCATAGTGCAGTCAAGGATGCCCGATATTGTCTTCAGACAGCGTATCATAAACCGTATTTTGATGAAGCTAGACACCAAAAAGGCTTCTGGCGCTGACGGAATACCTGCCATTCTCAAGACCTGTGCAAGGGAACTAACACCAGTTTTCTGTAGACTTTTCAACCTATCCTACAGAAAGGGAATATTTCCTTCCTGCTGGAAATGTGCCACAGTTCAGCTGATACCTAAAAAAGGCAAGAAGACCTTGCCAAATAACTACCGACCAATCGCACTACTCTCAATAATATCGAAAGTCATGGAAAAGGCTATCAATCAGCATCTTCTAAAATATCTTGAAGGATTCAACATTATTAGTGATCCCCAATATGGCTTTCGTAAAAATAGATCAACAGGAGATCTTCTGACTTATGAAACACATGTTTGGAACAACGCAATTGAACACTTAGGAGAATCTCGAGCGGTTGCTCTTGACATATCCAAGGCATTTGACCGTGTTTGGCACGATGGGCTGTTGGCTAAGTTACGTTCTTATGGTATGTCTGAAAAGTTCTGTTTGTGGCTCTCATGTTTCCTCAGAGAGCGTTCTTTACGAGTGGCAGTCGACGGATTTCTTTCTAACACCTTCACTATCAACGCCGGTGTGCCCCAAGGTTCCATATTATCTCCTACTATCTTCCTTATTTATATTAACGATCTGCTGGAAAAGACCGAGAATCCAATCTACAGCTTTGCAGATGACAGTACACTTATCTCTTCATTCACTTTGAATGCTCGGACATCGACTACTCAGACGAATATCCGCAGACAGCAGGAAGTCATTCAACTTAACAAAGACCTGGAAGAAATTCTATCTTGGGGTGACAGTAACCAAGTGGAATTTAACGCTACAAAAACCCAGGCGGCAGTTTTTTCTAAAAAAGTTAACGTTGCAGAACCCGACATAGTTATGTCAGGGCACTCCATCCCTCTAACATCGTCACTCAATCTGTTAGGCGTTAATTTGGGAGCAAATATGTCCTGGCATGAACATGTTGCAGGCATAGCAAGGAGAGATTCTCAAAAGTTGGGAATATTGTTTCGAACCAGAAAGCTTTACACTCCACAACAACTGTTAATTCTTTGCAAAGCTCAAATTCGACCAACTATGGAATACTGCTCCCATGTTTGGAGCTCCGCTCCCAAACATACACTGCATTTGTTGGATTCTATCCAGAGAAGAGCTGTTCGTCTGATTGGACACCGGAACTGACCGACGGCCTTGATTCGCTGGAACATCGAAGAACGGTTGGTGACTTGAGCCTATTCTACAAGTACTTCATGAAAAGTGTTCGAAGGATGTGGCCCGCTTAATTCCTCCCAGAGCGGTGCATGTTAGGAGTACACGTCGCGCTAATACTTCACATTCGTATGAGGTTCAGCTTGTTACTCCTCGTACAACGCTTTTCAAGCAGTCTTTTATATGGAGAACATCATACCTTTGGAATAGTTTGCCCAGGACTGTGTTTCCCATCGAGTACAATCTACGGCGATTCAAGAACAACGTGAATCGCTTTCTCTGCACACGTGTCGCTCCTGTAGCGCTTTAGGGATTTCCTGTAGCACGTGTGCTAGACCCATAAAAAAAAAAGAGAACATGGATACGAGATAATTTTTGTACGTCTTTTGAAAATAGTCTCTACAGTTCTTTAAAACTTCGTTGTACTGTTTTTTTGGGCACCATTCATTTTAGAATAAAAGGAATCTAATTTCAGCTCAAAAATGAAAAAATACTGAAGTTGTTAAAATAAAACTGAATATGTTACAACCTGAACGAAAGAGCGGGTAGTTCAGTAAAAGGCTGCATTAATAGAGGGAAAAGTATATCAACAAAATAAAAATTCTTGCAGTTATTACACTCTTTAAAATACATTAACTAAATAAAAACCCCTTAGGCCATGAGAGTGTACATATTTAAACTAAAGTTCTATGAATTACTGATCCTAAGTGTAAAAAAAACAAAAGGCTTAAAAAACACGATCTAAAAGTTTGTAAAATTACCTTCGCGGATTTCACGTGTTGAGTAGTCGTTGGAAGCACCCGTTGTAGGCAGGAAGTGAGATATTTAAATTGGTGTGCTTATAACTTACTGATTGGCTTCTCCTCGTGGGTTTTCCATAAGCCACTTGGCCTCTCCTGATGAGATTCTCATCAAAAATAATGTCTCAGCCACTGCTCTCCTATTCTTTCTTGGATAGCTAATCACTTTTTGACCCGAAATGCCTGAGGATGAGTAGGATATTTTAAGAACGGAAGAAGGCCTTAAACTTAAGAGCTAGAAACGACACCCGCTTGGTGATAAAAAACCGTTACTCATTACTGCATCACGGAGAAAAATAAAAAGCCACTACGGCGTGCTGGAGAAAACACCACTACGGCATACTGGCGGAAATTTCATATGGCCGTTTATATATCTTTTGCCCCTTCTTCAAAGTGAAGTCTTTATAATGGCTCACTTCCGGGAAATACGTTAAGTCAGCAACACGTTATACACGGTTGAGTTACACTGTTCAAAAATTTAAATCACTGTTTTAAGTTATACTGCTGAAAAATTGAAATCACTGCCTAATCGAAAATATAAAAATGTAATAAAATATAAATTATAAAAAGAAAAACAGTGTTGTAACATGATCTTAAAATCTAGGAAAAAATGAATATTACAAGATGTTAATAAAAAAAACTAATAAAACAACAAATTCTAAAAATGGACTTGGAATTCCAACCAAAAACCTTCAGGAAGGCCTCGAAAAACGACTCCCGCTGAAGACAGAGATATAACAATGTCCAGCAGACGTAATCGCCGCCTAGCCGCACCAGAAATCACGGCTCAAGTTAACCTGGAGCGGCCCATCCCCATCTGCGTGACAACCGTGAAGAACAGGTTAGCAGAAGGTGGACTACACGGAAGAGTTGCAGTGAGGAAACCACTTCTTAGGCAAGTGAATAAATGATTAGAATGGGCCAGAGAACATGAAAAATGGACATCAGAACAATGGAATTCCGTCCTTTGGAGCGACGAATCTAAATTAGAAATTTTCGGTTCAAATCGAGTTTACGTACGGCGGTCAGCTGGAGAGATGATGTTGGAAGCCTGTCAGTTGCCTACAGTAAAACTTGGTGGAGGTTCAGTAATGGTTTGGGGTTGTTTTGGCAACGGTAAAATTGGAAAAATCTTTAGGATAGAAGGAATCATGCGAAAAGAACAGTATCACGAAATTTTGCTAACTCAAATGCTTCCTTCTGGAAGAGATATTTTTCAGGGGAAATTTATTTTTCAGCATGACAACGACCCTAAACATTCTGCTAAACAAATTAGAGAACTTTTGGACCAATGAAAATCCGATGACGTCTTGGAAGTGATGACTTGGCCTCCACAATCACCCTACCTGAACCCCATCGAATTGCTGTGGGACCATTTGAACAGGTGTGTTCGAAAACTCAATCCAACATCAGAAAATAACTTGTGGGAACTTTTACAAGCAGAATGGGTTAAAATAACCGAAGAAACTCTGAAGAAACTACTGGACAGAATGCCGAAACTCTGTAAAGCGGTAATTAAAAACAAAGGAGGTGACATAGATGAAAAAAGTCCTGGAAAATCATGAATATTTTTCTGATTTTCTAGATTGTAAATAATGTAAAAATAATTAATAATTCATTGAAATTTAAAAAAATATATATTATCTGGGTTTTTGTTGTCTTGGGACTGAAATAACTAGGTAGACAAATACTTTCTGACGGTACTGTATAGGGAATAACAGTATACATACCTCAAAACATCAAAAATAATGGGTCATAAAATTGGCTGGCTGTGACAGGCACCGTTGTGGATCATTAAGCAGTAGTTTCAAATTTCCGGAGATTTCGGACGGGAGTAACGCAGCGACCTAAGTCGCCATTAAAAGAAGCTGTGACTTATAAATCATGGTCGCAGGTATACCTGTGACCTAAAAGTTGCTATTAATCTCATCGCTATTGACAATAAAAGAAAAATTTATAAATTTTGTAACATCGCCGGAAGATACAACAAACTGTATCTCTGACTCAAACCCAAAACATTAGTTAAGATCTCATGTACTGATCCATGTGAGATGCCTATAGCCTCAGCTACATCATCCATGGTTAATCGACGATCTTCCATTACCATATCTTGTACTTGCACCACAGTTTCTCCAGTTGTTGCAGTTTTTGGACGTCCGGAACGTGGATCATCATTGACACTTGTACGACCACGTTTAAACACTAGAGTCCTTCTATAAACAATTGGAAATGAAGAAGTAGACTTCTTTAACACTTTCACTAACTTAGCATGGATTTCAATTGCCTATAAATCATCCAAAACACAGAATTTTAGCACTGCACGCTATTCGATTTTTTTCCATTTTTTAAAAATACTCTTTTACGTCTACTTTAACCGGCTGATACACCATGAATGACTTGACGAATTAACTTGAAATTTAGGGTGTGTTCATATGACAGATGAAGGTTCAAAATAGTGTTCAATAGTTGGTTCAAGTGATGCTTCATAGGTGTCGCTTTCAAAAATTATTGGCTGACCTGATATATAAGATGAATAATTCGAACTATCCATTAGTCGCTGAGTAGCCAAGGCGAGCGAACGTACAAGGTAGAAAACATGACCAGAAATGTTGTACTTGGGCATGGAGACTTGTCATTTCTACTCACTTCAGAAAGCCTTGATCAGGATTATGTTGAGCGATTTTACTCATCTTGAATTTACTTCGCGATGAATTAAAGACGAAAGATAAACTGGATCTACTGGATAAAATGAAGTAGGTATAAGTCTACAAATAGACGATACATGATGAACCACAATAACAAGGCAAAATATGACTTTAATACAGAAGAAGAAATCATGGAATTTGAAGGGACCAGCAAAAGCGCAAACAAAGAGTGAGAAGAACTGTAAATACCAGAAAAAAGTTGTTTTTCGAAATAAACAGCTCACTTATTAATTTAAACATGACTGAGGTGCCTTATTCAAAAGTACAGTAACCGTACCAAAAAGGAACACCCTCGAAGGCGCAGACTTGTGATGAAAACAAACATTACACCATCAGAACAAGGTACAGTTGTTCCTCAAAGTACTGGACAGCATTAACAACAAAGACATCAAAGCAGGAACAAAATAAAGTACAAGGAGACCACTTCAGAAGTTCAAAAAAAAAAATTACTACTTCATAATACCAACGGCTGCCTTTTCAGCTGATTGCAGGAATACAAAAGCTCTCAAAATGTACAGTATCATAAATACATGCTCTACAAAAGAAAAATCAGTACACGTCGTACTAAGAGCAGTCCTTGAGATCGATCACTATTAATATATCGATATTTACCGATAGTGGAAATAAGTGCTGTCTATCGATCTATCAATAACTATAGATATATCGATAAGCTAGCCGAAAAGACGAGCATTTAAAGTTTATTATATGAAAGGGTGAAAAATTTGAACCATCGGTCATCGATTTTATGTTAATTGTATTGGAAAGGGTCTAAACTCTTAGAGTTTCAGTCCAACGAAGGTTTACCGGTCTTTTTATAACGTCTGGTTCAACAATGCTGCCAAGTAACCATCTTTTTTCCAGTTACATAAGTTTAATTAATAATTAAAATATTTTCCTTAGGTAACCAGGTTTTTAAGCAAAAAAAACAATAATAACTGTTGTTAAATAAGCCCATTGTGACAAAATATATTTGATGGGAAATATTTCTTATAAAAAAAGATCAAGCTTGGAATGGAATCTTTGTTTTGTATATTTCGGCGTAGTTGTTTAAATTAAAATTGCGTTCACAGCTGCATCAAAAGCGTGCAGCCAATAACCGGCATCGTGTAGGTTATCACCCAGAGCGTCGCGCAGTCTATTGTGGAATAGAACGTTTTATTTACTGAAACGGCAATTTCGTATTATTGCTAAGTATTCGATATTTAAAAATCTAGTGATTATTGGCATATGGGATAAATTTCAGCTTCGGATAGTTAGTATGTGATATTCTCATTGGTTAATTAAGCACTGTACTTTGAATATGGTTTGTTTATGTGGCTTTAAGCGGCCCATAGACGGTCAATATTATTGTGCAGTATGGATTGCACAATATTTTGATAGCTGCTCATAGACTTTCAATATTATTGCACAATAAATAGAATCATATGGAGGCGATATTGATGGTTGTGCAATATTTTGTGCAATCACCAGTACAGACGTACAATGTGCTTGGCAATATTGTCAGTCCCCGCCGGTATTGTGAAGTGAAGGCATGTTGAGTGACACTGAACTCTGTTGTTTAATTGCTGTGGGCGTTATTAGTGTGAAAAAAAGAAAAAGAAGACACGAAAGAAATAGACCAAACAGTAGTTTATTGATAGGGAGAAGCACACCCACGAAAAATTACTCAATGAAATCAGAATGTGTGAACCGAATGATTTTCGCAACATTCAACATCCTCTGCACCTGCACCACTCTTTTCAGCATCACCAATTCGCTTGAGTTCTTTCCGGAAGTTTATCCGCAAAGAATTTATTTTTTTGACATCTTGCTTCTCGGCATCCGGGTATTTTTCGCGATATTTCTCTACCAGCACGTCATATTGCTCACCTTTTTTAAAGCGATTAGTATAATCTTTGCATTTAACATCCCATAGAGCCGGAAGTCTATGGTAAACATCGATAAATTCCAAAATCAACTGTTTATCCAATTTTTTATCCGCCGTCACGACGCGTTGGATACCACCTGTTGATACCGACTGACGGGATATTGCACAATTCTGCCCACAGACGGCACAATATTTTCCAGGTTGCGCAATATATTTCAACAAATTTTGATTTCGTACAATCTATTGCACAACCTTTCAATACTGTCTACACACATTCAATTATACTGCACAAACCCAATTATTGCGCAATAATATTGACCGTCTATGGGCTGCTTTAGATGGTTTTTAAATTGAAAAAGGTAAAAGTCTTTGAACTTATGACAATACAAAGTAAGATACTTTTAATTTTAAGCACAGCAGCATTGCGACAGTCTGAGATATTATCAAAAACCGATATAATTGAATTTGAAGTGTATCTTTAATATAACAATGGGCGAACATGTTGAAAAACCATAAAACTTCAGTATAAATTTTTTCACTAGTTGTTGAGAATTGCTTCACTGTTTTTCTGCAAATGCTATTAATATAAGGATTTATTAGCTTCAATATATTAGTGATTTTCATAACACCCTGTATATAATATACGAAAATAAATGATCTAACTTTCATGCGATATTCTATCATGAGTAGGTACACCATCTAGCTAGGTTTTCCACTATATTTAAGTAAAATTGGTTTAGAAAAATAACATGGCAAAAACGAAATGCAATTAGGTCACAGAAGAGTTTTTTTTATGGGTCTAGCACACGTGCTGCAGGGAAGTCCCTAAAGCGCTCCAAAAGCGGCATGTGTGCGGAAAAAGCGATTCACATTGTTCTTGAATCGCTGTAAATTGTACTTGGTGGGAAACGCAGCCCTGGGAAAATTATTCGAAAGGGATGATGTTCTCCATATAAAAGATTGCTTGAAAAGCGTTGTACGCGGAGTAACAAAAAGTGTAAATTCAACGATATAAATCGTGTACTACGTTCGACTAAAACCGTAACTGGATACCCGGCACAAGCTACAAATTAATTTTGTCAATTCTTTTCCAAATATTTACCTGGGACTTCCGAAAACTAATTTCTCTCAGCTGCCACTAAACCCAGTCCTGATTCAGAATTTTTCAGTGATGCAAGTTGGTAATCGAAAATTATTAAATTATTATAAATATAAAAACACAAATATAATTGAATAGTTTTACAGTGAGTACAGCATTCAATTTGCACTAATTATCAGTACTAACGAGGATAAATTTGGTTTTCACTAAATAAATTCAACGTAATTTTTTATTATGGTTTCTCGTAGTGCGAAAACTACCCGAACCCTTTCTGTTTCAAGGCAAGGAACTCTTTAAAAATAAATATTAATTATACAGCTGCTCCAGTTTAACGTGAATTAATGAAACTTGTTCGTTATTCGATTGCTAATTCCATGGTTAATTTGTTTATAAATAATAATAGGCGAATAGAGATCACTCGCGTGATTAAAGTTATTAGTGTTTACGAAAAGCCTTGTTGACGACGTGTAAATTTGGTAATGATATCGATTATGGAATTGTTTTCTGGGCAGTGCACGTGGGCTTCAGGAAAATGCCTTTATCAATACAAATACGGCACGTTTGTAGAGGTAGCAATTCACGTTGGTCTTAATCGCAATAGGTTATACTCAGATGGAAATACAATTCTGAAGGGACGAGGTTATCCATGTCACCTTGAAAGGGTGGTTTGAGAAGTGACAAGTTGAAGCTTATATGAATTAGACTTATTTCGTGTCCAATCCAACATTATAATAACAAAATGAAATAGAACAAAGCAATACATGCACAGTAGACATAGCACTTAAAAATACTTGTATAAAAAAACAGATTATAAATAGACAGATTAAAATATGTATATAATGATAAAGACTTAGTCACATAATCGAACACTTATTAACTAGGTTGGGAATGTGGAATCTTTGGCACAATGACACTACTCAGTATATATCACCAGTAAACTAAATACTTTATTTTTGCAGTCGACGTGCGTTTCGCTAACTACATTAGTTTCATCAGGAGCGATGATTGACTAAAGCTAAACTACAAATCTACTCTATTTATACTTAGATTAACACCTGAATTACTCAGGCGGAACTAAAGGCATAGGCAAGGCCATCAGTTCCGGTCACGTAACCAGTAGAGATGACTATAAGGAATAGGCCCTCTGTATTTATTTAAACTACTTTTACATTTTATAACTTTTATACTTTCGTATACGTTCAACAATCTTCACATACATTTTTAATTAATCTTAGATTATCTAATGTTACTTTAGTCTGTAAGTCATCAGACAATTTGAGGAATATCTTAGGAAATCCCAAAGACAAGAACCCTAATTGTGAGAAAAGTGGAATTTATGAAATTAGTTGAAATGATTGAGATAAAAAGTTGTTGGACAAACTAAAAAGTCAATTAAAACACCATTTAAAGAAAATTTAGCACATTTAAAATATAGTAGAACAGAAAAATCTAGCATTGCCGAACATGCCCTTGAAGCTGATCATACTGTAACATTAGATAATCTAAGATTAATTAAAAATGTACCTGATAGGAGATTGTTGAACGCATATGAAACTACAGAAATAATAAAATGTAAAAGTAGTTTAAATAATTATTCCTTATAGTCCCCCCTACTGGTTACTTGACCGGAACTGATGGCCTCACTTCTGCCGTTAGTTCTGCCTGAGTAATTCAGGTCTTAGGCTAAGTATAAATAGGGCAGCTTTATATTTTAACTTTAGTCAATCATCGCTCCTGATGAAGCTAACATGGTGAGCGAAACGCGCGTCGAACGTAAAAATGAAGTGTTAGGTGTAGTGGTGATATATATTAAGTAGAACAGTTAATACATTAGATCATAGACATCATACTGTGTGGCTCCAGAAATCTGCACACGCCAGCGCTGTCAAATTGAAGGCCGCTAGATCACTTTGTCGGCTTGAGTGTTGAAGTGCCAGACAATTTAGTAGATGACTCATAGTGTGCTGTTGTCGACATGAGCAGAGAATTGATCCATCCTGGTAGCTCCACCTGACCTGGTTAACAGCACATCTACCAGCTTGTGCTCGAAGACGGTTTAAACTTCTCCAGATTTTCCATTTCTCGTCCGAACCAGGTGGTAGGTCCTCTTTAGGTTCTAGCAGCAGATCCTTATCTTTGTCGATTAACAGCGGTTTCCATCGCGCAACCCTCCTCGACTGTATTGTTGAAGTGAATGGAGTCACAGGAAAGGAAACTCTTGAGCGATTTCAGTCGTGCTGCTGAGGCAACCTATCCAAATATTTGGTATCGTGGATCTAGCAGTTTTCTACGCTCAGATTGACTGGCAGCGGCTAGCCGTACAGAGGGGGTAGTGATACCACTTAGTAGATACAGTTGGTGTTGGTTTTAGGCAACCTGTAACAAGCTGGCATGTGTTGTGCGACATCTAGCTTAGAAGCATGAGCTGATCGCTCCCAGACTAGAGATGCATATTCAGCAGCAGACTAACATAGTGCAAGGGCACTGGAGTGGACAGTGTGTGGATTGGCGCCCCACTTAGATATTACAATTTTTTGTAGAAGATTATTCCTAGTGGTTACCTTAGATCTCGTTCGCTCTGCTTGAATGACAACGTTCTGTCTACAGTAACGACCAGATACGATGGTTGTCTGCCGGGATTGGGCAGAAGGCCGTTTTTGTTATAGTAGGAGATAAGCGATTCAAGGCAGTTCGTTAAGGCCGCTCTACCACCAATAAATTACCACTCTCAGTGGCGAGTGCTAGGTCGTCCGCGTAAAAGAATCTTCTAGTATCTGGAAAGGTTGACTGATCATTGGTGTAAATGTTAAACAGAGTGAGCGCAAGCATACTACCGTACATACGAATTAGATGAATTAGTGCGACGTATATTCCTGGCATGCATCACTCTGGAAAAAATCCAGTAGGTTATATCAATCGAGCGCATTTTATGAAAGGATTTACAGAAAAAATTCAAGCCGCCAAGTTTCCTTTAACGTTCTCATGAATCAAGGTGTCTAGCAAACTCCGGGGCTCTCATAGATAAACCTAGAATTAAAAACTATTGCAGGCTTTTTAACACGAAATAAAAGAGTGTAATTTTCTTTTATTGGCATAGCACACGTGCTGCAGAGAAATCCCTAAAGCGCTACAGGAGCGTCGCGTGTGTGAAAGAAGCGGTTCACGATGGTCTTGAATCGCTATAAATTGTACTTGGTGGCAAATGCAGTCCTGAGCAAATCATTCCAAAGGGATAACGTTCTCCATTTGCGTCGATTCGTAACAATTCACCACTACACGCCTCTCCAACAGTCAGTGCGCAGAGTGGCGGGAACCACGTGAAAGCCGACCGAAGTGTCCAACAACGCAAACATCAGCTGGAAAAGTTTTGGCAGGTATTTTTTGGAATTCGCAGAGAATAATACTGATCGACCATCTTGAGAAGGGGTGAACAATCATCGGAGACTATTACGTTGGTTTATTAGATTATTTGAATGGTGAAATAAGAAAAATAATGCCACATTACCGAAGAAAAAAGTGTTATTTTACCATGATAATGCACCAGCTCACAAGTTCTTAAAATCGATGGTGAAATTGGACCAAGTGAGCTATAGATTGGTTTCTCATCCGGCGTATTCACCAGATTTGGCCCCCAGCGATTATTTCCACTTTGCAGAACTTGATAAATTGTATTATATGAAAGGTATCCAAATGTAGGAACATCGCTGGAATAAGTGTGCAGTGGCGCACTGTGCAACTTAAAACTCTACCTGCATTTCAATTTTTAAGATGACTATTTTTACAGGAATCAGCGACCTCAGAAACATATTACCATGAGCAAATTATCGAGATTTCAATGTACAGGGTGGTCCAAATTGGACACTTTTAAAGGTAAACCCCTTTCTCTAAAGGACGAAAACTGATGTCGGTGTCTGAGGCTCAATTGTTATGATAAACTCAATGGTGAAAACCGCATATCGATATCTAGTACCGTTTCAGATATACAGGGTATTTTTCAAAAATCTGCATTTTGGAAAATGTTTGTAATTATTTTCCTATTGAAAATTTTTGATTTCTGTAAAAACATTCTCAAAGCACTTTTTCACGTGGATTTCAACATTGCAAATTACATTTTTTTACAACTAATATTTTAATAGTTATTAACGCAAAAATATATTTTTTAAATGGTATACCCTGTATATTTTTCCTTATCGGAATAGAGCTTTAAATTATCATTCTAAAAATATAGCACATTTTATATTTTGCTTAAATCTACTTCAAAATATAAAGGTTCAATTTTTTACTTCAGGATACAAACATTTTTCCAAAATGCAGATTTTTGAAGAACACCCTATATATCTGAAACGGTACTAGATATCGATATGCGGTTTTCACCATTGAGTTTATTATAAAAATTGAGCCTCAGACACCGACATCAGTTTTCGTTTATCTTTTTTAGGTAAAGAGGTTTACCTTTAAAAGTGTCCAATTTGGACCACCCTGTACACACAAAAAAGTTCATCGCCCAAAAGAGTATTATTAAAAATAGAGACCTTATTCGTCTTTCAGCCAAAATAAAAAAAAAATAAAAAAAATTAACAAAAAAGTTGCAAGTACAAGTTGAAGCGCTATGTCTGACGAGTATTTAAAAAAATTAAATTATTGCAATATCTTAAAAATTGAAAGGCAGCCGAAATTTTGAGTTGCACAGTCCCACTGTGTGGCGGACTGTGGCTCCATGACGTAGTATTTGCTTGCGGTGCAGAAAGTCTCTAGTTCCAATGCCGGCAGATGGATATAATTTTATTTAAATGGCGTTGTCTAAAAGGTGACATGAAATACAAAAATGTATGTTTTGGCACTTGGACAACGTTGCCGGGTATTACGACGTCCGCGCCGATATCCTTAGAAAATGAAAAAGGGTAAAATCCCTACTCACGCGGAGAGGTGACGAAAAAAAAATCGCTGTTGAAAAATAAAACCAAATTTTGGCACAAATATTGTTTTTGGTCAAAAATCTCGGGATTTTTTACCGCATGTAGTTATTAAATTAACTCCGCCTGGGACGGCTGTAGGTGGATTGAGTAGCTTACAGTTGTCACTGCCGGTCCCAAGCCCGGACAAAGGAGGAGGGTTGTAGCGGTAGGCCAGCTCCCTACCCTACGTAAAAAAAGCCTCTGCTAAAAACCTAATTCAAAGCCTCGGAATCGAACGGATATACGAAGACGAAAACAGCAAAGAAGAAGGACAACGATATGTGGTACATGGAACATACAAGGTCTGTCCAGGAAAGTAAATGAAGTTGTAAATGAATTAGAAAATCTTCGAGTCGAAATTGCAGTACTGACGGAAACAAAGAAGAAAGGAAAAGGCTCCGAAAATTGGGGGCATTACGACACTTTTATAGTGGAGTGCCCAAACAATATAGAGCAAAACAAGGAGTATCCATACTAATACACAGAAAACTGAGGAAATTCATAACCACCTGGAAACTGATTAGTGAAAGAATTATAAAGATGAATCTCAAAATACTAGGTAATAACACAACCTTACTGGGAGTATACGCTGTCAATGCCGATGAACGATAACTATCGGGGAATAACGGTTACAGGATCTATTAGCAGAATATACAGAAAAATACTTAAAAATAGAATAGAAACGGAATACGCGGACGTAGAAGCTGAAGAACAGGCAGGCTTTAGAGCAGGAAGATTCACAATAGACCATCTCTTCTCACTGACACAAATCCTAGAAAAGAAAACCACATTTGATCAGGAAGTCCATGTCTTGTTTGTTGATTTAAAAAAGGCCTACGACAGCGTGCCCCTAATGAGATTGTGGGAAACACTACAACAGAGTAATGTAAGCACCGAAATAATTAAAGCCGTAAAATCCTTATACCAAGACGCAAGAAGTACAGTGAAAACCAAATATAGTATAACAACAGGGTTCCAGATCACAAAGGGTCTCAAACAGGGCTGCTGTATATCCCCAACGCTATTTAAAATCTATTTGGAGAGTGCACTGAAGAACTGGAAAAGGAAATGCAGCAGTATGGGATTACCACTGGATGACGATACTACATTGTACACGCTATCATTCGCGGACGACCAGGTAGTAGTCGCTCAGGACATCGATGATATGGAATACATGACACGAAAACTTATGGAGGAATATGAAAAATGGGGCTGAGAAGTCAATATTAAAAAGACCGAGTACATGTGCGTCGGAGGACAACAGCAGGACTTGAAACTGGCCACAGGACACACCATCAAACACTGTGCCAGTTATAAGTATTTGGGAACGAGAATATCTAGGGACGGAACACTGGAAGAAGCAATATTCGAGAGGAATATCCAAGGAAGAAAAGCGATTGCAATGCTTAGTAGTATACTATGGGACAAAAACATAACCATTGAAAATAAGAAGAGAATTTACAACTCAATAGTGAAAAGTATAATAACTTACAGCTCCCAGGTGTGGCCATTGAAGGAAAGAGCAGAAAAAAATACTAAAAGCTACAGAAATGGATTTCTGGAGACGAGCAGCCAGAAAATCCAGAAAAGACCGCATACCAAATGACATGATAAGACGAGCTTTAGAAATAAAGCAAGATATAGCGGACGAAATCAGAACCCAACAGTTGGTATGGTACGACCGGACATGTACAGAGAAGGTCACAAGACCGACTACCTAAAAAGATCTTAAATTGGAACCCCCATGGAAGAAGAAAGCGAGGAAGACTACGCCAAAGCTGGAGAGCAGGAATCAATAAAGAAGTACTAGAGAGAGATCTGGAGGAGGAGGGATCGAGAAACCGGGAGGAGTGGAAATTAGGCATCGGAAGACGTTATAAAACCGATTGATATATATATATATATATATATATATATATATATATATATATATATATATATATATATACATATAGATATATATATATATATATACATATAGATATATATATATATATATATATATATATATATATATATATATATATATATATATATATATATATATATATACATATAGATATATATATATATATATATATATATATATATATATATATATATATATATATACATATAGATATATATATATATATATATATATATATATATATATATATATATATATAGTTATTAACTTAATTAAATTTTTATATTAAAAATTAAAATTTATTATTTCCTGTCCAGAGCAGTTTATTTAGGCCAAAGAAATAAAAATAAAAAATAGTAGAATGCAATTTCTAAAAAGAACTTAATTCGGCTTGTATTCAGCGCACTATATAACGTCGCGTTCTAGATACCACTGTTCTTGAAAAAAACCATAAGTCTCTAATAACTAATAAATAATACCATACCGCATACATATAAATAACACATACCTGTAATCAATTAATAAAACATTATGTTCTATGATTGTGAGTTCAATGACATGCACCATTATTATAAAGTAACAACAATAATAAATAAAGTATTGGTTTCTTACGAATCACTTTTACTTATCATCGATTTTTTGTTTATTATGCTATGTGTATGATACGGCGGAGTTGGACAATTGGTTTAGTAATCCAACTAGTGCATGCTGCTTTAGTAATTGTTTTATTTCTAGTACGAAAATGAGTAGATTTTTATTAAGAAACACAATTTTAAGGATAAAAAGTATTCTAGAACTTTATATAAAACTTGTTTATTTCCACATAAAATGTTCTAGAGTTTGTAAAATGAATATTATAGACCAGGGTTTCCCAATCTTTTTTTTTACTGTAACTCCCTTTACAGGTAGCAATTTTTTTGCGACGCCCTTCTAAACGAAGATACCTATGTGTAGCTCTAGTAGACAATAAAATTACTTTATTATTCAAAGAAAACTCCAAAGAATTCAGAATCTTAATTATTATTTATTAGAAAACATAAAAAAAAATACAAATCATACAATTAATGAATGAAGGATGAGCTTGCTTTTTTTAGTATAACTTCTCAAATCGGGGCTGAAGTTTTGAAATTGCTACTATCATTTCTTTTTCTAAATTTATTTTTGACCTATACTTCGATTTGATTAATGCAACTGAAGAAAAGCCAGTTTCACACAAGTACACATCACAAAATTTAATTCAGGTGAAACATTTTTTGCAGCCAGACCCGCCCTATGTATGACGCAATGTATCCATTTTACATTTGAAGCCTTGGTTTCGCGTGCGAGCTCCATCCGTACACACCGACACACTTCCATGTACGAATTTATGATCTCAAACAAACCGGTATCAGTCATTTTTCTGCAAAATAACAAATCCTCACGTACATTTGTTTCTTCCATGTACCGCAGCGTTTCTCAACTTTTCAGTATTTGCAACCCAATTTTCAAAGATAATTTTCATCGCACCTCCCCCTCTCATATAATAACAATGTATGCAATAATAATGTATTTACAGTATTTTGATGCTAAAGCTACACTATGACCTTAATTACAAACCTTACAAACTACCAAGAATAAGTAAATTTATTCATATTTGGCAACACATATCTGCTGCGTTAACAAAACTAGAATCGATGCCTCTCTATTGCTCTCTGTCACATTCACCATATCGGTACCGGCTTCGCGAGAAGTTCCGAGTTGTCTCGAACATTCGGAAAGTCTGCCCAAAAGTGTATAAATGCTACACCTCGTTCAATTACAACCCGTCTCAATCGAGTTGATCCTTCTACTGCTATTGGATTTATCGTTAATGTGTATGTTGTAATTTAAGTATTAATTGAAATTCAAGGTATTAAGTATTCACGGCAGTAAATTTATACAGAATCATAGATAAATTTTTAAGTGGGCATAAGCGAGCGTTAGACGATAGTGAAGCATCAACAAGTGCACAGACGAGCGTGGTTCCGAAAATAAAATCAAGAAAATTTTGTCAAGAATACTTAAATTTAGGGTTTACCAGTACTGAAGTAAATGAAGAAGAAAGGCTTATTTGCTCAAAAATCTTGGCAGCAGACAGCATGAAACCAAATAAATTTAAACGACATTTGGAAACGCTTCATAGTGAGTACCTTAACAAATTCCGAGAATTCTTCGAATTAAAATTAAAATCATATATAAAGCAGAAATCATTTTTTAAAAAAACTGTGTGAATAAAAAAGCTTTACTTGCCTCTTACAAAGTTTCATATAAAATAGCCAGACGTAAAAAGCCTCACACCAATGGTGAAGAACTTGTTTTTCCAGCAGAAACTGATATTGTGGAAACTATGTTTGGAGATAGTTTTGCCAAACAATTGCTATCCATACCTATATCAAATGATACTGTTGTCCGTCGAATTGGTGATACAGCTGAAGATGCACAGCATCAGCTTTTCGGGAAGTCGCGTGAAAAATTGTTTTCAATTCAGCTTGTTGAGGCAACATATAGCAATAAAGATGCTCATTTCATTGCCTATGTTCGATTTTGTGATAGTATGTCAGCAGTAGAAGAACTATTTTTGTGCAAAACAATAGAACTCAAAGCAACATCACTCGCATTATTTGCTATCTTAAATGATTTTATAAACGAGGCAAATATGGAGTGGAAAAATTGCGTCGAAATATGTACCGATGGTGCTCATTCAATGTCTGGAAGATTTTAAAGTGTACAAGCACTTGTGAAACAAAAATCTCCACTGTGTGTGTGGACACATTGTATGATCCACAGACAAGCTCTGGCTACCAAAGAAATGAGTCCTGCTCGGAATATTGTGCTCATTACAGTTGTAACCGTAGTAAATTATATTAAAATGAGACTCCTAAAATCTAGAATTTTTCTGCACTTTGTAAAGATATGGGTGCCGAACGTACAGCGTTACTATTTTATTGCGAGGCAAGATGGTTATCACATGGGAAATGTTTGCAACGTGTTTCTGAATTAAGAAATGAAATCGCCATTTTGCTAGAAGAGGAAAACCTACCGGAAGCCGAGAAGTTTCGATAATATATTTGCGATTAAATTGAGCTACTTGTTCGATATATTTTAGAAACTAAATACCTTAAATCATCAACTCCAAGGAACAAATACACATATATTCGATACAAGTGATAAAATTTATGCTTTTTGTAGAAAATTGGAATTGTGGAGCAGAAATGTAAAGCAAAAAAACCTAGAAATGTTTGCAAATGTGGGTGAATGTGTTAAAACATACAAGGCTGAAGAACAACAAGTGAAAGTTGTTTTAGTAACCATTGCAAATCATCTAGCCATGTTGACAAAGAATTTTAAAAAGTATTTTCTTACTGACGACAACTTGGTAGCAAGTTAAGAGTGGGTTAGGGATCCATTTCAAAATACTCCCGAAGGGCTCTCAACATCCGAAGAAGAAATCTTTATAGACTTCACGGCAAGTGGCGAAATCAAAAGACAATTTAATAATAAATCAATCAATGATGAGTTTTCTGCACTATACTATTACCATTTTCAACATCCTACTTTTGCGAAACCGGATTTTTCAGCGGTGGCTGCTTTGACACCAAAATATAGATCTCAATTAAATATAGAAAAAGAACTCACGAGTGTCTATTTCTAATATTAAACCATCCTTCGAAAATCTTTGCTCTGCAAAACAGGCCCAAGGGAGTCACTAATAATTATTAAACTTGTTTTTAATTTAGTACTGACATGTTTATTATTAGGTAAATACATTGTTTCGAGCGGGTTCAGCTACGTCCTCCGGTATTGGCGGCGTCTACCTTTTCCAGATTCCCTCTTATTTTATCAAGAACAAACTAAATTTACTGGTTTTTGGATCGACGTTTTTTTTGGGCCCTAAAGCTGGGTCCGATCTCAGCGGCATCTGCGCTTTGGGGCGCTCGACTTTTTAGTGTCAACAAATGTTATGATACTTGATCCCGACACCAAGAATTTTATCGATTATTTCTTCAGCAGAAACCTCAATCGGCCGTCGTGAACGTAAACATCTGCAATGCTCGTTTAAATTCATCTATCCAATAAAAAAATGGTGTCAAGTGCTGATGCAGACTCCCCATAAACTTCTTTCAGTTCAGTTTTGATTTGGGCGGAGTCCCTATTTTAAATAAAAATATTTTAACACTGCGCGAGACTCGCCTTTATCTTTTCTACAAACCGTGTAACACCAGTCCTTTACGATAGCTGCCAACAAATAACTCTGCGTCGCATCTATTTGAAATTTTGAACACAACCGTTACAAGAATCACGTTTACCAACAGTCATGCTGCTTAACAAAATTTATCGGTATATCGTAGAAATTTACCAGACTTATCAATCGACCATATATATATATATATATATATATATATATATATATATATATATATATATATATATATATATATATATGTATGTATGTATATATATATATATATATATATATATATATATATATATATATATATATATATATTCTTCTTGTGCCGCCTATCCTTTCCGGATGTTCGCGATCAATTTGGCTATCTGTACTTTGTTTACAGCTGTTCGAAACATACTTGTGTGTTTATTGAATCACGTTCTTAGGTTCTTTAGCCAGGATATTCTTCTTCTTTCCGGCCTTCTCCTTCCTTCCACCTTCCCTTGCAGTATTTGTTGCACCAAGCCGTACCTTATGTTGTTTCTCATGACGTGTCCGAAATATTCCAACTTCGTAGTCTTTATTCTCATTATTATCTCCCTGTCTTTTCTGATTCCGTTTTCTAGTTCAACCTGCTGTTCTTCTCTACAGTCATCAAATAATTCCGTTATATTTCAATAGACTACTCTCAAAATCGGTTAATTACAGTTATAGCTTTTGATCTGCAAAACAGATTCGAAAGATTCTTACGCTGAAAGTTAAGTTCACCCCTTATCAAATAGAAATAATTTTATTCAAATCGATCCAGTAATTCTGTAGGTAGTTGAGGGTAAAAGTATCTTACCTTCGCGACGAATTTTAGTATGTCTGTTCGGAGGCCTATGTATGTACAGGGTGAGTTAACGATAGAGTAAAGTTACTTATCTCATTTGTTTCGGGAATGACGAAAAAATGTTAAATGCGAGGTTTAGGGAATGTTAAGGTGTACAGTTTAACATTATTTCTGGGTATACATGGTACTTCAAAAAAGTGTGGTCGATAAAACATATGTTTTTTTTTAAATGGAACATCCTATTTTCTAACCTATTTTTAAAATCTGCCTAAAATTTTATAACTATTTATAATGTTATATACCTAGTAGTTTTTCCTAATATTTCAATTTTTTTAAAAAAATACTAGTTTTCAGTTTCGTATAAAATTGCCCGTAGCGCCATTGTTTCTGAAGGTGGAATACTTATAATTGGTACGAGCGTTCTATAGAGATGAAAAAAGATATATGTAAAGAAATTTGAGTTAGATGCTACAGGGTGTTCAAAATAAATTTATGCATTTCGACTATTTTAAAATTGAAAAATTTCAATTTTTTTAAACGGCACACCCTGTATATTATTACTTTTTCTGATAGATTTTACAAAACCCTTCAACTTTTATTAAGTATGTCATATACCTATTTCTTCTTTTTGTGGGGCTACATTAAAGATCGTGTTTATGTGAATCCCCTACAACACCAGTAGATACGAAAAATAGAATACGGGGTGCGTGCAGGACAATAACGCCCTTTATGCTAAGAAAAGTGAAGGAAAATATAGTAAAACGACTAAACATATGTATTCAAGTAGACGGGCATATTTTTGAACATTTATTACGTCATAATAATTAATCATTAGATAAGTTAAATTATATTAAAATTATTATTAACTATTTGTTTATGTTTTCACAATAGCGTAAGTGTATTAAAAACAAGGGTAAAAATTGAAAAATTCAAAATAAATCGAAAACTATTAGAAATAGGTATATGAAATACTTAATAAAAGTTGGAGGGTTTTATAAAATCTATCAGAAAAAATAATAAACAGGGTGTGCCATTTAAAAAATTTGATGTTTCAATTTTGCCATGCATAAATTTATTTTGAACACCCTGTAGCATCTAATATATAACATATATCTCGTTTTTCATCTCTATAAACCGCTCATACCAATTATGAGTATTCCACCTTCAGAAACAATGGTGCTAGTGGCAATTTTTTACAAAACTGAAAACTAGTATTTTTTAAAAAAAATTGAAATATTAGAAAAACTACTAGGTTTAGGTATATAACATTATTAACAAAAAAGTTATAAAATTTTACGCAGAATTTAAAAATAAATTAGAAAGTAGGATATTCCATTTAAAAAAAACATACGTTATATCGACCACACTTTTTTGAAATATCCTGTATACTCAAAAACAATTTTAAACTGTGCACCCTAACATTCTCTAAAACTATTGTATTTAAGATTTTTCGTCATTCCCGAAACAAAAGAGATAATGAACTTTACTCTATCGTTGACTCACCCTGTACAAAAGTTATTTTTATTTTGAAAAATTATTCTTTAATAGAATACCACCCACTAAAAGTACGTAAAAAACGCAAAGTTTGATAGTGGGTGAAAAATATTAATTCTTACATCTTCCCACTAAAAATAACTTTCATGCATTGGGAAAAATTTGATATTATATTTAAAAAGTGCCATCATAATTTCTTCTCTTTTTTGGAAGTTTCGTGGGAACAAAGGACAATTGCAATCAAAATAACAATTTTCGCAACGTTTCAACAACAAATTCTGACATTCTTAGAATAAAATGTCTAGATATCACATCAAGTGATAAACAATCACTATTAAATCTTGACCTTTTCTTGAACACATTTGAGCCTAAAAAAGACAGAATTTGCTGTTGAAACGTGGCGAAAATAAATAGGATATTCTGATTGTAAATTGTTCTTTATTCCCATGAAACTTCCAAAAAAGAATTATATTTAATTTTTTTTTTCTATTCAGTTTTAAAAGGTGCTTGGAAGGACAAGACTTTCTAGCCAATCATGTTCCTAAACTTGAACAAACATATTCTTTCCCTGTTTATTATCTATCCTTGTCTTTTTATAAACAGTTTGTCATGTGATTGGGCAATGTTACAGCTGTAATATGACGATAAATTTTAATATACAAACTGCAGAACAATATTGAGAAAATCCTACACCAATCCTCTGAATATTAAATTATGTTTGAACTAGATTCATTATATCCTCGTAACATTCTTAATAACTCTCATTTCATAAAATATACACGGTAATTACGGTTATATAATTTTTACAGTTAATATTTATACATTCCAAAATAGGCACGTAAATGATAATTTATGTAGCATTGTATTTTTGTTATCAAAAAATAATTGCTCTAAAATGAATTTAACAACACTTTTTTTCTTTCGCCTTGCCGGTCGCGTGTTAATAAACCATTAACCAGTTACATTCACTACGAGGGAAACGGAAAAAATTACGTTGAGTTTTATAAGATCTCCATTCTCGTTGGATAAAACCTTAAAATTGTGACATTGACACACATCTGATGTTACTGATCACGTCTGAAATCATGTACGGGATTGCAATTTTAAACAACGCGACATATATATATATATATATATATATATATATATATATATATATATATATATATATATATATATATATATATATATATTTTTTTTTTCTTTTTTTTTTTTTTCTAAAAAAGTTAAGGTTGCAGAACCCGACATAGTTATGTCGGGGCGCTCCATCTCTCTAACATCGTCACTCAATCTGTTAGGCGTTAATTTGGGAGCAAATATGTCCTGGTATGAACATGTTGCAGGCATAGCAAGAAGAGCTTCTCAAAAGTTGGGAATATTGTTTCGAACCAGAAAGCTTTACACTCCACAACAACTGTTAATTCTTTACAAAGCTCAAATTCGACCAACTATGGAATAGTGCTCCCATGTTTGGAGCTCCGCTCCCAAACATACACTGCATTTGTTGGATTCTATCCAGAGAAGAGCTGTTCGTCTGATTGGACACCCGGAACTGACCGACGGCCTTGATTCGCTGGAACATCGAAGAACGGTTGGCGACTTGAGCCTATTCTACAAGTACTTTCATGGAAAGTGTTCGAAGGATGTGGCCCGTTTAATTCCTCCCAGAGCGGTGCATATTAGAGGTACGCGTCGCGCTAATGCTTCACATCCGTATGAGGTTCAGCTTGTTACTCCTCGTACAACGCTTTTCAAGCAGTCTTTTATATGGAGAACATCATACCTTTGGAATGGTTTACCCAGGACTGTGTTTCCCATCGAGTACAATCTACAGCGATTCAAGAACAACGTGAATCGCTTTCTCCGCACACGTGTCGCTCCTGTAGCGCTTTAGGGACTTCCCTGTAGCACGTGTGCTAGACCCATAAAAAAAAAAAAAAAAAAAAAAAAAATATATATATATATATACAGTCGACACTGTTTATAGTGAAACTCTATATAGTGAAAAACTCTTTATAGTGCAATTTTTTCAAGACCTAGAATATCTTACATACATAGCAATATATACGGATTTTTTTCTTTATATAGTGAAAAACTCTATAGTGAAATTTCGGTCAACATTTTGGTCTTTCATTATATAGAGAGTCGACTGTATATATGTATGTATATATATATATATATATATATATATATATATATATATATATATATATATATATATATATATATATATAGGGTGTGTGGAATTAAATATGTCCAAAGCTTCAATCCATCATATTTGGTGCTAAGAAAGATTTGCACTCGTTTTATACCACACAGATTGACTGGTGACCAAAAATTGTTTCGAATTCAACATTGTAAAGACTTAATTAAGAGTCAAAAGAGGACAAAAACTTCAACTATTCCGTTGTAACTGACGATGTGTCTACTGTCCGATCCAGATCCAATCGTTTAAGTTTTGAATGAAGCACCCAAACGAAAAAAATTCCAAAAAATGTCGTTTGGGGAAGTCAAAAGTGAAAACAATGTTGATTCGTTTTCTACGATTCGGAGGGTATACTCCACAAGGAATTCATTTCACTTGGCCAAATGGTTAATGTTATGTATTGTCTAAGGGTTATGAAGCGTTTATTGTAGCGTATTCATCGTGTGCGGCCACACTCCACCTCTGTTTTGCTGTGTTCCAAGTAATCTGTAAGAAGTATCCCATCCTTATCCAAAAAAACTGAAGCAAGAACTTTTCCTGCTGATTTCTGCAAGGGAAATTTCTTAGTATATTTCCATTCTTCGCTTGATACTTTATCTCTAGATCATAATATAGGATCCACGTTTCATCCATTTGATCCAAAAGTTAGATGTTCCTCTTCAAACCATCTACAAATCAGTTTGGATGTTGTGTCGTTTTTCGTTAGCGATCAGACCATTAAGGATTTATTTAACTGATAATCTTCTCAAAGATTACTTTAAACTCAATTAGCATAGAGGAATGGAAATATTAGTATAAGAACGAACTCACAGAAGATAGGCCAGATCATTTTGTACAATTCCCGATAGCACAAAAAAGGTAACAGAAAACATTGTAACAAGTACAGATGTATTACACTTACTGTTTCAGGAAGTCGGTTGCATGGAAGAATCTTGAAGAACATAGTTGAAGAAGAATACAATCCTTTCAAAACTGAACAAGTCTTCAGAGCAGGAAGAACTTATACAACATATTTACTAGAAATCAAGTAATCAAAAAGAAAGTAGCAACGGGCAAAAGTGTTCATCTCATATTTGTTGACCTGACAAGAGCATACGATACAGTCCCTACCAGAAAATTGTGGCAAATATTGGAGAAAATAACGGCCAATAGAACGGTATCAAAGCAATGAAACAACTGTACAATGATGCTGAATAACAGGTAAAAATCATGGGAAGTGGTTTAGGTTAACTAACACGAAGGCTGAAAAGGTTTTGGTCTGACACACAGATGTCGCCCTTTTCAAAAAATCCATATGATTTTTAGGAAGTACCAACCTTCAAAGGATACGTGTCAAAATTTCATGACATTTCGACGATTAGTTTACACGTTACAGTGGTTGTAGTGACGCTACTTTTGATATTTTCAAAAAAGGTAACAGAAAAACATATCTTTTAGTCAATCATCACTCCTGATGAAGCTAACGTAGTTAGCGAAACGCGCGTCGAGTGCAAAAATAAAATGTTTGGTGTAGTGGTGATATATACTGAGTAGTTCAAAAAAATGGATAAAATCGAATTCCGTGTGTTAATTAAACATTTTTTTTTGATGGGAAAAAAATATCGTTCAAGCAAAGCAATGGCTTGATAAGTATTACGGGGACTCTGCCCCTGGAAAACCATATATCATTTACTGATATGCTGAATTTATATTCGGTCGTACAGATACAAATGATGCTGAACGCTCTGGACGCCTAAATGAGGTAGTTTACACCGGAAAACATCAAATAAAACCACAAAATTATTTTGGATGACCGTAAAGTGAAATTGCGTGAGATAGTTGATACCCTAAGGATATCAAAAGAACGTGTTGGTCATATTTTGCATGAACATTTGGGCATGAAAAAGCTCTATTCGAAATGGGTACCACATTTGCTCACACTAGACCAAAAACAACAACGTGTTGATGATTCTGAGTGCTGATTGGACCTGTTTAAGCGCAATAAAAAGGATTTTTTCATGCGATATATCACAATGGATGAAACATGAATCCACTACTATACATCGGAATCAAATCGGCAATCAGCTAAGTGGGCAGCAGCGGGTGAAAGCCGCCCAAAGCGACCAAAGACACAACAGTCGGCTGATAGGTTTTGGCCTCTGTATTTTGGGATGCGTATGAAATAATTTTCGTCGACTATGCTAAGAAGGGAAAAACCATCAATAACGAATATTATATAAAGTTATTGGTGCGTTTGAAGACAGTGCACCGTGTCACAATTCAATGGTTACGATGGCAAAACTGCATGAATTGAAGTTCAAATTGCTTCCTCATCCACTGTATTCTCCAGATTTCGCCTCCAGCGACTATTATCTATTCGCAGACCCCAAAAAATGCTCGCGGGAAAGAGATTTGGTTATTGCCAAAACTGGGGCTATTTTGAAAGCAAAGACAAATCCTTCTACAAAAAAGGTATAGAGATGTTAGGAAAGTGTTGGACTGATTGAATTGCTCTTGAAGGAAACTATCTTGATGAATAAAGTCAAATTTTTCAAAAAAAAATGTGTTTTAAGCAGCTAAACCAAAAATTTTTCAGCCTACGTATTAATTATCAATATTCGTAGTAATTTGAATACTTTTATCGCCCGCAGACTGATAGAGGAATTATTTAGCGAGTTGCTAACAATCACCGCTCGGAAGCGCGATTCTTAGGATTCTACCACACGTATATAAATATCAATATCAATTACTATCAACTTCATATTTCAGTAGATATTTACCATCAGTAAAAACGCGTTTCCGTGTATCCCGACTCATCAGCTAACCAAAACTGTGAAGGCTTCCGTTCTTTACTTCTTAAAGTCAGTTTTATTTATTATATTAGTTATTAGGAAAAAAATTGCTCTACAAGTTAAATAATAGTTTCGTTTCGTCGGTCGCGTGTCATTAACCTATTAGCGAGTACTTTCATTATTTTGTGACTCAGTAGTCGACTTCAGCTTTTCAAAACAAAGAACGATACTCACGCGTATCGTATGAAAGGTAAATTGGTCACGCAACGCGATGCAAATAAAGTATAATAAACGATAAAATCAAATTACCAAGTTCCAATAAACTCTTGTTTTTAGGGGCGGATGAGCCTGGTTGGATTTCGTGATATTTTCCAGTAAGCATCCTCGGAGCTTTGACTAAAGCCTCGTTTTTATAGACGAAGACAAAGGCATTATTATATTCCTAATACATACGCTTTAATTCCCTAATGTGCAACAAAAAAAGGTCAAAATAATAATGAGATAGGCATAGTTTATATACAGCAATATTATGATTTTATCCTCTCTGGGGTAACACCAGGAGTATTGTCCTGAGTTTAGGACCTCGAAAAGCTTGTGCTCTTTTGTTTATAAACAATTTAAGTTTTTAAAACGCGCTTTTTTAAGTTTAAAATGTGAATAACTCCGGTTATATCAGTCGAATCGAGACAAACAAAAAACTAAACTCTTCGTAATGAAATTTCCAACAAATTCTCGTTGGTTTTAAATCGCTCAATTGTATACATAACCTACAAAATTAAAAAAACAGGCAAAAAATCTCGAAAAACTTGTGCTCTTTTGTTTATAAACAATTAAAGTTTTCAAAACGCGTTTTTTGAGCTTAAAACGTGAATAACTCCGGTTATATCAATCGGATCGAGACAAAAAAAAACCAAACTCTTCGTAATGAAATTTTAATTTAAAGTCGCTCAAGTGCATACATAACATACAAAATTAAAAAAAAAAACAGACAAAAAATTGTTTTTTTTTTTAAATTTTATTGAACAGGTCGACTAAGTCAACCGATCGGCTTGAAACTTTCAGAAAATGCCTTTTTGTTATAGCAAAAATACCCTAAAATTTTGGTACGAAAAGATTGAACCCGGTGGCCACAATTGAATTTGTTATTTAAAATTTGAATTACCCGCCATTTTATGACATTTCGTCCAAAATCGATCTTTTTTTTTCAAAAATCAGCTTTCTGATGTCCGATTTAGAAGTCATTTTAACCGTTTTTTTTTACATTTGTTTATTAATCAAATAACAATAAATACGTTTTTTCAGTCATTTTGAAAAAAAAAAAATTGGGAAAGAATTTTTTTTTTTTTTAAATAAAGGGCCCGCGATTTTCTAAAAAATTTCCAATTTTTTTTTTTTCAAAATACCGAAAAACCGCATTTGTTATTATTTGATTAATAACCAAATGTAAAAAAAAAAACGGTTTAAAATGACTTCAAGAAAAAATTTTTTTAATGATATCGGAAAGCTAGCGTCGAAATCTAAATTTTGAAAAAAAGATCCATTTTGGACCAAATGGCATAAAATGGCGGGTAATTCAAATTTTAAATAACAAATTTAATTGTGCCCGCTGGGTTCAATATTTTTGTACCAAAAATTTCAGGGTATTTTTACTATAATGAAAGTCATATTTTCTGAAAGTTTCAAGCCGATCAGTTCACTTAGTCGATCTGTACAATAAAATGAAAAAGAAACAGTTTTTTCCCTATGTTTTCGATTTTGTAGGTTATGTACGCACTTGAGCGAGTGAACAGGTACGCTAGCTACTTAAAATACATTTTTTTTGCAAAATTCGACTTTATTCATCAACATAGTCTCCTTAAAGAGCGATACAATCAGTCCAACGCTTTTCTAACATTTCTTGTGAAAGGATTTGTCTTTGCCTTTAAAATAGGCCTTAGTTTCAGCGATAACTTCTTCATTGGAGCCAAATCTCTTTCTCGCGAGCATTTTCTCAAAGTCTGCGAATAGATAATAGTCGCTGGAGGCCAAATCTGGAGAATACGGTGGATGAGAAAGCAATTCGAACTTCAATTCAATTTTGCCATTGTAACCATTGACTTGTGACACGATGAAAGAGCACTTTTTCATTTCGGGCAGTTTATTTGCGATTTCTGCCTTCAAAAGAATCAATAACTTTATATAATATTCTTTATTGATGGTTTTTCCCTTCTTAGCATAGTCGATGAAAATTATTCCATGCGCATCCCAAAATACATAGGCCAAAACCTTCTCAGTCGACTGTTGCGTCTTTGGTCGCTTCGCGCGGCTTTCACCGGCTGCTGTCCACTCAGCAGACTGCCGATTTGATTCCGGTGTGTGTAGTGGATCCATGTTTCATCCATTCTCACATATTGCATGAAAAAATCCTTTTTTATTGCGCTTAAACAGGCCCAAAGAGCGCTCAGAATCATCAACACGTTGTTTTTAGTCCATTACACAGGTTTACAAATTTTTAATTTGGAAAAATACCAAGAACGCCACATGCCTAGATAAGTTAATTGGGACCTCCTGAACACGAAAAACGCTATAATTTTTTTTTTTTTAAGTACCGTTTTTTAGATAACGGTACTTTTGTGTTTTTCGGTGTATGGTCCCACTCAAACCCTTATGGAGCCCAACCGAAAAGTCCGATCGAGATAAATGTCATACCGTTGGAAAGGCAACTAAATGCCTTTTCCGGCGGTATACTATAAATTTCTATGTGACAAGAAGTGGCTGAGTTATAACACCTCAAAGTTCAAAATTTGCCTATTTTTTTACGTTTTTTTCAAAATTTTTCATTTTTATTTGGTTTTTTTTCTACGTTATTGTAAAGATCTGGAATGTTTTATTTTTTTACCAAGTAGTTTATTTAATAACCAACATTTTAAACGTAATTTGAAAAAAAAAGGATGAAAAATAAAGTTTTTATTAAGGATTTTGTGGAACGACAATATTTTCATTTTTCATTGCTCACACGCTATATTCGGCGTCCATCAGAATTTGAATCACTGTATACGTTGGTAGCCCTGACACACGCTATATTCGGCGTCCATCAGAATTTGAATCTGATCACAGTAAACAGTTTGGCTTTGTACGTGCAAAAAATAAAAATGTGTTCAATCGATCCCAACGAATTTTGTTATGTTTGTGGAGTTCTTGTGAAAAAGAAATCACAGCATTTGATGCGAAAAATGAATACGAAAAATTTATCTGAAGCGTATAAGAAGTATTTCGGCTTTCGACCTGCGTCTCTGGACAAAACGTGGACACCGAATAATGCATGTAACAACTGCCGAACAATATTAAATAAAATTGGTAAGGGTCAAGAGTGTTTCTTCACATTTGGAAAGCCAATGCAATGGAGAAACCCGATCAGTCATACAACAGATTGTTATTTCTGTTTAACGGAAAAGGCTGTCGGACGTAGAATTGAACCAGTTTATCCAGTTGTTAGCTCGGTGACGCTGCCAGTGCCGCACTCAGTATCGTGCCCCAAACCGCAGCTGATTGTAGCAGAGCCCACAAAAATACGAAAAAGAACAACAATAAGTGATTCATCAGATGAGTGCAGTGAATCAGAAATGCAATCAAATAAGAAACCCCATTTACTTACTCAGGCCGAGCTTAATGATTTGTGCCGAGATTTGTATTTGCCGAAATCGAAATCTGAATTACTTGCATCGCGATTGCAACAGTGGGGATATTGTGCTCCTGAGACACGTGTTACATATTACCGTGATCGTAGCAAACAACTTGCAGTTTTTTTTTTCGCAAAAAACGGGAAACTTTTGTTTTTGTGCCAACATACGTGGTCTTTTCAATGCTCTCCAACAAAGTTATGACCCAGTGGAATGGCGTCTTTTTCTGGATGGAGGCAAGGATAGTTTGAAGGCAGTCTTGCTTCATAAAGGGAATATGAAACCATCAATTCCAATCGGATATGGAAAATACATAAAGGAAACATATGAAGCAATGAAAGAACTTCTCGCTCTCATACAATATGACCAACATCAATGGAAAGTTTGCTCTGATTTTAAATTAGTTGCCATACTATCTGGATTGCAAGGGGGCAATACGAAGTTTCCCTGTTTTCTATGTCTATGGGACAGCCGTGACCGTCAGAATCACTACATCCGAAAAGTTTGGCCCGAACGAAGTGGGCGTACGCACGGAGAGTACAATATTAAAAATGACCCACTCATTCCTCAGGAGAAGATAATACTTCCTCCACTACATATTAAGCTTGGGTTATTTACAAATATTGTGAAAACGTTGCCAAAAGACAGTCTTGCCATGAATTACCTTAAACAAAAATTTCCGAGAGCCACAGCGAGCAAAATTGAAGCTGGTATATTTGATGGACCTCAAATTCGGGCTCTGTACGGTGACCAAGCATTTAATGAGTGTTTAGGTCCAGCTCATTTGGAGGCATGGGAAGCATTCCAGGACATCGTTTACAACTTTTTGGGAAACTACAGAAGTCCTGATTACGCTGAGAAGATCGATACATTACTGCAAAAATTCAATGCCATTGGTAAGCGTTGAGTGAAAGCATGTATATCAAAAAGGCCGTTATCATTTGAAAATTATTTGAAATTTATTCTTTTTAACTTTTAGGTTCAAATATGACACCTAAACTACACTTTTTATTCAGTCATTTGGATATTTTCCCCATGAACTTGGGATCCGAAAGTGATGAGCAGGGTGAAAGATTTCACCAGGAAATGCAAGAAATCGAGAGACGTTACAAGGGCTGGTGGGATGAACAAATGATGGCAGACTATTGTTGGTTCCTCATTCGCGAAGATACATCCGAAAAAAAACGGAAAAATTCAAGTCACTCGTCATTTTAATTTAAATTTTTTTAATTTACGCCGAATATAGCGTGTGAGCAATGAAAATGAAAATATTATCGTTCCACAAAATCCTTAATAAAAACTTTATTTTTCATCCTTTTTTTTTCAAATTACGTTTAAAATGTTGGTTATTAAATAAACTACTTGGTAAAAAAATAAAACATTTCAGATCTTTACAATAACGTAGAAAAAAAAACAAATAAAAATGAAAAATTTTGAAAAAAACGTAAAAAAAAATAGGCAAATTTTGAACTTTGAGGTGTTATAACTCAGCCACTTCTTGTCACATAGAAATGTTATAGTATACCGCCGGAAAAGGCATTTAGTTGCCTTTCCAACGGTATGACATTTATCTCGATCGGACTTTTTCGGTTGGGCTCTATAAGGGTTTGAGTGGGACCATACACCGAAAAACACAAAAGTACCGTTATCTAAAAAACGGTACTTAAAAAAAAAAAATTATAGCGTTTTTCGTGTTCAGGAGGTCCCCAATTAACTTATCTAGGCATGTGGCGTTTCTTGGTATTTTTTGGCTGTAAACCAGTGTGTTATTAGCAAACGCGGTACTCATTTCAAACAGAGCTTTCTCATGCCCAAATGTTCATGAAAAATATGACCACACGTTCTTTTGATATCTTTAGAGTGTCAGCTAACTCACGAAATTTTACTTTACGGTCATCCAAAACAATTTTGTTTATTTTTTTTGATATTTTCCGGTGTAAAAACCACATTTAGCATCATTTGTGTATGTACGACCACGTTTAAATTCAGTTTATCAGTAAATGATGAGTAATTTTCCAAGGACAGAGTCCCCCGTAAACACTTATCAAGCCACTGCTTTGCTTGAACGACATTTTTTCCCATGAAAAAACAGTGTTAAATCAACACACGAAATTCTACTTTTTCCATTGTTTTGAAAATATTTAAAGTAGCGTCACTAAATGTAACTTGTAAACTATTCGTCGAAATGTCATGAAATTTTGACACGTATCATTTGAAAGTTGGTACTTCCTAAAAATCATACGGATTTTTTAAAAAGGGCATTTATGACGACATCTACGTGTCAGACCAAAAACTTTTCAGACTACGTGTTAAAACCAACGAGGTTTTTTTGTGGAAATTTCATTAAAAAGAATTTGGCTTTTTTTTGTCTCGATCCGACCTAACACCGACACATGGGCTGAAAAGTCCCGGGCCTAACAAAGAAAACACGATTTTTTTGGTTCAAAATTAGCTTTATTCATCAACGTAATCTCCATCAAGAGCAACGCAATCATTCCAGCGCCGCTCTAACATTTCAATACCACTTTTGTAGAACGATTTATCTTTTGCCTCAAAATAGGCCTCAGTTTCAGCGATAACCTCTTCATTCGTGCGAAATTTCTTACCGGCGAGCATTTTTTTCAGGTCTGCGAACAGCCAGTAGTCGCTGGGAGCCAAATCTGGCGAATATGGTGGATGTGGGAGCAATTCGAAGTTCAATTCATGTAGTTTTGCCATTGTTTTGATTGACTTGTGACACGGTGCGTTGTCTTGATGAAACAAAATTTTTTTCTTTGCCATATGCGGTCGTTTCTTTGCAATTTCGACCTTCAAACGCTCCAATAACGCTATATAATATTCACTGTTGATGGTATTTCCTTTCTCAAGATAGTCGATGAATATTACACCACGCACATCCCAAAATACCGAGGCCATAACCTTTCCAGCCGATTGTTGTGCTTTCGGGCGCTTTGGACGAGGTTCACCAGTTGCTGTCCACTCAGATGACGATCGTTTTGATTCCGGAGTGAAGTGATGGATCCATGTTTCATCCATTGTCACATATCGACGCAAAAATTCCGGTTTGTTACGTTTAAAACATGGCCAAACACTGCTCAGAATCATCAACACGTTCTTGTTTTTGATCAACAGTGAGCAAAACAGTGAGCAAACGCGGCACCCACTTTGAACAGAGCTTTCTCATAGTCAAATGCATCATGCAATATAAAGCCAACACGTTCTTTTGATATCTTTACGATGTCAGCTAACTCACGCAACTTCACTTTTCGATCATTCAAAACGATTTTTATGGATTTTTTTGATGTTTTCTGGTGTTACCGCCTGACCATTTGGACGTCCACTGCGTTCTGCATCATCGGTGTCTCTCTACGACCACGTTTGAAGTCAGCAAACCAACGTTTTATTGTTGTTTCTGATGGAGCGGAGTCCCCATAACACTTTTCAAGCCATTGCTTCGCTTGACGGTATTTTTTCCCATCAAGAAGCAGTGTAAAATTAAAACACGAAATGTTTTTTGATCCATTGTTTTGAAAATAACAAAAGTAGCGTCACTCTTAGCACAATAACTCACAAACTAATGAATAGAATATCATGAAATTTTAACAGCTGTCTTTTGAAGGTTAGTATTAACTGAAAAAAAGGTGACTGCAATAAAACTAGCGCCATCTATGTGTTAGGCCGGGACTTTTCAGCCCATGTTATATAACCGGAGTTATTCGCATTTTAAGCTCAAAAAAAACGCGTTTTGAAAATTTAAAAGATGTTTATAAATAAAAAGCACAAGTTTTTCGAGGTCCAGAAACTCAGGGCAATACTCCTGATGATACCCCAGAGAGGATAAAATCATAATATTGCTGTAGCTAGACTGTGCAGTTTCAAATGCTTTTTTTACTGCACTACAAAGGATTTTAATTTTTTGAAGAAATAGTACACCGACGAATCGACCATAGGTATAAAGAAATAACGGAAATGGTTAACATCGCGGCAGTAAAGAAAAGTGTCGCTGAAAAATTTAGGAGTATCGATTCGTTGTCGTGCAAACAGCTGAACACGTCGCGATGGTCTAAGCAGCGAATTCTTACGAAAGGTCTGCACCTCCAAGCACACAAAATTATTGGGTGTGTGTGGTGTTGAGAGAAAATCACTTTTAGTGACAGATTTGGATTCAGTGGAGTCGTTAATAAACAACATTGCCGAGCTTGCAGCACAAATAATAGTCGAGTGGTAATAAGAGAGGCATCCTCAAAGAACCTTTGTTCGATGCGATCTTTGACCAGGAAGAGTGATGAGACTGCACACAGAGAGATGGCAGCACAAATATAAAATTCATATTATTTTTGGCAAGTACCCACCTTCAAGAGACTACTTTTAAAGTTTGATAACATTTAATCGAATAGGTTACTAGTTTACAGTCACTCAAATAAAGTCGATTTTACGTAATCAAAAGGAGTTGTGATTACGCTGCGATTACTACTGATGAAACATGGACCCACTACTACCTGCCAGAATCCAATAGGCAGTCTGTAAAGTGTGTAAAACCGGAAGAAAGCAGTCCGACATGACTGAAGTCGCAACAATCCGCAGGTAAGGTTTTACCAGGTATTTCTTGGGACGCGCTTGGCAAAATATTCATTGATCATTTTAATAAAGAAATCAGCAAGAAAAGTATCCTTTATCGAAGAAAAAGTCTTGTTTAATCATGACAATGCCTCAGCTTAGAAATCCATAAAATCGAAAGAAAAACTGGCTGAATTGGGTTACGAATTGTTTCCTCATTCATCGTATTTTCCAGACTTGGCCCCCATAGACTACTATTTATTTCTAAACTTTAAGATACTGCTTCAGAGGAACAGATATTACTCAAATGATGAAGTCATAGCCGAAACAGACGCTTGTTTTAGAAAGCATGACAATTGTAAGAATTGAAAGATATTCATAAGTTGGATGAACGTTGGACTAAATGTACTGCGCTTGATGGAGACTGTATTGCAGAATACAAATGATCTTTCATTAAAAAATTTTGTTTTTTTCATTGTTAGGCCAAAGACTTTTCACCCCATGTAATAGTAACAGTAAATGGCAATCAGTGTGGTACCCGAGTTCTTGTGTCTAATTTAGTCAACATGGCACTTCGAAATATGTGCTTCCAGCAGGGTAACATAGTACACTACAAAGAGAAACAATTTATTTGTAGCATCAAAAAATTCCTGGTTGTGTTGCTTCAAAAAATGCCGACATCAAAATGCCGACGAGATTGTGCGATTTGCCACAGTGTGAGTTCTTTTTTTAGTGTTCCGTACGGAATACTTATGGGATCACTTCGGTGTCTGTCCGTCTGTTTGTCCGGTCGTCTGTCACACCCGATTTTCTCCCAAACTATTTGACAATAGAAATTTGGCACAAATATAGGAATTAATGGCCCGATCAGAGCCGTGTAGTTTTGAATCTTAAATTTTAACTTAAGGGGTTAGTTTTGGGGGATGAAATCGGAAGTGAAGAAAAAAAATTACCAGGTCCCCCCGTGGGGGGGCGGGATAGAATATCTCCCCCGGTATGTTCTGCCTGTCGTAGGAGGCGACTTTAAAGAACAACCTAGATGGTAGATGCCCAGATCCCACCAGCATCGCCCGGTGTGATACCATCGCATCGGCTTAGGCTGCGTGAAGTTGCTTAACGTTTCGTGGCTGTGCCGATGTCCCGGACTGTGGGACCAAATAGCATGATGAAGCACCTGGATACAAAAAATTCCGGAGGTAAAATAGCCCCCCGTTCGGATCTCCGGGTGGGGGGGTGGTTCAGGGGCGTCGACATGCAGAGAACAGAATTTCAAAATGGATTTCTGCAACATACGAGGTTTTAATTCGAACATAAATTCAGTGCACCAACACCTGCAATCAAATAAACCTCATGTACTCGCTCTCTGTGAAACTAAGGTCAGTTCATCGACCAGCACAGTAAACTATCTTTATCCTGGGTACGATTTCTATTCCCGATTTAGGGCGTAACTTTGGAATCTGTCTTTATGTCAGAAGCGACCTCTCTTGCCAACGAGAAGAGGCTCTGGAGCCCCCCAACTTTGATGTTATGTGGTTAAAAATAACGACTCAACCAACCACAAGGTTCATCTGTATCCTCTATCGACCACCAAGTAATACTAACTTTAGAACACTTTCGCTTCTCTTGCAGACACCATCGATCATTTACAAATTAACTATCCAAATGTCCACAACATCAACTGGCTTAAATATTCAAATACTACCGATGAACAAGGTCGTGAAGCCAAATCATTTTCAATCAGTTGTGGCTTGACTCAGCTTATTGATGAACCAACACGGATCCCTGATCGAGACGGAGAGTTCGCCAGTCTTCTTGATCTGTTTTTAACCACCAATCCGGAGATTTACACGGTCAGCGTAAATCCGCCGTTAGGTTCTTCCGACCATAGACTACTTTCGACATCGAGTATTCTACCAATCAATGATAGAGAGGCGCCCAAACCGCGCAAGATTTGGCACTACAAATCTGCTAAATGGGAAGATCTCATGGAATATTTTCGAACTTTCCCTTGGTTGGACGTTTGTTTTCGATCCGACGACCCATCTGACTGCGCCAGGGAGGTTTCCGATGTTATTTGGCCGGTATGGAGGCTTACATCCCTTTTTCGAAGAAATGCCCTTCCAACGGCAAGCCTTGGTTTGACCTAAAATGCAAAGAAGCTGTTGCTTCTAAACATCTTGCATACCGACAGTGGCGTGAAGATCCTAACACCATAAATCGTAACATCTTTGTTTGTGCCAGGAACAGATGCAAAGAAATTATCGACGAAACCAAGGAGGTACACAATCAACGGATTAGAAACAAACTTCTCGCTTGTCCCGGCAATTCCAGTCCTTTTGGTCAGTCGCTAAGGCAGTTAGTCAAAATTTCACCAAATCCACCATACCACCACTCACACGGCCAGATAATTCTATTGCAACGACACCTGTTGAGAAAGCGAACTTGTTGGCTGAACTCTTTGCTTCACATTCTACTGTCGATTTCCAAGGAAAAACAACCACCTACTATTCCCATAGTGCAGTCAAGGATGCCCGATATTGTCTTCAGACAGCGAATCATAAAACGTATTTTGATGAAGCTAGACACCAAAAAGGCTTCTGGCGCTGACGGAATACCTGCCATAGTTCTCAAGAACTGTGCAAGGGAACTAATACCAGTTTTCTGTAGACTTTTTAACCTATGCTACAGAAAGGGAATATTTCCGTCCTGCTGGAAATGTGCCACGGTTCAGCCGATACCAAAAAAAGGTAAGAAGACACATGTTTGGAACAACGCAATTGAACACTTTGGAGAATCTCGAGCGGTTGCTCTTGACATATCCAAGGCATTTGACCGTGTTTGGCACGATGGGCTGTTGGCTAAGTTACGTTCTTATGGTATGTCTGAAAAGTTCTGTTTGTGGCTCTCATGTTTCCTCAGAGAGCGTTCTTTTACGAGTGGCAGTCGACGGATTTCTTTCTAACACCTTCACTATCAACGCCGGTGTGCCCCAAGGTTCCATACTATCTCCTACTCTCTTCCTTATTTATATTAACGATCTGCTGGAAAAGACCGAGAATCCGATCTACAGCTTTGCAGATGACAGTACACTTATCTCTTCATTCACTTTGAATGCTCGGACATCGACTACTCAGACGAATATCCGCAGACAGCAGGAAGTCATTCAATTTAACAAAGACTTGGAAGAAATTCTATCCTGGGGTGACAGTAACCAAGTGGAATTTAACGCTACAAAAACCCAGGCGGCAGTTTTTTTTCTAAAAAAGTTAACGTTGCAGAACCCGACATAGTTATGTCGGGGCACTCTATCCCTCTAACATCGTCACTCAATCTGTTAGGGGTTAATTTGGGAGCAAATATGTCCTGGCATGAACATGTTGTAGGCATAGCAAGGAGAGCTTCTCAAAAGTTGGGAATATTGTTTCGAACCAGAAAGCTTTACACTCCACAACAACTGTTAATTTTTTACAAAGCTCAAATTCGACCAACTATGGAATACTGCTCCCATGTTTGGAGCTCCGCTCCCAAACATACACTGCATTTGTTGGATTCTATCCAGAGAAGAGCTGTTCGTCTGATTGAACACCCGGAACTGACCGACGGCCTTGATTCGCTGGAACATCGAAGAACGGTTGGCGACTTGAGCCTATTCTACAAGTACTTTCATGGAAAGTGTTCGAAGGATGTGGCCCGCTTAATTCCTCCCAGAGCGGTGCATGTTAGGAGTACACGTCGCGCTAATACTTCACATTCGTATGAGGTGCAGCTTGTTACTCCTCGTACAACGCTTTTCAAGCAGTCTTTTATATGGAGAACATCATACCTTTGGAATAGTTTGCCCAGGACTGTGTTTCCCATCGAGTACAATCTACAGCGATTCAAGAACAACGTGAATCGCTTTCTCCGCACACGTGTCGCTCCTGTAGCGCTTTAGGGATTTCCCTGTAGCACGTGTGCTAGACCCATAAAAAAAAAAAAAGGGTCATCGAGTGGGGTATCAAATTGTCAAAATATGAGTTCAAAACTATATATGCACTTTTCTTCGTGTTATTTTAAAAAAGTTGCCAAAAATCGATGTCCCTTCCCTTATCTCGGAAAGTAGTGATCAAAAAATTTTGAAAAAATTCTGGAATATTCTCCATAAAGTGTAGATTGAGCGAAAATTATCACGAGTGCATTTTGTTTGATAATTTATCTGGTATAAAAAAAAACTATGAAAACAATGTTTCTCGACGTATGGTGGAGGTAACTGTAACTGAGTGTCGAGTCGCTCTTGTACCGAGATATAATTTTATTTTATTTTAAAAGGAATTACCGTACGGAACACTAATTGCGCAAATCCGACTTGCACTTGGCCGATTCTTTTAAATAAAAATTGCGTTCTCAGTGCAATAAAAAATAAAGAAAGTGCTTTTAATGGGACACTTTCTAGACGCGTCTTTTTTATTGACTTAACTGTTCTCTGCTGCATAACATATATGTATAGGTACACCATAAAGTTTAACAAAAACCAACAAAGTTATGCCAACTTTTTGCAAAATAAAATTAGCATTACCTTCAAATAATACAAATTACAGACAGCGCAAAGGTTATTTTAATTCACGACATTCCACATTTATTAGCATAATAAAGTGGGAAAAATGTTTTTCTCGGCCATTTGTCTTCATTTAAATGCATTTTATGTCGAGAACGATGTAATCTTCTTTTTCAGAGAGATCCAGCAACGAGGAAGTTGTAGGAAGACATCTCGCTATCAAGGACGCTCAATTGGTCGCCGACATTGGGCGCTTTTTTTCTCGGCTCAATGTGAGAAGTGGTCGGTCATTTTCGCAGTGTAATGTTGCACTATTTGACTATAATTTAAAGTTAACTTTGGAGAGAATTGTACGCTTCTTGTTTTTAGTTTCCTGGATAAAATTTGTTAAGACTATATCTTGTAGCGTTTATTTTTGACAATACGTTTACTTGCTATTACGCTACAGGGTCTTTGTAAAAATGGTACTAGAGTTTTGTAATTACGAGGCTGGTTTGAAAAGTCCGTGCAAAGTCCGAGAGATGGCACCACCGGCGCGTATCGAGGTCATGTTTAGTTAGTAGCATCTCTTGAATGAACGCACACCAAGTTTCAGCCATATTGGTCTATTTCTTTGTGTTTGGCATTCGTGTGAATCAAGGAAGTCGAGTGATTTTCAAGAAATGGACGAAAAAGAATTTCGTGTGGTGATTAAACATTACTTTATGAAAGGCAAAAACGCCTCAGGAGACTAAAGAGAAGCTTGATAAACATTATGGTGACTCTGCACCTTCGATTAGAACAGTTTATAAGTGGTTTCAAAATTTTCGGACTGGCCATATGGGCACAAGTGACGCTGAACGTTCTGGACGGCCTGTGGAGGTTACGACTCCAGAAATCATTGATCAAATCCATGATATGGTGATGGATGACAGAAGAGTTAAGGTGCGTGAGATTCCTAGTGCTGTGGGCATCTCGACTGAACGGGTACATAATATTTTGCATAAACATTTGGACATGAGAAAGCTATCCGCAAGATGGGTGCCGCGATTGCTCACACTTGACCAAAAACGGAATCGTGTGAAGTGTTGCAAGGATGGTTTGCAGCTGTTCCAGAAGAATCCGGAGGACTTTAAGCGTCGTTTCGTCACTGTGGATGAAACATGGATACATTACTATACTCCTGAGACCAAACAACAATCTAAACAATGGTTACCAAGGGGGAATCTGCACCGTTCCTTCGGCCGGAAAGGTTATGGCGACTGTCTTTTGGGATTCGCAAGGGATAATCCTCATCTACTATCTGGAAAAGGGTAAAAACTATTACAGGTGAATATTATTCATCGTTATTGGACCGTTTGAAAACCGAGCTGCAAGAAAAACGCCCGCGATTGGCCCACAAGAAAGTCTTTTTCCATCACGACAACGCACCAGCACACACTTCAGCAGTTGTGGTCGCAAAATTAATGGAAATAGGATTCCGACTCGTTTCACATCCCTCCTATTCTCCAGACTTGGCTCCCTCGGACTACTATTTATTCCCCAATTTGAAGAAATGGCTGGCGGGACAAAGATTTTATTCAAACGAGGAGGTGATTGCAGACACTAATGGATATTTTGCAGACTTGGACAAATCCTATTATTCGGAAGGGATCAACAAACTAGAACATCGTTGGACGAAGTGTATAAGCCTAAAAGGAGACTATGTCGAAAAATAAAAAAGGTTTACCCCAAACACATAAGTAGTTTTTATTTTTGCACGGACTTTTCAAACCAGCCTCGTACATGTTCACCTCTCACTTGATTAGATCTCTGAAGTAGAGTTCATACAAAAAAAGACGTAATATTTTTCTGTTGCATCTTACAACATGGTGGGTAGATTGATTTTCATCTCAATATTTAATTTTATCTCTACTTATATTGCTGGTTGATTTTAAATTAAAATGCCTGGTTACTGCCAGTTATTTTTTCAAAAATGCATGTTCGCACCGTACGAGTTCAGGTAGACTGCCGTCTCTCTCCCACATTGGTTAACCGCGCCGAAGGAGATTTCAGTATCCATGCAGCAATCGTAGAATAAAGTGTTTAATTTTGCTTTTGTTGACGTATTCTTGTCGAGCTGACAACAAAACTAAACGCGTTTGATATTTTTGTATGGAGAATATTTTTTGAGAGATAAAACGATGTAGTGTCTCTGATTTGTTCTGGGTTGAAACCAGGTTATGGAGGCGACAAGGGATATTTTAACATCTTTTTTTCTATGAATTCTTTGACGATTTTTCTACGAGTTTCTGAATAATGATCATCATTAGTTTGTAACATTCTTTTTTTCCTAGATTTTAAGATCATGTTACAGCACTGTTTTTCTTTCTATAATTTATATTTTATTACATTTTTATATTTGATAGGCGGTGATTTCGATTTTTGAGCAGTGTAACTTAAAACAGTGATTTAAATTTTTTAACAGTGTAACTCAACCGTGTATAACGTGTTGCTGACTTAACGTATTTCGTTTGCATTGAATGCGTCTGATTTGTTAAAAACTAAGCGTTCCGGAAGTGAATAGGATGGGACAAAAATATTTAAGCAGCCATTTCGAATTTCTAAAGGGCTTTTTCCTCCAGCATGCCGTAGTGGCTTTTTCTTCCGAGATGCAGTAACGGCTTTTTCCTCCAGCATGCCGTAGTGTTTTTTTCCACCGTGATGCAGTAACGGCTTATTCCTTCATCAGGCCGTAGAAGGCTTTTTTTCTTTCCGTCACGCCGTAGTGCAGTAACGCCTTTTTTTTATCACCAAGTGGGTGTAGTTTCTAGATCTCCAGTTTGATGCCTTTTTCGATCTTAAAATATTTTACTCATCCTAAGGCATTTCGGGTCAAAAAGTGATTAGCTACCCAAATGAAAATAAGAGAGTAGTGGCTGAGACAATATTTTTGATGAGAATCTCACCAGGAGAGGCCAAGCAGCTTATGGAAAACCCACGAAGAGAAGCCAATCAGTAAGTCAGTAGTACACCAGTTTAAATATCTCACCTCCTGTCTACAACGTGTGTTTCCAACGACTACTCAACAGGTGTAATCCGCGAAGTCGATTTTATAAACTTTTATATCGTATGTTTTAAAGCCATTTGCTAAAAACTTAATAATTTTAATTTAGAGACTCTCTGTAAAAGTGTGCACTCGCCTAGTATAAAAGGTTATTTATTAAGTCTATGTAATTTTAAGAGTGTAATAAGAGGAAGAATTTTTATTTTGTTAATATACCCTTCTTTATTTAAATGTAGCGTTTCACTGAACTACCCGCTTTACCTTTCAGGACGCAAGGGTTGTACCCAACTCAATTTTATATTAACAACTAAATAGTCTTCAGTATTTTTTCATTTCTTGAGCTGAACTTAGATTCTTTTTATTCTAAAATGAGTGGTGCCCAAAACTATACAACCAAGTTTTTTTAAACAACTATAGACACTATTTTCAAAAGGCGTACAAAAATTACCTCGATCTCCATGTACTCTACCAGTAAAAAACGAGCTAGCTTATATCTAATTTTTGCTCTATCAGTATTAATATCCACTCAACCCATTCTCAAAAATCAAGATATACATAACGGCTTCTCTTTAATAAATAAAATATTTATTAAAAATAAAGTTGAGGCTATATAAAATAGCGCGGCGGCGAAAAAAGACAAGCTTATTCCATCCATAGCGGATGTAAGCCTCCCCAAGTTGTCTCCAATGAGCTTTGAGAGCTTTTTGTAACCAATCGTGTCCCGCTACTCTTTTTATGTCGCCCGTCCATCTTGTCTGTGGTCTGCCTATGCATCTTTTGGGTTCCCTAGGCCTCCATTTAACTATATGGCGTATCCATCTATTATGATTCCTCTTTACGATATGCCCCGCCCAATTCCACCCTAATATACATATTCGTTGTATTATACTTTTGATCTTCTTCGTATCTCGAAGTTAGGAATACGATCTTGGAGTCTAATATTTAGCATTCTCCTCTCCACTGCTCTTTGGGTTACCTGGAGTTTATTTTTTATACTTTTATTTAATTAGCTCACGTTTCAGTGCCATATATTAATACCGGCAGTACATATTGATCGAATATTCTGGCATTTACTGTATTTGGGATGTGCAATTTAAATGTAGATTGTAACCTTCCGAACGCAGACCAAGCTAACGAGACTTTAAATTATTTTGTGATATTTCGATCTTTTAATGTATGAATGTAATAGTTTTCTGGCTGTTATCTTCACTTTCGTTGTTCAAATATTTGGTTTTGTTGAAGTTTATTTTTAGATCTATTTCTCGAGACTTATTATTTAATTCCATCAGCATTTCTTGTAATTCTTCTTTTATGTTAGCGATCAAAGTGACATCATCTGCGAACCTTTAGTGATTTAATCGTTCACCGTCCATTAGTATTCCTTTATTTTCGTACTTTACGATTTGAACATGTCTTTTAGAGTCAACGTGAACAGCTTTGGGGATATCGAGTCGCCACGTCTAATTATATTTTTGAATACCAGTTTATTATTGGAAGTTTTATTCCACTTTTAGCAAGCTTTCTACGCTTACATTTATGTCTAACGCCAATACCTCTGCTTTTTTTTTGTCTCTCCAACACTGTAACTAGGAGAATTGTAAACATACACATTGATGTGGGCGTACAGCAGGATGTTGCGTATATCATGGGTGGATCGGGTAACAAATCTTGAGGATCCTCGTCGACTACATAAGGATAACGAGACAATGTTCGCCAGTGAAAAGAAAAAACTCCAATATTTTGGTAGCATTCTCAGAAACGACAAGTAACGTTTGCCAAAACTTATCATCGAGGGTAAAATAGATAGTCACAGAGGCCCATGCATAAGAAGAACGTCATAGCTAAAGAATTTACGCCAGTGGTTTGGTATTAACACCGCGCATCTGTTTCGTAAGGCCCTAGATAAGGATCATTGTCAACGTTTCGTCGATCGAGGACATTATACTTATAGAAAAAGTGTATGTAAAATGCTATTACATTTTTATGCTTAATATTTAAATTTGAATTCATCTTAGCATGTATTATGTAACTTTTTTGCTTTAAATTATTTATTTTTTAAACCTGACCTATACGAATGTTAATAACAAAAATCATATATTTTATAATAAAAACCGTACAACGTTATAGAACATTCGTATAAAAAATAACCTTTAAGAGTACCGAAACAATCCAGCTGTATACATAGATAACTAGTAAAACGAGAGCTTCTTTCTAGCTTCTTATGCCCATTTTTTTTAAGTATAAACAGAAGAGCATTCACTGTATATTTTTTTACGACATTGGGCAAGAGATGTTTTGCATATTTTAAGCGAATAAATCACTATTTTAACTACAATCTCTTTATTTCATTGACTAGTTAATATTGTTTAATTCCACAACGTCTGTGAGACTTGGCGTTTTCTATTTCTATGCTAGTTACTGCATATTAAATAGGAGGTATCTACATCATATTTAACAAAAGCATAGTTATATATCCATACATTAAAAGAAGTTTATGCCCTATTTCTACTGCCATGTAAACCTAAAAAAGTAATTTAGGGGGAGGATTATTAAATTTGCACTAGTAAAGTAAACTAAGTAAAAAAAACCGACCACGTGCAAGTTGGACTTACGCAATTAGTGTTCCGCACGTTGATTGCTTTTAAAATAAAAATTTTTATTACGGAGGTAAAAAAAAAATCACAGACTTCACAAAACATCTCAAAGGAGTTTGCAGTTTTTTCTGATCTTTGTTGAAAACTGATGATCTTGAATTTTTTATATATATGAGTCAATCATCGCTCCTGATGAAGCTAACATGGTTAGCGAAACGCGCGTCGAGTGCAAAAATAAAGTGTTTGGTGTAGTGGTGATATATACTGAGTAATATATATATATATATATATATATATATATATATATATATATATATATATATATATATATATATATGGTATATACCAAAAATTATTAAAGGTAATGCACTCGTGGTAATTCTCGTTGAAACTATATCCTGTGGAGAATATTCCAGAATTTGTTCAACATTTTTGGTAGGTATTTTTCGAGATAAGATAATTTTTTTAAAAATAATATAAAGAAAAGGGTGCGCAAGAATTAAATTATATATATTTTTGAACTCATTTGGCACCCCACTTGATGACCAGACTCCTCAAAACTAACCCCTTAAGTAAAAAATTTAACTTTCGAAACTACACGGCTCTGATGAGGCCATCAATTTCTATATTAGTGCCACATTTCAACTTTCTATGTTAAATAGTTTCAAAGAAAATGGGGTGTGACAGACGGACAGATAGACACTGAAGTGGTCTTGTAAGTGTTCCATACGGAACACTAAAAATTACATATTTTATAATAAAAATCATTCGCATAGAAAATAACCTTTAAGAATACAGTACTATCCGTCTTTATACATAGATATCTAGCAACACGAAAGCTTTTTTTTCTGGCTTATTATGCCTATTTTATTTTTAGTGTTCCGTACGGAACACTTATAAGATCACTTCGGTGTCTGTCTGTCTGTCTGTCACACCCGATTGTCTCCGAAACTATTTGTCATAGAAACTTGAAATTTGGTAATTATATAGGAATTGATGGCCTCATCAGAGCCATGTAGTTTTGAAAGTTAAATTTTGACTTAAGGGGTTAATTTTGGGGGGTGGAATCGAGAGTGAAAAAAAAAAAATTTTACTAGGTCATCGAGTGTGGTGTCAAATGAAAGGTTGTGAAAACACGAGTAAAAATATATATATATATATATATATATATATATATATATATATATATATATATATATATATATATATATATATATATATATATATAATGTAATACTTGCGCGCACTTTTCTTTGTATTATTTTCAAAAAATCGCGAAAAATCGCTGTCCCGCGCCTTATCTCGAAAAGTACTTATCAAATAATTTTGAAAAAAAATCCTGGAATATTCTCCACGGGGGGTAGATTGAACGAAAATTATCACGAGTGCATTACCTTTAATAATTTATCTGGTATATAAAAAAAAAAACAAAAATTTCAAGGTCATCAGATTTCAGTAAAGATTGGAAACAAACTTTGTTGAAAAGTCATTTCGGGTGTGTTTTGTGAAGTCACTGATCATTTTATACCACCGTAACATAAATTTTGACTTAAGGGGTTCGTTTTGAGGGGTGAAATCGGAAGTGAAAAAAGAAATTTTTTACTAGGTCATCGAGTGTGGTGTCAAATGAAAGCTTGTGAAATCACGAGTAAAAAATATAAATATAATGTAATACTTGCGCACACTTTTCTTCGAATTACTTTTAAAAAATAGCGAAAAATCGCTGTCCCCTACCTTATCTCGAAAAGTACTGATCAAAAAATTTTGAAAGAATTCTGGAATATTCTCCACGGGGTATAGATTGAACGAAAATTATCACGAGTGCATTACCTTTAATAATTTATTTGGTATATAAAAAAACAAAATTTCAAGGTCACCAGTTTTCAGTAAAGATTGGAAACAAACTTTGTTAAAAACTCATTTGGGGTGTGTTTTGTGAAGTCACTCATCATTTTATACCACTCTAACAAAAATTTTTATTTTAAAAACAATCAACGTACGGAACACTAATTGTGCAAGTTCAACTTGCACTTGACCGGTTTTTTGAAATATAGACAGAAGAGCACCCACTTGTATATCTTTTTTACCAGCATTGGGCAAGCGATGTTTTGTATATTTTAAGCAAAGAAATCATTGTTTTAATTTAACTATAACCTGTTTATTTTATTGACTAGTTAATAAGACACCAATTAGGTTTAATTCTATGTCTGTGAGATTTCTACGCGAGTTATTGCATAATAAATAGGAGGTATCCACATCATATTTAACAAAAGCATAGTTTTATATAACCAAGATCCACTCTCTCTCTCTTTGGCGTAAGAGATGCTTTCCTAATATGCAAGTTTTAAGAAGCTGATACAATGTCAAGGATCTCCAAAATACCAAGAAATCTGGCTAAAACAACAACGTTTTTAAAACTGGAACCACTATGCTGAGACACCCGATTTATACATTTCTCCAACATTAAAATAAATTTCTGCCCCAGTTCTACTGTCACGTAAAACTAAGAAAGGTAATTTGGGGGGGATTATTAAATTTGCAATATAAAGTGAAGTAAGTACAAAAACCGGCCAACTGCACGTCGGACTTGCGCAATTAGTATTCCGTACGTTGATTTCTTTTAAAATAAAAATTTTGGTTATGGAGGTATAAAATGAGTTTTCAATGAAGTTTGTTCCCGATCTTTGTTGAAAACTGATGACCTTGAAACTTTTGCTTTTTTACAGTCCCTGGCCAAATTATTAGACGCACTGTATTTTTTTTAGTAATTTTATGTTTCTTAAGAGTTTTTATGCAATAATGGTATATTTAAACTACAATATTATTGATTTTTATTTAAAAGAATTGTTGTAGACTACATATTTGTATTTATTTTTAACATATGGCAACACTGTGTTGACAAAGTGATACATGAACGTAAAGAAGTACAAACCTGTATCAGTCGCGATCGGAATCGAGTCAGGTACGGACGTGTTTCTGTGGCTTTATGGACTGTGATTGTTTGTTTAACAGTTTTATACTACTCAGTTATTAGTTTATTTTGTATGCAGTGTTTTAAAAAAGTAATTGGACTATTTTCATTATGGGTAGAAAAGGCGATCTTTCACCACGTAAAAAAGCTGAAGTGAAGGCCCTTGTGATTGTGAAAACATTTACAAACCGAGAAATATCACGAAGATTGGAGGTTTCTGAAGCTAGTGTACGACGCATAAAAAAAGAAAATTGAGTCAGGGAAGGAATTAAGCCCGAAAAGAAAGAAAAGATGCGGTAGAAAACCAATTTTCACTCCACGGTCAGAGAGATGTTTAAAGAAAATTTGTGTAGAAAACAGATTTGCTACCACAAAGGTAATAAAATCACAACTCCAGGATGCTAGCGTAAATGCTTCTGAAGCGCACTGTTCGAAGAAAATTGAAAGAATTAGATTTTAAGGCCTGTCGCCCCGCCAGGAAGCCCAAGTTAACAGCTGCAATGAAAGCAAAGCGCCTGAAGTGGGCCAAACAATGGCAAGACAAAGATGTGGACTTCTGGAGATCGGTAAGATACAGCAATTTAATCAATAATTGATACATTATTATCATTTTCAGTTAAACAAAGCAAATAAACATGGAAGTTTATATATTTTTCCTATTTTTGACAGGTCTGTTCAGTGACGAAAGCACATTCGAAATTTTGCAGATTAAAGCTCAGTATGTGCGTCGTCGTCATGGAAAAAGTTTCATCCTGATTGTGTCGTCCCGACGGTTAAACATCCCACCAAAGTGATGATTTGGTCAGTCAACAGCGGCAAGGGCACTGGACGTCTGTACGTCGTCAAAGGAATAATGAGGCAAGATCAGTACAAAGAAGTACTACAAAATCGGTTGATTCCGCAGCTCAGAGAATGGTTTCCAAATGGGAAACCATTCACTTTCATGCAAGATGGAGCTCCCTGCCACACTGCTCGGTCTGTTAAAGCTTTTTTGGCAGAAAAAAATATCCCTCTGTTGGATTGGCTAGGGCCAGCTCTGATATGAACCCCATTGAAAATGTGTGGGAGCTGATGAAAAGAGAAGTGGCTAAAGATGTGATTACCAACACAACCCAGCTCCTAAAAAAGATTATTCATGTGTGGAATCATCATCCTCAAATGCAGGAGACAGTACAATCTTGCATTGATAGCATGCCGCGCAGAATTAAAGCTTTGATAGCGGCTAAAGGTGGCTCAACTAAATATTGACTTTTACTAACATTAATTTCACTTTTCTTTAAAACTTAATAAACTTATGCTTTTCTAAATTAATGCTGTTTTATTTATGTCAAATGAATAGGTAATTGATTGGATAATATAAAAATAAAAAACAAATCAATTTAAAATAATAAAACGGTACAATATCACTCGGTAATTAATATTTTACATGAAATCTTGCAGTGCGTCTAATAATTTGGCCAGGGACTGTATATACCAGATAAATTACACAGGCCAACAAAAAAAATATTTGTAAAAATTTTTTAAACCAATATATCTAAGTGTTAAGTATTTTTGGGTGTTGAAACCGTATCTGGTATCAGTTTTTTTTGTATCACCCACAGTTCTCTCACAGTATGACATCGATTAAATTTCAAAATAGGGATCATAGCTGTAAACCAAATCCTCTTCCCGCTTGAAAAACTGAGCAAACTGTTGATTTTTTTTTTTTTATAGGTCTAGCACACATGCTACAGGGAAGTCCCTAAAGCGCCCCAGGAGCGACATGTGTGCAGAAAAAAAAAGCGATTCACGGTGTTCTTGAATCGCTGTAAATTGTTCTATAATGGTAAATAGATGTCCCAAATTCCAATAAATGTGTCTCTTTCAGCCTAGAACCAAGCAATTCTGTCTTTTCCTTAGTCAAACCCAAATCTCTCAATAAATCATTTAACTCAGCTTGTGTAAACAACTGTGGTTTTAAATTTTCTAGAGAACATTGAAACTCATTATCATCCGGTCGACTATCATTAAATTCGGGACTGGATTGTAAAACGTGATCAATAGATTGAGGTGGCTGAGGAACAGGAAGTCCCGGTCCATGTCCTATCGGCCGATTAGCTGAAGTAAGGTTAGGATAGACAATTACTTTCTTATTTTTGGAGTTATATCCAGAAACATCAACGCTGCAAATATAACAATCATTTGAATGATTTTCCTGCTCTCTCCATACCATGGGTACTGCAAATCTAAAAGCTTTCTTTTCTTTCTTATACCATTTCCTAAGATCCTCGACACAAACATAATATACTTTGTAAGGAGCCCAACATGTTTCTTGATTACCGATTTCTATACCAAAATATGCAAAGTGTACTTTTTTAGAAAGTCAGTAATGTTTCTTTGATGTTTTTTAACTACAAACTCACCACATATACGAGGCTGGTTTAAAAAGTCCGTGCAAAAATAAAAACTACTTATGTGTTTGGGGTAAACCTTTTTTATTTTTCGACATAGTCTTCTTTTAGGCTTATACACTTCGTCCAACGATGTTCTAGTTTTTTGATCCCTTCCGAATAATAGGATTTGTCCAAGTCTGCAAAATATCCATTAGTGTCTGCAATCACCTCCTCGTTTGAATAAAATCTTTGTCCCGCCAGCCATTTCTTCAAATTGGGGAACAAATAGTAGTTCGAGGGAGCCAAGTCTGGAGAATAGGGGGATGTGAAACGAATTGGAATCCTATTTCCATTAATTTTGCGACCACAACTGTTGAGGTGTGTGCTGGTGCGTTGTCGTGATGGAAAAGGACTTTCTTGTGGGCCAATCGCGGGCGTTTTTCTTGCAGCTCGGTTTTCAAACGGTCCAATAACGATGAATAATATTCACCTGTAATAGTTTTTTACCCTTTTCCAGATAGTCGATGAGGATTATCCCTTGCGATTCCCAAAAGACAGTCGCCATAACCTTTCCGGCCGAAGGAACGGTCTTCGCCTTTTTTGGTGCAGATTCCCCCTTGGTAATCCATTGTTTAGATTGTTGTTTGGTCTCAGGAGTATAGTAATGTATCCATGTTTCATCCACAGTGACGAAACGACGCTTAAAGTCCTCCGGATTCTTCTGGAACAGCTGCAAACCATCCTTGCAACACTTCACATGATTCCGTTTTTGGTCAAGCGTGAGCAATCGCGGCTCCCAACTTGCGGATAGCTTTCTCATGTCCAAATGTTTATGCAAAATATTATGTACCCGTTCAGTCGAGATGCCCACAGCACTAGCAATCTCACGCACCTTAACTCTTCTGTCATCCATCACCATATCATGGATTTGATCAATGATTTCTGGAGTCGTAACCTCCACAGGCCGTCCAGAACGTTCAGCGTCACTTGTGCCCATATGGCCCGTCCGAAAATTTTGAAACCACTTATAAACTGTTCTAATCGAAGGTGCAGAGTCACCATAATGTTTATCAAGCTTCTCTTTAGTCTCCTGAGGCGTTTTGCCTTTCATAAAGTAATGTTTAATCACCACACGAAATTATTTTTCGTCCATTTCTTGAACATCACTCGACTTCCTTGATTCACACGAATGCCAAACACAAAGAAATAGACCAATATGGCTGAAACTTGGTGTGCGTTCATTCAAGAGATGCTACTAACTAAACATGACCTCGATACGCGCCGGTGGTGCCATCTCTCGGACTTTGCACGGACTTTTCAAACCAGCCTCGTATAATAAAAAGTGTTGGGAGAGTTTTTACAACTACGATTAGCCATACGTTGAGTGCGAATTAAAGCACATGGTTTAAACACTGCAATGCGAGGTTATATTAACTGGAAGAAAATAAACAGCTGTGACATTTATCAGAACTGCCAACCTAATAACATTTGATTTTAACTGCCAACCTTATAAAATTCTGATTTTATTACCAACTTAATAACATTGGAATGATAAAAAATAAAATTTTCACATTTTGAATATTAAAATGTGAAAAATTGGTGGGTGACATGGCTTTTTTTATTATTATTTTCGGACTCAGCACACCAAAAAACAAAGGAATCAGGTAAAATTATTAAAAAAGTTTTTCACTGTGCATTACCTTATTAAAGGTAATGCACTCGTGATAATTTTCTTTCAATTTACACCCTGTGGAGAATATTCCAGAATTTGTTCAAAATTTTTTGATCAGTACTTTTCGCGGCAAGGGGAGGGGACATCGATTTTGGGCAATTTTTTAAAAATAACATAAAGAAAATTGCGCGAAAGTATTACATCATATATATTTTTGAACTCTTATCTTGACAAGCTTTCATTTGACATCCCTTTCGACGATCTGCTAATTTTTTTTTTTCACTTTCCATTTCATCTGCTAAAACTAACCCTTAAGTCAAAATTTAACTTTCAAAACTCCGCGGCTCTAATGGGGCCATAAATTCCTATATTTGAGCCAAATTTCAACTTTTTATGTCAAATAGTTTCGGAGAAAACGGAGTGTGACACACGGACAGACAGACACTGAAGTGATCTTATAAGTGTTCCGTATGGAACACTAAAAACACTTTTGGTCACGACATGTGTAAGAATTGTCTTATTGACATGATGTGCAAAAACTATTTTCGTTGCCCACTTGCAACGAATATCTTAATTGAATAATCGCGTTCAGCCAGTCAGAAATTTTATTGTTTCAAATTTTATGACAAGCACTTAAATATAAACGTACCAAGTTGCTTTTTAGCAATTTTTCTTAATTTTTTTAAATGTTTAAATGTTCTACGCAGAAAATAAACATCATTAATTCAGTGTTAGAATTAAGTATAATATGAAATAAAAAATATCTCTCTCCCTCCCTATTTCTTTCTCATTTCCTCTATATATGTATATACATTGGTGAGCAAAAAAATCGACTCAAACTATTTGCCTTCCTTTAACACGGATCCTAGAATTTAATGTTTATATATTTTTATGGATTTTAGTATCATTTGAAAGCCCATTCTATTCTTAACATGTTTTGTAGCAGAGATTGTGCGAGGAAGCCTGGTTCTCGTATAAAAATATTTTAATTTTTAATTTATTTTAAAATTTCGGTGATTTCATGTGTATTGCGAAGCCTTAAAGACCAAAAATAAAATTCCTTAGCAGTTAGAGACATGCAGTTTGAACAGGGTTATACAAAAAGACATTCTTTAACATGTTTTGTAGCAGAGATTGTGCGAGGAAGCCTGGTTCTCGTATAAAAATATTTTAATTTTTAATTTATTTTAAAATTTCTGTGATTTCATGTGTATTGCGAAGCCTTAAAGACCAAAAATAAAATTCCTTAGCAGTTAGCGACATGCAGTTTGAACAGGGTTATACAAAAAGACATCCTTTAACATGCTTTGTAGCAGAGATTGTGCGAGGAAGCCTGGTTCTCGTATAAAAATATTTTAATTTTTAATTTATTTTAAAATTCCACAACATACCTCATGCTTTTTACTGACTAAAATGATTGACTGAAAGGGAAACAAGGAGAACAAGGATTGAAAATAGGGGTCAGAGAAAGGAAAAATTAAAACAAACTTTAAGTTTTAACAATTAAATTTATTAATAAAAATCAAATTTTGTATTACCCCCCTAGCTCTTATTACGGCTTCGAGCCCCTTTTTCATGGAGCGGGTGAGCTTTTTCACCACTGTCTGTAGGATTCTTCCCCACTCTTCCACCATTGCAATCTCTTAGTCCCTCAGCGATGCAGGGGCTGGATTTCTGGCTCGAATCCTACATGTGCTCGATTGAAATGAGGTCAGGCCTCTGCGTAGGCTAGTCTAATGTGGGTATTCCCACTTCCGCCACGTATTGCAGCACCATGTGGCGTCGCATTGTCGTGCATTAGAACCAAACTAGCGCCAACACACCCAGCCTAAGTAAGGAAGGACGTGTTCCTGCAGGATATCCTCGATGTATTGGTGAGCAGTTAATCCTTCTAGCGGCGAGTCTCATCAATTACGAAAACCAAATCAGTTTTCGCATCCAGTACTTCCTCGCACCATGACAGAACCTCCTCCGTAGGTGACAGTTTCAGTAATGCAGTACTGCGTATAGTGCTCCCCAGGCCTCCTAGAGACTCGTCTTCTTCCATCATTGCCATGTAAGCACATTCGGGACTCGTCGGAGAATAAAACGGAGCGCGATTGCTTTAAGGGCCAGTCGACATGTTCTCGGGCAAATCTGAGTCATGCTTGTCGGTGGACTGCTGTCAATTTGGGTCCGTTGGCTGGTCTCTTCGGAGTTAGGTTAGTTTCTTCCAAGAACTCGAGTTCGAGTCGGAGCTCCTGTTGGACCTCAACGCCGGTCAAGTGACGATTTCTTAGTGTTGTGTTGACAATGAAGCGGTCGTCTCGCTGCGAGGTACATCTTCTTCTTTCTGATCCTGATCTCCGTGTAAAAGCGTCAGTCTCTTGGTAACGCCTGTAGACTCTGGAGACAACTCACTGTGCAGTTGCGCAGCGACTACATGTTGGCTATGCCCTTCTTGCAATAGGGCAATGACTTGTGCTGTTTCTTTCGGGGTGGTATCCATTTTCCGATGACGTAATTAGTAAGCAGGTATAGCAGAGATGTTGACCGTTCAAGTTCCGATAAAAAAATGATAAGAAAATGGAGTTGCATGTGTTTTTATAGGGATGAATAGCGCGCAACGAGTACGTTGCTGTGCGAGCAAAGACGGTTCTTCTGAGTAAAATCGTTTAAATCAGTAAAATTTTTTGGAAATCTAAATGTTTTTGGTATTAATTAAGTAGAAAACCAACATTCTAATCATACCAAAAATAATACCACTGTTTGAAAATTAAATTCAAGGATCGGTGTTAAATGAAGCAAAATCGTTGTCGATTTTTTTTGCTCACCAGTGTATTAAGTTTTAGAAAAAGTAGTAAGCCTTTTAACGTTAAAATTGAGACAATTGTTTTTTATATTTTGAAAGAAGTTTATTAAACCAAATACGTGCCATTTTGTTCGATGACCTTCGGCTATTTTTCTAGCAACACCATAATCTCGTTACAGTAGAATTTCTGTGGTTTTTAGGCAAAAAATTTGGCTCTTTTCAAACTAGTATAACACCATTTACGGAGTTCTGCAGAAACCGAAACAAATGGTCGTCTGACGGTGCAAGGTCCGGGATATACGGCGGATGCATTAAAACTACCTAACAAAGCTCTTTCAATTTTTGCCTAGTCAACAAAGATGAGTGTGGTCTGGCGTTGTCATGTTGGAAGACGGCACCCTTTCTGTTCCGACAGATTTTTTCAATTCTCGTAAACGAGAGCGACCGAACCGTCTATTGGCTGTTGGTTTTGATGATATCTTGACCACAAACAGTATAAATTTCTCCATGCTGCATTTGTGCCTTTATCAAAATAAAATTACAAAATGTATCGAACTTTTTCGGAAACTTCACTCTTCTTCCAGGCGTGCTAAATTAAGTCTGAATAAACGAATTCCAACAGCTTTTGCACGTCTATTACTGTCAAATGTCAGCGACTGACGCTAAGCATAACCCTGTTATATTTCGAATTAAATGGTAAGGAGACATACTTGGACTTATTTGCTTCACGTGTAAAAAAGGTAGAATACTGAATATTTAACCTGAATTGACGTCTACTTATTAACTTGTCTATACATAAAAACGTAAAGCGTTTCCTTTAAAAGACAAACACGATATTATAAGGAAAACAGAAAATGGAGTTAAACAAAGTGGTGCAAACAGTCAAATTTAACTCTACGATTTCTACCATATGGAAGAAGTGGCAAGAAATCTTATCAAACTTTAGTTGTAAAGAAGTAAGAAAATCTACACATGACCAAGTCGATAAAGGACTTCTTAAGCGGTTTAGTCAAAAACGACATGAACATGTTCCTCTTACCGGCTATACTTTACAAGAGAAAGCTAGTGAATTGGGAAGGAAAATAGAGAACACTGAGTTTAACTGTTCTAGAAGTTGAATTGAACGATTTAAAAAGCGACATAATATTAGTGGGGGTAAGATGGGAGGAACTCAGGAGAGGATATGACTGTTGTTGATCAGTGGTTGGCCAATGTATGACCGGAAATTCGAGAAAGTTAATGCCGATGAAACGGGTTTGTTTTACAAGATGACGCCTGATAAGACATTAAAGTTTGTCGGAGACAATTGTGCTGGCGGAAAGTTATCAAAAGTAAGGATCACTGTGTTGGTAACTGCAAATATGTCTGGAACAGAGAACAGAAAATTGTTGGTGATAGGAAAGTCCGCGAATCCCAGGTGTTTTAAAAACAAACATTTACCAGTAAAGTACAAATCAAACAGTAAAGCCTGGATGACATCAGAAATTTTTAAAAACGAACTGAACGAATGGGACAAAGAAGTAAAATTCACAAACAGAAAAACATTACTTTTGATTGACAACTGTCCAGCGTACCCTGAAGTTGATCTACAGCAAATAAAATTGGTTTTTTATGCCTCCAAACGCAAGCGCAAAGCTCCAGCCTATAGATCAAGGTGTGATACATTCTTTAAAATGTCATTATAGAAAGATTTTACTTACAAAAATGTTAGAGACGATCGATAAAGGTAACATTTTTTCTGTAACTCTCTGGGACGCTATAAACTTTATCCATATGGCTTGGCAAAGAGTCAGTAGAGAAACCATCGCAAACTGTTTTAAGCATGGCGGATTTTAAGGAAGGAATGTAGATATGACTCAGTGGCCAAGTTAGACTTGCGCAGTTAATGTTCCGTACGTTACTCAGTATATATCACCACTACACAAAACACTTTATTTTTGCACTCGACGCGCGTTTCGCTATGTTAGTTTCATCAGGAGCGATGATTGACTAAAGCTAAACTACAAATCTACCCTATTTATACTTAATCTAACCTAACCCTTGAATTACTCAGGCGGAACTAATGGCATAGGCAAGGCCCTCAGTTCCGGTCAAGTAACCAGTAGAGGGGACTATAAGGAATAGGCTCTCTGTCTTTATTTAAACTACTTTTACATTTTATAATTTCCATACTTTCGTATGCGTTCAACAATCTCCTATCAGATACATTTTTAATTAATCTTAGATTATCTAATGTTACAATATAATCAGCTTCAAGGGCATGTTCGGCAATTCTAGACTTTTCTGTTCTACTGTATTTTAAGTGTGCTAAATGTTCTTTAAATCGTGTTTTAAACTGACCTTTTAGTTTGTCCAACAGACTTTTTGTCACAATCATTACAACTAATTTCATAAATTCCACTTTTCTCACAATTAGGAATCTTATCTTTGGGATTTCCTAAGATATTCCTTAGACTGTCTGATGACTTATAGACTAAGGTGAGGCCTACCTTATTAAATACCTTATTGAGTCCCCTGTTATATTTCGGATTATATGGTATGGAGACATACTTGGTGTTATTTTCTTCGCGTGTAAAAAAGGTGGAATTGGAACAGTGGATTGAAAAACATCGAGAAGGTCCTACTGATTGTCTATAATTTGTTTACGATGCTAACATTCAACAAAGTACAGTGGAAATCAAGATTAAAAAGATGTTTAATCACTTTAATTTTAAGCAACATGTATGTGCTAATAATGAATTAATGACGAGAGAAATAATAAATGATGATCAAATTGTGACATCAGTGACTTCTGGAAAGATTTTTAGTGAAAATGATGACAAAGACGAGCTTGGTGAAGGTCATAATATTTATCTTTCATCCATTTTAGAAATGACTGAAACTCGCAATTTTTTGGAATCTCGTGAAGTTCCTGAACACATATGGAGTAGTTTTTGTGACCTTGACAATTATATAAACACCATTTCTTTTTCAAGTAAAATTGTACAAAGGAAAATTACTGATTTTATTGTACCATATAAACTACGTATTTTAATATTTTCGTTTATACTCGTATATGTACCAACATACATAATAATAACTTTAGTGTGACTTGTTTTATTTTCCTTTGAACGTCTTCTTTTAATTTAATAATTATTATTACTCATTTTTCTAAGCATTATCGTCTAATCTAAATAAAACCGGTCAAGTGCAAGTTGAACTTGCACAATTAGTGTTCCGTACGTAGATTGTTTTTTAAAATAAAAATTTTTGTTAGGGTGGTATAAAATGATCAGTGACTTCACAAAACACACCCCAAATGAGTTTTCAACAAAGTTTTTTTCCAATCTTTACTGAAAACTGGTGACCTTGAATTTTTTTATTTTTTTTTTTAAAATACCAAATAAATTATTAAAGGTATGCACTCGTGATAATTTTCGTTCAATCTATACCCTGTGGAGAATATTCCAGAATTTTTTTCAAAATTTTTTGATCAGTACTTTTCGAGATAAGGTAGGGGACAGCGATTTTTTTAAAAGTAATACGAAGAAAAGTTTGCGCAAGTATTACATTATATATATATTTTTTACCCGTGTTTTCACAAGCTTTCATTTGACACCACACTCGATGACCTAGTAAAAAAAAAAAATTTTTCACTTCCGATTTCACCCCTCAAAACGAACCCCTTATGTCAAAATTTATGTTACGGTGGTATAAAATAATCAGTGACTTCACAAAACACACCCTAAATGAGTTTCCAACAAAGTTTGTTTCCAATCTTTACTGAAATCTGATGACCTTGAAATTTTTGTTTTTTTTTTTTTTTATGTACCATATAAATTATTAAAGGTAATGCACTCGTGATAATTTTCGTTCAATCTACACCCCGTGGAGAATATTCCAGAATTTTTTCGAAATTTTTTGATAAGTACTTTTCGAGATAAGGCCCGGAACAGCGATTTTTCGCGAATTTTTAAAAATAATACAAAGAAAAGTGCGCGCAAGTATAATATTATATATATATTTTTTTACTCGTGTTTTCACAAGCTTTCATCTGACACCACACTTGATGACCTAGTAAAAAATTTTTTTTTCACTTCCGACTTCACCCCCCAAAACTAACCCCTTAAGTCAAAATTTAATTCTCAAAACTACATGGCTCTGATGAGGCCATCAATTCCTATATTATTACCAAATTTCACCTTTCTATGTCAAATAGTTTCGGAGAAAATCGGGTGTGACAGATAGACAGACAGACAGACACCGAAGTGATTTTATAAGTGTTCCGTACGGAACACTAAAAAAAGAAAAGAAATAAAATGAAAATAATGAAAAAATGAAAAATGATATTAGATTTTGTTTAATGTTCGTAACGAACTTCGGATATAGCGAACCAATTTAGTGATTTTTTGGAGTTCGTTATAAACGGAGTTCACTGTATTTACATCTGTTACTGTGTCTTTTCTATAAATATCAAATTCTAACTTATTATTATTAATAATTAAAATATCTAGAAATGGTAATTGTCCCTTGTTCTTAATTTTTTAATTGAATCATATCAGCTTTTTAATTGGGAAACAAAATCATCTATATTTGCTTTTTTGTATCAAAAATCGCGAACACATCATCCACATACCTATACATGTTTTATTTTTTTATTTAAAGTTTAAAAATACCAGTAAGTTAAAGAATATAGCAGACTGATACTTACCACGTGCTTTCTACATATTTGCATCACAGTCTTCCATGTGACCTCGTACAAAAGCTTCGTCTGCGTTATGAAAGTCTTTTTCTTTGCAGGAAACTAAACTAGCCATGCAATGGTAAGCTTCTTCCTCTGAAACAAGTAAAATCAATTCATTTCTATTTGTATTTTCAAGGTCAAAGATAAAAAATAACAATGACAAAGCAAATTACGTTACAATTGAAAAACATGTTGTAAATAATAATTAGATCATTTTTACATCAGTAACCACAAATGTGACGTGGTCACGTAGTATTTAGGAACCAACGTCAAAATTGTGACGTCAACTCACGAATAGTTTAAACCTCATTTGAATGCTTAAACACCTTTAGTAAAGTCGAACTTTAAATTTGTAAAAATGTGGAAATGAATTACCACGCCATCAGTCCAAATCTGCACAAATTGACCTGCCGAATTGCTTCCAATGCAAGAAAAATTATTTAGATGTGTCGAAAAATGTTGAGCCTTTTTCTTGTTAAATAGCTTATTAAAAGCAATAGCCAAAAGACTGTTCAGTCGCTTTTGTTCTAAAAATTACAGAAAAAGTAGAGAGAAATTTGAGGAAGGTCATCGCCAAGGAACTAAACATCGATCAGCAAACAATTTTAAAACCATTTGGAGAAAGCTGGTTAGAAAAAAGAGGCTCGATGTTTAAGAGCTTCATGCCTTAAAGCTAATAAAATTACTAGGTCAAATTTCCTTCTGCGCGTCTCTACATAAACTTAAGGAAATCGAGCCATTTCTGAAGCGATTAATAACGGGCGATAAAAAATGGATCACGTATGACAAAAATCTGCGTAAAAGATCGGGGTCGCAAAAGGATGAAGCTCTACAAAAGATGGCAAAGCTCAGAGTAATATCAAACAAAGTGATGCTATGTGTTTGGTGAGATTAGAAGGGAATCGTGCATCATGAGCTGCTCCAGTCGGGACAAACGATTCATTTTGGACTGTTTCAGCAAATGTTGGCTTTTACCATGACAACGCCAGACCACTCACATTTTTGGTAACTCTGCAAAAACTGAAAGAACTTGGCTGGGAAGTTTTAATGCAGGAGAGAATCCGAACTTATTATTATTATTTTCTTCAGTATCTAACAGTCCAAATATCCAAAAGGTTTTTTAAAAGGCTCAGCGTGTTTATATTAAAATGTAATCACACATCTAAGCTGTCTGACTGGATAGCATGAGAATGGTCGATGTTGTCATACTTCCAAAATATAAAAAAAAAACACGGGCTTTTCCATGTTATTAAAAGTCCAATCTAAAGAAGTGCATATTTTAGCTAAGAAAGAAAATAACATCTATAATCTATAATCTACAATATACATATATAAAATGCAACGTCTCTCTGTCTGTCCGTTAGTGTGCTTATCACTGGAGAACTACTTATCCGATTTACGTCCGTTTTTGTTAAACATACATATATTCTCTGGCCAGGTTATAGGCTATATTTTATTACGTTAGGTACCATAAGGAATAAGCAGTGACAATATAGTGAATAAAGTCGGAAAAAAGTTTGCCGCTAGCGCGTTCTCTTGCAATAGCCCTATTTTCAACGGTAACTTCTTTCGTTTTTGGCGTTTTTTTTTACAAAATAATTGAGCCTGTATTAATGACAAAGTACTGTCTGCGAATGGTTAATTTACAATAGGGCAAAGGTATTTATAGCTTAGTTTTTATCATGAAAAGTCACTAGGAATTTCCATAATCCCTAAAAACTTGAAATGAATTCTTACTTCAACTGGAATTTTCAGAAATCGCCTCAAAAAGATTATCATGCAAAACTTGGAAATTTGTTCTAATTGGTTTTTAATCTGTAATTTCACCAAAAAGGCTTATCTAAATAATTTTATGATGGACACTTGTTAAGAACAATTAAATTTACCTAATATAACAAAAGGGTTTAATTAGGTATTAAATTTTGGCAGTTACATTGAAATTTATAAGTGGGCAAATACTTTCTGACAGTAGTGTATGTTTTCTGGCGAGGTTATAGGATATATTTTATTACGTTAGCTAACATAGGGAATAAGCAGTGACGATAATAGTGAATGAAGTCGGAAAAAAATTTGCCGCTAGCGCGTTCTCTTTCAATACACTGCCTAAACCAATAAATATTGAACAATATCATGTAGCAAAGAATATCTATATTATACATAAAATACAACGTCTCTCTGTCTGTCTGTCCGTCCGTTAGTACGCTTATCACTCGAGAACCACTTATACGATTTACGTGTTTTTTTTTTTAAAGTTATACATTTGTTCTCTGGCCAGGTTAACTATAATCTTCTAAAATATATATAAAATGCAACGTCTCTCTGTCTGTCTGTCTGTCCGTTAGTGCGCTTATCACTGGAGAACCATTTATCCAATTTAGGTGCTTTTTTTTAAACATTCATATGTTCTCTGGTCAGGTTATCTATAATATATATAAAATGCGCTCATAACCTCTGTCTGTCTGTCCGTTAGTGCGCTTATCACTGGAGAACCACTTATCCGTTTTACGTGCTTTTTTTTAAAAACATACTTATGTTCTCTGTCCAGGTTATAGATTATATTTTATTACGTTAAGTAACATAAGGAATAAGTAGTATCGATAATAGTGAATCAAGTCGGAAAAAAGTTTGCCGCTAGCGCGTTCTCTTGGAATACACTGCCTAAACCATTAAATATGGAACAATATCATGTAGCAAAGATCATAATATATGCAACCTCTCTCTGTTTGTCTGTCTGTCCCTTAGGGCGCTTATGACTTGAGAACCATTTATCCGGCTTACATGTTTTTTTTTTAATTCATACATTTGTTCACTGGCCAGGCTATCTATAATCTTCTATTATATATATATATATATATATATATATATATATATATATATATATATATAATGCAACGTCTCTCTGTCTGTCTATTTGTCCATTATTTTATTTTATTTTTTTTATGGGTCTAGCACACGTGCTGCAGGGAAGTCCCTAAAGCGTTCCAGGAGCGGCATGTGTACGGAAAAAGCGATTCACGTTGTTCTTGAACCGCTGTTAGTTTTTTTTAGTAGTGTTAATGCGCTTATTACTTGAAAACCACTTATCCGCTTTACGTGTTTTTTTTTTTAAATTCATATATATGTTCTCTGGCCAGGTTATATAATAATAATAATGATCTATAATATATATATATATATATATATATATATATATATATAAAACGCAACGTCTCTCTATCTGTCTGTCTGTCCGTTAGTGTGCTTATCATTCGAGAACGACTTATCCGATTTATGTGCTTTTTTTTTTTAATTTCTAATTTAATATTTATCAAAAAAAATCTATAATATATAAAACGCAATCTCTCTCTGTTTGTCTGTCTGTCTCTCCAATAGTGCGCTTAGCACTCAAGAATCACTTATCTACGTGTTTTTTTTTTATAAAATATATTCTCTGGCCAGGTTATAGGATATATTTTATTACGTTAGATAACATAAGAAATAAGCAGTGACGATAATAGTGAATCAAGTCCACGCGAGCGGAACCGTGGGCAGGGCTAGTTTTACATATAAGAAACAGCTGAATATTTTCCAAATTTGTATTTTAATAAGTTCTATAGAACTATATATTTTAGGTTTGACTATAGCACAGGCGACCACTTACAGACAATGATAAATATCCTAGAGAAGAGTAATGAATATAACTTCGCACACTACAAAGCCTTCAAAACTATGAGAAGATTCTGTTAAAATGTGGGCATTCATCAACGTCTTGAACAACTGTAGAATTGACTTTAGATACACGACCCTAACCAAAGATATATATGAAAACAATATACATAACACCTAATACAGAACAAATATGTATAGAAAGATACAATCCCAAGCTATTTATTACAGCTCTAGAAGAAGTATTTCGCCAACTAGATTGGACAAACGATAGGCGATGTGTAGTCATTTAAGGTTCGCAGACGATATTGTAGTCATTAATAGAAATCCACATGAAATGATAAATGAGTTAAATTATCACTCAAAAACAATCGGCCTGAAATAAAAATAAGACAAGAATATAACCCAACACTAATAACATAGTTATACATTTAGAAGGAATAGATCTCAAAACTGTTGAGGAGATTGTGTAACAAAAATTTCAAGAAGAATCCGGCTAGGATGCTGCGCATTCGGAAAATTAACACATGGGCTGAAAAGTCCCGGGCCTAACAAAGAAAACGCGGTTTTTTTGGTTCAAAATTAGCTTTATTCATCAACGTAATCTCCATCAAGAGCAACGCAATCATTCCAGCGCCGCTCTAACATTTCAATACCACTTTTGTAGAACGATTTATCTTTTGCCTCAAAATAGGCCTCAGTTTCAGCGATAACCTCTTCATTCGTGCGAAATTTCTTACCGGCGAGCATTTTTTTTTCAGGTCTGCGAACAGCCAGTAGTCGCTGGGAGCCAAATCTGGCGAATACGGTGGATGTGGGAGCAATTCGAAGTTCAATTCATGTAGTTTTGCCATTGTTTTGATTGACTTATGACACGGTGCGTTGTCTTGATGAAACAAAATTTTTTTCTTTGCCATATGCGGTCGTTTCTTTGCAATTTCGGCCTTCAAACGCTCCAATAACGCTATATAATATTCACTGTTGATGGTATTTCCTTTCTCAAGATAGTCGATGAATATTACACCACGCACATCCCAAAATACCGAGGCCATAACCTTTCCAGTCGATTGTTGTGCTTTCGGGCGCTTTGGACGAGGTTCACCAGTTGCTGTCCACTCAGATGACGATCGTTTTGATTCCGGAGTGAAGTGATAGATCCATGTTTCATCCATTGTCACATATCGACGCAAAAATTCCGGTTTGTTACGTTTTAAACATGGCCAAACACTGCTCAGAATCATCAACACGTTCTTGTTTTTGATCAACAGTGAGCAAACGCGGCACCCACTTTGAACAGAGCTTTCTCATAGTCAAATGCTCATGCAATATAAAGCCAACACGTTCTTTTGATATCTTTACGATGTCAGCTAACTCACGCAACTTCACTTTTCGATCATTCAAAACGATTTTATGGATTTTTTTGATGTTTTCTGGTGTTACCGCCTCATTTGGACGTCCACTGCGTTCTGCATCATCGGTGTCTCTACGACCACGTTTGAAGTCAGCAAACCAACGTTTTATTGTTGTTTCTGATGGAGCGGAGTCCCCATAACACTTTTCAAGCCATTGCTTCGCTTGAACGGTATTTTTTCCCATCAAGAAGCAGTGTAAAATTAAAACACGAAATTGTTTTTGATCCATTGTTTTGAAAATAACAAAAGTAGCGTCACTCTTAGCACAATAACTCACAAACTAATGAATAGAATATCATGAAATTTTAACAGCTGTCTTTTGAAGGTTAGTATTAACTGAAAAAAAGGTGACTGCAATAAAACTAGCGCCATCTATGTGTTAGGCCCGGGACTTTTCAGCCCATGTGTTAAATTATATATTCAAAGATGTTAAAGGCCAAAGTATATACTCGTAATCAGTGCATCCTAACCGTGAATACATATGACGCTGACACTGAATAAAACCAAAAACTGGCGCAAACCCAGAAAGCACACAAAAGACAGATGATCGGAATAAAATCTTAAAGATAGAAAAAAGAAAAAAGTGGATACGTGAAAAAATGAAAGTAAAGGATATTATAGACCATGTGACAGAAAGAAAATGGCAATGGGCTGGACATAGGGCGAACAATAGAATGGAGAGCACAAGAACAGAAAAGGAGGGCAGGACGTCTCAAAATAAAATGGCGGGACGATATACAGAGGGTTGCGGGCATTGGATGGACGACAACGGCTGCAAAAAGGCCTACATCCAACATTGGATAGAACCGGGCTAAGAGTGATATAGTGATAGTGAACCTGCTATTAAAATCAAGAAATATTAGTGACAACACCAGTGCGTATCCACAGCAGGTTTAACTACCAAATCACGTGCGATCATTTTGTTTTTAGTGGTGTTGCATGGACGCATAGTAAGAATTTTTTTTTGCAGAAAACAGGGTTTCAATTCTGTCCAATGTGTTCTACTTATCCTTAACGCACTCACTGAAGTTTCTAATGGAATCTTGATTTGACGGAAAACGATCTTAGGAATGACATACTTTGTCTACAGGTAGAATATTTTTTGATTTTTTATTCATTTAAGTATACTAAATTACAAATGTAACCGACCTCTCTAATTGTTACGCTACTTTTCTCTCTAATGCGAAAAAAAAATCTACGGTAATAAACAGCGTAAAAATCATAAAACATAACATAAAATTAAGAAGAAAAGAAATATGTTATAATTAAGTCAACATCTGGAGCGATCGAACAATGTCAAGTCCGGTTAACTTTCACTGCTCCGTAAATTTACTTAAAAAACAAATAAAAAAAATAAAAAAGGTCGCAAATTAAATCCGCACAGTGGTTTAGACTAGTCTAAAACTAATTGGCAGTCAAATTCGGCCGCAGGACCTTTTACAAGTCAGACAAATAGAAAATAAATTTGTTTTAAACATTTCCGACACCGTCACTAACACGCCAGTGTACTGTCCGTCTTTCTGGCAGCCTCTGCATCACAGTATAGTTCCGGTCTACCGTGCTCAGATGCCCAGCAGGTCAGTATACTTATTTATTTAACTCCATTTGGCTAGGCAGTATATTCCGTCCTGCTGCTACACAGTAGATATCGGCAAACTCCCAAAGCACATGTTATTTGCGAGAGGTGGTTCCGATCAAAAAAGCTGACGACGAACACAGCGTCGTCTTTACTCCGCACACGAATGGCACACTTGGTTGAACTGAGAGCTAATCCCGACAAAAACTACCGACGGCCTATTGCAGTTGAACGACAATTTAAATCAGAAAAGATTGATTAAGAAAACAATTTCCTTGTCATTTTTGAATACAAAATCTATCTGGATGCTGAATTGTTTGATCGAGGACCGTCACAAAATTACATTTTTCTTCAAAATGTATTTCATGCACGCTGAACAGCAGAAAAAAGGACGTTTTTTATCCAAGAGCTTGACAGATAGCTGCTAATATAGTTGTAACCTGTATGTAAAGACGATAGAAGCACAAAACGTCAACCATTCTGCCGATAATGTGGTTCGGATGCCACGTTAAACTGTAGGTCCTGGTAGGCTGGCTGAAATTATACAGGCGTCAAATGGGACTGTTAAAAAGAGTCTCTTCAACCATTACTACTACAACGACATTACTCAATTCTGTTTTACGTGAAAAGTTCAATACAAACCGCCGAATAGGGATGGGAATTATCGATATCTCGAATAACAATAGGTGGGTGCAAAAAAATTATCGACCTATAGATATATTGATCACCATCAATATATATTCGATAATTAATGATCTTTATTCGCATAGCGATAGGCATCACTTACTTCCACCCGCCCCGGTCGTTAATTTTAGAAGGTAATAATTTTTTTTTAGAAGGGAGGATTATTTTTTTGGTACACTTCTTCGCCCTAGTCATCAATTTTTGAATAGTAATTATGGCTCACTTTTGTGAAAGAAACTTTTCGTGTTTTGACCTATATACAGTAAGAATAATCGACGAAGATTGAGTTTACATTTATAAAAGATTCAGTTGATACAGGTACTGCAGCCACAAGACCATCAATTGGGTCGTAAGTTTGCTAATTGGCAACTGATCCCTATTTTTATCGAAAAGTTGCGTCGAAAACTTACCTTTAATTGACTTGCCTTGTCAATAAGCAAAATCGGGATATAGTAATCCAAAAGCAATTCACCAAATTCTTTTTTAATCACAAAAACTGCCGATTTGGTGTGGATTACTTGCTGGTATCCTCTAGCCTTATTATGAGGTATGAGAGTAAGTTACCGAGAAAGAAATGCGTAACAGGGATTAATGTGTACCTACCTGTTTACAAATGTGCAAATTCTTGATCTGGACGAGATTTGGTTTCAAAAAAACGACTGACATGTTACACATGACGTAAAATAAATGATTTATTAAAAACGAAATTCAATAATCGATTTATTTCGAGAAATTGTAAGGTGAACTGGCCTTTAAGATCATGAAATATTAAATTATCTTTAGGTAATAATTTGACTAATACGAGGGCTACCTTTTAAATTTTTACAAAAAGAATGAATGAAGAAAAAATTTTTGATAAAATATTCGTCTTAAAGATTTATACACTTTTAGATGCGTTCGAGCCAATTCTCGAAACATTTTTTTCCACTTTCCACACAAGTTGGTACCTCAAAAACATGGTTTCGAAAGGATTCAAGCCGGACGGATTGGCGCAGTGTGTTAAGGTGCCTGCTGTGAATCGAGAGATCAGCGGTTCAATTCCGTGTGTCGGCTGAGTGTTTGTGATTTGTCCCATGTATGTATGTGTAGATTTGTGTGTGTATGAAAAATAAAGTGAGAAGCTGGCTATTTGGCATACACCAACGCCATAGAACACAAATAAAAAGAAAGGATTCAACAGCTTCTTGAGGTGATGAAAATCGTTGTCCACGCATTTTTTTTGACGTTCAGGAACAAAAAGAAGCCGTTAGCCGATAAATCGGGTGAATTTGGGCAATTTGATGTTTTTCTCCGTCAAATAATCAACTGTTTGACGTTCTGTATGAGAACTGGCATTGTCATGCTGAAGAATGATGCGACGTTTTTCGGTTGTTTTTCCTGATTATACTGATGACTTCTGGCAAACAAATTGTTGTATACCATTCAGCATTAACCGTTCTTGGATCCGCTAAAGCAATGGTTGCAACATGTCCAGCATAACCAAAGAAACAAGCGATCATTTGCTTGGAAGTGTTTCGCAAACGAACCACTCTTGTTGGATTCGGCTCATCTTGGAACACCCAAACAGTTGACTGTGGCTTATTTTTCGGCTCGTACGAATATATCCAAGTTTCATTTCCTATTACGATGTTGTATACGGATTTTGCATGTCCTCGGTCGATGTTTTCGAGCATTTCCTTACATCAATTGCACAAGCTTGTTTTTGAGTTTCCGTCAATTTATGCGGAATCCATCGGGAACAGATCTTTTTCACAGCTAAATGTTCATGCAAAATCTGCAAACTGATATGCCTAAGGATGCCTCTATCTTACAGTAAGTCACATGCCGATCCTCTTCAAAGATGTTGCGCACAGCGCAATTTTGGTCGACTTTTACGAAATTCATCGCTGACGGAAGCACGACCATGACGAATTTCTGCAAACCAATTATAAACAGTCTTTTCTGATGGTGATTAATTACCAAAAGTTGAACGAAGCGATTCGAGGCATTGTTGTTAAGTTAGGCCTTTACTAAAATCGTAAAAAATCATCCAACGAAAATCTTCACGTGAATTTTCCATTCGTTCACAAAACTGTTTTTTTTTAAAGCTCACTGTAAACAAACTACTCGCCCAATTTCTGAGCTGCCACTGTTTTAACAATAACGAATGTCAAATTTTACAACAATGATAATGTTACATCTCAATAGCGCCATCAGTGGTCGTTTGTAAAAACTTAAAAGGTGGCCCTCGTATTAAATTATCCTTAGGTAGCAATTTGACTAATATCTTTTATAAAGAATGCCATTATAATTTCAGCAACAGCAAAAAATTGTATGATATCGGAGAGACTGTCCTTTCAAAAAATAAGACGGACTTTAGCCTTTGTAAACCACTGTATGTCCATTTCCAGTTACAATAGACAAAGTAGTGACGAAATTCTTAGTAATTACGAATTATGGTAACAAAACCAGCGGACGATGAAAAGAACAATGATCGGCAAAATTGCAAAAAATAAATTGCAACTCAGCACGCATTGAAAATCACGCGTCGGATCAGCAGAATATTTAATTGCACAGTATTGTGAATTGACTTTGATGCAAACCTGAACATGGCCTGGTAGTTATTTTTTACAATTGTATTGCACTTTATTATTTATTCATTTCAGAATTTATCACTGCGTTTGGTGGACGTTCAGAAAAAGTTTTTTTTGATTTTACACAAATATGCTATATATCAAATTTAAACTCTGAATTATTATAATTTAAAAATAACGCCTAGTACAAGTTGGACATGCACAATTAGTGTTCCGTACGTTGATTACGTTAAAATAAAAGTTTTCGTTACAAAGGTATAAAATGATCGATGACTTCACAAAACACACCCCAAATGAGTTTTCAACAAAGTTTGTTTCCGATCTTTGTTTAAAACTGATGACCTTGAAATATTGTTTTTTTTTTTTTATATACCATATAAATTATTACAGGTAATGCACTGGTGACAATTTTCGCAATCTTCACCCTGTAGAGAATATTTAAGAGTTTTTTCTCAAAAATTTTTTGATCAGTACTTTTCGAGATAAGGGGGGGCAGCGATTTTTGGCAATTTTTAAAAAATAATACAAAGAAAACTGTGCGCAAGTATTACATTATATATATTTTTACAAGCTTTGACACCCCACTCGACCTGGTAAAAATTTTTTTTTTCACTTTCTATTTCACCCCCTCCCCCCCAAAACTAACCCTTTAAGGCAAGGCCATCAATTCCTATATTAGTGCCAAATTTCAACTTTCTATGTCAAATAGTTTCGGAAGAACAGGCATCGAAGTGATCTTATAAGTGTTCCGTACGAAACGCTAAAAAAAGGATGGGAAAAGTTGGGTGTTGAAGATTTTTTATCAATTAATAAATGGGATACCGCCCTTTAGCGGGAGAGTAATTAAAAAGAAAGGTAATTGGCTAAAAGTAAGATTTGATGTACATACTTTTTTAATGGTTATACAGTCGACACTGTTTATAGTGAAACTCTATATAGTGAAAAACTCTTTATAGTGCAATATTTTTAAGACCTAGAATATTTTAATGAGATTTCATGTAAAAAGCCCTGCATATAGTGAATCTGTAAAATAGTAACACTCTATATAATAAAATTTTTACCGGAATATTATGTATACATTTTTATGCATTTATGGAGTTCTTGGCCATTTCGAGTTTCCCATTTTTATCTAACATTAGCACGAATTCCATTTTTATGACGCATTCTTTTGAAAAGGTTCTTAACGCGTTTATAACGCCTAATGGTTGGCAATAAATCAGGTAGATTTCTGTGAGAGACCCGGGGAATAACCCATTTTATAGAAACCCGGGGAAAAACTCATTTTATAGTCGAGGCCTAGTAATTCGCAAATTCAGGTTCAGTTTCTTTTTGTTTAAGAATCAAGTAAGATGTCCAAGCGAGTGTGTTTAAGTTTAGCAGAGAAAATTAAAGTTTTGGAGGAAGTTGATAAAGGCTGCAAAAAAATTGATGTTGCTGCAAAATTTGGTGTTTCTCCAAGTTGCGTCTCTCTGATAATAAAAAGTCGCGACAGTATCATCAAGAAACCTAGTGTTCCAAGCAGTCGAAAACGAATACGGGTGAGTACTTACGAGGATGTAAATGAAGCAGTTTTACGATGGTTTCAAGTGGCCCGTACGCATCAAAACGTACCAATATCGGGAAATTTAATAAAGCAAAAGGCTCTACAATTTGTTAAAGAATTTAACTGCGTTAATTTTCAAGCTAGTGAAGGGTGGTTGAGTGCCTGGAAGACTCGCAATTCAAGACGGTGTCTGGCGAGAGTGCAAGCGTTAGTCAGGAGGACTGTGACATTTGGACTGAAACTGTTTTAAAAAGTGCATTGAAAAAGTATGAGCCAAAAAACCTTTTCAATTGTGATGAAACCGGTTTGTTTTTTAAATGTTTGCCAAATAAAACTTTTGCTTTTAAAAGTGATAAATGTTTTGGTGTTAAAACAAGTAAAGAAAGGGTGACACTTATGGTTGGAGCAAAATGAATGGCTCGGAAAAACTGAAATTACTGCTCATAGGTAAAAGCAAAAATCCCCGTTGTTTAAAAGGAGTTAAATCTCTGGAGTTAGATTACGCCAATAATAAAAAGGCATGGATGACTTCTGAGATTTTCGAAAGATGGATCAAAGAACTGGACACGAAAATGAAAAGCCAAAAGCGAAAGATTGTGATGTTTATAGACAATTGTCCTGCACATCCAGTTACTGTAAGTAAAAAATTAAGGAATATTGAATTGATCTTTTTTCCACCAAACATGACCTCCAAATTGCAACCTATGGACCAGGGTATTATAAAAAACATAAAACATCATTACCGAAACAGAATTGTTCACAAAATTGTTAATGCGATTGATAACAACCTTCCAGTCCAAAAATTGATTACCCTTAAAGAGTGTATAACCGAAGTCGCTAAAGTATGGAGTGAAAATGTTTCTCAGAAAACTATCAAAAACTGCTTTTCTAGAGCAGGTTTTACTGAAAAAATTGACGAATGGGAAGAAGAAGACGAAATGGATCTCGCTACCTTAAAAAGACAATGGAGTATTCTACAAAAAACTGCTACCGGCGACGCAGATTTTTTACTTGAAGATTTCTTAGAAATCGACGATGATGTTGGCACGATAGATCTCCCAACTGACCAAGACATAATTGACGATATAAAAAGTATAGAAGATCATGAAGAAGAAACTGAAACCGGGGAATGTCCTGCTAAATTTACTGAAAATGAAATAAGAAATGCATTTGACATTGTGCGAACTACTCTCAGGGGCCAGGAAAGTGTACCTGATCAAATCTTTATGCATTTGAATAAATGCGAGAATTTTGTTGAGCAACAATTATTTTTCAAAAGTAATGTTCAAAAGAAAATAACTTATTATTTTTCCTAGTACGTATGTACGTAGTATGTGCATATGTATTAACAGATTTTGTATTATTCTTTTTATTTCGTATGTAGTACATACATACATAAAGTCCGTACGTTATATCTTTACACGTGCGTCATAGTTTTCAGGCAATATCCCAGACGACTATTATATTTTTTGTCTCTTTTTACCAATACCATTTATTGGTGAAAAGAGACAAATAATATAATAGTCGTCTGTTATATGGCCTGAAAACTATGACGCACGGGTAAAGATATAACGTACGGACTTTATGTATGTATTTAGCCCTGTACATGCTATGTACTATTTAAACTTTCAAATGTTTAATAAAATCTTTTCTGATGATTCAATTTTGCAATTTTTTTTGTTGCTTGTACCTTATAAAATACAAGTAAATGATTACCAATATAAAATACATACATAGCAATATATACGGATTTTTTCTTTATATAGTGAAAAAACTCTCTATAGTGAAATTTCGGTCAACATTCTGGTCTTTCACTATATAGAGTGTCGACTGTATTTATGACTGATTTTAAAAACAATAGCTTATTTTAAAAGTAGCTATGTATTTTACGATAACAAAAATCTTTACCCCTATTGTATTTTCTATTTTAATTAAAAATCCCATTCTTCTGAACGATAATAAAGGTTTTTTTTTTCATTTCTTAAAATACTTTTCTACTATAAACATTTCAAAATTAACCTTTTATGAGATACTTTGTGTAAAATAACTTCGACAAAAAAGAATAAATCCGCCTATTGATTGAAAACTAATCTGAAAAGAAACCTCCTAATGTAACGTAATCCCCAAGGATTTTCCATCCTGAATTTTCCAGATTTTCCCTTGTCGAGCAGTGGATCCCGAAAGCCTGTTATTAACCGAGACGCCGTTACGTCACTCCCAGACTATGACAGAAAGTCTGGAGAGATCTGGGAAAATGGAGATAATGAGAAAGAATACGGCCCAGGACTGTATTAAAAAAATAATTATCTATAAATGTTCGCCCTATTGCACTGAATATAGAGAAACACACAGAGTCAGACATATATGTTGTATAAAATGGGTGTAATATTATTATGCATTAACGTCACCGTGTTATCATCACCATTATGACATAAGTAAGATTCTACCCTACGAAAATTAGAAATTAATTAGAAAAGATAACAACAGCTTAATAATAAAACCAAGAAAAAACCACCTGAGATGTCTTCTTCTCATGCCTTCTCCTAATGTTTCTCTGTCCCTCGCAACATGAAATAACTACCCTACATTCATGCCGGTCTATTCTCTGATGTTTCTTAGCCAAGACCTTTCTTTCTTCCGACACCCTTTCTACCGTCAACTTTTCCCTGCATGATAGTTTGCAATAGTGAATATTTGTCGTTTCTGAGTACATGACCTAAGTAGGACGTTTTTCGTACTTTTATGATTGTTAAGAAGTTTCTGCCTTGGCCTATCCTTCACAGAACTTCCACATTAGTGATACTAGCTGTCAATGGGAATTTTAATGTTTCGATAGAGCCGCATTTCAAATGCTTCCTCTTAGTAGTGTATTGCTTCAACATCCATGTCTCGACTCCATATAAAAGTTGGGATCACACGTAACATTCCAGGTAGGAATTGCAATCCAGCAGTGCTTTCAATCCCGCGGGATGATCGCTGGATTGGTGCTAATCCCGCGGTATCCTGCGGGATCCCGCGTAGGTTTTACATTTTATGAAATTCAATAAATAAAACGTTTATTTTATCTATAACTAGCCGTGCCCGCGGCTCCGCTCGCGTGAACTTGATTCACCTTTATCGTCACTGCTTATTCGTTATGTTTATATTATTATATAGCTCGAGGGGCCTTAGAGGCTCATGGCTTGGTTGCATACTTGTCTCCACTTCTTTTTGTCTCCTTTTTCCAGTGCGGGATTCCCATCAACTCCGGATCTTTCTTTACTGCCTGAATCCATGTAGATCGGGGTCTATCCTTGCCTCTTCTTCCAACCACTCCTCTTATTAGGGCTTGCTTTGCCTGTCTTTCTTCCTTCATCCTTGCCACGTGTCCCAACCATCTTAATCGCTGGATTCTTATGATTTGGCTTATAAGGGGTTTCGTATATGGGCATTTTAATTCGTAGTTTGTTCTTCTTCTTCTCCACAGTTCTTTCCTTCCTCCGTAGATTCTTCTCAAAGCTTTCCTTTTCCACACCTCCAACGTCTCCTTTTCTCTTGCGTTCAGTTTCCACATTTCGCATCCATATGTCACCGTGGGTCTGACAACTGTCGTATATACTCTATCTTTTGCTTTTCTTGATACACATACTCTTTGATTTCAATATTGGACTCATTGCCCCCAAACATCTCTGTCCTTTCGCTATTCTTTCTTGTATCTCCGTCCTTTCTTGTCCACTCTCTGTTATTATTACTCCCAGATAATTAAATTTGTCTACTTTTTCAAACATATATCTTTTCCTTAAGTTGTTTATTATATCTAAACTTTTGTTGTTTTTATTATCCTTCTTCCATGTATTTTGTTTTTTCCTTATTTATCTTTAGTCCTCTCATCCTTCCCCTTTCTTCTATCTTAATTATGGCTTTTTTGAGGTTCTCTGTCGCTCTTGCAATCTCTGCTACATCATCCGCATAGGTCAAGCATTGGCAGGTATATCGCTCCATTTGTTTTTATTTCCGACTCTCGGATTATCTTCTCTAGTACCAAATTAAACAGATATATCGACACTGGATCCCCCTGTCTTAATCCTCTCTTCACCTTAAACTTGTCTGATACTTTGCCCTCAACTAACACTCTATTTTCTGTGTCATTCAGGGTCATTCTCACCATGTGAATCAATTTACTTGGAATTTTTAGTTCTTCCATTATCTTGTAGAGTCCTCTATTTACAGAGTCATATTCTTCTCTGAAATCCACAAAGACCAAGTGGAGTGCCAAATTTTGTTCTAAGCTATTATCTTGGATTTGCTTAATCGAAAATCTCTGGCCTGTAAACGATTTATTTTTCCTGAATCCACACTGGTACTCTCCCAGAATAGATACGGCTTTCTCTTCTAGTCTGTTTTTGATAGTCACCACTACTATCTTGTACACGACATCCAGTAAGGCTATTGGTCTATAATTAGAACATATAGTTTTTTCTCTTTTTTTGTATATTGGACAAATGAGCGACTCTGTCGAGCTCACTGGCATCTTTTCTGTTTCCCCACATTTCTTGCACCAACCGGCATATTTCATTTTCCAGATCTACTCCTCCAGCTTTTATCATTTCTGTTGTTATACAATTTCCACCCGGACCCTTATTTTTTTTGGGTTCTGATTATTTCTCTTATTTTTCCTTTGCAGGGTTTGTTTGTCCCCTCCTGCCCTTTAGTTAATTTTGTTTCCTATTTTTTATTCAGCTCCGTTACATTTTATATATATTACATAGATTATTATTATTATTATATAACCTGCCCAGAGAACAAATGTATGAATTTAAAAAAAACACGTAAATCGGATAAGTGGTTCTCGAATGATAAGCGCACTAATGGACAGACAGACAGAGAGACATTGCATTATATATATATATATTATAGAAGAATATAGATAACCTGGCCAGAGAACAAATGTATGAATTAAAAAAAAAACACGTAAGTTGGATAAGTGGTTTTCCACTGATAAGCGCACTAACGGACAGACAGACAGAGAGACGTTGCATTTTATATATATTATAGATCAAAACAAGTTTAATAAAAAGTACAAAAATCAACAATTGGTAGTACTCCAGTTAACAACATTTTTTTGGCTTCTTATTATTTAACTGCACAAACAACACATCACATACCTATATAATGACTATGACTTTGCTAGCTTTTTAAATGCTAGTAACTTTGGGCGGATTAACTTATTTATTTTTTATATATCTAATATTATCAAGCTAATCTATAACTTGTCTACCTGAAGTAATTATTATCAATATTAATAGTTACTAAAGTAAATCACAATTATCACATTAATTTGTATGTAAGTTGGATTTGGATAACTAAGCAGTCTTTTCAATCTCCATATTATAGTATTAAGAAGTTTAATAACAAACTTGAAAAGAATTATAAAAAAAGTATTTTAAATAATTAAGTCACTTCTCTTTTTAGAAAAATGATCTTAAAAAACAAATAGCATCAATTGGGTTATCTCTCACTGTACTTCTTATAGAACTACATATGTAGCCAGCGGCCGAAACCGCTTTTTTTGCCTCTACACTTATTGGTTTGAGCGTCAATAAATAGTTTGGCATCAAAGTCAAGTATTTTATTTTTACTCCATCAGTTTCGTATGCCGTCATTTCTTTTTTTAATATTTTTTCAAAATCTTTCTCTTTTGTAGTTCCTGTCTGTTTGGTGTAGTCTTCATTGTCTTGCTTTATCTGCATTTCTACTTCCTCTTGTAACATCAAATTATTTTGCAAAGAGTTTTGGCTCAGATTTGCAGCCATTACAACTGTTACAAGTTACATTTTTAATAACTCTGCATGAAACATTTTTAATTCTGACGTATCTTATTTTTTTTCGGCACGTCGCGCTAAGTGATTAAAAGGGCGGCAGATTTGACTGGATTTCGCGCGATTCGTCGATGAGTTCAGAAACTTGCAGATCCGCACGCTAGTGCTAGCTAGTGCGGGATCCCCCGGACCTTCAAATGATGCTAGATCCCGCGGGATCCCACTTTGCTGGATCGCAATCGCTAATTTCAGGAAACGTAATCTTAGAGCGAGGGATAAGTTTCTGTTGCAGAACATTGTCTGGAATTTTAAAAATGATTTTCTTGCAACCTCTATTCTGGTTTTAATTTCAGTATCCTGGTTAATGTCGGATGTGATATACGTGCCTAAATATTTTTACTTTTCTACACGTTCTTTTTGTTTTTCTTCGAGGATTAATTGGCAATTGGAGATATAGTACTATCAAAAGCAATGGTGGTGTTAAAAAGTGTTTCGGACTTTTTGGTCCTCATCTATTCCAAGATTTCCATCGCATAAATAGATGAGAGCCAAGAAGTCTCCTAATTGTAGTTAACTTATAACATATATAAGAGCATATGGCATTTAAAGTCGATCGTGACGTGGTCGAAAATTTGGCTCGTTCTGGACCTCCATAGATATCAAATGCGGAAGTCTGATACAATTTTTAGTAAATGGTCAAAACGCAAATAAAGAATATTACTTAAACGGCATGAAGCCATGAGTCAAACAATTCGTAAAAAAAAAACAACTGAATTATGGAAAGAGAACAGGGAAAGATTAGGGACCATCCATAAATTACGTCACGCATATTTCGAAGTTTTTCGATCGCCTCCCCCTATGTCACAAGTTGTCACATTCTCACCCCCCGTTGTGACATCACATATTTCGTAAAGAGTAACCCCCAAAAACATTCCAAAACTCGCCCGTTTTGACACCCTCCAATTCTGATATAAATTGTATGTATGCTAAAAGATTATTCATGGTGAGGACTTACTCATGACAAAGTTTTGAGATGAGTATACTTTTGGTTTTTAAGGTGTGAAGGATTGAAGTTTTATTTATAAATCTCCGATGTATACTACTGTGATCAAAAAATAGTAAGACTTTTAAATTTAAATCGCCCGGGCATTTCCAAATCGGATTAATTTTTTTCGTTAGGTTGGTAGGACCTTATCTGCCAACTGTGTCAAATTTTAAGACCATAGCGTCAGTAGTTAAGGAGATTCGCTTGCATTCGTTCAACAACAAAAGTGCGTTTTTCGATTTTTAACATGAGTGAAAAAAATTCAGCAAAGAAGTTGCATTAAATTTTGTTTTTAAAATGATTTTTCGGCTTCCCAAACTTTCGAAATGATAAAAAAGTCATTTGGTGACCGAAGAAACCACGCGAAAGCAAGTCGAAAATCAAGGTGATGTTAACAGTTTTCTTCGATTATCGTGGTGTTGTGCATTATGAATTCCTTCCTCCGGGCCCAACTGTCAACAAGGAATATTATTTGAGTATTATGCGTCGTTTGCGTGAAGCAAATGGCGTCTCAAGAGGCCAGAATTATGGGCCGATAACTCTTGGTTTTTTCATCACGATAATGCGCCTTCTCACACAGCATTCGTTCTTCGCGACGTTTTCATCAAAAATTCAACTCATATAATTCCGCAATTCGCCTGATTTAGCTCCGTCGGACTTCTGGCTATTCCCTAAACTCAAAACGACTGGAAAAAAACGTTGGCATAAATGCATTGTATCCAAGGTGAATTACTTTGAAGGGGACGTAATAAATTTGGAAAAATAAATAACCCGTTTGCGTTTTATTTCAAAGGTCTTACTATTTTTTAATCACAGTAGTATATACAGTGACCGTCAGAGTTCGCAACATAATGGGAAATTTTTTATTATTAGTTTATCCAAATTTCTTTTTCGGCTAATCAGTTCTGCATGTCCGATATCCTAAACAATTGATTTTGACATGTCACGTGACCGTTGGTATATAATAAACTGATATGGGATCATAAAAAGTCGGGTTAATTGATAGAATATCGAAAAAATTCAAAGAGTAAAAAGTTTTTAGAATTTGATTTAAACTCTACTGGCAAAGTTTGCAGCATTTACGAGGCTGGTTTGAAAAGTCCGTGCAAAAAATAAAAACTACTTATGTGTTTGGGGTAAACTTTTTTTTATTTTTCGACATAGTCTCCTTTTAGGCTTATACACTTCGTCTAACGATGTTCTAGTTTGTTGATCCCTTCCGAATAATAGGATTTGTCCAAGTCTGCAAAATATCCATTAGTGTCTGCAATCACCTCCTCGTTTGAATAAAATCTTTGTCCCGCCAGCCATTTCTTCAAATTGGGGAACAAATAGTAGTCCGAGGGAGCCAAGTCTGGAGAATAAGGGGGATGTGAAACGAGTTGGAATCCTATTTCCATTAATTTTGCGACCACAACTGCTGAGGTGTGTGCTGGTGCGTTGTCGTGATGGAAAAGGACTTTCTTGTGGGCCAATCGCGGGCGTTTTTCTTGCAGCTCGGTTTTCAAACGGTCCAATAACGATAAATAATATTCACCTGTAATAGTTTTACCCTTTTCCAGATAGTCGATGAGGATTATCCCTTGCGAATCCCAAAAGACAGTCGCCATAACCTTTCCGGCCGAAGGAACGGTCTTCGCCTTTTCTGGTGCAGATTCCCCCTTGGTAACCCATTGTTTAGATTGTTGTTTGATCTCAGGAGTATAGTAATGTATCCATATTTCATCCACAGTGACGAAACGACGCTTAAAGTTCTCCGGATTCTTCTGGAACAGCTACAAACCATCCTTGCAACACTTCACACGATTCCGTTTTTGGTCAAGCGTGAGCAATCGCGGCACCCATCTTGCGGATAGCTTTCTCATGTCCAAATGTTTATGCAAAATATTATGTACCCGTTCAGTCGAGATGCCCACAGCACTAGCAATCTCACGCACCTTAACTCTTCTGTCATCCATCACCATATCATGGATTTGATCAATGATTTCTGGAGTCGTAACCTCCACAGGCGGTCCAGAACGTTCAGCGTCACTTGTGCCCATATGGCCAGTCCGAAAATTTTGAAACCACTTATAAACTGTTCTAATCGAAGGTGCAGAATCACCATAATGTTTATCAAGCTTCTCTTTAGTCTCCTAAGGCGTTTTGCCTTTCATAAAGTAATGTTTAATCACCACACGAAATTCTTTTTCGTCCATTTCTTGAAAATCACTCGACTTCCTTGATTCACACGAATGCCAAACACAAAGAAATAGACCAATATGGCTGAAACTTGGTGTGCGTTCATTCAAGAGATGCTACTAACTAAACATGATCTCGATACGCGCCGGTGGTGCCATCTCTCGGACTTTGCACGGACTTGTCAAACCAGCCTCGTACATAAAAAAAAGTTAAAATCGTATTTTTTCAAATATGGCTTTATCCAGCTAAAAATTTTAAATTTTTTTGTCTAAGTAGTTTAATTGAGATAAATTTCTCTGGCTTTGACCATATATGAAATATTCTTTTGTTTTTTTAACACCCGGGAGAAATAATGAGTTTACGCTTGAACGCCAGCTGTTGAAATGATTTGTATCTTATTGTTATTTCGGTATTTAGCAACAAAAAATGTCCCCAAGTGTTTTAAAATGCATCATTTTACTGAGTATTGTCAAGTTTTACTTAAGTGTAAAACATAAATTTTGCAATAGCTGTTGAAATGATAAACAATCAATTGAAAATTACTTTTTAAGCAATTAGATGCAAATCATTGCAAAAGCTGGCGTTCAAGCGTATACTCATGTTTTAAAATGATTTATCCTAGTTATCAAAAAAACAAAATATTATTTCTAATTATGATCAAAGCAAACGAAATTTGCCTTCATTAGCCGTGTTAGACAAAAGTTTTTAGCCAAACAAAAAATATTTTAAAAAATGCCAATTTTAATTCTTTTATGCAGATTTTCAAAACTTTATAAATAGGGTTTAAATTAAATTATAAACACTTTTTACTGATTGGATTTTTTCAATATTTTTCAAATTTCCCGCCAACGTAATGTGAATTACGTCAAAATATATATATATATATATATATATATATATATATATATATATATATATATATATATATATATATATATATATATATATATATATAAATTGGCCAAAAAAAATTCAAGGGTGTGCAACTTGGCTCTTTTGAACAAAACAAGATGGCGGCTAGATACAAAAAAAATCATGATTTCTAAGAGAAGTTAAATGAACTTCAAAACAGACAAAATGCAATATTGATGTAATAGAATGACCAACATAATTTTATATAATATCAACATGGCGGATCCAATATGGCGCCTAAAACCGAAAATTAGACGCAAAATAAGCAATTATGGAGATTTCGCAGTGAGGCAGCACTTTTTCTGACCGGAGTAATTTTCGGTTTTAGGCGCCATATTCGATCCGCCATATTGGTTTTACATAAAATTATGTTGGTTACTCTAATTATTACATCAATATTGCATTTTGTCTCAGTTTTGCAGTTAACTCCACTTAGAAATCATGATTTTTTGATTCTAGCCGCCATATTAAGCCGCCATCTTGTTTTTTTCAAAAGGGCCAAGTTGCATTTGAAAGTTTACGTTTCGATGAAGAAATTGACACCCTTGAATTTTTTTTTCGTTAATTCTATTTTTGGGTAGTGGGGTGGCTCCGTTGACGCGAAACGACCCATATAACACATGGGCTGAAAAGTCCCGGGCCTAACAAAGAAAACACGGTTTTTTTGGTTCAAAATTAGCTTTATTCATCAACGTAATCTCCATCAAGAGCAACGCAATCATTCCAGCGCCGCTCTAACATTTCAATACCACTTTTGTAGAACGATTTATCTTTTGCCTCAAAATAGGCCTCAGTTTCAGCGATAACCTCTTCATTCGTGCGAAATTTCTTACCGGCGAGCATTTTTTTTCAGGTCTGCGAACAGCCAGTAGTCGCTGGGAGCCAAATCTGGCGAATACGGTGGATGTGGGAGCAATTCGAAGTTCAATTCATGTAGTTTTGCCATTGTTTTGATTGACTTGTGACACGGTGCGTTGTCTTGATGAAACAAAATTTTTTTCTTTGCCATATGCGGTCGTTTCTTTGCAATTTCGGCCTTCAAACGCTCCAATAACGCTACATAATATTCACTGTTGATGGTATTTCCTTTCTCAAGATAGTCGATGAATATTACACCACGCACATCCCAAAATACCGAGGCCATAACCTTTCCAGCCGATTGTTGTGCTTTTGGGCGCTTTGGACGAGGTTCACCAGTTGCTGTCCACTCAGATGACGATCGTTTTGATTCCGGAGTGAAGGGATGGATCCATGTTTCATCCATTGTCACATATCGACGCAAAAATTCCGGTTTGTTACGTTTAAACATGGCCAAACACTGCTCAGAATCATCAACACGTTCTTGTTTTTGATCAACAGTGAGCAAACGCGGCACCCACTTTGAACAGAGCTTTCTCATAGTCAAATGCTCATGCAATATAAAGCCAACACGTTCTTTTGATACCTTTACGATGTCAGCTAACTCACGCAACTTCACTTTTCGATCATTCAAAACGATTTTATGGATTTTTTTGATGTTTTCTGGTGTTACCGCCTCATTTGGACGTCCACTGCGTTCTGCATCATCGGTGTCTCTACGACCACGTTTGAAGTCAGCAAACCAACGTTTTATTGTTGTTTCTGATGGAGCGGAGTCCCCATAACACTTTTCAAGCCATTGCTTCGCTTGAACGGTATTTTTTCCCATCAAGAAGCAGTGTAAAATTAAAACACGAAATTGTTTTTGATCCATTGTTTTGAAAATAACAAAAGTAGCGTCACTCTTAGCACAATAACTCACAAACTAATGAATAGAATATCATGAAATTTTAACAGCTGTCTTTTGAAGGTGAGTATTAACTGAAAAAAAGGTGACTGCAATAAAACTAGCGCCATCTATGTGTTAGGCCCGGGACTTTTCAGCCCATGTGTTATATATATATGTATATATATATATATATATATATATATATATATATATATATATATATATATATATATATACGAGTTGCAATAAAAATCGCTTAATATATAATATAGACCAATCTCTATAGTAAGTAATTGTAGTAAAATACTAATACATAATGCCCTGGATAATAAGACGTTAATCTAACTCAAATGCGACACACTGTCTGTTTGATTCTGAATACCAAACCAATCAACAGTTCAAAATATATATAACAAATAAAATATTTTTCCTCTCGAATAAAACATTCCATACCAAGAGAGGTTAAGCATATTGACACAGGTATACCCAATATAAATATCATTACTTTCGTTTAATTAACTGTAAGTAATTAAGTAAGTAATACTATAATAGAAAATAATTGTCACTAAACTTTGGCAACATCACAAAACAAACATTTATTTTTACAGCACGTGTCAAGAAGTAAACAAGAAGTCATGTCTTTAACAGCTGATGAAAACTCGGCATCTATCTTTCAGTCCGTTGAAAAAAATCTGTCTCTCACTCATGCATGTTGAACGATGAAGTCAATAGCGGAGCAATATTTTTTTTAAATTATGTAGTTCATCGATTTTATAAATTTTTATATTAAAATTTATTGAAAATCAGTATTAGGTATGTCTTCAAGGGCTCACCCATTTCAACAAAATAAATAAACTTTTATTTCAGAAAACCAAGGTGCATAGCATGGAAAACGTCGGTTCATTACCACAGAATACACATATCCAGTCGCAATAAAAAGCAAACAATACTATCATACTACAGTAACTAAAGTTCATACACAATACTACCTAATTATTTACACTCTGAAGTTTCCTATTTCAAAAAGTCCTGAATCACTAATCAATACATTGAACACATGATTCTTAAATAAACGCACATTCGTGGTTTTAACGTCTGCCGGCAGCCTATTAAACAGTGTTTTACCCACGTAATAGTTTTCTCAAATAAAGATAAGTTATGTTCGGGGACATACTACATATTGATTATACTTAGTATTATAGTTATGTATGTCCCCCATGAACCCAAAACCACTCAAACTACTCCTAAGATATACCAAAATAATTAATTTATACATAGCAGGTACAGTACATCAATAATATAAAATGCAACGTCTCTCTGTCTGTCTGTCTGTCCGTTAGTGCGCTTATCACTGGAGAACCACTTAGGTAGCATAAGGAATGAGCAGTGACGTAAAATAGTGAATGAAGTCGGAAAAAAGTTTGCCGCTAGCGCGTTCGTTTGCAATACACAGCCTAAACGATTAAATATGGAATAATATTATGTAGCAGAGAATATCTATAATCTATAATATATAAAATACAATGTCTCTCTGTCTGTCCATTAGGGCGTTTATCACGCGAGAACCATTTATCCGATTTACCTGTCTTTTTTTTAAATTCATACATATATTCTTTGGCCAGGTTATATAATAATAAATAATAATAATAATAATAAACCAACAATAATAAGCACGGGAAAATACAACAAAACTATTTACCTTCTACTAACAGGCAACACAATGTCGGGACACTTTGAGCTTCTGACACCACAAAACATTGAGAACATTCCAGACAACAGCAGACCCATAAAAGAAGCATCGGGCGAGCGACGTAACGGTCGAGGACGTCGCGGGAAATGGCAGCTCGACCAAAACGATGAAGACCGGGCAACCGAAAATGGACCTGCCAAAAGTGTTGTGCCGGCGAGTAAGCCGACACCCACCCAGGCGGGAAAGTCACAGCAACGCATGAGTTGCACCACAGGAATCAATGAACACGCCATGCGTTGCTGTAATGAAATCACACCTGAAAAAGAAATCACTGACAAGAGAATCACTCGCCGCTTGGACCCACCACCACCAATCCCAAGCGCAACCGACGTAGATGCGGGACAAATACAACCACCAAAGCCAGGCCAAACCGCGTATGTTTTGCAAGGACAATATGCAACTACCAAGGCTGGCAAACCAAGACAGCGGTTAAAGTGGACAGATGAAATGAATAGAACAGTGATGCGCTGTTACTACACCGCCACCAAACTAGAAACAGTGACATCAGGCTACAGACTGGAACTACACAGACTTTTCTTGACCGAATATCCACATCTGCAATTACTTGTTACAGAACAGAGAGTAATAGACCAAAAAAGAGTTATTACCAAGAACAATCGCCTCACACCTTTCGAATTGCAGACCATCAAAGACACAGTAGCTGCTGAACTGAACACAGACCAAGTAGCTGCTGAACTGAACACAGACCAACCAAACAATAGAAACAGTAGAGCAGATACCGAACCAATCTCACACACACAACCACCCAGTCGAAAACAACAAGACCCACCACCCAGCAGGAGCATAACTCAAAATAATATTTCAAAGCAAATAGCAAGCACCACACGACACCATATCACAGACGATAAAATGAATGACTCACCACCCTCAACAACATCTACACAACATCACTCCGAATCACCTCTCATACAAACACTCAAAGCAGAAATGCAGTCACATCTAGCTCGATGGTCAGGCACCGATCCTACAACAAGAAATCCCATCCCTCGTTTAATTTTCAAACAGAGCACACAAATAATCCTCAACACAATAAACAAGCACATAATACCACAGTACATAACAGACTTAAGCACGATCGAAGACATTCACACAATAATATATGCAGCAGCAATCACCACTATAACACAAAATAATCAAAAACTCCCGCAACGACAAAGAGACCCCAACAGCAGAAAACCTAAATTTAAATGGCAAATAAGACTAGAAAACAAAATCAACAACATCAGAAGAGATCTGGGACACCTTACCCAGTTTATGAACGGGAACGCGTCCAAACGTGTCACACAGGGTGTAGACAAGATCAAATCTAAATCTCTCAAGCGAACACTGCCAGAAATCGTTGATACTTTGAAACAAAAACTATCCGTATATGCTGCAAGACTCCGTAGATACAAAGAATCAAACGAGAGGAAAGACACCAACAACCTCTTCCGAAGAAGCGAAAAACAGTTCTACCGAAAAACTATGTACAACGAGCAGACAGTAGTAACTAAACCACCAAACAAACAAGAAATCGCAGATTATTGGAAAACTGTCTGGTCAGAACCCAAACTACATAATAATAACACCCCCTGGATCAAAGCCGAAGAAGATAAACACAAACGTGTGACAGAACAAGAAAATTCCACACTAACTACAGAAGAAATTACAGAAACAATCAAACACACACACAACTGGAAATGTCCTGGAATAGACAATATACAAAACTTCTGGTACAAACAGTTTACCACCACACACGAAGCACTCACACACCAAATCAACAAAGCCATTCTACAACCACACACACTTCCCACTTTCCTTACACAAGGAATAACATACGTTAAACCCAAAAGCTCAGACACCACAAACCCGTCAAACTACCGACCTATCACCTGTCTTCCAACCCTATACAAGATCATCACAGCCGCAATTTCCAAGAAAATAGAACAACACCTAACAGACAACAATATTATCACAGAAGAGCAGAAGGGATGCAGGAAAAATAGTCGAGGATGCAAAGAGCAGCTGATCATTGATAGCGTGATTATGGGACAAACCAGAAAAGAACACAGAAACATTCACATCGGTTACATAGACTATAAAAAAGCCTTCGACTCCATACCCCACAGCTGGTTAATCAGAGCCCTAGAAATCTATAAAATCAACCAACAACTCAGGCAGTTTCTCGCGCAAATTATGAAAACATGGAAAACCAAAATACGCCTAGAAACACCCAACCGAACGCATCGAAACAGAAGAGCTGTACATCAGACGGGGTATATTTCAGGGAGACTCGCTCAGCGCTCTATGGTTTTGCCTCTGCCTCAATCCACTCTCAAATATACTAAACAGAACAGAGCATGGCTTCAATATCAGACACCAAAAAGTGAATCAACATAAAATAAACCACCTCCTATATATGGACGACATAAAACTCTACGCTGCCACACAAACACAGCTGAAAGAACTCCTCAAAACCACAGAAATATTCACCTTAGATGTCAATATGGAATTTGGTATAAGTAAATGCAAAGTGCTCCACATCAACAAAGGCCAATGGAAGTGCCACCATGAGACAGAAACCATTAACAATGAAACACTCGATAACATGTTCGACAAAGAAACATACAAATATCTAGGCTTCCAACAAAGCACCAAACTCAACCACACTCACATCAAAACAGAGCTCAGAACCGAATTCAAAAACAGACTGACGAAACTTTTGCAAACAAAACTCAACTCTAAGAATCTCACTAAAAGCCATCAACACGTTCGCTATACCTGTACTCACATATTCATTTGGTATCATCAAATGGTCACAAACAGACATAGAAAATATTCACATCCTTATACGATCTCAATTCACCAAATACAGGAAATTACACCCCAACGCATGCAAAGAAAGACTTACCATCGAGAGGAAGGCAGGAGGAAGAGGAATTATAGACATCAGATCATTACACACAAAACAAATACAAACACTTAGGAAATTCTTTCACAGCAAGCAAACCAGCCTCCACACAGCGACAGTGAAAGCAGACAAAAACTACACACCTCTCGACTTAGCCCGGGCAGACCACTCAGCAGACACACACAGTCACACCCAATTACAACAGGAAAAGATGAAAACGTGGTCAGAGAAAACACTCCACGGAAAACACAGATACCACATAGAACAAGACCACGTAAATAAAAAACAATCATACACCTGGTTACAGGATGAGCAGCTATTCCCTGAGACTGAAGGCTTCTTACTTGCCATCCAGGATAAAGTCATATTAACCAGAAACTACCAAAAGCATATCATTAAAGACCCGACTATTGCAGAGGACAGATGTAGGAAATGCCACCAGCAGAAAGAAACGATCGAACACATAACGAGCGGATGTAAAATATTGGCCGGAACAGAGTACACAGCCAGGCATGATTCAGCTGCCAAAGTAGTTCACCAAGCACTGGCCACAACATACAAACTCATAGAAAACACAGATCCCTACTACAAATACACGCCAACATCCATACTTGAAAATGAAGATTACAAGCTCTACTGGGACATCGGTATCCATACAGATAAAACAGTCTCCGCCAATAGACCCGATATTACTTTTTCAGTGCAAAAAAGAAAAAGTCACCTATCTGTCCCCAACGACACAAACATCCAAACGAAATACACAGAGAAAATTTCCAAATACACAGATCTTGCAACGGAAATAAAAAGGCTATGGAAACAAGAAAAAGTCATCATTGTCCCCCTCATTATATCAGCCACAGGCCTTACACCAACAACATTCACACCACACTTAGTACAATTAGGACTCAACACAAACATACACAAAAACATTCAGAAGTCAGTGATTTTGAAAACATGTAACATTGTCAGGTCATTCCTTAATACACAATAGTAATGCGTTTGTGCTGACTTGGTTTGCGCCCGTCAGCCAAACATGGAACCACATTGACCAAATGTGAGAAAGAAAAACGAGAACAATAATAATAATCTATATCTATAATATATATAATATGCAACGTGTCTCTGTCTGTCTGTCCGTTAGTGCGCTTATCCCTCGAGAACCACTTATCCGATTTACGTGATTTTTTAAATTCATACATATATATGTTCTCTGACCAGGTTATAGATATATATTACATCTATAATATATATAAAATGCAACGTGTCTCTGTCTGTCTGTCTGTCTGTTCGTTAGTGCGCTTATCAGTGGAGAACCACTTATCCGATTTTCGTACTTTTTTTTTAAAACATGCATATGTTCTCCGGCCAGATTATAAGCTATATTTTATTACGATAGGTAGCATAAGGAATAAGCAGTGACGATAATAGTGAATGAAACCGGAAAAAAAGTTTGCCGCTAGCGCGTTCTCTTGCAATACACTGCCTAAACCACTAAATATGGAACAATATCATGTAGCAAAGGATATCTATAATATATATAAAATGCAACGTCTCTCTGTCTGTCCATTTATGCACTTATCACTGGAGAACCACTTATCCGATTTACGTGCTTTTTTTTTAAACATGCTAAACCATTAAATATGGAACAATATCATGGAGCAAAGAATATCTATAATATATATAAAATGCAACGTCTCTCTGTCTGTCCGTTAGTGCGCTTATCACTGAAGAACCACTTATCCGATTTACGTGCTTTTTTTTTTAAACATACGTATGTTCTCTGGCCAGGTTATAGGATATATTTTATTATGTTAGGTGACATAAGGAATAAGCAGTGACGATAATAGTGAATCAAGTCGGAGAAAAGTTTGCCGCTAGCGCGTTCTCTTGCAATACACTGCCTAAAGCATTAAATATGGAACAATATCATGTAGCAAAGAATATAATATATATAAAATGTAAGGTCTCTCTGTCTGTCTGTCTGTCCGTTAGTGCGCTTATCACTCGAGAACCACTTATCTGATTTACGTGTTTTTATAAATTTATACATATATATAATTCGATATAAGCCTAGATAATGGGAGATAAGGTGAGATAATGGGAGATAAGGAGAAATGATAGGAGATAAGTCGAGATAAGCCTTGATAATGGGATATAAGGTGAGACAATGGGAAATAAGTATAATGGGAGATAAGGAGAAATAATGGGAGATAAGTAGAGCTAAGTCTAGATAATGGGAGTTATGGTGAGATAATGGGAGATAAGGAGAAATAGTGGGAGATAAGGAGAAATATTGCGAGATAAGGCGTGAAAAGCCTAGATAATGGGAAATAACGTGAGATAAGGAGAAATAATGGGAGATGAGCAGAGATAAGCCTAGATAATGGAAATTATGTAGAGATATTGGGAGATAAGGAGAAATATTGGGAGATAAGGGGAAATAATGGGAGATATTTTATTACGTTAGATAACATAAGGAATAAGCAGTGACGATAGTAGTGAACCAAGTCCACGCGAGCGGAGCCGCGGGCCCGGCTAGTAAAGTATATTCCTTAAAAAGTCCCCGGCATTCCATGAATGCCTACATCTCACACCACTAGTGCTCTTTTTTGTATCCTAAATACTCTAATCATACCATAAGCTGCACCCCAAAATAACAAGCTATATTTTAGCAGTGATACAAACTGGGTACGATAATAAGGCATTATCAGAATAAAATTAACATTTTTCATGCGAGAAACAGCAAAACATACAGACGAAAATTTTTTGCACATTTCGTTTATATGATAACCTCAATTTAAACTGTTATCCATAAAGAAGTATAGACTCCGGCACCTGAGCGATAGAATGTCCACGTACACCCGAATAAATAATATTCGTTATGCTGACGATACGGCGGTTATGGCTGATAACTTAAAGGGTCTACAACATCTTATGACAAAAATAAACGAATTCGGTAATCGATGCGGCTTCGAATTTAATATCAGCAAAATAAAGTATATGGTAATCAACAAATACACAGAACTCCACAATACGAGTATTCATATCTACGTACCATGATAAACGAACGATCATTTACAGGAAATTCTTGCCGTATCGAAAAAGTTAGAGTAGTGTTCTTCAAAATGACATCACTTTTCAAAAGCTCAGAAATAAAAGTAAGCACAAAAATAAGACTCTTAAGATGTTATGCCTTCAGTATCCTTCTTTACGATGTGGAATCTTGGAAGCTGACTGAAGCCTCTTCTAAGAAACTTGAAACATTTGAATTATGGCTATATCGCAGAATTTTGAAAATTTCATTTATTGACTATATATTTTTTTTTTATGGGTCTAGCACACGTGCTGTAGGGAAGTCCCTAAAGCGCTCCAGGAGCGGCACGAGTGCGGAAAAAGCGATTCACGTTGTTCTTGAATCGCTGTAAATTATACTCGGTGGGAAAACACAGCGCTGAGCAAATTATTCCAAAGGGATGACGTTCTCCATATAAAAGATTGCTTGAAAAGCGTTGTACGCGGAGTAACAAGCTGAACCTCATACGGATGAGAAGCACCAGCGCGACGTGTATTTCTAACATACACCGCTTTGGGAGGAATTAAGCAGGCTACATCCTTCGAACACTTTCCATGAAAATACATGTGTAGAACAGACTCAAGTCGCCAACCGTTCTTCGATTACCAACGACAATGCCTTACGTCGCATAACCAGAAACTGGAAATCATGGAGACTGTTTTAAAGTAAGAAAATTGGAGTATTTAGGACACATGAGAAATTCCCACAGATATGGATTACTACAGCAACTACTCCAAGGAAAAGTTTTTGGAAAAAGGAGACCAGGACGTAGACCTATCTCCTGATTAAACAATCTACGAAATTCGTTTTCAACAAATACTACCGGTCTTTTCAGAGCAGCAGTGGATAAAGTAATAATAGCCAGAATGATTACTAACAATCGAACCGAATAGGCACTTCAAGAAGAAGAAGAAGAAGACTGCTCAAACACACTCAACACATTCCGTAACCTATTAACAGCAGAAATAAGAATTATCATAGTATACGTAACTGTTATCGTCTGCAAACACAGTTAGATAATTCTAATCAATAACGACCACTGGTCAATTGTTTACAAATATTAGAAATAATGGGGGGCCGTGAATGAATTCTTGAGCCGCCGTCATGTAGTCTCTCAATCTGCTCGATCTCACTCCAGCAATATCTACAACTTGATCTCTATCCTTCAGATATGAGCCTATCCAATCACCAACTTTCCCTCTTAGACCATAGTGTTTAATCTTCGATTTTAACAGAGCATGGTCGATCAGGTCAATGAAAAGTTCAAGACACTTTTTGCTGCAAATATATTAAACCATTTTAATAACAACCTGTACGTATAACACATGGGCTGAAAAGTCCCGGGCCTAACACATAGATGGCGCTAGTTTTATTGCAGTCACCTTTTTTCAGTTAATACTAACCTTCAAAAGACAGCTGTTAAAATTTCATGATATTCTATTCATTAGTTTGTGAGTTATTGTGCTAAGAGTGACGCGACTTTTGTTATTTTCAAAACAATGGATCAAAAACAATTTCGTGTTTTAATTTTACACTGCTTCTTGATGGGAAAAAATACCGTTCAAGCGAAGCAATGGCTTGAAAAGTGTTATGGGGACTCCGCTCCATCAGAAACAACAATAAAACGTTGGTTTGCTGACTTCAAACGTGGTCGTAGAGACACCGATGATGCAGAACGCAGTGGACGTCCAAATGAGGCGGTAACACCAGAAAACATCAAAAAAAATCCATAAAATCGTTTTGAATGATCGAAAAGTGAAGTTGCGTGAGTTAGCTGACATCGTAAAGATATCAAAAGAACGTGTTGGCTTTATATTGCATGAGCATTTGACTATGAGAAAGCTCTGTTCAAAGTGGGTGCCGCGTTTGCTCACTGTTGATCAAAAACAAGAACGTTTTGATGATTCTGAGCAGTGTTTGGCCATGTTTAAACGTAACAAACCGGAATTTTTGCGTCGATATGTGACAATGGATGAAACATGGATACATCACTTTACTCCGGAATCAAAACGATCGTCATCTGAGTGGACAGCAACTGGTGAACCTCGTCCAAAGCGCCCGAAAGCACAACAATCGGCTGGAAAGGTTATGGCCTCGGTATTTTGGGATGTGCGTGGTGTAATATTCATCGACTATCTTGAGAAAGGAAATACCATCAACAGTGAATATTTATATAGCGTTATTGGAGCGTTTGAAGGCCGAAATTGCAAAGAAACGACCGCATATGGCAAAGAAAAAATTTTGTTTCATCAAGACAACGCACCGTGTCACAAGTCAATCAAAACAATGGCAAAACTACATGAATTGAACTTCGAATTGCTCCCACATCCACCGTATTCGCCAGATTTGGCTCCCAGCGACTACTGGCTGTTCGCAGACCTGAAAAAAAAAAAAATGCTCGCCGGTAAGAAATTTCGCACGAATGAAGAGGTTATCGCTGAAACTGAGGCCTATTTTGAGGCAAAAGATAAATCGTTCTACAAAAGTGGTATTGAAATGTTAGAGCGGCGCTGGAATGATTGCGTTGCTCTTGATGGAGATTACGTTGATGAATAAAGCTAATTTTGAACCAAAAAAAACGGGTTTTCTTTGTTAGGCCCGGGACTTTTCAGCCCATGTGTTATTTAAAAAATATATAAAAAAAACTCTACAAAATAAAACTAATCAGTCTCTGGTTACACTCTTCTATTTCATCTGCAATTACCATGCCATCGACCTAAAGAATGAGTTTTAGAGAAAATTGAGAAAATCGATTTCTACCATTCTCGTCGGATACATCGTAAATGAGTTAGCGAAAAACGATCTTTCCTGCGGTCTCGACGTTATAATAAATTCCATTATGAAACGGTATTACTTTTAAACAGTTTTTATGAAATTTCCTGTGCTTTCTTATAATTTAAATTTTATGCTTCCAGAGGAAACGAGGCTGATTACGGAAAGTCGAGTCTCAATTATAAGTACTAAGCTGTTAATAGTGAGTTTAGCAGAAAATAAAACTTCTGCTTTATAAAAATGATATTTAGGCTTTAAATAAGGCTACTTACCTTGTACAGGGTGAGTCAACGAGAGAGTAGAGTTCATTATCTCATTTGTTTCGGGAATGACAAAATGTTAAATGCAACAATTTTAGGGAACATTAAAGTGCACAGTTTAAAATTATTTTTGAGTATACAGGGTACTTCAAAAAATGTGGCCGATATAACATATGTTTTTAAATGGAACATCCTATTTTCTAATTTATTTTTAAATTCTGCGTATAATTTTACAACTTTTTTATTAATAATGTTAACACATGGGCTGAAAAGTCCCGGCCTAACACATAGATGGCGCTAGTTTTATTGCAGTCACCTTTTTTTTCAGTTAATACTAACCTTCAAAAGACAGCTGTTAAAATTTCATGATATTCTATTCATTAGTTTGTGAGTTATTGTGCTAAGAGTGACGCTACTTTTGTTATTTTCAAAACAATGGATCAAAAACAATTTCGTGTTTTAATTTTACACTGCTTCTTGATGGGAAAAAATACCGTTCAAGCGAAGCAATGGCTTGAAAAGTGTTATGGGGACTCCGCTCCGTCAGAAACAACAATAAAACGTTGGTTTGCTGACTTCAAACGTGGTCGTAGAGACACCGATGATGCAGAACGCAGTGGACGTCCCAAATGAGGCGGTAACACCAGAAAACATAAAAAAAATCCATAAAATCGTTTTGAATGATCGAAAAGTGAAGTTGCGTGAGTTAGCTGACATCGTAAAGATATCAAAAGAGCGTGTTGGCTTTATATTGCATGAGCATTTGACTATGAGAAAGCTCTGTTCAAAGTGGGTGCCGCGTTTGCTCACTGTTGATCAAAAACAAGAACGTGTTGATGATTCTGAGCAGTGTTTGGCCATGTTTAAACGTAACAAACCGGAATTTTTTGCGTCGATATGTGACAATGGATGAAACATGGATCCATCACTTCACTCCGGAATCAAAACGATCGTCATCTGAGTGGACAGCAACTGGTGAACCTCGTCCAAAGCGCCCAAAAGCACAACAATCGGCTGGAAAGGTTATGGCCTCGGTATTTTGGATGTGCGTGGTGTAATATTCATCGACTATCTTGAGAAAGGAAATACCATCAACAGTGAATATTATATAGCGTTATTGGAGCGTTTGAAGGCCGAAATTGCAAAGAAACGACCGCATATGGCAAAGAAAAAAATTTTGTTTCATCAAGACAACGCACCGTGTCACAAGTCAATCAAAACAATGGCAAAACTACATGAATTGAACTTCGAATTGCTCCCACATCCACCGTATTCGCCAGATTTGGCTCCCAGCGACTACTGGCTGTTCGCAGACCTGAAAAAAATGCTCGCCGGTAAGAAATTTCGCACGAATGAAGAGGTTATCGCTGAAACTGAGGCCTATTTTGAGGCAAAAGATAAATCGTTCTACAAAAGTGGTATTGAAATGTTAGAGCGGCGCGCTGGAATGATTGCGTTTTGCTCTTGATGGAGATTACGTTGATGAATAAAGCTAATTTTGAACCAAAAAAAAAACCGTGTTTTCTTTGTTAGGCCCGGGACTTTTCAGCCCATGTGTTATATACCTAAACCTAGTAGTTATTCGAATTTCAATTTTTTTTAAAAAAGATTAGTTTTCAGTTTTGTAAAAAATTGTCAGTAGCGCCATTGTTTCGGAAGGTGGAATACTCATAACTGGTACGAGCATTCTATAGAGATGAAAAAAAAGATATATGTAAAGAAATTTGAGTTAGATGCACACCCTGTATATTATTATTTTTTCTGATAGATTTTACAAAACCCTCCTTCTGATAGTTTTAGATTTATTTTAAATTTTTACCCTTGTTTTTAATACACTTACGCTATTGTGAAAACATAAACAAATAGTTAATAATAATTTTAATATAGTTTAACTTATCTAATAATTAGTTATTATGATGTAATAAATGTTCAACAATATGCCCGTCTACTTGAATACACATATTTAGTCGTTTTACTATATTTCCCTTTACTTTTCTTTGCATAAAGGGCGTTATTGTCCTGCACGCATCCCGTATCCTATTTTCCATAACTACTGGTGTTGTAGAGGGATTCACATAAACACGATCTTTAATGTAGCCTCACAAAAAGAAGTCTAAAGGTGTTAAGTCACGATCGAGGAGGTCATCCCTACGGATCCATTTTTGTGGGTAACGATCGTTTAAAAATTCCCGAACGTCCCGGTGGTAATGAACAGGAGCTCCGTCTTGTTGAATAAATATTTGTTCCCTTTCAAAGTTATTAACTTCCTCAACAAGCTGGGGTAATTCGTTTTGCAAAAAATTTAGATATCTAGGCCCGTTAAGCGGTTCGCGGAAAAAATATGGACCAATAATTCGAAAATTTAATATTCCACACCATACATTAAGCCACCAATGGTTTTGGTTTTGAACTTCCCGGATCCAAAATGGATTAACTGTTGAACAATAAAGCATGTTATGGCTGTTGACTGCTCCATTACTGCGAAAAGTAGCTTCATCAGAAAACATTATTTTGGATAAAAATTTTGGACCGGCCTCTATTGCTCGAAATCACGGTCTTGAAGTTCTTGGTGTCCATATGAAAGGGATGATACTTGTATTTTCTCGTGGTGCGATTAGCCGTAGATTGGGATGTGTCAGATAGGTCAGCTAGTTGAGGGCTGCTGACCTGGGGATTATCTTCAACATGAAGTAAAATCTCCATTTCTTTTTCCTCATTGGTAGCATTCTGGTTTACTACTTCCCATTTCGTATACTCAACGCTACCACTACCATCAAACCGTTCCATTAAGCACTGAAAAGATTTTCGAGATATTATACGTCTATTAGGGTACTTCGCTCCGTAAAGTCTTACTGCCAAAAGACAATTTTTTCCCGCCTCGATCAGTATATAAACCATATCAATTAATTCATTTTAAGGAAAATCCATAACTATTACCTGTATACGTCACTTACTACAACAAATTAAACTATTTGTACTTGCTTAATAGACATGTCAAAATTTGATAATGCTTACGTTTTTGTTTTGTCTTGGCAACTACGATGTCCTAGCGTAAGTGTATTAAAAACAAGGGTAAAAATTGAAAAATTCAAAATAAATCGAAAACTATTAGAAATAGGTAAATGACGTACTTAATAAAAGGTGGAGGGTTTTGTAAAATCTATCAGAAAAAATAATAATATACAGGGTGTGCCATTTAAAAAATTTGAGATTTTTCAATTCAAAATTCAATTTTTTACAAAACTGAAAACTAGTATTTTTTAAAAAAAATGAAATATTAGAAAAACTACTAGGTTTAGGTATATAACATTATTAATAAAAAAGTTATAAAATTTGACGCAGAATTTAAAAATAAATTAGAAAATAGGATGTTCCATTTAAAAAAAAACGTATGGTTATATCGGCCACACTTTATTGAAGTATCCTGTATACTCAAAAATAATTTTAAACTGTGCACCTTAACATTTCCTAAAACTATTATTTAACATTTTTTCGTCATTCCCGAAACAAATGAGATAATGAACTTTACTCTATCGTTGACTCACCCTGTACAGGGACATTTTTTAAGTGTCTCGCCTAATACCAAGAAAATTCAGTACTAAACTTAGTTTTTTTATGAGGAAGCGAAAAAAATTTATCGCTTGTTACAAAGACAACAAGGATTTTTTTTTTAAATGGCACCCTCTACATATCAAAACTGAAACTGAACAAGCTCTTTATTATTTGAATTAATTATTTACAAGGTCTATATTACAGGTTTTGGACTTATAAATACAGTGCACTTAGGCAGTACACTCATTTCTAAAATTTGCCTTCCGGCTGGCCAGTATACGGTCTGATGGTAACATATACCTGAGCACCGCAAAAAGTATGTATATTTAAAAAATATATTTTAAAGGTTATTAAATGAATAATACAAAAGATTGGCGATTATATATTTATACTTTAAATTATAAGAATTTTTTTTTAAATATGTTTTAAATGTTAACATTATTTTTTATCGGGTTAAATGGACCACTGATGAAAACTATGGCGCCTCCTTATCTGCAGGATAACTTCACAAAAATAATCCAATCTTCAAAAATAAAAATTAATCTAAAATAATGTAGTAGATAAAAATTATCCAGGGTTTTTTTTTCAAAAAAAAAAAAATTACGATGTTTCAAACTTTACTATGCAATTTTCGACCAAAAAATTTATGTTTAATTATTTATAAAGAAATTGTCTACTAGTAAAATTTAAAAAATCTCTCGACATTTTGTAGAAAAAGTAATTATTAGAATTTTAAAAAAAAAACAAAGTTAAAAAAAATTAAAAATTAATTGAGTAATATTGCAGACAGTGTCTGAAAAAGAGGTAGCGGTCCCAATCCGACGCCAGGTCACATTTAATGCTATAACTTTGTAATGGAATGGAATTTTCTTAATATACAGTTTTTTTTTTGAATATTTCTTAGAAGTATAGAGAATAAAAAATCCATAAAAAAAATCGAATTTTTCAAAATTCGAGGTGTATGTAACCCCTTAAACCTCGTGTACTTGAGGTGTATTTTGCCATTTCCGATGATACTTTCAATGCATTACGGATTTGTTAAAATATTTGGTTGCTCTTTATTTTAGTGTAGTACTTCTATTTTATTTACTGGGAAAAAATTGTGGTTTAAAAAACCCCGGTTCGATTTTATCTCACGTACAGGTATTTTTTTTTTTTAATTATACTTATTATTACTATACTTATTATTATCACATTCTCAAGTTATTTCGCTCTTTTATAATTTCTCTTTCTTACCTATATACACCATTTACTCTATTTACAGTTGCGTGCAAAAGTTTTGGGCCAAAAATATTTTAGTGATTAATTCTATAAGTTCTAAAGGGAGAAGAGAAAAAAAAACTAAATATACCATCATAAACTACTTTAATTATACTAACAACATAAATAACTAAAAAATCGTCTACTATAAATAACAATTATTCCTGACAAAAACAACATTTTTTGGTAATTCATAAGTATCGGGCCAACTTCTAAGAAACTGTGATTTACTCAGTTATGTTTACGTTTTTGATCGTGAATCCAGGTAAACATCAAGAATTTAATTCACTTCATAATTGTGTATCAGTATCATTTAGGGAAGATGCCGAAACGCACGTAATTAGACATTCGGAAAACTGTTATAAGGTTGTACGGTAAGGGAAAAGTTTCACGGGAAATAGCTGAACTTTTATCCATAGGGGCTCTGATCAGGCCATCAATTCTTATATTAGTACCAAATTTCGACTTTCTATGTCAAATAGTTTCGGAGAAAATTGGGTGTGACAGATGGACACACACCGAAGTGATCTTATAAGTGTTCCGGACGGAACAATAAAAAGAATGCTGCAATTACTGCACGTGAATTACGTGAAGAAAATTTAGCCGACACCAGTAGGAGTACTGTTTCTCGTAAACTAACATAAGTTGGACTTGTTGGACGTGTTGGAGTAAAGAACCGTTCATCAGTAAAAAAATAAAAAGGCCAGATTAGAATTTGCATAAATACGCCAAAATTGGTGTTGGAGACTGGAAAAAAGTGCTCTTTTCGGACGAAACTAAAATTAATTTATTTGGAAATGATGGAAGAAGATAATGTTTGACGATCAAAAGGTACTAGACATGATTCTCGGTATCAAATATCGACTGTTAAGCATGGTAGTGGTAGTATAATGTTTTGGGGCCAATTTCGTGGTAAGGCGTCAGTCGAATAGTTAAAACTGACATTACTATATACGCTGTTATGTACAGACATATTCTGTCAGAACACATGCTTCCTTATGGACGTCGAAATATACCACGAGGATGAATTTTTAAACAAGATAATGACCCAAAACATCGATCCGAGCTTTTGCAAGAATTTTTCAGAAAGAAAAGTTTCGAGTTTTGTGCCAAGTCAATCCACGGATTTGAAGTCCGTAGAACATTTGTGGGAAGAGTTGAAAATGAAAGTGGGAACTCAGAATTTTTACAATAAAGGTGCTCTCTGGAAAAATTTCAAGCAGAGTGGGCCAATATCACCAGAGATAGAATTCTCAAATTAATAGAATCGTTGCCTTAACGATGTGCTGCCATATTAGCTTTGAAGGGTATGGCTACACAGTATTGATAAGAATGTATCTTTTACTGCCACTTTTTCCTGAGTTATACTGATTTTTGCTATGTCATATACCTTTATATTGTGTAATTTGAACTAAGTTGGGAATGTGGAATCTTTGCACAATGATACTATTCAGTATATATCACCACTACACCAAACACTTTATTTTTGCACTCGACGCGCGTTTCGCTAACCATGTTAGCTTCATCAGGAGCGATGATTGACTAAAGCTAAACTACAAATCTACCCTATTTATACTTAGCCTAACCCTTGAATTACTCAAGCGGAACTAATGACATAGGCAAGGCCATCAGTTCCGGTCCAGTAACCAGTAGAGAGGACTATAAGGAATACGCCCTCTGTCTTTATTTAAACTACTTTTACATTTTATGATTTCCATACTTTCGTATGCGTTCAACAATCTCCTATCAGATACATTTTTCATTAATCTTAGATTATCTAATGTTATAGTATGATCAGCTTCAAGAGCATGTTCGGCAATGCTAGACTTTTCTGTTTTATTGTATTTTAAGTGTGCTAAGTGTTCTTTAAATCTTGTTTTAATTGACCTTTTAGTTTGCCCAACATACTTTTTGTCACAATCATTACAACTAATTTCATAAATTCCACTTTTCTCACAATTAGGAATCTTATCTTTGGGATTTCCTAAGATATTCCTCAGATTGTCTGATGACTTATAGACTAAGGTGAGGCCTACCTTATTAAATACCTTATTGAGTCCCTTGCTATATTTCGGATTATATGGTATGGAGACATACTTGGTGTTATTTTCTTCGCGTGTAAAAAAGGTGGAATTTTGAATATTAAACCTAAACTTATGTCTATTTATTAGCTTATTTACTAAGTCTTCGTCATAACCATTAACTCTAGTTATATTTCTAATACGATTCCTTTCTTTATTAAAGTTTACTCTATTCAGAGGGAAAGTGACCAAACGATGAACTAAAAAATGCAATGAGGCTAATTTATGTTGTTTGCAATGAAATGAATCATTAGGAATATATCTATCTGTTACTGTGTCCTTCCTATAGATATCAAATTCTAATCTATTATTATTTTTAATAATTAAAATATCTAGAAAAGGCAATTGTCCCTTGTTCTCAATTTTAATTTAGAAACAAAATCATCAATATTTGCTTTCTTTGTATCAAAATCGCGAAAATATCATCCACATACCTATACCATACCCTTGGGAAATATTCGAATTCTTGACTGGCTTCGATTTCAAACTTATTCATGAATAAATTGGCTATGAAAGGTGATAAGCAATTACCCATAGCTGTTCCTTCTTTCTGAACATAAAATTGATTGTTATATTGGAAATAATTTGGTTCCATACAAAGTTTAGATAATGTTAAGTATTCACGAATAATTTTATCTTCAAAGTCATTCACTCTAAGTAATTCTTCGAGATATTGTAAAGTTTGTGGAATTGGCACACTTGGGAACAAAGAACTAACATCAAAAGAAATTAAGACTTCACCTTCATTAAGAACTAGATTTTTTGTTTTATTAATGAATTCTAACGAATTCTTCACTGCGAAAGTATTTGCTTTTCCAGGTTTGTGAATTTTGGGTAAGCAATACAATTTTGGTATGGTCAGATTACTCACATTTAATTTAAATTTTAGCGAGTCGGAGACAAGGTTCTTACATTTTTTTAAAGAATTTTTAACCTCTGATATCATTCTCGGTAATGGATTTCTTATTACCTTTTCATAAGGGCCAGATTCGATAAGATTATCTACGCGTTCATAGTAATCTTTCTTATCCAATATAACAACCTTATTTCCTTTATCCGCTTTTAAATAGAAAACATCTTTCTTTTTCAATCCTTTAACTACTTTTATGTCTTTTCGTGAATTTGAATTTGTGTTGTTAACCATGTTCTTCGAGATTTGATTACGACATGCTTCCCTAACAACTGATTTACTATTTTCTGGAAGTGTACTAATGGAACTTTCAATGTGAGCAACTATTTCTGATAAATTATCTCTAGGAGGGGGTACTGCAAAGTTAAGACCCTTGTTTAAGATGTGAATTTCATTTTGTGTAAAGGATTGAGATGAATGATTTTCTACAATATTTACGAGTTCCTGAGGACTATTTTTTTTTGGTAAAAGCTTTTTTAATTTTTTACTTAGAATAGAGAATTTCTTTTTATATTGAATATCAATAACTAAAAACATTTTCCTCTGGAACTCACCCCATACTTCATATTCAATACTGTTTAATCCTGAAGTAAGTTTTTTGAATATGCTATATGACTCTACGTCTAATATACTACGTTTTGTGTACAAATTCTTGATTTCTAAGTCAAGCCATTTTTGTTTAGCAAAGAGTGAAACTTTTTCTGAAATGTTTGATTTTGGTAAATTAACCTTAATAAATTTAGGAAAAACTTTTAAATTTCTTGCAAGACTTTAAAAACCAAATATCTGCACCTACTAATCTAAACTTACTACTGTACTTACGGTAAAGGTTTAATTCCGTTGACCGTGAAGCCATCTCAACTAAGTTGGGAATGTGGAATCTTTGGCACATGAAGCTAACATGGTTAGCGAAACGCGCGTCGAGTGCAAAAATAAAGTGTTTGGTGTAGTGGTGATATATACTGAATAGTGTAATTTGAAGTTGGCCCATAACTTATAAACAGCCGAAAAATGTTATTTTTGTTATAAATGTATGTGTGTATTTGGTTTCTTTTTCTCGTCTCCCTTTATAACTCAATTAATCACAAAAATATTTTTGGCCCAAAACTTTTGCACGCAACTGTATATCCTTTGGTTGTTTAAAGTGGAGTTCTTATCAGGTGTGTATATACATACATATATTTCTAGGTTGGTACTATATTTGCATAAGTAACATGGTGTTTTTTTAAAATAATTTTTCATATTTTTTTTATACTGTACTTATACTGTACACACTCGACACGGCACTATTTTACATCGTTATTTACACTTGACAATTCTTTTGAGTTTAGGAATTTGATGTCGTCTAAATTAGTGTCGCCAAAAATGCACGAAGGCATCAGTACAGTTTCTAGTACATTTATGTACTTTTGGCTGTTCATGCGGCCTTCACAAAGGAACATTTCACCGACACCTGCCATGCAGCCCCAGATCAAAATGCTGCCTCCTCTGTGTTTTACAGTAGGTACCATGCAATCTGGATGGTATTCCCCGCCGACACGCCGCCTCACGAATGTCACACCTGACGTTCCGAATAGCTGTAAGAATAGAAAAAATACTCAATTAAAAAATTAGTTATTATTTTGACTAAAACGGATTAAACCAAGTGTAATTTTATGTAGTTATTTGTTAAAATAGATCATATAATAACTTACCTCAAAGTTGGATTCGTCGGACCATACAACATTAGACCAATCCTCTTCGCTAAAATGTTGGTGCTTCAGAGCCAACTCTAAGCGTTTCTTCCTATTGGTCTCTGAAAGCCAATGCTTCTTTCTAGCTTTGAACACTCTTAATCCAGCTTCTGTCAGCCTTCTCCTTGCTGTTCGAGAACTAATCGGCAACCCAATCTCTTCCGACAGAGTTGCAGCGAGCTCAGATGATGTTTTTTTTTCGATTTTTAATAGACTCGCGGATGAGTTTTCTGTCCTGTCGCTCATTAGTCTTACGTTTTCTGCCCGTTCTCCTTTTGTTGGCATGAGAGCCAGTCTCCACAAACCTTTTAATAGCACGTTGCACTGCGCACCGAGAACATTTCACTAACTTGGGTATTTCTACTTGGGACTTGCCTTGTTCATGTAGGGTTTGAATTTTAATTCCTTTTTCGATACCAAGCTCACTTTTCTTAGGCATTTCTCAAATATAAGAATGTCCAGTTCACAAATAAAACACGCACGGAAGCTTCTTGACACTACAAGTAGTTAAAAAGAGACTGAAAAAACATTAAAAATATTTTTCAAAAAACCTCATTATCGCAATTTTGTGGGCCAGGTGTTTTATGGATCTGTGAAAGAGATTGTCTATTGTTTAAGTTAGCTTTTGACGGCGCCACCTATAGTATTGTTAAAACAATTAGTCTTTTTAGTGTTCCGTACGGAACACTTATAAGATCACTTCGGTGTCTGTCTGTCTGTCTGTCACACCCGATTTTCTCCGAAACTCTTTGACATAGAAAGGTCAAATTTGGTAATAATATAGGAATTGATGGCCTCATCAGAGCCATGTAGGTTTATTTTTTTTTTAATATTTTATGAGTTTCACGTGTTTATTAGGGGTGCCTAATACTTTTGACCAAGGCTGTATATATAGAAGTTGTATGTTGGCGCAATTTTCTATATTGTAAATAGCCTTCGTAAAGACTAACATTAAAGTTGTCGGCAATTTTATAAAGCACGAAGTTTTATCGCATCATAAACCGACCACAGACAGCTTAGTAAAATAAAGTTTGTTGGAAACGATTTATCCTAATAATCCAAGGGAAAGTGACAGTTTCAAGGCAAAATTTTTTACCGCCTCGACGCCTTATTACTTCGTAATTTACGTAATAAGAAGTAGTAAATTGGAAAGTATGACAGCTCTACGTTGGCACGCTGTAAGCGAAAAGAAAAATGGTTATGTGAATGCTATGGGAATATTTTTTGTTCGTGTATTTTATAAAATAGTATTCTTTGGAGCGCCACAACGTTACATCATGGCGCACACTCTAAAAATCGAATAAGTTTACCTGCAGGCAGCTAACCAAGAGATAAACCTTTTAAAAGCCGTGACTTTTTTAAAATTCTTTAACCCATGTCGTATCGGTAAAACTTTGTTCCGTACGGGACACTTATGGGATAACTTCGATGTCTGTCCGTCCGTCTGTCACACCTTATTTTCCCTGAAACTATTTGATACAGAAAGTTGAAATCTAACATAAATATAGGAATTGATTGCCCAATCAGAGCCGTGTAGCTTTTAAAATTAAATTTTGTCTTAAGGAGTTAGTTTTGGGGGGTGAAATCGGAAGTGAACAGAAGTGATGAGGGGTTATTCTGGTCTAATTGTGGATCGAATAAATTTTAGTAGTTTATTCATTACATTTTGTTTTAGTTACCTAAAACAAAATCTGTGAATAGTTCTATATCGGAATTTTTTTCTCGAGATCGACTCAAAAAGCACTCGCGATCGACTTGTCGATCGCAATCGACCGTTTGAGCACTCCTGCAATAGACTAAATAAAACACTAATAAATTATCTCCAAATTATCCCAAACAAATCTCAATTAATAATATTATCTTGATATCTAATAAATAGAAACAATCCACAAAATATATTTACAAGTGTAGGGTTTAAAACAGGATGAGTTGTTTACATAATTGAATCTATGCAAAGTAATATGTTTTTTTTAATCCGTCTGACGACTGATAACTATATTACTATACTATCACTATAAGCCTAGTTCTATCCAGTGCTGGATGTAGGCCTTCCCCATGTGCCCGCAACCCTCTGTATATCATCCCACCCTCTTGTTTTGGGACGTCCTACGCTCCGTTTCTGTTCTCGTGGTCTCCATTCTAATGTTCGCTTGGTCATCGATCGTGCGTGCTACATGTCCAGCCACCGTCTTTCTGCTACGTGTCATATAATATCCTTTAATTTCGTTTGTTCACGTATCCACGTGTTTCTTTTTCTTTAGGTTTTATTCCAATCATCTGTCTTTCGTGTGTTCTCTGGGTCCGAACTAGTTTTTGTATATTGGCTTTATTCAGTGTCCAAATTTCAGCATATGTAATTACGGGTAAGATGCACTAGTCGTAAACTCTGGCCTTTAACGCATTCGGGATGGTTTTATCGTTGAATATATAACTAAATTTCCCGAATGCGCCCAATCAAAGCCTAATTCTTCTTGAAATTTCATCCGAGACACTGTCTCTCGTCGTAGTAATTTTTCTTAACAATCTCGAGAACTGTTCCTTCTAAATTTGTAATCATGTTGTTATTAGTGTTGGTTAATATTTTTGTCTTACTTTTCTTCATTTTATGACCAATTGTCCTTGAGTGGTAATTTAACATTTTTTGTAAGTCATGTGGATTACTGCTGATGATTATAATATCGTCTGCGAACCCTAAGTGACTCAGATCCACTCTTCTTCGTCCAATCTAGTTGGTGAAATACGTCTTCTAAAGCTGTAATAGATAGGTTCGGAGAGATTGTATCTTTCTGTCCTCTCTTCCTATACGTATTTGTTCTGTACTAGGTTTTATGTACATCTTTGCATTTTCATATTTATCTTTGATTAGGGTAGTGTATCTAGAATTAATTCTACACTGGCGTCTGGTAAATTATCCGTTAAATCAAAAATTTGTATTACTCCACTGCAGCAACCAAAAGAAAAAGAAACTTTGAATTTCGTAAGCTTTCTATAATACAACTTTAGTCACTACCCTATACCAATTGATATTGAGAATAGAGTTGCGTACTCATCGTCTCCATTCAATAAATTAAATATTTTTATAAGCTTTTCGTAGATCTTAGATTTTCGTTTCTTTGCAGTTTCATGACTCCATTTAGACAGCTAATTGTTTTCCTTGCGTGTGTTATTCTTTTGTTAATCCCTGTATCATCTATTCTTGTTGTATCAAAGTCTCCTCTTCAATAACTATAATTAGTACTTTTTACTTCCCATGTGTCTAACTGGATGTTTATTGCGTGTTGAATTTTAATCCCCTTGTTATGTTTCTCCTGTTAACTTCCCCGCTAGAGATTCCAAATCGTCTTTATCATTTGCCACAATAACTTGGTCCTTGGAAACCTCGATTGTATATGGATATGTTTCTTTTAAGTCATTGATTTTAGATTTCTTGTGTGCTGTGAACTCATATTCTCGTATAAGTATGAAAGTGCTTATAGTTATAGAACCTCTTAGTTATTGATCGATTGTTTTGACACATTTCTATTAGTCTGTTCTCCATATTGTATTAGTTTTACGACCAACTGTACTGTTTAGATCAGAGGTTCCCAAACATTTTTTCTCGTAGACCACTTTCAAAATTTTACTGGTTTCGGTGGACCCCCTGCTGCTACATTTCTACCATATTTCCAAAACTCGTCAAAAATGTGAAGATTAAATCTAACGATGGAAATTTGCGTCGTGGCTGAGTTCCAACCCTAAATTCGGAGTGGTAAAAATAAAAAGAAAAATAATATATTTTCTTGTGTTCTATTTATTAAAATAATATGATTACAGACTTAATAGAATTAAAATTAAACATTAATAACGTACCGTAACTTCAACAATGCAAATCAACAATTAAAAAAAAATAGTCATAATTTTAATGGGAGGGATGTACTTGACAGGAAATTATCAATATTTGGCTTCAGTTTTGTAAGGAATAACCGCAAATCTCCCCGTTCTGTGATGTTCAATCTGTTCCTTTTTTTTGTTAATAGGTTTATAACGACACTAAAACTTTTTTCGACAAGGTATGACGAGGGAAACGCTATCAAAAGTTTTCTTGCAATTTCCCACAGCCCAGGATATTTTTCGGGTATTTCTGCCTGCAGCCAAAATGTTTGATAGCCTTTTTTAAATTTTTTACTAGATCATCGAGTGGGATGTCAAACGAAATCTTGTTCGAGTTCAAAAATATATATGATGTAATACATTTCAAAAAAATGACCAAAAACCCTTGTCCACCCACTCTATCTCGAAAAGTACTGATCAAAAAATTTTGTAAAAAATTCTAGAATAGTGTCCATAAAGTGAAGATTAAGCGAAAATTATTATGAGTGCATTACGTTTCATAATTTATCTATCTGCAATATATATATAAAATGCAACGTCTCTCTGTCTGTCTGTCTGTCCGTTAGTGCGCTTATCATTCGAGAACCACTTATCCGATTTACGTGATTTTTTTTAAACCATACATACACTACCGTCAGAAAGTATTTGCCCATCTAGTTATTTCAGTTTCACGACAACAAAAATTCAGATAATATATTTTTTTAAATTTTAATGAATTATTATTTATTTTCACATTATTTACAGTCTAGAAAATCAGAAAAATATTCATGATTTTCCAGGATTTTTCTCATCTATGTGACCTCCTTTGTTTTTAATTGCCACTTTACAGAATTTCGGCATTCTGTCCAATAGTTTCTTCAGAGTTTCTTAGATTATTTTAACCAAGTGATTTTCTGATGCTGGATTGAGTTTTCGAACACACCTGTCCAAATGGCCCCACAGCAATTCGATGGGGTTCAAGGCGGGTGATTGTGGAGGCCAAGTCATCCCTTGCAGGACGTCATCGGATTTCCATTCCAAAAGTTCTCTAGTTTGTTTAGCAGAATGTCTAGGGTCGGTGTCATGCTGAAAAATAAATTTTCCCTGAAAAATATCTCTTCCAGAAGGAAGTATTTGCGTTAGCAAAATTTCTTGATACTGTTCTTTTCGCATCATTCCTTTTATCCTAAAGATTTTTCCAACTTTACCGTTGCCAAAACAACTCCAAACTATTACTGAACCTTCACCATGTTTTACTGTAGGCAACTGACAGGCTTCCAACGTCCTCTCTCCAGCTGACCGCCGCACGTAAACTCGTCGATTTGAACCAAAATTGTCGAATTTAGATTGGTCCCTCCAAAGGACGGAATTCCATTATTCTGATGTCCAATTTTCATGTTCTTGGGCCCATTCTAATCGTTTAGGTTCATTCACTTGCCTAAGAAGTCGTTTCCTCACTGCAACTCTCCCGTGTAGTCTACCTTCTGTTCGTCACGGTTGTCACGCTGATGGGGATGGGCCGCTCCAGGTTTACTTGAGCCGTGATTTCTGGTGCGGTTAGGCAGCGATTACGTCTGCTGGACATCGTTATAGCTCTGTTTTTAGCGGGAGTCGTTTTTCGAGACCTTCCTGGACGTTTTTGGTTGAGAATTCCATGTCCCGCAGAACATTTTTTACGATGTAGTCCATCGTTCTCCTTAGTATCCGCATATCACTCGAGTGACCATTCTGATGTCTCGCAATTATCAGAGCCCGATTTTCAACGGAAACTTATTTCGTTTTAGGCATTTTCACAAAACAATTGAGCCTGTATCAATGACAAAGTACTGTTTGCGAATGGTTAATTTCCAAAAGGGCAATGGTATTTATAGCATAATTTTTATCACTAAAACAACATCTAAATATGATGCGTATTCGAAAAGTGAGGGTCGTTTGCTTATATTTAAATATTTGCGGGACTGAACAAAATTGTGGACATGCAGGTCCATCTATTGATTGTTTCCGAAGCCACTGAAGTTATTGTTTTGATTCAGTAGTCGTTTGCCTGTCGGTGAATGCAGACAATGTCCGTTAAAATCGTCGCTCCCGCCAGTTGCGAAGTGCGTTCTGTGATTCGATTTTTGTGTGCAAAAGGATCATCAGCTGCTCAAATTTATCGAGAGTTGTGCCTAGTTTGTGGAGTTACAGTAATGAGTGAAGGAAAGGTTAGACAATGGTGTCGAGCCTTCAAAAATGGCCGCACAAATGTGCATAATGAAGAGCGGAGTGGCAAGCTCAGTATCCAGACCGATGAAATCGTTCAACGAGTGGACTAAAAACTGCGATCTGACTGACGATCGCATTTGAAACAGTGGCTTGGTGGAAAACGGTTTAAAGACGACGAGGAACTCAAGACCGCCGTTGTCAACTAGTTCAATTCCCAGGCGGAGAACTTTTAGGCAGAGGGATTAAAAAAGCTGGTGCAGCGTTACGAAAAGTGCTTAGAAGTGAATAGCGATTATGTGAAAAGTGAAGAAGGTTTGTAGGAAACTAAAATCATCAATAAAAATTTTTTCTAACGAATATATTTTTTTAATAACCAAACGGCCCTTACTTTTCGAATATGCCTCGTATAAAGCTCTAATAGCTACCTTTTAACATTTTTAAAACCTATTTTAGGAATTTGGTGTCCGGCAAAATATTTTATGTGAAATCATCAAATAAATCTTAAAACAGAAAAAAATGCAACTTTTGAACTAGGTCACGTCATGACTGACACACCCCTGAAAGGATACATAATTTAATTTCGTACATCATAAAACTTTATGTTAAAATAATACATCTAAGTAACCTAATAACATTGTTTATAAACATGGAATTTATAATTCTTACCAGCCCGTAACAACAACACAATGTTATACATACATAACAGAACAAAGGCGGTTCGTGCACAAAAACTATCTTTTTTATAATCATTATTCCGCCTAAAAATCCTAGGATTAACTAATCTCATTTTAAATCATGTTAAATTTTTGTTTACATAGTGAAGGTGGTACTTGTTTACATATATAGCTAGACAACGACAGCCTATTTAGACCAAATATTGGGATCACTTATATATATATATATATATATATATATATATATATATATATATATATATATATATATATATATATATATATATATATATATATATATATATCTGTTACTATAGAGGTTTTCACGGATGGTGGAATGTAATACATTAAAATTCCGGGTTTTAATCCGTTCGTCTAACAATGAATTTACACGACGTTTCGCCAAAATCTCATTTGGCATTTACAAGTGCTCCCGCTATTGCTGTTACTCCATACTGAGCAGCAGCACCAAGATCACAGTATCGAGTAGCAGCAGCAGGGGGAGCACTTGAAAATGCCAAATGAGATTTTGGAGAAACGTCGTGCAAATTCATTGTTAGACGAACGGATTAAAACCCGGAATTTTAATGTATACAGTCCCTGGCCAAATTATTAGACGCACTGCAAGATTTCATGTAAAATATTAATTACCGAGTGATATTGTACCGTTTTATTATTTTAAATTGATTTGTTTTTTATTTTTATATTATCCAATCAATTACCTATTTATTTGACATAAATAAAACAGCATTAATTTAGAAAAGCATAAGTTTATTAAGTTTTAAAAAAAAGTGAAATTAATGTTAGTAAAAGTCAATATTTAGTTGAGCCACCTTTAGCCGCTATCAAAGCTTTAATTCTGCGCGGCATGCTATCAATGCAAGATTGTACTGTCTCCTGCATTTGAGGATAATGATTCCACACATGAATAATCTTTTCTAGGAGCTGGGTTTTCTTGGTAATCACATCTTTAGCCACTTCTCTTTTCATCAGCTCCCACACATTTTCAATGGGCTATTACCCGGCCAATCCAACAGAGGGACATTTTTTTCTGCCAAAAAAGCTTTAACAGACCGAGCAGGGAGCTCCATCTAGCACGAAAGTGAATGGTTCCCCATTTGGAAACCATTCTCTGAGCTGCGGAATCAACCGATTTTGTAATACTTCTTTGTACTGATCTTGCCTCATTATTCCTTTGACGACGTTCAGACGTCCAGTGCCCTTGCCGCTGATGACTGACCAAATCATCACTTTGGTGGGATGTTTAACCGTCGGGACGACACAATCAGGATGAAACTTTTCTCCATGACGACTACGCACATACTGAGCTTTATTCTGCAAAATTTCGAATGTGCTTTCGTCACTGAAGTAGACCTGTCAAAAATAGGATAAAAAAAATATATAAACTTCCATGTTTATTTGCTTTATTTAACTGAAAATGATAATAATGTATCAATTATTGATTAAATTGCTGTATCTTACCGATCTCCAGAAGTCCACATCTTTGTCTTGCCATTGTTTGGCCCACTTCAGGCGCTTTGCTTTCATTGCAGCTGTTAACTTGGGCTTCCTGGCGGGGCGACAGGCCTTAAAATCTAATTCTTTCAATTTTCTTCGAACAGTGCGCTCAGAAGCATTTACGCTAGCATCGTGGAGTTGTGATTTTATTACCTTTGTGGTAGCAAATCTGTTTTCTACACAAATTTTCTTCAAACATCTCTCTGACCGTGGAGTGAAAATTGGTTTTCGGGCTTAATTCCTTCCCTGACTCAATTTTTTTTTATGCGTCGTACACTAGCTTCAGAAACCTCCAATCTTCGTGATATTTCTCGGTTTGTAAATGTTTTCGCAATCACAAGGGCCTTCACTTCAGCTTTTTTACGTGGTGAAAGATCGCCTTTTCTACCCATAATGAAAATAGTCCAATTACTTTCTTAAAAACACTGCATACAAAATAAATTAATAACTGAGTAGTATAAAACTGTTAAACAAACAATCACAGTCCATAAAGCCACGGAAACACGTCCGTACCTGACTCGATTCCGATCGCGACTGATACAGGTTTGTACTTATTTACGTTCATGTATCACTTTGTCAACACAGTGTTGCCATATGTTAAAAATAAATACAAATATGTAGTCTACAACAATTCTTTTAAATAAAAATCAATAATATTGTAGTTTAAATATACCATTATTGCATAAAAACTCTTAAGAAACATAAAATTACTAAAAAAAAATACAGTGCGTCTAATAATTTGGCCAGGGACTGTATATATATATATATATATATATATATATATATATATATATATATATATATATATATATATATAGGTTCAATATTTTTGTACCAAAATTTCAGGGTATTTTTGCTATAACAAAAGGAATATTTTCTGAAAGTTTCAAACCGATCAGATCACTTAGTCGACCTGTACAATAAAATGAAGAAAAAAAACAGATTTTTGCCTGTTTTTTCAATTTTGTAGGTTCTGTATACATTTCAGTGATTTAAAAGCAACGATGATTTGTTGGAAATTTCAATACGAAGAGTTTTTTGTTTGTCTCGATTCGACTGATATAATCGGAGTTATTCACATTTCAGCTCAAAAAGTGTTTTGAAAACTTAAATTGTTTATAAATAAAAGAGCACAAGTTCTCGAGGTCCAAAACTCAGGACAATACTCCAGAGAGGAAAAAATCATAATACTGCTGTACCTTAACTATACTACTGCACTAATATAGATTTCTTTTCGTCGTTGCTTTTTTAATACCCTCAATTTTAAAACTTGCGTGATCTTCGTCTTTTACATTTGGGGGTGTCTATTTAAATATATTTTTGGCTATGATGAGTCAGACATCATTAACAGGTGATTCTATCAATAAGTGTTTCTGTCATCTTCATTATATTTCTAATTGTTTCAATTCGATTCGATTTCAATTTATGTGCCCTCTCTCTACACCGGTAGTTTAGCTCAACTGCCAATCGTCGCTCGAATCCGCTACTCTGAACATTTACTTGATCTTGGTTAGCAAACGAAGTATACTAGAAGACCCAGAATCGTCTCCACTATTCGAGAAGCAACGCTCTTCCCAGATCTTTAAAACTCGCGCGTTAATTGCAAAGTATCGTAACTCACGCTACTCGGATTCAGCCCATCTTTTCCTTCTCTATTAAATATAAAGGCCAGCATAATTCCACACTTTAACACGTAATAATAACTGAAAATTGTAGAACAGAACGGATTATTCATTCTAGTACTTGAATGACCACGAAACTACTGGATACTCAAATATTAAAATAAGTCTGTATTTTCAACCAATATATCAAGCTGTTTAACTGTTTAACAACATATTCAGGACAGGAAATATTCCCTTTCCAAAAAGAAGAAATTCTAAAACATGTAAAGAATTTAGACTAATAAGCCTTATGTTCCAAATTCTTAATATATTTCTAAAAATAACCCATCAACGAATATATACTAAATGTGAACAAGATATGGGAGACGAATAGTTTGGATTTCGCAAAGGGATGGGCACTACAGACGCATTATGCAGTCTGAATGTCTTTATGCAGAAGTACCGAGACCACGCAGACCGTTTCATTGATTATGAAAAGGGCTTTGACAGAGTTTAGGATGGTACACTAATTGACTGCTTGAAACGAGAGGGTCTAGGCTCTAATCACATAAATATGATTGGAAAACTTTACTGGCAGCAGATAGCTGCTATTAGGACAGAATGGGATACAAGTCAACCAGCAGAAATACTAAGAGGAGTTAGACAGGGATTTATTCTGTTCTAGATCGCGTTTGATTCATACTTAGAAGTTTTTGTTAAAGAAGGTACAAAGATTAATGGTGAACCACTGAACAATATTAGATACGCTGACGATACTGACATAATTGCTGAGATTTAAGAATCTCTGCAGTGTTTACTAAATAAGATCTCACAAACAGGAAATGAATATGGATTAAACATCAATGTTCCTAAAACTAAAGTTATGGCAGTTTCTAAATTAGGTCACATACAGATGAACATAACGATAAATTATATGCAAATAGAGCAAGTTAACCAGTTTAAATACCTAGGATGCTGTATTACCGAAAACTTGGATCCAGACGTAGAGATAAGAGGGAGGATAGACTATGCACAGAGGTACTTCTTTAGAATGACGTGATTTCTCTGTAATATAGAACTGACACTAAATACACGTTACCGAATGGCATAATACTATAATCACTCAGGCTTGGACCTTGAAACTTAAACTATGAGAAAGGCTGAGGCCTTTTAAACCTAGATTTTCCGCCGGATGTTAAGAATTTCTTGGACTGAATACGTAACCAATGAATTCGTTCTAAATAAAGTTAACAGAGAACGTGAACTCCTATATATTATGAAATTAAGAAAAACTTCATATTTTGGACATATACTCAGAAACAGTAAATATCGCTAATTGTATACTATTATCAACGGCAAAGTGGAAAGGAAACGAGGCCCGGGCAGAAGTGGCATGAAAAATATTAATGATTGTACAAACATGAATATGGAAATCCTAGTAAGGACACCTGAGACTAAAAAAAAATTTTGCTGCAGTTATTGCCAATCCTCGATAGAGGAGACGACACAGGAAGAAGAAGATACAGAGCAATTAATTTTATCTTTTGAATCTGCAAAATTAGTAGGTCGTTGGTTATATTTTTAAGCTTTACCCGATGTACCGCCACTGACACGAAATGAATAATTTATTGAACCTATTGCACTTTGACATTGATGATTGTTGTTTTTGTTCTAGTGGATCTTGGCAGTCAGATTATAAAGCGCTATTTATAACATCACTATCAATTGGATGCTTTTTATACTTTTAATTTGTTGTTTTATTTTCGTAAAAATCGACTATTTGTATAACATACATATCTGCATACACATAAATAAATATGGAATTTTTTTTTTTTCAATTCAATTGATTAATAAGGGGAGTATGATGTATCTATAATATATATAAAATGCAACGTCTCTCTGTCTGTCTGTCTGTCCGTTAGTGCGCTTATCACTGGAGAACCACTTATCCGATTTACGTACTTTTTTTTTAAAAACATACATATGTTCTCTAGCCAGGTTATAGGCTATATTTTATTACGATAGGTAGCATAAGAAATGAGCAGTGACGATAATAGTGAATGAAGTCGGAAAAAAGTTTGCCGCTAGCGCGTTCCCTTGCAATACACATCCTAAACCATTAAATATGGAACAATATTATGCAGCAGAGAACATCTATAATCTATAATATATATAAAATGTAATGTCTCTCTGTCTGTCTGTCTGTCCATTAGTGCGTTTATCACGCGAGAACCACTTATCCGATTTACGTGTCTTTGTTAAATTCATACATATATTCCTCGGCCAGGTTATATAATAATAATAATAATCTATATCTATAATATATATAAAATGCAACGTCTCTCTGTCTGTCTGTCTGTCCGTTAGTGCGGTTATCCCTCAAGAACCACTTATCCGATTTATGTGATTTTTTAAATTCATACATATGTTCTCTGACCAGGTTATAGATATATATTTTATTACATCTATAATATATATAAAATGCATCGTATCTCTGCCTGTCTGTCTGTCCGTTAGTGGGCTTATCACTGGAGAACCACTTATCCGATTTACGTCATTTTTTAAATTCATACATATGTTCTCTGACCAGGTTATAGATATATATTTTATTACATCTATAATATATAAAAAATGCAACGTATCTCTGCCTGTCTGTCTGTCCGTTAGTGCGCTTATCACTGGAGAACCACTTATCCGATTTACGTACTTTTTTTAAACATACATATATCCTCTGTCTAGGTTATAGGATATATTTTATTACGTTAGGTGACATAAGAAATAACCAGTGACGATAATAGTGAATCAAGTCGGAGAAAAGTTTGCCGCTAGCGCGTTCTCTTGCAATACACTGCCTAAAGCATTAAATATGGAACAATATCATGTAGCAAAGAATATAATATATATAAAATGCAACGTCTCTCTGTCTGTCTGTCTGTCCGTTAGTGCGCTTATCACTCGAGAACCACTTATCCGCTTTACGTATTTTTTTTTTTAATTCATACATTTATTCTCTGGCCAGGTTATCTATAATCTTCTATCCATAATATATATAAAATGTAACGTCCCTCTGTCTGTCTTTTTGTCTGTCTGTTTGTCTGTCTGCTTGTCTGTCCGTCCGTTAGTGCGCTTATCATTGGAGAACCACTTATCCGATTTACGTACTTTTTCTTTTAAAACATACATATGTTCTCTGGCCAGGTTATAGGATATATTTTATTGCGTTAGGTAACATAAAGAATAAGCAGTGACGATAATAGTGAATCAAGTCGGAAAAAAGGTTACCGTTAGCGCGTTCTCTTGCAATTCACTGCCTAAACCATTAAATATGAAACAATATCATGTTGCAAAGAATATAATATATATAAAATGCAACGTCTCTCTGTCTATCTGTCTGTCCGTTAGTGCGCTTATCACTCGAGAACCACTTATCCGATTTTATAAATTTATACATATGTTCTATATAATTCGATATAAGCCTAGATAATGGGATAAATAATGGGAGGTAAGGAGAAATAACGGGAGATAAGCAGAGATAAGTCTAGATAATGGGAGTTATGGTGAGATAATGGGAGATAAGGAGAAATATTGCGAGATAAGCCTAGATAATGGGAGATAAGGTGAGATAATGGGAGATAAGGAGAAATAATGGGAGATGAGCAGAGATAAGCCTAGATAATGGAAATTATGTAGGGATAATGGGAGATAAGAAGAAATAATGGAAGATAAGGGGAAATAATGGAAGATATTTTATTACGTTTGGTAACATAAGGAATAAGCAGTGACGATAGTAGTGAATCAAGTCCACGCGAGCAGAGCCGCGGGCACGGCTAGTAATATATAAAGGTTTGAATCAAATACTGATTGCCAAATAAAATATACATACAGTCGGTCAAGTGTGAACGTGTCGCCTATAACTTGTGGTCAGGTGAAAGGAATTCTTTTTTTGAGGTTATTGTTGACATCCTGTAAACAATGCTTTGTGGAAAGAAATTCATTTCTAGTCTTATTTATGATTAAATAGTACGTTTCCGAACATGAGTGTTGCATACGCTTCGCGCTTCAAGTCTGTGTTTCTCTGTAATCATCTACTTCTTATATGCTGTGTCATATATAAGTAGGCAGGAAGAGACCTAATGGGGATAAAACAGGCAGTATTTTACAAATGCGGATTTTTTTTCTAAAAAAACATGTTAAATTCCGAAGAATAATAAAAAGTGCTTTATTCAAAGTATGCTCCATCGCGTGTTATATATTTTTCCCATCTTTCAGGCAATTTGTGAATACCACGCCAATAAAAATCTTCCCCTTTTGCTGCGAACCATTCATCGAGCCATTTTTTCACATCTTCGTATGAACCAAAGCGCTGCTCAGCAAGTACGTGACCCATCGATGCAAATAAGTGGTAATCGGAAGAAACCAAGTCTGGTGAGTAAGCCGCATGGGGTAGAACTTCCCAGCTGAGTGCTTCCAACGTGTCGCGAACTGGTTTTGCCGTATGTGATGGAGCATTGTCATAAAGAAAAATGATTTTGTGTAGTCTCTTTCGGTATTCTGGCATTTTTTCAAGCAGCAAACGGTTCAAATCGGTCAATCGTTGTTGGTAACGTTTAGTATTAATCGTTTCCCCAGATTTTAACAGCTCATAATAGAGCACGTCCCTCTGGTCCCACCAAACAGAGCATCGTCTTTCTGCCAAAGCGATTCGGTCTTGCGGTCGATGTGGATGGTGCGCCTGGGTCTACCCATGATTTTTTGCGCTTAGGATTCTCAAAATAAATCCACTTTTCATCCCCTGTAACTATACGATGCAAAAACGACTTCCTTTTGTAGCGAGCGAGCAAAATGTCACACGTGTTTTTGCGCTTTTCAATTTGCCTGTCGTTCAACTCATATGGTACCCATCTACCGGTCTTCTGAATCTTTCCCATCTCTAATAGCCGATTGGAAACAGCTTGTTGACTAACGCCCAATTGCTCGGCGAGTTGTTTTTGTGTTTGCGAATCATCTTCGTCCAACAATGCTTGCAATTCCACATCTTCGTATTTTTTTGGCGGTTTTCCACGTTCCTTGTCTGCAACATCGAAGTCACCACTTTTGAAACGCCGAAACCATCGTTCATACGTATCTTGCGATGGAGCATGTTTATCATAAGCTTCTCGAAGTAATCGGTATAATTCAACAGCAGTTTTCTTCAAATGAAAACAAAAAATTAAAGCTGTCCGGGAATGCCCTGTGTTCGATATAAATTTCGACATATTGAACACAGCAACACAACACTATGCACACACTTTTCCAATTTATCACTCGTGCGCGTCTGACCCTTGTTGATGACACAACAAAATGGCGCAGTGTCAAATCTTTATAGCACAAACTGCATTGGTGCACCATTTGTTGTCTGAAATCCGCATTTCATATTTGAACACCTGGTAATTTTCAGCCAAGAGGCGCAAAAACTAAAGCAGAAAGGTTTGAATATATCGTATGAAACGATTCGCGCTTATCTCCGGGCTGGCGATTTGAGGTGACGGAGTACAATCAAGAATCTATTGCTGAGCGAAAAACAGTCCACGAGCCTGGTCAATTTTCACTGACCCATTGGCTCAGCGCGCCGTGAAACACCCTATGAAGAGTATTTGAGGATATCTGTTGGAATAGGGTTTTAGGATACTTCATCTTTACCTACAATTTGCACGCTGAAAAAATGCTCCAGAGTTACAAGAAGGCATTCGTACCGACTACCAAACAAATGGTGGCTTGTCGATAAAAATGTGGAGTGAATTCTTCAAGAGGATAGCGACCCCAGATATCTGAGTAAAACGTGTAACCGGTGGAAAGGAGAATCCGAAATTCTCAGAATAGATTGGCCGTCCCCGATTCCCGATGCAAACTTATTTGAGAACGTGCTGTGATACGTCAAGCAAGAGCTTCATAGTAAAAAGGTGTACACATTGAAGCACCTGTCACGGTAAATTCGGGCAATTTGGAAATCTTTGCCGCAAGAATACGCGGAAAAAATCGTCGAAAGTATGCCCCGAAGATGCCAGGCGATCATCGATGCTGACGGCACTGGACAAACTACTAAATCATTCGCGTTTTAATGGCAATCTTTTACTGTCGAACGATGTAAAAAACTTTTAAATAAATACATTTTTTAATTAACAATGCGCGTTACTTTCCTACATGACCGACTGTAAAAAAAGTAAATACGGTACAAGAAATGATATATGTAACAACCAGTATTACATAATTTACTAACAAACAATGAAACTGTTACATTAACAGATGAATTTTCAGAAAAAATAGTTTTGATTAGAAACTGTTGATAACGACAAGGAGCTTATTGATAAGATATTCTCAGAGCTACCTGTTAAATTTATTTAGTTTTCCGATATTTGTTAAATTTTTTGAACTACATATAAAATAAAGACTTCAAAAACAGAAATATTACTTATGATTTGCCAAGTCGTTCTAACATCAAAGTTTCGGGCCTCCAGAGCCTCCCTTTGTTGGCAACATAGATCGCTTCCGACAAAAAGACAGATTCCAAAAGTACGCCTAGGAACAGAAGTCGTGCCCAGAAAAGAGAAAGTTGACTGAGCTGAACGATTTTTACGAGGGAAAACAACAGTTACGATTTTATGAAGATGCTTTACTCAATAAAAAGAGATTTATTCCAACTGGAGTGGGACTTAGAGTATAATGAAAACAAATTATGGCCTATAAAGCCTCAAGTATTCCCACCTCTTCATAACCCTAACGATAAAAAATCAGATAATGTTTTACTGAGAAGATTGGCCATAGGTCATACTTACCATACTCACTCATATCTCCTAAAAAAAGAACCAGTACCAAAGTGTGATGTATGCAATTCCACCTTGACGGTCAAACACATCTTTGAGGCAAACCACTCCTCTCATCTGAGAAACAAATATAACATCTCACATTTAATTAAACAAAACATTGATCAATGCTCACCAATCAAAGAAAATATCCACAAATACCTAAAAGATCAAAAAATATCTATATAACACTCAAACACATCCAATGTGGGGCGCTAAAAGACCGATGCGCTCTGACCAACTAAAACAACAACAACAATTGACTGAGCTGAACGATGAACTGACCATGGTTTCACAGAGAGCGAGTATATGAGGTTCATTTCATTTCACTGAATTTATGTTCTAGTTTTAATCTTTTAACAAGCTATGTTACAAAAATCTATTTTAAAAATTGTGATTTCGGCAAGTTGATGTTCCCGAACCAGCCCCCTCCCCTCGAACTAGGGGCTATTTTACCTCGGGAACTTTTTGATCCTGGGCGCTTCATCAGGTTATTTGAGTTTGTACCAGTTATTGAAAGCAGCCCAGTCGCCAGAGGTTTTGAGCTCTCATTAAATTTTAACAGGCTGCATTTCGGCACACAGGTAGTTTTCTGGACGTAGAATACAATAAAAAAAAGTTTGCTGATGTTTGATGTACGCTTAAGCCCACAAAATCTAAAATAAAATCAAAAATTCGGTTTTTCGGTAATATCTCGAAAAATAAGAAAGATATCGAAAACTAATAGTACCACGTGAAAGAGCGGAAAATTTTACAAAAAAATAGTTTATAGATTTTTTCCAGATGTTTTTTATTAGCGTGATTCGTATAGGTGATTCAAAAAGTGTAGCAGGTTAATTTCAAAGTCTACGCGCACCGCTCGAAGGTTAATCGATATTACTTGTTTTCAGAGTATATAAAAAAAAATAAAAGATAGCTTTTTGAACAGGAGATTTTCAGCTTTCCGATGATACTGATAGTTTTTATTTTTGTTGCTTTATAATTAGTAAAACTTAAAACCAAATTTTTGTTGGCATGATTTTAACGGGCATACAGTAAATCATAAGTATTTAATAAAATATAGTACTGATGTTAATAGTTTAGTTCGAATTTTTTTTTTTTTTTTTGCCATCATCAATTTTTTTGCTCGAGCTTTGGTTTTGCACGGCTATATCTCGTAAATTATTGGGAATTTCTCAATGCAATCTTCAGACGAAATGTTGGCCAGATTTTCACTCTTTCGGGGTGTTTTTAGTGCAGAGAGCCCGAAAAAAAATGCCATCATTTTTTTCACATTTTCGGCCATAATTCACAAACCGTGCAATTTTAGCATAAATGTCTTCAACAAAAATGTTCTCTGCATCAACACGAGTAACTTTGCTGAACATTGCAATAACCTACAATCGATCCTTATAGTTCTTTTGGCCGTTGTAAGGAATTTCGCCACCAAATAGTACATTTCACACCAAAATTTCAGCTTTCATCAGCAAATATATCTTTTTTTGTGTTAAAGTTTATTTTGCAAATTTTTATCTATTTTATAGACCTATTGAAAATTCGAAATTTAAAAAAAAGGCAAAAAAAACGTATTTGCAATTGGCGCGCACTGTGCTAGTATTGGTACAGTGCCATATACTTAACATGCGCACGTGTTAGATATATGGTACTGTACCAATACTAGCACAGTTCGCGTCAATTCCATACTACACACAAGCGATTCCCCGTTCAAATGTGTGTGTATTTATTCCAGCGTGTGTGTGTGGGTACCATAGCAGTTTACAAACAATTTTTTTTTTTTCAATTTCTATTCCAAAAATAGATGCTAATGGTTAGTAAACATTCAAAAGTGACCTAAAAACCAGTTTCTTGAACGTAAAACCTGAAAAAAAGCTGAAATTTTGGTGTGAAATTCCTTACAACGGCCAAAAGAACTATGAGGATCGATTGTAGGTTATTGCAATGTTCAGCATCATGTTTATGCAGAGAACATTTTTGTCGGAGACAGTTATGCTAAAATATGCACGGTTTGTGAGTTATGGTCGAAAATGTGAAAAAATTGCATTTTTTTCGGGCTTTCTGCACTAAAAACAACCAGAAAGAGTGAAAATATGGCCTCGACATGTTCACAAAAATTGTGTATTTTAGTGTGAAGAACATTTCGTCTGAAGATTGCATTGAGAAATTACCAATAATTTACGAGATATAGCCGTGCAAAACCAAAGCTCGAATAAAAAAATTGATGATGGCAAAAAAAAATAAAAAATTCGAACTAAACTATCAAAGCCCAAATAGGGTTTTGCTAGTTTGGATGGGCACTTCCAGAAACTGAAGTCAGAATTTAGTTTACATTCGATGACCTCGAAAATGTTGCACAGTGTTATAATACTTTAAGTTTCAATATGAGAATAATTAAAAATACTCACATTGTCTATGTTATTTAAAAACTGAGTTTTAAAATATGAAAATTTACATTTTTTTTTAGATACAGTTAAAAGTATACTTGATATTAGAAAATCATTAAAAACTTTAAAAAAAAAATCTTTTTAATTAGAGCTTTAGGATAGTAATTGTCCAACAAAAAGTTTTCTAACAGTTTTACATTTTTTTCTTTTAAATGAGGGGTGGCAAATCTTATCTATTCTGTTCTTTAGTCCTCTGATAATGTTCAGTTTCTGTTTCATAGGGTGATAAGAATGGAATGGGATATATCTACCAGAACTTGATTTTTTCCTATACCAGTCCAGTTTGACTGTATTATTTTCTGAGCGTACAACCCTAGTATCCAGAAACGGAACAGCACAGTCAGTCTCCTCCTCCTAAATTAGCATCCACCTAAAAAATTTACCACATCCCTAACTTCAATGCTTTTTATGGTTTTTTATCGACCTGATGACGACATAGACTACCAACAATATCCGGTTCGGACTTAAATATCACTAAATAATTACTAAACTCGACGTCAAAAATTTTAAAATGGAGTACCATTTTAAGATCATGGTGTTTCTTGCAGTTATATTTCGGTCTTCAAAAAGTGTTTTTAACTAATGTTTATTGACAAAGTTTTATTTTTAATATTTGTGTAACTCTCTAAATGTCTTTTAATCATGTTTGTGTAATCATTCATACTACCTGGCCAACAAAAATGCAAATTTCATTGTCTTCACCAGAGATGAACTAACTGCTGACATTTTTGTAAGTAATTTTCACATACAGTCGTACAATTCATTTAATCACATTTTAAAAAAACGAACGTTTTGGTTTATTTTCTGTACCTGGTTTGCATTTTTAGAATCCAGAAGAAGCTACCATTAGGCAGCGAAAGATCGATAATAAAAATAAAAAGCAGATACTAGAGCCTTTAGATCTTTGATTGCTCATCTCTTCTCCTTATAAGGGCGTTTCCCAGTAGTTAAACTTAGGATTGTTTGTTGCCAGTGCTCTGTTACTGTCCTTCTTTTTTCTTATATATATATATATATATATATATATATATATATATATATATATATATATATATATATATATATATATTTAAGGGTCGGGATGGCATGAATACAGAGCTTTTTTCCATCATAAAGCCGCAGTGAGCTCTCCTTTTGATCATGTAGCCAGAGAGGGCTTTTCCTTCAGTAAGCCGTAGCAGTAGGCTTTTTTATCACGTTGCCGTACTCGTTTATTAGTGATGTAGTAGTGCAGAGACGGTTTTTAGCTTTGAAGTTCAAGGCCTTTTCCTTGAAATATCCTGCTTATTCCCACATCTTTAGGGGTTAAGAAATGTTTAGCGGCCGAAAGGAAACTGGGGTAGCCAAGGTGGAGACATCAGTGTTACGAATATCTCACCAGGACAGGCCAAAAAACTCATAGAAAACCGTAAGTCATCAGTATATCAATCCATAGACCTAGTTTCCTGCTGATAAGTGCGTTTTATATCGTCTGTTCAAAACGGATAACTCGTGAAGTTAATCCCACGAACTTTTAACATCGTGTTTAGCTAAGCCTTAATTAGAATCCTGATTTAAAGACTATAGATAATCGTACCATCTAATAGACTAAGAGATTTTATTTAGTAGTTATAGTAATTTTAAGTATAGCGAAGTTGCAACTTTTTTTTGTCATTTTTATCTTTTTGAACGTTTCACTGAATCACCCTTTTATTTTTCAGGACACAACGGTTGTGTCATAATAAAAAAAAAATTTCTTAACAACTACATAATCCTTCAGTATTTTTTCATTTTCTTGAGCTGAAGTTAGATCCTTGTACTTTTTTAAAATGAATGGTGCCCAAAAATCTGTACAACCAAAGATTTTAACAACTATAGAGACTATTTTCAAAAGACGTACAAAAAGTATCTCTTATCCATAATCTCTCCAAACAAACTGAGCTAGTTTATGTCTAATTTCTTTAGTTCTTTCAATATTAATATCCACTCAATCCATTCTCAGAAATTAAGATATACGAAGAGGCCACAAGGTTGGAAGCATGATTACCACTAAAACTGAAGGTGCTAAACCAGCCATTTTATTTTAAATATTTTTTTTAAATTACGGTAAAACTAAACAAAAATAATCTATATACTAGTTTTTTGTAAAATTGCCCGTTCTTTCACACGGTGCTATTAGTTTTTTGATAACTTTTTTATATTTAGGAATATTGTCGAAATTTTCATTTTATTTTCGATTTTGTAAACTTAGCGTATACTTTAAAGCAGCAAACTTTATATCGTATTCTACGTCCAAAAAACTACCTATATGCCAAAATGCAGCCTGTTAACATTTAATGAGAGCTTTTCGTCAAAATCTGCCTCTAACCACTGGGCTATCTACTGAGTGAAAGTCCACCAAAAAATAATGATTATTAATAAAATGCAGAAAATTGTTAAGAAAATACTGACATATAAAAGCACATAAACTTAAGGCAACTCCTTATCTACATTTATCATCTTATTTTATAGATATTATACTTTTACTTACAATTACATTTAGTAAACATGATAAGTTATTAGGATGTTTATAAAGATTAGATTTAAAACGCTATATTGTAAAAGATAATAAATAACACAAAAACTTTCACATTGTTTTTACAAGATTTATAGAAATAATGGAATCGAATACAACCGTTTTTCAAGATTAAAGACAAGTGCACGATTTACGAGGAAAACAAAAGAAAAGAAATTCTATTTATATTCCTTCAGGATTTCTACCAAAACTAGGCTTTATTTAAATAAGGTACTTATACAGTCTGGCAAGTAAGAACTTGACTGCTCGTATTCTTGAAAAAAATGTGTGTTTCGAGAACATTTTTTGTTATCAATGTATTCTTTGGTGTGCTAACAATGGCGCAATTACCTTAGTAACTTGTCCAATTGCCTCCTGCATTAATAACACTGGTCAACAAAAAAAAGAAAATTGCTTGTTTCCTGTGATTTTTTTTTTGTTTCTATCTCAAATTGACGCGTATTTTTTAAATATGGCAACAGCTTTTGTTTTTGAGTTATAGCTAACTACCCTCATTTACTATTTTTACTTAGATTTTCGTTTTTTATTGGACACTAAAATATATTTTGTTGTTGTTTTAGATATGGCTTCGTCAAGAAGATGTTGTGTGCTATATTTGTGGTGAATATATATTTGCAAAATATCGAAAACCTATATCGGACTTTGTGAAAACTGCGTATCATCAATACTTTAAAATAAAATTGTGTTATCAGGACAAGCCATGTGTTCCTCATATTTTATGCCAGAAATGTGTGGTATGTCTACGGTTATGGTCCAGTGGAAAAAGAGATGCAATAATGTTCGTAACACCCATGATTTGGCGAGAACCTCGAAACCATCATGACGATTGCTACTTCTGTGTTGTGAAAATAAACGGAATTAACCCTGGAAATCGAAGTAAGTGGTCATATCCTAACTTATCTTCTGCTCAACGACCTCAATTAAAATCACAAGAGGTACAACCCAGCACATCTAAATCTTTTGATGATCCAAATCTCTGTGAACCCGAATGAAATACATCAAGTGAAGACTCTGATTCAGACTACAAATGTAGCCTTTCAGAACCTCAACCATTTAATCAGAAAGAACTAAATGACTTAGTAAGAGATCTGAACTTACCAAAAGAAGCTTCTGAAATTTTAGCATCTTGTTTAAAAGAAAAAAAATGTGCTTACTCCGGAAACCAACATTACATTTTATCGTACCCGAGAAAAAAATCTGTTACCATATTTTTCTCAAGAGAAGGATTTAGTTTTTTGTAACGATGTTGGTGGTATTTTGCAGCAGATGGGATTAAAACAGTACCAACCTAGTGATTGGCGTCTTTTCATAGACAGCAGCAAAAGAAGTTTAAAGTGTGTTTTGCTTCATAACGGTAATAAGTACGGATCTATACCTCTTGCACATTCGACAACTTTAAAAGAAGAATACGTAAATGTTTCTAAGGTTATTGAAAAAATTAAGTATCAAGACCACAAATTGGTCATTTGTGTTGATCTGAAAATGGTTAACTTTCTTTTAGGTCAACAAGGGGGGTACACAAAGTTCCCTTGTTTCATGTGTCTCTGGGATAGTCGTGACAAACAACACCATTGGTCACAAAAAGTTTGGCCAGTGCGGGAAGAGCTAAAAGTTGGTACAAAAAATGTTATAAACGTGCCTTTAGTTAGCCGAGACCGCATCATACTTCCACCACTTCATATTAAACTCGGCATAATGAAACAGTTTGTGAAGGCGCTTGACAAAAGTGGCGAATGTTTTAATTTTCTTTCACGCAAGTTTCCAGGATTAAGTTCAGAAAAATTGAAAGCTGGTATTTTTGATGGGCCACAGATTAGGCAACTCGTGAAAGATCCTAATTTTGTCAAATCAATGACTGAGGTCGAATCCAAAGCTTGGAATTCATTTGTTTTGGTTATGAGTAGCTTCCTAGGCAAAAAGAAATCTGACGACCATGTCGAGCTTGTTGAGTGCATGCTATCGAACTTGCAAGAGCTAGGGTGCAACATGAGCATAAAAATCCACTTCCTGCACTCGCATTTAGACCGATTTCCACAAAATCTGGGTGATTTTAGTGAGGAGCAGGTTGAAAGATTTCATCAGGATCTTCGGACAATGGAAGAGCGTTATCAGGGGCGGTGGGACTCACATATGATGGCAGACTACTGCTGGAGTTTGCAACGAGATCTACCTAAAGTCGTTCATTCCAGGAAATCTTATAAAAGATCATTTGCTAATGTTCAATAGAAATTTTGTTAACATAGTGTGTTATTTTTTTGTATTTTTTTGGCAAAATAATAAAACTGTATATTTCAAAAGGTAAAGCAATCTCCCAGTATTTTTTTCATAGTCAGGGCCATAGAAATACACAATAACAGAAAAAAAAAAAATAAAGGAAACAAGACTTGTGTTGACCAGTGTAATCGCAATGAACTCCAAATTTTCCAAATCTCGCGAAACAACTGTGTCAAAGTCCTCAGAGTCTTTCCTCTGAGCTTTCTCTTTACAAGGGACCAAACGCAAAATTGCAGGTGGTAAATCATATTTTAGTTAGTTCAGTTTAATTTAATTATAATTGTTAAGAAAAATAGCATAATAAATACATATTCGAATTTGATTGCTAAGAATTTGACTAGTCGCTAACCTGTACTGGATTACATCCAGTATATACTGAATTCTGGTGAACCATTAGCAAATTATACATTAAGTTTGCAGGCCCGTAAGCCCATCCCGACTTCCAACCGGTAACACTAAATGTTATTCCAACAGAACCAATTGTAATGGTTCTCTCCCACATACCAGGTAATGTAACTAAAAAAATTACAGTCAGTAAGATATAACACTTCGTATCTCTCTCTGAGCATAGTTGAGAAGTATATATATATATATATATATATATATATATATATATATATATATATATATATATATATATATATATATATATATATGTATCTATATGTATATATATATTTAATAAACGACAAAAAAGAAATTAACAATCTGAATCGAATATATTTTTCAGTTCTTTAAAGTATAATGATAAAGTAACACCGTTTTAATAATTTTTAAATGTGTGTAGAGTTTTAAAATGTAAAAAGTGTGTTGTGTATATGACTCTTGTAATTTTTTGATTATTGACAAGAAAATAAAAATCCTTCAAAGTTTACATCCTAAGGTAAGGCAAATTATAACATTGTTATTGCAGAGGCAATCATGGTTTGGTTTTTTAGGGTACCAAATACATATGAACATTGGTACTGGTTGTATTAATGAAATTAAATGTTTTGAAAAAGATCACTAGGTTGATCGAAACGTAAACATACATGTAAATTGAAGTTTTAATTCACATAACCTTAAAGCCAAGAAAAAATCATTACCATATATATATATATATATATATATATATATATATATATATATATATATATATATATATATATATATACGAGGCTGGTTTGAAAAGTCCGTGCAAAAATAAAAACTACTTATGTGTTTGAGGTAAACCTTTTTTATTTTTCGACATAGTCTCCTTTTAGGCCTATACACTTCGTCCAACGATGTTCTAGTTTGTTGATCCCTTCCGAATAATAGGATTTGTCCAAGTCTGCAAAATATCCATTAGTGTCTGCAATCACCTCCTCGTTTGAATAAAATCTTTGTCCCGCCAGCCATTTCTTCAAATTGGGGAACAAATAGTAGTCCGAGGGAGCCAAGTCTGGAGAATAGGGGGGATGTGAAACGAGTTGGAATCCTATTTCCATTAATTTTGCGACCACAACTGCTGAGGTGTGTGCTGGTGCGTTGTCGTGATGGAAAAGGACTTTCTTGTGGGCCAATCGCGGGCGTTTTTCTTGCAGCTCGGTTTTCAAACGGTCCAATAACGATGAATAATATTCACCTGTAATAGTTTTACCCTTTTCCAGATAGTCGATGAGGATTATCCCTTGCGAATCCCAAAAGACAGTCGCCATAACCTTTCCGGCCGAAGGAACGGTCTTCGCCTTTTTTGGTGCAGATTCCCCCTTGGTAACCCATTGTTTAGATTGTTGTTTGGTCTCAGGAGTATAGTAATGTATCCATGTTTCATCCACAGTGACGAAACGACGCTTAAAGTCCTCCGGATTCTTCTGGAACAGCTGCAAACCATCCTTGCAACACTTCACACGATTCCGTTTTTGGTCAAGCGTGAGCAATCGAGGCACCCATCTTGCGGATAGCTTTCTCATGTCCAAATGTTTATGCAAAATATTATGTACCCGTTCAGTCGAGATGCCCACAGCACTAGCAATCTCACGCACCTTAACTCTTCTGTCATCCATCACCATATCATGGATTTGATCAATGATTTCTGGAGTCGTAACCTCCACAGGCCGTCCAGAACGTTCAGCGTCACTTGTGCCCATATGGCCAGTCCGAAAATTTTGAAACCACTTATAAACTGTTCTAATCGAAGGTGCAGAGTCACCATAATGTTTATCAAGCTTCTCTTTAGTCTCCTGAGGCGTTTTGCCTTTCATAAAGTAATGTTTAATCACTACACGAAATTCTTTTTCGTCCATTTCTTGAAAATCACTCGACTTCCTTGATTCACACGAATGCCAAACACAAAGAAATAGACCAATATGGCTGAAACTTGGTGTGCGTTCATTCAAGAGATGCTACTAACTAAACATAACCTCGATACGCGCCGGTGGTGCCATCTCTCGGACTTTGCACGGACTTTTCAAACCAGCCTCGTATATATATATATATATATATATATATATATATATATATATATATATATATATATATATATATATATAATGAATACAGTTATAAATATTTTAAGTTTTATTCTCTTCTGTGACGATCTTAACTAGGCTTATTAGCCCTGATACAACGAAACGCGTTCCGAGAAGGTTCGACAAATGAGAGAACAGTAAATACCTGTTGAAATACGGACTTTATTAGTAGTTAATATTAATTTTAAAAATTGTCAACCTATACAAAATATAGACATGTATGAAACTGTTCAAAATTAAATCGTTTCTCCACCGGCCCAATGGGGTTGGCGTCCGGCGATTGTGAGAGTTTCTTCAATGTGCTTCGGAATTTGACATCATGAGCACGAAGATGTTGTCGAATGGTCTCATGGGACACATTCAAACTAGATTTTCCTAATTTTGCCGCTCCTTGAGGCTGCGTCAATTTCGGATCACGTGAAAACAAAGACACGATTCGTTTTTTGACTTTCGAAGTGACTTTGCCTGCCGAGCCACGTTTTGACAAGTTGTCGATTTTTCGTCTGGTTAAAATGACACAAACGACACCGACTTTTTAATATATTTAAGGGCCGTAGAATGTGTCATTTTAGGCCCCTTTAGATGGGAACAAAGAAGGACTGCCCCGAATCGACGCGCAAACAAGTGACTCATTGCGTATTTTAAGTGATTTCGACCAAAGTTCGGAATCGACTAATACTTTCACTAAAATGCATCGTAACAAAGGTTCCCTCTACCCATTTTTTGTTGAATCGCTAGAACCGAATCTGCCAAAAATGACTTATCACAGGCACATTCTTACTTGACAGACTGTATACCACCTTATAGTATCATATAGGCCTACGAAAAGTTTCCTTCGGCAAAAGTTGTTCATCTTGGCCTATTTAATGACATTTTGAATGTTTAATGTGTATAATTTTCTTGGATTTCTCCTGTATCTGTGAAGCTGACGTTTCGCAGATCATCATGCCGGCTTCTTCACAACTTGTTCCGACAACCGACTTCTCGGGAATATGGTATAGCACGGAATTAATTTAATCCCAGTGGCACACGACTTTTATATTAGTGGCCCGGGATGGGGGGCAGCGCTTCATAGATAATATGTTCCTAGCTTTGCGAGAGGTAAAAATCAGTGCCATGATTCGGATTTAGACTCCCGCCTTTAGGATAAAAACAAGGAATTTGTTTGGCCACGAACGTATGGTCTTAGGTATGCTTTAATTAGTAGTATAGAGCTTTTTTCACCGCTATGGGTTTTACTATAGCTACATGGGATACTGTGGACTCCTGTATGCTCAAGGAGAATCTTATATTTCACACATCTGAGATGAGAGAGAATTTACAGCACGTAGAAAATTGTGCTACTACTTTATGTTCCCGTTATCTGTGACATTTTTAATATATGGAAGGCCTACAATCCAAAGGGGATGGGAGATGTATATTTTTAAAAGGAGTGTTTTATATCTCGGTGCTGGAAATTATTTGATTGAAGAACGAGACTTTCCAAGAGATGGCAGCACAAACAAAAAAAACTTATAATTTTTAGTTAGTGTGAACTCTCAGAAGATTTGTATAAAATTTATCATGACATTTTGTCTATTAATTTGCGAGTTACAGCTGTTTGAGTGATGCTACTTTTGAGTTTTCCAAAACGATGGAAGAAAGGGGTTTTGTGTGTTAATTAAACATTACTTTTCGATGGGAAAAAAATACAGCCAGAACCCAAGAACTGCTTTAGAAGTCTTAGGGCACATCTGCTCCGTCGAAAGCAATGGCATGTCAATGATTTAGTGAACTTAATTGTGATCGTACCAGCACCGATGATGCACCAGATTCCGGACGTTCAAAAGAGGCAATCACTCTAAAAAATACAAAAAAGTCTACCATATTATTCTGAATGACCGCAAAGTGAAAGTGAAAAAACTGGCTGAAATTGTGAAGATATCAATAGAACGCGAGCAGGCATATTTTGCATGAACATTTGCATAAAAACACAAAAAAATCCATCATTAGCAGAGTGAATGGAATTACCAAAACAGAAAAATATCATTCCAAAACTTTAGAAAATTTAATGGAATCGTATGGAAACGAGTGTCAGCTGAGAAGACTGTAGAAGTATATACATTTAACACATGTTTTTGATTTTAAGCAAGCAATAATAATAATAATTTCGGATTTTAAATAATACACCAGTTAATTTTGTTGGCTTATGTCGCTTTATTACACTGAATGATGTTATATAATTTATTACGGGTTTTTTCCGAACAGCGATTATCTTGGTAGAAGAAAACATCAACAAAATATTTCCTATTTATTATGAATATAATTACTTAAATTCATGCAATGCAACACACTCTAAATTTAGTACTTTTTAAAATAAATATTTCCGAAGCTTAATCAAAAGAGAAGAATCGGGAAATTTCCAAAAATAATATTTTCCGCTGACAATTTTTAGGTCCTGTTTTTTATCACGCATGCGTTCCCTATCATACCAACAACATGTCTGCCAGCGCGGTCGCGAGTTGTGTTTACATCTGGATTTCAGGAAGAATCTTTTTATAACGTGCTCCGAAATTCATTATTAATAATTTTCCCATAAATAAACGACTCGTTTGACGTTATAATTGAAAATAATTATAAAAAAGAAGTCAACAGGAAGTTTTTGTTGTGTGGTTAGTGCGTATAAAAATATATGTGGTATCTCCAAAGGAGTTAGTTTTGTTTAGATTCCTAAAAGATCCTAAAAGGTAATTTATTTATAATTCTTTATTTCTATTATACAATATATTAAAATAAAGGTTGTCTTTCATATTAAAATTGTTTGCTAAAGTTAAGCCCTGTATCCACTAGGCAATAATTGACGCGCAACATGTTGCACAACATGTTGCTCATCATGTTGAACGCCGACGCGGAACTCTTCTTTAACAACGTTGTCTGTCTACAAGATCAGTCGTCGACAACATGTCGCCCGAGGAGCTAGTGTTGATTTCAGCGGCGGTGTTTATAATTCCATCGATTAAAAAAAAGAAAAAACCACGGTGGTGGGTTAGAAATTACTTACAAAAAAAAAGAAACATGAAAACATTTGATACGCAACTGCATGTTGCACGGAAACAAACAACAAGCCGCGCGTCACGTTGCGCGCCATCTGTCAACGTCGCGCGTTGTTGTGCAACGTTGCCGAACACGTTGAGCGTCACGTGTTGCGCGTCAACAGTTGTCTAGTGGATACATGGCTTTATATTATCTGCTAAAATCCTCTAACCAAACTTTCAAAACTCAATCTGGGCATGCAAAAGTAGTAATTCTCCAGCACGAATGAGTTTGAATAAATTAGTGCATGGATTTAATTTTTTTATATAAGCACGAAAAGTTATTAGTTGTACGAAAATTATTATATTAGATTTAACTAATGATAAAATGGAGCAAAAAGTGTGTTCACTTCATTTTTAAGTTCGGAAGAAAGACGATCTCACTTAAAATGATAATTATAATTATTTTCCATCTCTCCAGATTTGCTAAAAATATAAGGAGCATGAATGTTGATATTATACGGGCAAAGCTGAAGATATGCAGAGATATATTCTCAAAATGAACATTTCTTCCCTCCGGACAATATCTCTAATAGTTGAGAAAAATATTCAACAATGAGATATTTAAACGAATAATGTGGAAAAAGAGTTGAAGCCAAATGTATTTTTCATTGCATGTTTTGCCTTTTTCCCTGTTTTTTTTTATATATCTTGATAAAAAAAAATGTTTCTAAAAAAGAACTTTTTTCGTTTTTTCTTCCTTTTAATCAGCAAAATTCATTTTTATTCAACAGAATAGGATTTTTCTTAAAAGAAGGAATATGAATATTTCAAAAACTCGCGGGCATCATACCATCAATATGGTATCACAGGTCATGTGATCATTACAAACTCGAATCCAGGTGCCGAGTTGGACTGTCACTACTGTGTTTACTGTGGTATGGTCTGGTTCCCTCTATCATTATGGCACCTCGCAACATGTCCCGCGAATTCCCATTTCAGTTCGGTTATAACTTCCTAAAAACACGCTTTATTTCGTCTCCATGACTAGGTATATGCCCTTAAGTTATCTAGTTGGGTGAGATAGTGTTTTCGGTATATATAATTTATTACGGGTTTTTCCGAACAACGATTATCTTGCTCGAAGAAAACATCCACAAAATATTTCCTATTTATGATGAATATAATTCTTTAAATTCATGCAATGCAACACACTCTAAATTTAGTATTTCTTAAAATAAATATCTCCGAAACTTAATCATAAGAGAAGAATCGAGAAATTTCCAAAAATAATATTTTCCGTTGAACTCCTCCTCGTTGGCATTTTTAATTTTAAATTTGTGATTGGCAGAAAACGAAATATTTACCATAAAATTGCACTAAGCGTTCGTTTGCGGTACGACATTCCTTGGCACTAAATTTAAAACACTTCTTTAGAAAATTTAATTGGCACAGGTACGGCATTTTTTATGAATTAGATCTGTATTTTATGCAATTTAGGTTGACAAAATGGAAAATTCCTAATAATTACAGTCTGTCAAGAACGTGACTGCTCGTATTCTTGAAAAAAAAAAAAATGTGTTTCGAGAACATTTTTTGCCATCAATGTATTCTTTGGTGTACTAACGACGGCGCAATTACCTTAGTAAGTTGTCCAATCGCCTCCTGCATCAATAATCGCCTGGCATCTTCGAGGCATGCTGTCGACGAGATTGTCGGCATACTCTGCAAATTTTTCGAATTTCGCGAGACAACTAACACATGGGCTGAAAAGTCCCGGGCCTAACAAAGAAAACACGGTTTTTTTGGTTCAAAATTAGCTTTATTCATCAACGTAATCTCCATCAAGAGCAACGCAATCATTCCAGCGCCGCTCTAACATTTCAATACCACTTTTGTAGAACGATTTATCTTTTGCCTCAAAATAGGCCTCAGTTTCAGCGATAACCTCTTCATTCGTGCGAAATTTCTTACCGGCGAGCATTTTTTTCAGGTCTGCGAACAGCCAGTAGTCGCTGGGAGCCAAATCTGGCGAATACGGTGGATGTGGGAGCAATTCGAAGTTCAATTCATGTAGTTTTGCCATTGTTTTGATTGACTTGTGACACGGTGCGTTGTCTTGACGAAACAAAATTTTTTTTCTTTGCCATATGCGGTCGTTTCTTTGCAATTTCGGCCTTCAAACGCTCCAATAATGCTATATAATATTCACTGTTGATGGTATTTCCTTTCTCAAGATAGTCGATGAATATTACACCACGCACATCCCAAAATACCGAGGCCATAACCTTTCCAGCCAATTGTTGTGCTTTCGGGCGCTTTGGACGAGGTTCACCAGTTGCTGTCCACTCAGATGACGATCGTTTTGATTCCGGAGTGAAGGGATGGATCCATGTTTCATCCATTGTCACATATCGACGCAAAAATTCCGGTTTGTTACGTTTAAACATGGCCAAACACTGCTCAGAATCATCAACACGTTCTTGTTTTTGATCAACAGTGAGCAAACGCGGCACCCACTTTGAACAGAGCTTTCTCATAGTCAAATGCTCATGCAATATAAAGCCAACACGTTCTTTTGATATCTTTACGATGTCAGCTAACTCACGCAACTTCACTTTTCGATCATTCAAAACGATTTTATGGATTTTTTTGATGTTTTCTGGTGTTACCGCCTCATTTGGACGTCCACTGCGTTCTGCATCATCGGTGTCTCTACGACCACGTTTGAAGTCAGCAAACCAACGTTTTATTGTTGTTTCTGATGGAGCGGAGTCCCCATAACACTTTTCAAGCCATTGCTTCGCTTGAACGGTATTTTTTCCCATCAAGAAGCAGTGTAAAATTAAAACACGAAATTGTTTTTGATCCATTGTTTTGAAAATAACAAAAGTAGCGTCACTCTTAGCACAATAACTCACAAACTAATGAATAGAATATCATGAAATTTTAACAGCTGTCTTTTGAAGGTTAGTATTAACTGAAAAAAAGGTGACTGCAATAAAACTAGCGCCATCTATGTGTTAGGCCCGGGACTTTTCAGCCCATGTGTTAAGTCCTCAGAGTCTTTTCTCTTTACAAGGGACTTAACATTTTCAATAGGGTTGACGTCCGGTGATTGTAAAGGCCACTCTAGTATTTTATCGTGGGCCCAAGCGAGGCGCTTCGCGACGTGATTTTCGCCCAGCAAAGGTTTCTTAAACGTGATTCAGAACTTAACATCATGAGCACGAAGATGTCGAATGGTCTCATGGGACATATTCAAACCCGATTTACTTAATGTTGCCGCTTCTTGACGCAGCGTCAGTTTCGGGTCCTGTGAAAACAAAGACACGATTCATTTTTCGACCGTCGGAATGACTTTTCCTACTGAGCTACGTTTTGGCAGGTCATCGACAATTTTCGTCTTGTTAAAATGATTTACCTACTTCTTCATAAATTATACTGACTTTTTAATATATTTAGTAGCCGCGGAATATGTCATTTTAGGTCCCTTCGGATGGGAACAAAGAAAGACTCCCTCGAACCAACGCGCAGACAAGTGACTCATTTTGGATTTTACGTGATTTCGACGAAAACTCGGAATCGATTGATACTTTTACTAAAATGCGTCGTAGAATCGCATCTACCAAAAACGAATTATCGCGGACACGTTCTTACTTGACATACTGTATATTCAAATTTATTTGTGATGTTTATTGCCAAGGACGAGTGATATCCAGATTACGAAACCTTGGAAAAACAAGGTAATGAAAGTCACCCTTGATGTAAATTCTTTTACGATTTATCATTAAAAAGGTCGGATTGAGGTTTTTTGTGAAGAAAAGGTCGATAAAATTCATGTTATCGGATGAAAGATTGTCGCATTAAGCTTCGTGAGATTGCTGAGACGATAGGCATCTCATATGAATGGGTACATAATATCCTGCATGAAGTTCTAAAAATGAAAAAGCCGAGTGCGCGATGGGTTACGCGTTTGTTAACTCCAAACCAAGAACGCATTAGAAAGGACGTATTTGGAAAAGTTGCAGCGTATTCGGAAGGATTTTTGGCATAGTTTTGTGAGTGTAGACGAAACGTGAACGCACCATTTTGAACCCGTAGACAAAACGGCAGTCAAAACAGTGGGTTGGCGAGGGTAAAAGTGCACCGAAAAAAGTAAAACGGCGAGAAAACTGTTTTTTGGGACTCATAGGGTATTCTTTTGATTGACTATTCGGAAAGGAGCAAAATAGTTACTGGTTTATTACGCAAGGTTACCGGATCATTTACATAGTGATTTGAAGCAGAAGCGATCGAGAATAGCGCGCAAAAAAGTGCTCCTTCACCAGGACAATGTACCTGCTCACACATCGGCTATTGCAATGGTCAAAGTGCACGAGCTTGGCCTAGAAATATTTCCCCACCCACCCCCTTCCCCAGATTTCGCTCCCAAGTGACTTTTTTGTGTTCTGATCTCGAAAATTGGCTTGGGAGAAGAAATTTTCACTGAATGAAGATGTTTTCAGCTCAATAGAAATAATGTTGAGAAATAAATTTTTGTTTATTTACCGTGTTTGTAACAAGACTTTTCGATCCACCCTCGTATACACTATATTTCTGTTTACTTATTTACACCATGATGGTACGAGGGCTACCTAGTAAGTTTTTACAAAAACAATGAAAGAAAAAAAATTGCTACAAATTGTTTTATTGTTTCTCAAAATATTCGCCTTTAAGATTTATACACTTTTGCATGCGTTCGAACCAATTCTCTAAACATTTTTCCATTCTGAAGTTGGCACCTCCAAAACATGGTTTTGTACGGATTCAACAGCTTCTTGAGGTGATGAAAATCGTTGTCCACGCATTTTTTTTTTTTTGACATTCGGGAACAAAAATAAGTCGTTAGGCAATAAAACGCACTGCTTTCAATAGTATCGAAAGTCATGGAAAAGGCTATCAATCAGCATCTTTTAAAATATCTTGAAGGCTTCAACATTATTAGCGATCATCAATATGGCTTTCGTAAAAATAGATCAACAAGAGATCTTCTGACTTATGTAACACATGTTTGGAACAACGCAATTGAACACTTTAGAGAGTCTCGAGCGATTGCTCTTGACATATCCAAGGCATTCGACCGTGTTTGGCACGATGGGCTGTTGGCTAAGCTACGTTCTTACGGTATGTCCGGAAAGTTCTGTTTGTGGCTCTCATGTTTCCTCAGAGAGCGTTCTTTACGAGTGGCAGTCGACAGATTTCTTTCTAACACCTTCACTATCAACGCTGGTGTACCTCAAGGCTCCATACTGTCTCCTACTCTCTTTCTAATTTATATTAACGATCTGCTGGAAAAGACCGAGAATCCAATCTACAGCGTTGCAGATGACAGTACACTTATCTCTTCATTCACTTTGAATGCTTGGACATCGGCTACTCAGACGAATATCCGCAGACAGCAGGAAGTCATTCAACTTAACAAAGACCTGGAACAAGTTCCATCTTGGGGTGACAGTAACCAAGTAGGTAACGCTACACAAATCTAGGCGGTAGTTTTTTCTAAAAAAGTTAACGTTGCTGAACCCGACATAGTTATGTCGGGGCACTCCATTCCTATAACATCGTCACTCAATTTGTTGAGCGTTAATTTGGGAGCAAATATGTTCTGGCATGAATATGTTGCAGGCATAGCAAGGAGGGCTTCTCAAAAGTTGGGAATATTATTTCGAATCAGAAAGCTTTAGACTCCACAACAACTGTTAATTCTTTACAAAGCTCAAATTCGACCAACTATGGAATACTGCTCCCATGTTTGGAGCTCCGCTCCCAAACATACACTGCATTTGTTGGATTCTATTCAGAGAAGAGCTGTTCGTCTGATTGGAGACCCGGAACTCACCGGCGGCCTTGATTCGCTGGAACATCGAAGAACGGTTGGCGACTTAACTCTATTCCACAAGTATTTTCATGGAAAGTGCTCAAAGGATGTGGCCCGCTTAATTCCTCTCAAAGCGGTCCATGTTAGAAGTACACGTCGCGCTAATACTTCGCATCCGTGTGAGGTTCTGCTTGTTACTCCTCGTACAACGCTTTTCAAGCAGTCTTTAATATGGAGAACATCATCCCTTTGTAATAATTTGCCTAGGACTGTGTTTCCCACAGAGTACAATTTACAGTGATTCAAGAACAACGTGAATCGTCTTCTCCGCACACATGTCGCTCCTGTAGAGCTTTAGGTACTTCCCTGTAGCACGTGTGCTACACAAAAAAATCGGGTGAATACAGGCAATGAGACATTAATTCGATGTTTTGCTCCGTCAAATAATCAATTGTCATTACCATTGTGTAATTTTACAACAATGGTAATGTCACATCTCAATAGCACCATCTAGTGGTCGTTTGTAAAAACTTAAAAGGCAGCCCTCGTAATTTGTTTTTAAATTACAATATAGCATAACAAGATTGTCTAAAGTTACATAATAGTGAGAGTAAAAAATAACCTTTAAAAAATTTTGACTCTTGTACTTATCTGGGATTATAACTAACTGTGAAAATACAAATACTTGCGAAATCAGATTTTGTAGCGTTAGTCCGGCAACTTGTGGATCGCACCATCTATAGCCTTGTGTATAACGTACATAATATACGATAATACATAATTATTAATAATTGCTATATCAAGTCTGGTAATAATTAATGTTGTTCCTGTATCATAAGTTTGTAAAATTGATCCGTAATGATCTAAACAAACATAACCTAAAAACATTTTATACGTACAGAAAGTAGATATATCAGGTCTGGTAATAATTAATGTCGTTCCTGTATCATAGGTTTGTAAAATTGATCCGTAATGATCTAAACAACATAACCTAAAAACATTTTATACGTACAGAAAATAGAAAGTGAACATGATTTGCGCTAAAAACTATTGCTTTTCGGTTCACAGTTTTAAAATATGGCGACAACAGAACAAATTATCCTGTAAAGAATATTCGCAGTACGCCTGATGAAGATGCTATTGACGTGTATCCCACTAAGATCAAAAAGCTCGATGGACAAATGAGCATCAGCGAGGGGTTTCTTGTCTAAAATTAGTGAGACTCCATCAAGTTTTAGGGAAAAAGGTCAATCACTCTTTAGCGTGGCAATGCTCGACGATATATGGCACGAACCGTTAGGAAAATTACACTGGTTGGCATGGGAAGATCTTCCTCACCCTCCGTATTTCCCAAATATTTTCCCTTCATCATTTGTTCTGTTCCTTAAAAAACTTGATTACTAGAACACGATTTAGTAATGAAGAACTTGTTCTCTCTCTCTCTCTTTCTAATCTCGAAGAGTAAAGATACCTGAAGATGTCTCGTGCAATTGAAGGAGAAACGACAGAAAGTTACTCCGAACTGACACGGCCTAATCATAAGAATCACGATTTCTAAATGAAGAGCCATTAAGAAATGCTACTGCTAACTTTTCTCAATACCCAAAGAGTTTTATGCTAGAAGAATTAAAAACCCGTCAAAACGTTGGGAAGAAGTAGTCGAAAATATTATCAGTTATTACTTATATTACAAATAAATTTTTATTCATTTCCGAAATAAATAGTTTTAAAAGTATACCAAAAACCGACATTAAGGGGGACCCTGGTTCAGAAATTTTCTTTGAGCATTTTTTTCGCTTAAAATCCTCCTTAAAATCTGCAGAATACAAGGCTACTTTCCTTTTTACAAAATACAAACTCTAAGTTTATCTGTTGAGCCCTTTTTCAAGCAAGTATAATAGCGCGCAGCCGACGCTCGAGCCTGCCTTAGGAAGCATTAAGCTGTAATGGTTTCAGGGCTTCCTCTACCATTTCTTCGAGCAGCTGTTAAGTAAACACTCAATATAATGTTTGTGTGTGTCATTCTATATATGAGTTTGAACATTATTTCCGCAAGAACATTATGCTAAGCATCAGTTTTCTCACAATAATCGACTTAAAATTGATCATAGTTTGAAAATATATAATATCTTTGACATGAATATTTTCAATTGTAAAAAAAACGCTAATTTTTAATTTTTTAATTTTTACGTCTATTCATATAGAAATTGTGGGTATGTAGATTACAAATGAATTTGATTTTTCCAGACTGAACGATTCTTGCAATCCTGAGATTGCACGCCAATCAGGGTGTACGTACCGGAGCTGCTCCACGAGATGTGCTATACTCTTTTTTTAAATAAACATGTTTTCTTAAAAAAAAAATTTTGTATTCTCTTAAATTTATTCCAATATGCTAAAAAAGTTTTACATTTATTGCGTTTATGTATTGCAAATAAGGAAATATAAAAAAAACATGTTTTTTTTTTGCCCTGGACCAGGATCCCCCCCTTAATTATTTATCATCAGCTTGTATCGGTCCATCTCTGGACATAGGCCCCCCTCATTCGTTTCCAGTTTTGTCGGTTCTGCGCCGCCCGCAGCCATAATAATCCTGCGGTTCGCATTGTATCATCCGCCCGTGTATTGGTGGTGGACCTCTTGATCTCTGCCCCAGATATGGTCTTCACTAGAGTATGGTTTTGTTCCCTCTGTCATCATGGCACCTCGCAACATGTCCCGCGGATCTCTATTTCAGTTCGGTAATAACTTCTCTAATGTCCTTTATCTTTGTTATACTCCTTGTTATTTCATTTCTCTTTTTTTGTCTCAAGGATACTCCAAGCATCTGCCTCTCCATTAATCTTTGCATTGTTCTTAGCATTTTCAACGATTTCTTCGTCATTATCCAGGTTTGACAGCCATAAGTCATACAGGAAATATACACTGATCGAACAGACGGGCATGGAGACGCATTGAAATATTTCTATTTATCATTATGTTTTTTTTTAGCTTTCCGCTCCTCTTTGAACTTTTGAAGTATAATTACCTCATGTGTTTGATTTTATTTTCCGAAGGATACTATATGTTCTAAGTTTGATAAATTTTCTATGACTTAGTTTCTTATTATGTGTGGGTCTTCCCTACACATTACTTTAGGTCTTCCGAAGTTCATTTGAAGTCCGATTTTTGGCGACATTTCTTCCAAGTCCACCAACATTTCTCCAAGTTCTTCCTTATTTTCAGGACCATATCGTCTACGTATCTCAAATGGTTGAGTCACTTTCCATTTATTGTTATTCTCTTATCCTGCTAGTGCAGTTTTCGTCTTCGAATGCCAACGTAATCAGTTTTGGCGATAGGGTATCACCTTGTCTTATACTTCTTTCGATCTTTATCGGATTTGTAATTTGATTGAGGTGTACTGTAGAAGTAGCGGTTTAGTATATGATAGGTATGATATTAAAGAAACCTTGGAAATCTAATGTACCAAAACATAGCTATTACTAGACTTGAAATAAAAGTAATGGTTTTTTTAGTTGGTTTATTTTATTGTTGTTTGATTCACCTACCTATTATTTCCAAGTTCTCAGTCTCTAAATAACTCTAAATAAATAATTATTGTTTTAACTCAATATTTAATTTTTGCATACGGAATAAGGGAATTCGATGTTTACATTGATCAGAGACGAAACAAAATGTAGGTCAGATCGAGAAAAGTTCTGATTACTTGTTTGAATTTCTAAAAATAATTTTCCAAAGAAACGAGAGGATATATAGCGAGATGTCGAAGTTATTTTCTTATTAACATAAATACAATTATTCGCATACTTTTTGACATTAATTTTAATTGTAGACCTTGCATTCTCGAAAGAAAATAGCATCTTTGAAAACAACAAATATAACCTCAAGGAAACACTTTTTATACAACCTTATAGGCCGTCTTAAAAAAATGTGTTTCGAGAACATTTTTTACCATCAATGTATTCTTTGCTGTGAAACAATCGCCTGGCATCTTCGAGGCATGCTGTTGATGAGATTTTCTGCATACTCTCGCGGCAATGATCTGCATTTTTCCCTGAAGAATAAGTTTTGGAATCTAGTAGCGGTCACCTCTTAGTATAAGACGCCTTTCTTTGTTTTACAATATTAAGTAGTTGCCTCTCCACCTCGGCACTTTGAAACACTTTTCCATTGGTTAGGTGTTCTGTCGAAGAAATTCGTAGCAAACGTCACAGTATCCATAGCTCGAAAGCTTCGATACAATTCAATGATCTCAATTTTAATGACCTTATCTCTACACCATATAAGAAGACCGGCCAGACATAGCATTTTATTACTCGTAGGCGCAGGGCCAATGGCAATTGTCTATGAAGCAGCATATTCTTTAACTTTAGAAAGGTATCCTTTACCATGCCAATCCGCAGTTTAACCTCCCCATCACAATCTCATCGTTCGTTGACGACAGAGCCAAGATATATGAATTTAGTATCTCTCTCAATCTCTTGATCCTTTATAAAGAGAGATAAAGCGAATTATATATCCTATATCAAATATATGGTAATTTCAGTCGATTCTATAAATACTTTCACGGAAAGTATTCAATGTAGACCAAAAATACCCGTCGCGCTAATACATCCAATCCGTATGAGGTTCAGCCTATTACTATCCATAACATCCTCCTGAAGAATTCTTTTGTTTGGAGAACTTTATCACTTTAGAATGAATTGACTAGGACTATGTTTCCCACAGAGTACTTTATCGTTCTTTATTTGACCTCTTCGCCATTTCCAGCAACCTTTGGGTCTTAGATGTGTCAGGTTTTATGTCCCCTGTACATCTCATCAATATATTTCTGGTGGTTTTATTTGTTCTCAAGCTTGCTTCTACCCTGACGGGCCAATTTCTCCAAACATCCAGCCACCATTAGCTTTCGCGTCTTATAATATAATTCCCTAGTATGTTATTTCGCTTTATAGCATGCACACTTTCAATTTTCGATCTGTACCTGATAGGGCCTTCAGTTGTTACTAATGTTTTAGTCTTTTGAGTTGAGATGATTATACTGAAAGCCTGTCGGCTAACATCCCTAAAGTGTCATTTTTAACTAACGTCATAACAGGATTTGTCTTTCTTTTTTTCCATGTTCTGTATACTCTTTCCTTAATTACGCCCTTTATTACTTTAATATTTATTATGAGATTAAATAAATAGTAAGGGATATCATATGTCCCAATGTCTTACTTCGATTGCTATGTCTATTGAATTGCTCCTCTATCTTAACTTTTATTTACCTTCGATTGTCGTGACTATATCTAAAGGACTTCTCTACTGGGCTTCTGAATTACGTCTCTACGCTTTACTCTGTCGAATGCGACGAAACAGAGCAAAGCTGTGATCTATTGTACTCGATTGCTCTTTCCGTGATTTATCTTATCAGAAAAATTGCATCCGTGCGTGCTCTCCCGCTACGAAAACCCTGTTATTCGTCTGCCAAAATTATCTTTCTGTTTACTTACTGAGATAAGATTCTTTTTGGCAATTTTAGAGTAGTATTAAGCAAATTGATTTTTTTGTAATTTTCAGGTTCTCTTTTAAATTGTTTGCATTAGCTGAATTTCAACAAAATAATTTGCGCAATTTGATATTTTTCTCTTTTATTTGTACTAACTTGTTTTTTTTATTCGTTGATGTACACAGTCTAGTAAATAAAGCCTATTACTCTCCATACGATCCTCTTGAAGAATTCTTTTGTATAGAAAACTTTATCCCTTTAGAATGAATTAACCAGGACTATGTTTCACACCGAGTACAAGTTGCAGCAATTCAAGATTCTGTAGCGTGCTCCACGCGTGCGGTACCCATAAAAAAGCAAGTTGTTTCTTTTTTTAACTCTTTTTCGTCGCAATTCTGCTTATTATTTGGTAATGTCTAAGTGACTTTATTGCATCGTCTTATGACGATAGGTCTCTAGAAATCTTAACTACTCTGCAATTCGCCATCCTACTTACGTTACTTTTCTTTTTTAGTATTTTTTTCTACGACGACTATTCTTCTGACTTTCTCGCTCTTTAGTCGACCTCTTCGCCATTTCCAGCAACCTTTGTGTCTTAGATATGTCAGGTTTTATGTCCCCTGGACATGTCATCAATATACTTATGATGGTTTTATTTGTTCTCAAGCTTGCTTCTGCCCTGATGGGCCAATTTTTCCATATTACAGTGGTCAAACTTGCAGCCACCATTAGCTTTCGCGTCTTATTACTTCTTCTTCTTCTTTGGGTACCATGACCGTTTAATGATCGTTGGTTATCATGTTGGCTACCATGTTGATGATGATCGTTTTATTGACAGCGGCTCGGAAAAGTTGAACCGTAAACTTTCAGTACCATTGCCTCCACGATGTTCTCTTTCTCTCTGGAGCACGTCTGCCTAGAATCTTTCCCTTTATAATCAGATAGAAGATTTCGTAATTTTCTGGATGTCTCATAATGTGGCCAAAATATTCTAATTTGCGTTGCTTGATGGTCGTGACCACCTCCAAGTCCTTGACCATGCGAGTGAAAACACTGTTATTACTAATTCTGACCATTCAACTGATTTTCAGCAGTCGTCGATACAACCTACAATAAAAGTAAACTTCTAACTACAGTTTAATAAGGTTTTAATTTATTTTTCAACATCGTCTCCCTATCTCACATTCGTGCTATCTCGTCATTGAAACTAAATACTTGCGTACCGATACGTCAGCGTGGTGAAAGAACATTTTCTATTTGGATAAATCCAAACATTTTTTCTTGATTTCTTCGTTCAAACATTGTTATAATCCAGAATAATTTTAAAATATGTCAATTTTATCTCTGTCTAGGTAGTTAATAGGAATTATCGTATGAGAATCCCAAAATGTAGCCGCACCTTCCAACAGATCGAGCTGTTTCCGCGTTCTTCGGAGTGAACGCTCTGGACGCCCAAATGAGATGGTTATACCGGAAAACGTAAAAAAGTCAACAAAATTGTTTTGGATGACCGTAAAGTGAAATTGCGTGATATAACGACACACTAAAGATATCAAAAGAACGTGTATGTCATATTTTGCTTTATTCGAAAAGGGTACCGCGTTTGCTCACAGTGGACCAAAAACAACAACGTGTTGATGATTCTGAACGCTGTTTGGACCTGTTTAAGCGCAATAAAAAGGATTTTTTCATGTGATATATACAATGGATGAAACATGGATCCACCACTACACATACATATCGGCAGTCAGTTGAGAGGACAGCAGCCGGTGAAAGTCGCCCGAAGCGTGTGGAAAGAAAACAACAGTCAAAGCAGGCCGCTGCAAAACCACCAGAAATATATTGATGGCATGTACAGGGGACATAAAACCTGACCCATCTAAGACCCAAAGGTTGATGGAAATGGCGAAGAGGTCGAATAAAGAACGATAAAGTCACAAGAATAGTCGATGTAGAACAAAATAATGAATATGGGTATGTACACTAAAGAAGAAAAGTGAATGGAACAGTCACGTTTGCTACGAATTTCTTCGACAGAACACCTATAAGTTTGTACAAAAAGTATTTCCTTGGGGTTATATTTGTTCAAAGATGCTATTTTCTTTCGAGAATGCAAGGTACTACAATTAAAATTAATGTCAAAAGGTGTGCGAATAATTCTATTTATGTTAATAAGAAAATAACTTCGACATCTACGCTATATATCCTCTCGCTTCTTTGGAAAATTATTTTTAGAAATTCAAACAAGTAATCAGAACTTTTCTTGATCTGACCTACATTTTGTTTCGTCTCTGATCAATGTAAACATCGAATTCCTTTATTCCGTGCGCAAGAATTAAATATTGAGTCAAAACAGTAATTATTTTTTCAGAGTTATTTAGATACTGAGAACTTGGAAATAATAGGTAGGTGAATCAAACAACAATAAAATAAACCAACTAAAAAAAAACCAGTACTTTTATTTGAAGTCTAGTAATAGCTATGTTTTGGTACATTAGATTTCCAAGTTTTCTCTAATACCATACCTATCATATACTAAACCGCTACTTCTACAGTACACCTCAATCAAATTACAAACCCGATAAAGATCGAAAGAAGTATAAGACAAGGTGATACCCTATCGCCAAAACTGTTTACATTGGCATTCAAAGACGAAAACTGCACTAGCACAATAAATGGAAAGAGACTCAACCATTTGAGATACGTAGACGATATTGTCCTGAAAATAAGGAAGAACTTGGAGAAATGTTGGTGGAATTGGAAGAAACGTCGGCAAAAATCAGACTTCAAATGAACTTCGGAAGAACTAAAGTAATGTGTAGGGAAGACTGACACCCACATATAATAATAAGAACCTAGGTCATAAAAAATTTATTAAACTGTATTTACTTAGAACATACAGTATCCTTCGGAAAATAAAATCAAACACATGAGGTAATTATAAAGAGGAGATTAGCATACGGAAAGCTAAAAAAAACATAATGATAAATAGAAATATTTCAATACGTCTCCATACCCCTCTGTTCGATTAGTGTATATTTCCTGTATAACTTATGGCTGTCAAACCTGGATAATGACGAAGAAATCGATAAAGAACAATGCAAAGACTCATGGAGAGGCAGATGATTGGAGTATCCTTAAGACAAAGAAAGATAAATGAAATAACAAAGAGTATAACAAAGATAAAGGACGTTGGAGAAGTTATTACCGAACTGAAATGGGGATCGGCGGGACATGTTGCGAGGTGCCATGATGACAGAGGGAACAAAACCATACTCTAATGGAGACCATATCTGGGGCAGAGATCAAGAGGTCCACCACCAATACACGGGCGGATGATATAATGGGAACCGCAGGATTATCATGGCTGTGCGGCGCAGAACCGACAAAACTGGAAATGAATGAGGGAGGCCTATGTCCAAAGATGGACCGATATAGGCTGATGATGATAAATAATTAAGGAGGGATCCTGGTCCAGGGCAAAAAAAAAACATGATTTTTTTTTATATTATCTTATTTGCAATACATAAACGCATTAAACGTAAAACTTTTTTAGCATATTGGAATAAATTTAAAAGAATACAAAATTTTTTTTTAAGAAAACACGTTTATTTAAAGAAAGAATATAGTACATCTCGTGGAGCAACTCCGGTACGTACACCCTGATTGGCGTACAACCTCAGGATTGCAAGAATCGTTCAGTCTGAAAAAATCAAGTTAATCACTAACTAAAGATATCAAAAGAACGTGTTGGTCATATTTTGCTTTATTCGAAATGGGTACCGCGTTTGCTCACAGTGGACCAAAAACAACAACGTGTTGATGATTCTGAACGCTGTTTGGACCTGTTTAAGCGCAATAAAATGGATTTTTTCATGTGATATATACAATGGATGAAACATGGATCCACCACTACACATACATATCGGCAGTCAGTTGAGAGGACAGCAGCCGGTGAAAGTCGCCCGAAGCGTGTGGAAACAAAACAACAGTCGAAGCAGGCCACTGCTTCGACTGTTGTTTTGTTTCCGGAGGGTATTGGTGGACCCAAGTTTTGCTAATAGTAATGAAAATCATTTTCATTCCGCTTATAAGGTCTAAGAGATGATCATGAAATCTTCAACCGCTTCCGTTTCCATACTGACGTCTTAACGTGCGCCAAGCATTCTCAAAATGTTGTGTGCCCGTTCGAATGGAATATAAACAGTCTCCTTTATCACTAGGAAGTTAATAGACGGTCATAAATCACAATTTTGTGTCGTTGATGGTCGTCGTTGCGGTACTTGGTTGTCCAGAACGTTTCTCGTCGAAAATGCTCGTTTTCCTACCTTGGAATTTAAAAATCAAGAATTTCATAGTTATAAAAAAAGAATTGGCATCTTTAAATACTTAATCTAAGTCAGCTTTCATTTTCGTTGGAGAATTTTCTTTCAAATGATAAAATTTTATAACGCCATGATATTTTATTTGCATAAATTGCCACTTCCAATGGCTGTCAAAAGAATAGCTATATCGTCGACAGACTTAGCTCTTTCTTATATTTCTTTTTATCAGCAACACCCTGTAACTAAGTCAGCAAAGAATTAGTGGCAACAAAAAGACTCGAAATATTGGTAAAGCTTTTTTTAGTGCTCCATTCGGAACACTTACAAGATCACTTCGGTATCTGTCCGTCCGTCCGTCTGTCACAGCCGATTTTCTCCGAAACTGTTCGAAATCAAAAGTTCAAATTTGGTACTAATATAGGAATTGATGGCCTTAACCGAGCCATGTAGTTTTGAAAGTTAAATTTTGACTTAAGGGGTTAGATTTGGGGGTTAAATCGGAAGTGAAAAAATTTTTTTTCCAGGTTATCAAATGGGGTGTCAAATAAAAGCTTGTAAAAACATGAGTTCAAAAATATATATAATGTAACATTTGCGCAAACTTTTCGTTGTATTATTTTTAAAAAATAGCGAAAAATAGCTGTTCCCCCTTTATCTCGAAAACTACTAATCAAAAAATTTTGAAAAAATTCTGGAATATTCTCCACAGGGTGTAGATTGAACGAAAATTATCACGAGTACATTACCTTTAATAATTTATCTTGTATATTAAAAAAAAAGCAAAAACTTCAAGGTCACCAGTTTTTAGTAAAGATCGGAAAAAAAACTTTGTTGCAAACTCATTTGGGGTGTGTTTTGTGAAGTCATTGATCATTTTATACCTCCATAACAAAATTTTTTATTTTAAAAGCAATCAACCTACGGATTGCGCAAGTCCAACTTGCACTTGACCGATTATTTTATATTTGTATGAATAAACAGGATGATGATTAAGGATGAGTTACGGCCGAGAGCTGGTCGATAACTTTTAGTGTGGTTTTGGGATTAAAAATGGTTGTTAATATAGAGTTTGAAAAAGATCATCATAGTTTATCTCGGGTATTATATCATTTTACTGCTCTCTATCAGGTAAGTATTGAATTTCGACTGAAATTTTCCTACTTGTTGACCAGGCCGAACATTTTTTTAATCCACCTTAATACTCTTGAGTCATGGACTAAACAAGAAAAAACGCTGTGTAATATACACTTTCTTGGTCATAATCCAATCAGACTGATACAATAACAAAGGTCAACGTTAATAATACTTAAAGATAAACTAAGATCTCTTAAACTTTCTGGAAATTTCTGGCACTATTTTTTTGTAAAAAAAAAATTATCTCTTCTTATCGGATTAATACATCCTACACAAAACAATTTAAAAACAAGTAAGCAGATAGGAACAACAAGATGTGGTAACAAAAAATATGTTTATCTCTTCACCGAAACAAATCATGCTTATCTACAGATAAGCAGTTGAAAAGTAGGTCTTTTACCTCTATAATTTTCACATTATATTTATTATTTAGTTGGATATAGCAACTATTAATGGCGAAGGAAAAGGAAAAACATTATTAATGTTCGATCTGTATTTCACTCTGATTGAATAATAATAATAATCCATACAGATAAAACAGTCTCTGCCAATAGACCCGATATTACTTTTCAGTGCAAAAACGGAAAGGTCACCTATCTTATGGTCCTTTTACACGGTCATATCAGTCCTCAGTTCAGTTTCAGTTTCAGTCGAACTGTCCGTTTTTCCTATATGTAAAAAGGAAAAATTGAAAACAGAACTGAAACGGAGACTGACACCTGACGGTATAAGATTCTTTTCTTCCACCGTTTCTTCAACGCCACAGCTAAGGCTACTGCAGTGAGACAGTCTTCATACATGAGCTATTTTACACATGTACACTTTGGGACAGTATGACAACAAGTGTTTGAACGCGAAACACACATAACACTTTGAAAGTGTAACTCGGACTGAGAACTGAACGATAGGTGTAAAAACAAACCTCCTTCCGAACTGAAATGAAACGAAAACTGAAACTGAGACGGAACTGAGAACTGATATGACCATGTAAAAGGACTATAATTGACATAGGTGTCCCCAATGATACAGACATCCAAACGAAAAACACAGAAAAAATAAAAAGGCTATGGAAACAAGAAAAAGTCATCATTGTCCCCCTTATTATATCAGTCACAGGCCTTACACTAATAACATTCACACTACACTTAGTACAATTAGGACTCAACACAAACATACACAGAAAACATTGTCAGGCCATTCCTTAATACTCAATGGTAATAGTATTTGTGCTGACTTGGCTTGGGCTCGTCAGCCAAACATGGAACCACATTCACTAAATGTGAGAACAAAAAACTTTTTTGTATAATAATAATACATATATTACTATCAAAATACAACCGAGTGTACATTGGTTCGTCTTGTCAGGTAAATTAAACAAAATAAAATAAGATTAAAACAAAGTAAAAAATGAACAGTACAGTGTATACGTGTACAGAAATACATAATACATAGAAAAATACATACAAAGTAATGTAAAAAATCAAGGTTAAATTAAACAAACACACGTAAGCAATTTAATCAGACTATTGCAGGTGTTCCAGGCTTGTCAAATAACAATTTAAAAACAAAAGGAATAAATAGATATGTAAATAAAAATTTCACAAAAATTTCACAACCTGGACCCCCTTGCTCCATCATCAGGTCTTGTAAAAATCACTTACTGAGTAAAAAAGGCATTGTCCAGTAAAAGAGACTTGACCTCAGAAACAAATCTCGTGCCACGTATAGCTCCCAGTCCTGCAGGGAATCCATTATAGGGGCTGATGCAACTGTAGAGGGGAGAGTTTTCATAGAAAGCTGAACTGTTACCCCTTGTGTTATATATATTTATAGATCCCAGCACCTCAAAAAGTATCTATTTTTGTTTACAAAAGTTAAACAGTACAATATGTACAGACATGGAAAGGTTAGGATTAGGTTATTTATGAATAAATATGTTCAGCTATCCACAGCTTTCACAAAAGTCGAGATTAAAAATTAAGCAAATTATTTTCTTTTGGTTCACAACAACACGCTTACCTTTTTCACCAGCAAGACCCCAGAATACAACATTGTTTACGCAGATGGCTGAAAGCTAAAGCATAATACAGCCAAGAGTCTCTCACAAGGTTAAAATTGCAAAGTACGCTGAATTTAATTTTGAGCATACATGGTCTATATGATCCATAAAAGAAAGCCGAGCATCCACAAAAGTGCCCAAGAACTTAGCCCTCTCCACAAAATTTACCCCAAGGGAATCGTCAAATACCGCCACTATAGATTTTCCATTCATACAGACTGCTTTTTCAATATTTGATATCAGTCCATTTTTTCTACAACTCTCCTCCATATCCCTGCATACACCTCTAACAGCATCAAATAGACCGTCCACAGTTTCAATTGCTGTCACAATGGTAGTGTCATCCACATACATAGTTACATGACCTGTATTGATGTTTAATGGCAGGTCATTTACATATAAGACAGTTAATAGAAAAGCATTCGATCTCTATCAGCGTCTCAATCAAATACATTACCTTATTTCTGGTGTTTTCTAGCGTGTCTATTTGATCATATAATTAGGAAATTAAATGAATATTGTCACTATTATTGGTTAAATCATTTAGTTCAGTTATGAGATTCATTCTTTGGAACTAGTTCCTTCACGATCTTAAGTTATTCTATATTACATGGGATCAAAGGTCTTTTCGAGAGATGGTAGCACAAACAAAAAAACCATACGATTTTCAGTTAGTGTCAACTCTCAGAAGATTAGTGTAAAATTTTCATGACATTCTGTTTATTAGTTTGCGAGTCACAGCTGTCTGAATGACTAGTTTTGATTTTTGCAAAACGATGAAACAAAAAGAATTTTGTGTGTTGATTAAACATCACTTTTTTTATCATCTGCTCTGTCGAAAGCAAATATATGTCGATGGCTTAGTGAACTTAAATGCGGCCGTAGAAACATCGATGATGTATCATGTTCCGGACGTTCAAATGAGGCAGTTACTCCAAAAAATACAAAAAAAAATCCACCATATTATTCTGAATGACCGCAAAGTGAAAATGAGAAAAATAGCCGAAATTATGAAGATGTCCACAGAACGTGGCATATTTTGCATGAATATTGGCATATAAAAAGCTATGTTTCCGATGGGTGCCGCGCACTCTCACGATTGATCAAAAACACCAACGTGTCGAAGATTCAGAATGCTGTTTGGCACTTTTTAGGCTTAAACCAAAGGAGTTTTTACGTCGATTCGTAGAAATCGACGAAACAGTCCATCTTGAAGAAAACTATGTTGAAGAACGATTTTTTGGCAAAAACATTGTTTTTTCTTCAAAAGTATCGACACTTTTCACCCCCTGTAGTATTCTATAATGAATGTCAGGAAAAAGACTTCAGCACTGACAGTTTCAGTGCATTCGCCTTTTACCTATTACTTCATAAGCTGAAGTATTAGCATTTGTAATTGAGTTGGACCACCATTTTACAACACTGTAAGCAAAAGAGCGCAGAAAAGATGTTAATAGCAACCAAAATTTGACGGGATAAGTTGCCTGTTTAGTATTGTTGTATCCCGTCAAATTTTAGTTGCTATAAAAATCTTTCCGCGCTCTTTTGTTTACAGTGTTGTAAAATTTGTGTTTCTTTTAATTATAACCGCCCATTTTATAACCAAAAAAGACAAAATGACAAAATAAAATAAAACATAACTACTTTACACTATCAGCTCCAAAAAGTTCAGCATAGAAAGTAACATCCAATAATATGGTAAGAAGTCATTTTTACACAGATTTACAGAACAGGTTGATTCAGGTGAGTTTATCAGTAGGTTTCTGCGTATTCCCGCATCTTAACTTTCTTGTTAAACAACCATGTAAATTAGTTCTTTAACAGTTTACCGCATTAAAAATTTCATGGATCTTACCGATTTCTGTCTAATAAACGACCATCTTCTGGGATAACAATTTAACAGCATAAAAGTACGTAAAACAACACTCCTAAATTTTTCATGAAAGTGGAGTGCCGTGAACTCAGTGACTGTCATGAAGACGATGACAAGTATTTACTTTTGTACACATGGTGTAATGTGAACGATCATGTCAGTTCACAAAAAATTATGGAACTGTTGCAATAAAAAATAACCGGTCAAGTGCAAGTTAAACTTGCGCAATTAGTGTTCCGTACGTTGATTGCTTCTGAAACAAAGATTTTTGTTACGGAGGTATAAAATGATCAGTGACTTCACAAAACACACTCCAAATGAGTTTCCAACAAAGTTTGTTTTCGATCTTTACTGAAAACTGATGACCTTGATATTTTTGATTTTTTATATACCAGATAAATTATTAAAGATAATGCACTCGTGATAATTTTCGTTCAATCTACACCCTGTGGAGAATATTCCAGACTTTTTCAAAATTTTTGGATCAGTACTTTTCGAGATAGAGAGGGAGACAGCGATTTTTTCAAAATAATACAAAGAAAAGTGCGCGTAAGACATTATATATATTTTTGAACTCGTGTTTTTACAAGCTTTCATTTGACACCTCACTCGATGACCTAGTAAAAAAAAAATTTTTTTCACTTCCAATTCACTTTCAAAACTACACGACTCTGATGAGGCCATCAATTTCTATATTAGTACCAAATTTCAACTTTCTACATCAAATAGTTTCGGAGAAAATCGGGTGTTACAGACGGACAGACAGATGAACGAACAGACACACACCGAAGTGATCTTATACGTATTCCGTACGGAACACTAATAAACACAATATCTCATATCAGATCGATTTTGGTATTATGTTTCGTCCTTTGCAGTTTTGGGCCAAGTACAACTTATAGAACATATTTTCAGGTTTTTTAAGTGTTACAATCCCATTACACAATAGTTACCACCACTACACCAACCACTTTATTTATGCCTTCGACGCACGTTTCGCTAATCATAGCATCATCTGGAGCGATAATTGACTAAGATCAAAAAGTAAACTATTTATACTAACATTTTCAATGACTCCAACGAAACTATGATGGCCCTCGGCCCTTATTTAGACTTATTTTACATTTTATAACTTCAATTCTGTCATATGAGTTTAATAATTTCCTACTAGATACATGTTTAATTAATCGTAAATGATTTAATGCTTCTGTATCATGTTTGGCAATGCTTGACTTCTCTATCTACCGTACCTCGAATAGGTTAAATGTTCTTTAAGGCTTGTTTGAATCGACCTTCTTATTTTCCTACAACTTATCTCATATATTTCACTTCTTTCACGTTAGTGGATTTTGCCTTTTGACCATTCTAATAAATTTTTTAAGTTGTCTGATGACTTTTGACTAACGTAAAACCGATCTTAATGCAATATTTATTTTCAATAAGTCTCCTTCTCTCTCAATGCACCTTTTACATCTTTAAGTTCATTTTTCGATTCAAAAAAGTAATTTGGTGATTTGCCTCTGAAATGATCTGGTACGGATGACATCATCATCTCTTCATCTCTGTACCTGTGGTCCTCCGATTCTTTTTTGAAAATCCTAAACAGGTAATAGTCGATGGGTGCCAGACCAGACCTGTAGGCTGAATGATTAATTCCTTCAAACACCTTCGTGAATAGCACGTTTTGCAACCAGACCTGCGTGAAGCTGTTGTACACATGCAAAACACCGTTGCTGCTAGGATATCCAGATATTGCTATACTTTGAGGATTATATCGGAGAGGGTGGAGATTGATACAGCGCTCTTATGGCTTGATTTTTTGGAGAAAATCGAGGGATATCGACAGAGTTTTTGTCTTGCAAAAAAGGTATTTAAGGTGTATTTTTGGCAGGAAACAACAAGAAAGTTGCAGAAAGGTATTCGCTAATAACATTTGAACATTATTTAGCATTTACATTTTAGACTCAGTTATGTTTTTAGCTGATAATAGAGATTTGTTTGAGGGCATGAGTGTCAGGCATGGACATGACACAAGAAATAAAGCCAACCTTCTAACCGACATTTATAGGACTTCTAACCTTCAAAAAATGTTGTGTATTCAATAACAAAAATCTTTAATTGTATACCTGAGAATGTGAGAAGTCTTCCAAAAATTCAACTTGGAAAGGTTTTAAGGCCTTTTCTCAGGAAAGTATTTTATTCCTTGGAAGATTTTTATGTTTGTGATATAAACTTGAAATAGGTGCTTGTTAAGATTGTGGTTGTTATGTTTTTAACTCTAACACATGGGCTGAAAAGTCCCGGGCCTAACACATAGATGGCGCTAGTTTTATTGCAGTCACCTTTTTTTCAGTTAATACTAACCTTCAAAAGACAGCTGTTAAAATTTCATGATATTCTATTCATTAGTTTGTGAGTTATTGTGCTAAGAGTGACGCTACTTTTATTATTTTCAAAACAATGGATCAAAAACAATTTCGTGTTTTAATTTTACACTGCTTCTTGATGGGAAAAAATACCGTTCGAGCGAAGCAATGGCTTGAAAAGTGTTATGGGGACTCCGCTCCATCAGAAACAACAATAAAACGTTGGTTTGCTGACTTCAAACGTGGTCGTAGAGACACCGATGATGCAGAACGCAGTGGACGTCCAAATGAGGCGGTAACACCAGAAAACAAAAAAAATCCATAAAATCGTTTTGAATGATCGAAAAGTGAAGTTGCGTGAGTTAGCTGACATCGTAAAGATATCAAAAGAACGTGTTGGCTTTATATTGCATGAGCATTTGACTATGAGAAAGCTCTGTTCAAAGTGGGTGCCGCGTTTGCTCACTGTTGATCAAAAACAAGAACGTGTTGATGATTCTGAGCAGTGTTTGGCCATGTTTAAACGTAACAAACCGGAATTTTTGCCTCGATATGTGATAATGGATGAAACATGGATCCATCACTTCACTCCGGAATCAAAACGATCGTCATCTGAGTGGACAGCAACTGGTGAACCTCGTCCAAAGCGCCCGAAAGCACAACAATCGGCTGGAAAGGTTATGGCCTCGGTATTTTGGGATGTGCGTGGTGTAATATTCATCGACTATCTTGAGAAAGGAAATACCATCAACAGTGAATATTATATAGCGTTATTGGAGCGTTTGAAGGCCGAAATTGCAAAGAAACGACCGCATATGGCAAAGAAAAAAATTTTGTTTCATCAAGACAACGCACCGTGTCACAAGTCAATCAAAACAATGGCAAAACTACATGAATTGAACTTTGAATTGCTCCCACATCTACCGTATTCGCCAGATTTGGCTCCCAGCGACTACTGGCTGTTCGCAGACCTGAAAAAAATGCTCGCCGGTAAGAAATTTCGCACGAATGAAGAGGTTATCGCTGAAACTGAGGCCTATTTTGAGGCAAAAGATAAATCGTTCTACAAAAGTGGTATTGAAATGTTAGAGCGGCGCTGGAATGATTGCGTTGCTCTTGATGGAGATTACGTTGATGAATAAAGCTAATTTTGAACCAAAAAAACCGTGTTTTCTTTGTTAGGCCCGGGACTTTTCAGCCCATGTGTTAAATGCAAATTGTTTGAAGTTTACTTAAGGGCTGCTAGATTAAGTTTCTTTACAAATGTGTTTTATTGACATTTTCCATGCCCAATGGGCTTGTACTGTTCTTGGTTGGAATGAATAAAGAATATCTATCTATCTATCTTTTCCACGTCGTTTCTCTTTCATAACTTTGCAATTCTGCCAATTTATTCAGTATAGTAATCGCCCGTCATTGTAGTGTTTTTTCGAAGGTAGTCGATAACAAAAATTCCCTTTGTTTCCCAGGAAATGGTGGCTGAAATTCGCTTAACCTTGAATTTACGGGATGAATTATATTCCCTTTCTGTCCATTGCATTGATTCTTGTTTCGATTTGGGCTCATATTGGTAAATACAAGTTTTATCAGAGGTCATAATACGATCATAAAACGCATTCAGATTACTTTGGCATAAAACACGGCATCTCACGACATTCCACAGAGTGGTGACAGTCAAGCGGTATTAATATTTTTGGTACTTAAAGTGCACTCACATTATATATTTTCACTTCGTTTTCTATCTGCCTTATATTAATTCTATGATCTTGTCTGTGTATATGTATAGTTCCCTTATTTCTATAATACTGGCTTCAGTTTCCACTGTGTGATATGGACCAGGATCTTCATCATCTTTAAATAAATTAATTAGTCCTTGTTGGAAAAATAAGTCCCTTGTTAGCATATTTTCTCTTTTACACAAAATACATTATGACTGCACATATCGTATTGCTTTACAGAGAGCTAATTCTAAACTACATAGTTAAACGGGCATGCACTCCTTATATCATGTGCGCAGAATCTGAACCCCCGTGGGGTTACTAAGAAAAAGCCGGATCTTCAGGGCTTACTTTCCGCGCCAAATATCCCTCGTATATTAAGTTTTTTTTACTGATATCGACACAGATCGGACAAACTAAGCGACGTACTTAGACGATGGCGAAACAAACGCCAAATGATGGTAGCGCAATCCCCAATTTACAAGAACACAGCGCAAACCCGACCCGTAACATTAATAAAACCGGTCAAGTGCAAGTTGAACTTGCACAATTAGTGTTCCGTATGTTCATTGTTTTTAAAAATAAAAATTTTTGTTAGGGTGGTATAAAATGATCAGTGACTTCACAAAACACACCCCAAATGAGTTTTCAACAAAGTTTGTTTCCAATCATTACTGAAAACTGGTGACCTTGAAATTTTGTTTTTTTTATATATACCAAATAAATTATTAAAGGTAATGCACTCGTGATAATTTTCGTTCAATCTATACCCCGTGGAGAATATTCCAGAATTTTTTCAAAATTTTTTGATCAATACTTTTCGAGATAAGGTAGGGGACAGCGATTTTTTAAAAGTAATACGAAGAAAAGTGTGCGCAAGTTTTACATTATATATATATATATATATATATATATATATATATATATATATATATATATATATTTTACTCGTGTTTTCACAAGCTTTAATTTGACACCACACTCGATGACCTAGTAAAAACATTTTTTTTTTCACTTCCAATTTCACCCCTCAAAACGAACCCCTTAAGTCAAAATTTATGTTACGGTGGTATAAAATGATCAGTGACTTCACAAAACACACCCCAAATGAGTTTTCAACAAAGTTTGTTTCCAATCTTTACTGAAATCTGATGAAATTGAAATTTTTGTTTTTTTTTATATACCATATAAATTATTAAAGGTAATGCACTCGTGATAATTTTCGTTCAATCTACACCCCGTGGAGAATATTCCAGAATTTTTTCGAAATTTTTTGATAAGTTCTTTTCGAGATAAGGCCCGGGACAGCGATTTTTCGCTAATTTTTTAAAAATAATACAAAGAAAAGTGCGCGCAAGTATAATATTATATATATATTTTTTACTCGTGTTTTTACAAGCTTTCATTTGACACCACACTCGATGACCTAATAAAAAAAATTTTTTTTCACTTCCGATTTCACCCCCCAAAACTAACCTCTTAAGTCAAAATTTAATTCTCAAAACTACATGCCTCTGATGAGGCCATCAATTTCTGTATTATTACCAAATTTCACCTTTCTATGTCAAATAGTTTCGGAGAAAATCGGGTGTGACAGACAGACAGACAGACAGACAGACACCGAAGTGATCTTATAAGTGTTCCGTACGGAACACTAAAAACGAAATAAATACTCGAAATAACAGAAATGAAAATAGTGCGCAGAATAGCGGGAAAGACCCTATTGAGACAGAGATAGAAGCGATAACATTAAAGGGATATACAAAATAGATAATATAAATAAATAACTGTGTGCTACACAGAGGTAGAATAAAACAAATATATAGATTGAATAATAGAAGAAGAAATGGTTAAGGATACAAGGAGGCAGATCATCAGTAGAAAGAAGAAGCATGGTAAAATTGAAGCGATAACCTTTGGAATGTAAAGCGAAGACTGTAATAAACAGGGAATCGTGCCTATACAAAAGATGAAGAAGAAAAAACAGATCGAAATGTTTTCTATATGTTTTCTTTACAAATTTTAAATACAGTTTAAAGCTCTTTTTAATTAATATCCAAAAATAAATTTATGGCAAAATACAATTTAGTAGGCCAACGTAATAAGTCAACTGCAAAAATAGCACTGCTAACCAACATTTCACTAATTAAAACATTATTTACGATGTTTTTAATGCAGAACTGGAGGCATAGTGCACCCCCGTATTTATATTTGAAAAATTATTTTTAAATTTTAATATCCAAGAAAAACAAATCTTTCACCATTGGCCATAAAATTAAAGAAATAAAACAGCTAAAAGGATGTACTACTACAAGTGACAAATGAGATCTTGCTGAGAGTTTAGGTATTTCCAATTTTTTTTTGAATGATCGTATGTGATTTGGACACCAAGCAGATCGAGCATTTAAATTATCATGTAGTTTTGACATCGAGAGTTCACAATTATCTCCAATAAATTTTCAATACTTGTTAATAAGCTCGCGGTATATATAATGAAGGCTCCAGAGGTATAGTATTTTTCAAGATCCAAGAAAGTGATTTGGCAAATTGATGCAATAAAAACATTAAACGACAGTTAGGATCTTCGCACGTACCTGGCCGTAACAGGGTCGTAATTGATATATAGCTCCCTTTCAATCTAACATTTTATTGGCTACTTCGTGTTTATAAATATCAAGAATATTCTTCATTTTATCTGCAGTATTATACTGACATAGTGTGTATTATAAAGTTCAATAGTATCTTAAAATGTCCGAAGCCCTTTCCATCAGAAGCCGCAAATGTTTGCCTGTTGAGGCAAAAGTGATAGTTAAAAGTGTTTATTTAAAGTTAGTGGAGCGAGGCCACGAAAAGTACTTTTCATTAATTGAGACATCAACTTTAACAAGCATCCCTAAAAGTACAGTTTGGAAAATTGTAAATAATTCGATAGCGGCTAAAAAAAACACGAAAAGACAAAGGTGTGTCGAAATGTATTGACTTCCGTCAAGAAGACTTAATCCGCCGCAAAATTTATGAAATGTATGCAGAACAAAAAGTTCCTACGTTATTGTCACTTTCACGGAGGCTCTCCGCGGATAATTGTAACATAAAATGTTCCGCTACAACTTTATGGCGTATTCTACGTCGTTTGGGATTTTTGTTTAAAAAAATAGACAAAAGGCAAGTTATAATGGAATCACGGCGCTTACAACTCAGAACAGAATATCTTGAAAAAATAAATACAGCTAGATCGGAAAATCGAACGATAATCTACCTAGATGAGACTTGGTATGATACCCACGACACACCCAGTAAAGGTTGGATTGATAAATCCAAAAAATGCCACACCAAAGCTCCATCCATACCAAGGTAAAAGAATAACTATTTTACATGCGGGGTCAGAAGAAGGCTGGATACCAGAATGTCTATTTCTAGCAGCCAAGAATATTCCAGATTCCAGCTTAGATATCATTGTGATACAACCGCTGAAGTTTTTGAAGATTGGCTTCAAAACAAATTAATGTCGAATATACTATCGAATAGCTGTATTGTGATAATGCATCCTATCATAGTCGCCAAATAAATAAGGCACCAAGTTCCACCAGTAGAAAAAGGGAAATACAAGCCTTTTTGTGCCAACGTGACATATATTTCCATGAGAATTATACAGTTAAACAATTGTTAGAAGTTTTAAAAATTTACAATTTGTCAAAGGAATATGTTTGTGATAAAATTGCAAAGGAAGCAGGATACGAAATAATTCGGCTTTCACCATATTACGAGGCTGGTTTGAAAAGTCCGTGCAAAAATAAAATCTACTTATGTGTTTGGGGTAAACCTTTTTTATTTTTCGACATAGTCTCCTTTTAGGCTTATACACTTCGTCCAACGATGTTCTAGTTTGTTGATCCCTTCCGAATAATAGGATTTGTCCAAGTCTGCAAAATGCAATCACCTCCTCGTTTGAATAAAATCTTTGTCCCGCCAGCCATTTCTTCAAATTGGGGAACAAATAGTAGTCCGAGGGAGCCAAGTCTGGAAAATAGGGGGGATGTGAAACGAGTTGGAATCCTATTTCCATTAATTTTGCGACCACAACTGCTGAGGTGTGTGCTGGTGCGTTGTCGTGATGGAAAAGGACTTTCTTGTGGGCCAATCGCGGGCGTTTTTCTTGCAGCTCGGTTTTCAAACGGTCCAATAACGATAAATAATATTCACCTGTAATAGTTTTACCCTTTTCCAAATAGTCGATGAGGATTATCCCTTGCGAATCCCAAAAGACAGTCGCCATAACCTTTCCGGCCGAAGGAACGGTCTTCGCCTTTTTTGGTGCAGATTCCCCCTTGGTAACCCATTGTTTAGATTGTTGTTTGGTCTCAGGAGTATAGTAATGTATCCATGTTTCATCCACAGTGACGAAACGACGCTTAAAGTCCTCCGGATTCTTCTGGAACAGCTGCAAACCATCCTTGCAACACTTCACACGATTCCATTTTTGGTCAAGCGTGAGCAATCGCAGCACCCATCTTGCGGATAGCTTTCTCATATCCAAATGTTTATGCAAAATATTATGTACCCGTTCAGTCGAGATGCCCACAGCACTAGCAATCTCACGCACCTTAACTCTTCTGTCATCCATCACCATATCATGGATTTGATCAATGATTTCTGGAGTCGTAACCTCCACAGGCCGTCCAGAACGTTCAGCGTCACTTGTGCCCATATGGCCAGTCCGAAAATTTTGAAACCACTTATAAACTGTTCTAATCGAAGGTGCAGAGTCACCATAATGTTTATAAAGCTTCTCTTTAGTCTCCTGAGGCGTTTTGCCTTTCATAAAGTAATGTTTAATCACCACACGAAATTCTTTTTCGTCCATTTCTTGAAAATCACTCGACTTCCTTGATTCACACGAATGCCAAACACAAAGAAATAGACCAATATGGCTGAAACTTGGTGTGCGTTCATTCAAGAGATGCTACTAACTAAACATGACCTCGATACGCGCCGGTGGTGCCATCTCGCGGACTTTGCACGGACTTTTCAAACCAGCCTCGTATTGTATCTTTAATGCAATCGACTTGATATGGCATGAAATAATGTCTAACATACGTGCTCACAATAATACACCCACTTTAAACAGGAGCCTGATCGAGTTGATAAAGACAGAAGTCAAAAATGTAACCGTTGAAAACTGGCGAAACTGTATTCAACACGTCAAAAAAATTGAAAACTCATATAGATGTATGTACATAAATATAAATAGTTTAGAACCTGTAAAAAAACTTACTATTGATTTGCAAGATAGTAGCGATAGCGAAATTGAACTAGATATTAATTAATAACTAAAATTGTAACAAATATACGTGAGGACACTGTTTAATATATTTGTGTAATTACTATATCGTGTATTACTCATTACATAAAACATTAAAATTCAACTGTCTTATCACAATAAAATTTTAAACCCAACAACACACACCTGATTGTATAACAATCAGGTATAGTGTGGACCTGCACGATGCCTTGTTATTAAACAGCGATAAATTAATCATTTTTCGAATCTTGTTGAATTTTGAATGGGTATAGGTAGCTAAGTCACTTTCTTAGATCGTGAAAAATACTATACCTGAGTTCAAAACTTACTAGGGAGCGACTGAATTTTTATTAATAAACAATTTCACAAAAAATGGAAATTGTATTTAAAATAAAAATCTGTTAAGAAATTTGCCAAGTAAAACGTCTGTTGCTGGGATAAATATCTCATGCTCTAACTCAATCGTTATGGCGTTCATTTATTTCGATTCGATTTCTCAGGAAGATTAACTATTTGTGTTAATCCTTGTTAAATGTGGCGGCCCGTGGCTCCGTGACGTAGTATTTGCTTGTGGTGCAGAAGGTCTCGGGTTCCAATCCCGGCAGGTCGGTATACTTTCATTTAAGTATATATGGCCTGGCCACGTACATAGGTAGCAGTTGTTTGCAGAAATGCAATAAGGTCCGTGGCAGCACTGCCGCGTTTTCTAAAAGGTGCCGTGAAATACAGAAATGTATGTTTCGGCACTTGGAAAACGTTGACGGCTATTACAACATCCCCGCCGATATTCTCAGGATATGAAAAAGAGCAAAATCATTACTCAGGTAGAGAGGTATACGATAAAAAAAAATCCCTCAGTATTATTTAAAGACATTCTAGGATTATCGACAATTAATTTCCGCTAGCGGCGACCTAAATGGTTTAATGGATTTAATGTATATATATATATATATATATATATATATATATATATATATATATATATATATATATATATATATATATATATATACGAGGCTGGTTTGAAAAGTCCGTGCAAAAATAAAAAACCACTTATGTGTTTGGGGTAAACCTTTTTTATTTTTCGACATAGTCTCCTTTTAGGCTTATACACTTCGTCCAACGATGTTCTAGTTTGTTGATCCCTTCCGAATAATAGGATTTGTCCAAGTCTGCAAAATATCCATTAGTGTCTGCAATCACCTCCTCGTTTGAATAAAATCTTTGTCCCGCCAGCCATTTCTTCAAATTGGGGAACAAATAGTAGTCCGAGGGAGCCAAGTCTGGAGAATAGGGGGGATGTGAAACGAGTTGGAATCCTATTTCCATTAATTTTGCGACCACAACTGCTGAGGTGTGTGCTGGTGCGTTGTCGGGATGGAAAAGGATTTTCTTGTAGGCTAATCCCGGGCGTTTTTCTTGCAGCTCGGTTTTCAAACGGTCCAATAACGATGAATAATATTCACCTGTAATAGTTTTACCCTTTTCCAGATAGTCGATGAGGATTATCCCTTGCGAATCCCAAAAGACAGTCGCCATAACCTTTCCGGCCGAAGGAACGGTCTTCGCCTTTTTTGGTGCAGATTCCCCCTTGGTAACCCATTGTTTAGATTGTTGTTTGGTCTCAGGAATATAGTAATGTATCCATGTTTCATCTACAGTGACGAAACGACGCTTAAAGTCCTCCGGGTTCTTCTGGAACAGCTGCAAACCATCCTTGCAACACTTCACACGATTCCGTTTTTGGTCAAGCGTGAGCAATCGCGGCACCCATCTTGCGGATAGCTTTCTCATGTCCAAATGTTTATGCAAAATATTATGTACCCGTTCAGTCGAGATGCCCACAGCACTAGCAATCTCACGCACCTTAACTCTTCTGTCATCTATCACCATATCACGGATTTGATCAGCGTCACTTGTGCCCATATGGCCAGTCCGAAAATTTTGAAACCACTTATAAACTGTTCTAATCGAAGGTGCAGAGTCACCATAATGTTTATCAAGCTTCTCTTTAGTCTCCTGAGGCGTTTTGCCTTTCATAAAGTAATGTTTAATCACCACACGAAATTCTTTTTCGTCCATTTCTTGAAAATCACTCGACTACCTTGATTCACACGAATGCCAAACACAAAGAAATAGACCAATATGGCTGAAACTTGGTGTGCGTTCATTCAAGATATGCTACTAACTAAACGTGACCTCGATACGCGCCGGTGGTGCCATCTCTCGGACTTTGCACGGACTTTTCAAACCAGCCTCGTACATATATATATATATATATATATATATATATATATATATATATATATATATATATATATATATATATACAGATTATTTGTATGTATAACATTTCCATTATATCATGAAGGTATTGGCGAAGATGTCAATTTACTCGTCACGGAGGGACCCTTTACTGACACGGAGTCCTCTATTGTGAAAAATTTCACCCCCCGGCCACTTACACTAGGTGCTAAGTTATTAGAGTTCCACTGTACTTAGGGAGTTCTTTTTGGTGAAAATTCCTCGCCCCCGGTCATGGATATTGAAATCGGGTGTAAGTTGTTATAGTTTCAATGAAATAGGTGTTTCAGTTAATAATGTCGATTTTGCGAAGAGATGGCGTTTGTTGGTATAAACTAGTGACATCTATGGCGTTTCGGAAGGTAAACATACGCCATCAAAAGCCAGTTCGTTATTAATTGCCATTGTGCGAAAAACATAGTTCTTCATAGCTTTGAATATGTCGTGTTTCGTACCAGAAAAAGACGTTTTAAGGGAAAGTTTATTAACCTTCTTTCATTTGAAGAAAACGGCTGCTGAAAGTTATCGATTGTTAGTTAAAGCTTATGGTGAACATGGTCCAACACAAAAAATTTAGATAGACCCAGGCCAGCCTTCAACATCACAACCAGTGCGCAATATACAAGGAAAGAAAGCTTTACCGTGTATTTAGTGGGATAGTAGAGGAGCTGTGTATTACGAACTGCCGAAACCTGATGAAATGATTTCTGGTGATCGATAGGGATAAGAATTGATAAAGTTGAACCGTGCATTGAAGGAAAAACGACCAGAATACGCCGACACGATAAAGTCATTTTTCAACATGACAATGCTCGGCTCCATGTTACAAAATGTGTTAAAAACTATTTGGAAAATATCAAATGGGACGTTTTACCCCACCCGCCGTATTCACCGGACTTAGCCCCTTCAGACTATCACTTATTTCGATCGATGCAGCACAGACTCGAAAAATATTCAGAGTATCTCGTCAACAGCGTGCCTCGAAGATGCCAGGCGATTATTGATGCAGGAGGCGATTGGACAACTTGCTAAGGTAAATGCGCCGTTGTTAGCACTTCAAAGAATACATTGAAGACGAAACACATTTTTTCCAGATTACGAGCGGTCACGTTCTTACTTGACAAGAGTGTATGATGTCGACATTTTAGCAAAGGAATTCTACATACAGTAGAACCCCGATTAACCGAGTCGCGATTATCCGAGCTCCGGATTAACCGAGCCAATCTAAGAACCTGATTATCCGAGGTACGCGGGTCTATGCTGCGTATTAACCGAGCTTCTAAAATATGTATGTACATATTTCCATTTAAAATCGTCGGGACCTTCGGGGAATCCCCCTGGCCCGTGTGAGGGGTTCCCCTATTTATGCTTTTGGACTCTTTCAGCATGTAAATTGGCGTTAATGTAGTGCGTTATAGCGTTTACTACGGAGAAGTACGAGTATACTCACATAATTTATTTGGTTGGAGTTCTGGTAGTTAAGTGTAATTAATACGAACTGCTTTGTTTGAATTTTTGTTTGTCGTATTCTAATGGAGCAAAACAAGCGTAAAAGAGTCGTCGTTCCTATTGAAGAAAAATTAAAAGCCAAGAATTGAAGCAGGAGAGACAATTAAAGTTGTTGCACGAGATTATGGAGTAGGTGAGGTAACAGTTGGAGATTGGAAAAGAAACCGCACAAAAATAGAAGAGTGGTGTATAAATCAAGCCGCCTCATCCTCAGCAAGAAAATCAATGAAAACCGGCGACTATGAAAAGGTCAACGAAGCTTTATTCATGTGGTTTAACCAACAGAGATCAAAAGGTGTGGCTCTGTCAGGTCCAATTTTACAACAGAAAGCAATAATGATTAGTAGGCAATTCCCAGACATAGATCACTTTACCGCCAGTTCTGGATGGCTCGATCGCTGGAAAAAGCGGTACGGTGTACGACAACTGACTGTATGTGGTGAAAAACTTTCTGCTGATGTGTCATCAATTGAGAAGTTTAAGCAGAAGTTTAAAAAGCAAATCGAAGATTGTGGATACATATGTGATCAAAATTACAACTGTGACGAAACTGGTCTGAATTATAAAATGCTTCCATCAAAAACATTGGCATCTCGACAGAAAAAATCAGCTCTTGGGCATAAACGAAGTAAGGAAAGATTAACTATAATAGTATGTTCCAATGCATCTGGCAAGCACAAAATCCCACTGATGGTGATTGGCAAGTCTGCACGTCTAAGAGCTTTAAATGATATCTCACCCAAAGCCCTACCAGTCTATTGCAAAAGTCAGAAGAGCGCATGGATGGATGCGACCTTATTTACTAACTGGTTTGAAGAAGAGTTCGTGCCATCTGTGGCTAAATTTTTGAACAGAAACCGTCTTCCCATTAAAGCAATTTTGTTAATGGATAATGCCCCCTCTCACCCTGGAGAAGGACTTCATGTGGGCGAAATTGTTGTAAAATTTTTTCCTCCAAATGTAGCCAGCATAATGCAACCAATGGATCAAGGCATCCTCGAAAACATTTTAAAAAATTATAGGCGTTTATATCTTGAACATCTGTTAGAATACACAGAAAAGGAGGATATTATCAATGGGATGAGAAAGGTTACACTGAAAAATGTTATTTACTAGGTGAGTGAAGCTTGGGATTCTGTGCGTACTACCACTATTCGAAAATCTTGGACAAAAGTTATTGATTTTGAGGACTATAATGATAGTGAAGATGATACTCCACTAAATGAATTAGCTTTGAAATTGAGAAGCCATGGAGAAATGTCCTGTTCAAATTTTGACAGCGAGATAGAAGAAAAAGAAAAAAGTTTATTTGAATTAATGCAAAAATTAAAAAGTTGCGAAAATGTGACAAGAGAAGATGTTGTTGAATGGATTACAGCAGATGATTTAGAAGAAGAAATAAGTATTGAAGAAATAACGAATGCCTTTCAGGAAACCGAAAAATCAGATGACGATGACGAAGCGGCGATGGATGAACAGTCTCCCACTAAAATCTCTCATCAAGAAGGTTTTGCTTCTTTGGAAAAAGCTTTGAGGTATATCGAACAACAACCAGAGGTAACCCCAGTGGATTTGCTTCTTCTTAATAGATGGAAAAACATTGCAGCGAGAAAAAGAAGATGCAATATGAAACAGAAGCGCATAGATACCTATTTCACTGTTTTATAATGTATGTACCTATTTATATGTTAAAAACGTTAATACATCGGTTTAAAGTATTGGTGTTTATTTTTTGAATGAATAAAAAACAAAGTTTTCAGTTATCCGAGGAGCGTGCCCTCCACGTTACCTCGGATAACCGGGGTTCTACTGTATTTGCAGCGACTTTTACAGGGGACTGCTCGCTTTTAGAAAAAACCACATTAAAAAACTGTAAAATCGGGATGGGTGGTCTATTTACCCATTTAAAAAATTGTAAAAGAATTATGCTGCGCTCGTTAACTATTGGGAAAAACACTATTTGACTATTAAATGCTTTGAAATTGAAGACCTTGGTTTCGAAAGGTAGCGCGCGTGATATACAAAAAAGTAAACAATTTTCTGTGGTGTCTAACGATTAAAAATAGACACTTATCAATATAAAAATTAGATAATTCTAGGATTTTTATCTATCCATTGTCGTACTTGTAAATAATAATAATGGTGACAAATTATGCACAAGCCAAGTTACCCAAAGCAACTTAAGTCCTACTTATGATCCTCAAAACTAGAATCCGGTGATGAAATCACAGATGTCGATGAACTTATTTCATGTTGATTGCAGAAGGGTGAAAAGTTAATAAGAATGCATAACACAGGGCAACAAAAAAATATTTTTGTTTTGGTGCCTGGGATTTTAGAGCTGATTTTAACTATATTTGGGACGCTAAATCTATACGTGCAATCCGTTTTTCTCTATCAGCTCTACTTTTTTAGATACATCAACTTATCTCCCAATGTGGTTTTTATTCAGTATATTCATTTATGAGAGTTCTAAAATTATTATATATTCATTAATGTAGGTACAATGGTTTTATTTTCAGTCTGTAATTGAGTAAATTCCAGGTAAATCTATAAATAGTGGAACCATTGCCTATCAGGTACCTGAACTGACCCTTTTAATCACCTAACTCGGGTAAGTCTCGTCAGTTTGTGCGTTCTTACTAATGAGAATAGGTCGAATTCGGCGTGTTATTTTATGTTAAGAAAAGAGTGTTTTTGTGTTATTGAACAGAATTAAAATGAGTTCAGGTTCCAGTTCAAGAAGAAGTTGTGTAAATCAACCTGATGTGTTTTGCTATATATGCGGAGAATACATGTTTCAACAAAACAGACAAACTATTGCTGACTTTGTAAAGCGAGCGTATCTTGGATACTTTGGAGTTAAGCTTGGTGATCAGGACAAAACGTGGGCCCCGCATCTCATATGTAAAACTTGTACAGAGCATTTACGGCAGTGGACTACCGGGAAAAGAAAATGTCTAAAATTCGGCGTACCAATGGTTTGGAGAGAACCAAAAAACCACTTCAATGATTGTTATTTCTGTTTAGTAAATACTAATGGAATCAATCGAAATAACCGCAGTAAGTGGACTTATCCCAATTTAGACTCGGCAATACGACCTATCCCGCACTCAGATAAAATACCGATTCCAACATTTCATCAGCTACCACATATCTCTGATGACGAATATTTTCCCTCTGATGCTAATGAAACTAACAGTGACTATGAGGGGACGTCATCAGTTCCTCAACGCTTCAATCAAAATGAATTAAATGATCTCACCAGGGATCTCAATTTATCGAAAAAAGCTTCTGAAGTACTGGCTTCTAGGTTGAACGACAAAAATTTACTGGAACAAGGAACCAAAATTACCTTTTACCGTACAAGAGAAAAAGATCTGCTACCATTCTTTTCTCAAGAAGACAATCTTGTATTTTGTCACGAAATTAGGGGACTCATGAAAGAAATGGGACTTTCTGAATATATTCCAGATGATTGGCGCCTATTTATTGACAGTTCAAAGCGAAGTTTAAAATGTGTCCTTCTACATAATGGGAAAAAATATGGTTCAATACCACTAGCTCACTCAACGAAACTGAAAGAAGAATATAATACCATAGCTTTGGTCTTGCAGAAGTATTACGAACATCAATGGATGATTTGTGTAGACTTAAAAATGGTAAACTTTCTTCTTGGGCAGCAAAGTGGTTACACGAAATATCCGTTTTTCTTGTGCCTCTGGGACAGTAGGGACAAAACACACCACTGGGTTAGAAAAGATTGGCCTCAGAGAGAAAACCTGGACGTTGGGGAAAAGAATGTCATTAACGACGCTTTGGTTGAAAGAGAAAAAATCATACTTCCTCCGTTACATATAAAGTTGGGCTTAATGAAGCAATTTGTAAAGGCTCTTGATAAGAATGGGTCTTGTTTTGCATATATAGGGGTAAAAATGCATCAGTTGAGCACAGAAAAACTCAAAGCAGGGATATTTGACGGCCCACAAATAAGACAATTAATTAAGGATCCTGCCTTCATAAATTCAATGAATCAAGTTGAACGAGAAGCTTGGTTTTCCAGAAAATTTAGGAGACATGAGTGAGGAACAAGGTGAAAGATTACACCAAGATATTAAAGTTATGGAGGACCGCTACCAAGGAGGATGGGACATGCACATGATGGCAGATTACTGCTGGAGTTTAAAAAGGGACTGTTTAAAAAAACATTCAAGAATGTCGCGGAAAAGAAGCTTTCCAAGTGTTGAGTGACTATTTCATTTCTTCAATGTTTTTTTTTTGTTTGTAAGTACGACATAATATTGTATTTTGTAAAACTAAAATAAAAATTTCGTATCTACTTTTGTTTACTACACCTACGGATTTGAGTTACAATAATGTAACTTATATTTCTCTAAAATTGTATATCTTAAAAATTTGAGCTCCTAGGTACAAATGAATACGTTATTTGAATTCAGGACATCAAATTGATATAGAATCAGCTCAAAAAACCTCGACACCAAAACAGCTGTTCCCCTGTGTAATAAATAAATATTTACACGGCTCTCGAAAATGAGTGAAAATTACTCGTGTGTGAACTCTATACAGTCTGTCAAGTAAAAATGTGACCGCTCGTATTCTTGAAAAAAATGTGTTTCGAGAATATTTTTTGCCATCAATGTATTCTTTGGTGTGCTAACAATGGTGCAATTACCTTAGTAAAATGTCCAATCGCCTCCTGCATCAATAATCGCCTAGCATGCTGTCGACGAGATTTCCTGCATACTCGGACAATGATCTCCAAATTTTTCGAATCTCGCGAGACAACTGAGTCAAACTCATCAGAGTCTTTCCTCTGCGCTTTCTCTTTACAAGGGACCAAACGTTTTCAATAGGGTTGGCGTTCGCCGATTGTAAGGGCCACTCTAGTATCTTATCGTGGGCCCAAGTGTGCAGCTTCGCGACGCGATTTTCGCCCAGCAAAGGTTTCTTCAACGTGCTGCGGAATATGGCATCATGAGCATGAAGATGTTGTCCATTGGTCACACGGGATACATTCAAACCCCATTTTCTTAATTTTACCGCTCCTTGATGCAGAGTCAACAAAGACACGATTCATTTTTCGACTTTCAAACTGACTTTGCCTACCGAGCCACGTTTTGGCAAGTCGTCATCTCGTTAAAATGATTCGCCCACTTCTTCACAAACGATACCGACTTTTAAATATATTAGCAGCCTTGGAATGAGTCATTTTAGGTCCCTTTGGACAGGAACGAAAAAAGACTGCCACAAACAAGTGACTCATTTTGGATTTTACGTGATTTCGACGAACCATCGGAATCGACTGTAAATTTTAGCTCACTCAACTCACAAATTAGACGAAAGAAACACATATTTGCAAATTTTTACAAAGTTCTAGAATATTCTACTGCCAAATTACAACAAATTCACGTATTTTTATGAGTACGAAAATATTCTGACCAAACAGAGGAAATTAATATATTTTAATCGAAATTCATATTACTTACAAAGTTTTAGAATATCCTATTTCTATCAAAATAAATAATTAGTGTCTATAAACACCGATTTTATAAAATTATAGAATATTTTATGTCACAATTAATTGAGCACATCAATTTTCAAACATTCATCCTACTCAAAAATTTAACGAAATCAACAGATTTTTAGAATATTCTACGTGGAAATCAGTTAAAATGCACAATTTTCATACAGTTCTTGACTATTATGTAATAAAGTTACAGAATTGTAGTTCGGACAGATGTCGCGCGTGCGACTGCGCCTCAAGCTAAGTAGTCGGTCCATCAACTGCCAGCAACGCAGACCAGACCAAGCACTGCACTAAAAAGCCAGACCGAAAATAAAACTAAAGACCAGACTAACCTTCTCCTATACGCCGTCTGTTTTGTCCGTATGATTTGCATTGGCTTGGAACCGGACTGAATTCCGTGCTGTACCAGAGCTTTCTGCAAAGTCCTGCAGCGTTGGTGAAAACTGTCTTTAGTTAAGTCACCGCCAACAGTTGTCAATTATGTTCTCGAAGACCGTAATCTATGAGTGAGACCTTTTAATGTCTGCTAGTATTACCGTTGACCGTTAGCGTCCTCGTTGATAGCTCCCGTTGCTGTTTACCATCGACCATTAACATCATCGTTTGCCGCAGTGGGTCCTTACCACTTATTGTGATTAACGGGACAGTTTACCTATAACGCTGCCGTTGACATCATCAACGGTCAGACGACTATTCGTTTAATCTACAGTCCCTGGCCAAATTATTAGACGCACTGCAAGATTTCATGTAAAATATTAATTACCGAGTGATATTGTACCGTTTTATTATTTTAAATTGATTTGTTTTTTATTTTTATATTATCCAATCAATTACCTATTTATTTGACATAAATAAAACAGCATTAATTTAGAAAAGCATAAGTTTATTAAGTTTTAAAGAAAAGTGAAATTAATGTTAGTAAAAGTCAATATTTAGTTGAGCCACCTTTAGCCGCTATCAAAGCTTTAATTCTGCGCGGCATGCTATCAATGCAAGATTGTACTGTCTCCTGCATTTGAGGATGATGATTCCACACATGAATAATCTTTTCTAGGAGCTGGGTTTTGTTGGTAATCACATCTTTAGCCACTTCTCTTTTCATCAGCTCCCACACATTTTCAATGGAGCTATTACCCGGCCAATCCAACAGAGGGATATTTTTTCTGCCAAAAAAGCTTTAACAGACCGAGCAGTGTGGCAGGGAGCTCCATCTTGCATGAAAGTGAATGGTTCCCCATTTGGAAACCATGCTTTGAGCTGCGGAATCAACCGATTTTGTAATACTTCTTTGTACTGATCTTGCCTCATTATTCCTTTGGCGACGTACAGATGTCCAGTGCCCTTGCCGCTGATGACTGACCAAATCATCACTTTAGTGGGATGTTTAACCGTCGGGACGACACAATCAGGATGAAACTTTTCTCCATGACGACGACGCACATACTGAGCTTTATTCTGCAAAATTTCGAATGTGCTTTCGTCACTGAAGCAGACCTGTCAAAAATAGGAAAAATATATAAACTTCCATGTTTATTTGCTTTATTTAACTGAAAATGATAATAATGTATCAATTATTCATTAAATTGCTGTATCTTACCGATCTCCAGAAGTCCACATCTTTGTCTTGCCATTGTTTGGCCCACTTTAGGCGCTTTGCTTTCATTGCAGCTGTTAACTTGGGCTTCCTGGCGAGGCGACAGGCCTTAAAATCTAATTCTTTCAATTTTCTTCGAACAGTGCGCTCAGAAGCATTTACGCTAGCATCCTGATTTTATTACCTTTGTGGTAGCAAATCTGTTTTCTACACAAATTTTCTTCAAACATCTCTCTGACCGTGGAGTGAAAATTGGTTTTCTACCGCATCTTTTCTTTCTTTTCGGGCTTAATTCCTTCCCTGACTCAATTTTCTTTTTTATGCGTCGTACACTAGCTTCAGAAACCTCCAATCTTCGTGATATTTCTCGGTTTGTAAATGTTCTCGCAATCACAAGGGCCTTCACTTCAGCTTTTTTTACGTGGTGAAAGATCGCCTTTTCTACCCATAATGAAAATAGTCCAATTACTTTTTTAAAACACTGCATACAAAATAAACTAATAACTGAGTAGTATAAAACTGTTAAACAAACAATCACAGTCCATAAAGCCACAGAAACACGTCCGTACCTGACTCGATTCCGATCGCGACTGATACAGGTTTGTACTTGTTTACGTTCATGTATCACTTTGTCAACACAGTGTTGCCATATGTTAAAAATAAATACAAATATGTAGTCTACAACAATTCTTTTAAATAAAAATCAATAATATTGTAGTTTTAAATATACCATTATTGCATAAAAACTCTTAAGAAACATAAAATTACTAAAAAAAATACAGTGCGTCTAATAATTTGGCCAGGGACTGTACATTATACATGCATACTACCTCCCCTTGAGACATAACAACATGTTATTCATAATATAGTTGCAGTAGTACTAGTAGGTGACATGCGTACTAACCCCTGGTTTACCATTTTTCCAACACTGCAAATTCAAACGGTGTGACAAAGATCTAACCGTTGTAAAACTGCAGCGAAGGTCAACCGAATGCTCAATGCTTCACACCGCGTTATCGTTACAAATCTTATCACAAATTAGAAGATATTATACTTTACCAAATTTTTAGAATGGTCAAGAATTTCTATATATTAAACGAACCGCCCAGTTTTTGAAAGATCCTAGTGAAAAGGTCAGAATAAAAGCTGCTTTATTAAATTGTAGAATATTATATAAATGAAATATTAAAACTACGACAATGACAAGAGCTGTTCACCATGTTATTCTTGTGGTCCTCTTGTTGAAGAAACAAATCGTTAATGACGCAATAGTCTTGAGTGGCCAGAATACGTAACGAACACTTGGAAGTTCTATTAAAACTCTTCATTATGTTTTCTAATTATTACTTATATAAACCTTTTATGTATACATATACTTAAAAAAAAGGAAGTACTCGCTGATATATCATAATATGTAATTCTTACTATTTAAAAAATTTAAAAAGCATTAATGTAAGATATAAATAAAAGACAGACAGCCAATAAAAAGAGAAAGGATATTTTTGAACAAATTTAAGAGCGCTTGACGACTATGCATTTTAACCGTTTCAAAAATATTTTTTAATGTAAATTAAAAAAAAAGAAACGTTTGGTCCCTTGTGAAAAGAAAGCTCAGAGGAAAGACTCTGATGACTTTGACTCAGTTGCCTCGCGAGATTCGAAAAATTTACAGAGTATGCAGGCAATCTCGTCGTTAGCATGCTTCGAAGATGCCAGCCCATTATTGCTGCAGAAGGCGATTGCACAATTTACTAAGGTAATTGCACCAATGTTAGCACACCAAAGAACACATTGGTGACAAAAAATTTTCTCGAAACACTTTTTTTTCAAGAATACGAGCGGTCACGTTCTTACTTAACAGACTGTACAGGATGAGTCAACGATAGAGCAAAGTTCATTATCTCATTTGTTTCGGAAATGACGAAAAAATGTTAAATACAATAGTTTTAGGGAATGTTAAGGTGCACAGTTTAAAATTATTTTGAGTATACAGGGTACTTCAAAAAAGTGTGGCCGATATAACATTCGGTATTCAAGTAGACGGGCATATTTTTGAACATTTATTACGTCATAATAATTAATCATTAGATGAGTTAAACTATATTAAAATTATTATTAACTACTTGTTTATGTTTTCACAATAACGTAAGTGTATTAAAAACAAGGGTAAAAATTGAAAAATTCAAAATAAATAAATCGAAAACTATTAGAAATAGGTATATGACATACTTAATAAAAGTTGGAGGGTTTTGTAAAAGCTATCAGAAAAAATAATAATATACAGGGTGTGAGATTTAAAAAAAATTGAGATTTTTCAATTTAAAGTAGTCGAAATGTATAAATTTATATTGAACACCCTGTAGCATCTAACTTAAATTTCTTTACATATATCTTTTTTTTCATCTCTATAGAACGCTCGTATCCATTATGATTATTTCACCTTCACAAACAATGGCGCTACTGGCAATTTTTTACAAAACTGAAAACTAGTCTTTTTTTAAAAAAAAAAAAAAATGAAATATTAGAAAAACTACTAGGTTTAGGTATATAACATTATTCAGCAGCCTTATTCAAATAAATTAGAAAATAGGATGTTCAATTTAAAAAAGCATATGTTATATCGCCGTACTTTTTTGAAGTAACCTGTACACTCAAAAATAATTTTAAACTGTGCACCTTAACATTCCTTAAAACTATTGTATTTAACATTTTGTCGTCATTCCCGAAACAAATGAGTTAATGAACTTTACTCTATCGTTGACTCACCCTGTATATGTCACAGTTCATATCGGGAAATTCTTGGAATAATACCTGAATACAGAAGAGCGCTTCTCATGTACGAACAGCAATTCTAAAACTGAACTGAGTTCTGGATATATCGCACTGTTGCTGCAAAAGTGACATAACTCATAAAACTTAATTTTTGAGTTATCACCAGTAATGGGTGCGTTAAATATTATTCCATTAGTCCTCAAAAGCTTATAAACTTTAGTTCACCAGTTGGCTCAGAGATGAGATTTGTGTCGTTTTTGCCGATTAGTCATATTCAGTCATTTCAGTTGTACAATAAATGTGATGGTGTGTGTATGCTTTTAAACAATGTACAGTGTTTTATTTAGAATTGTGTCACTTCAATTGATTAAGTTACCTCTGTAAATATTTTTACAGAGGTAACTTATTACGTTCCATTTTACTTATTTTTTTAGTTTGTACTCTTTACTTATTTCTTTGTACTTTTCCAATGCTACTTTCATCAAAAATAATTGCTAATTTTGTATTACTGACTTTCTTTATCTTCCTGAAATCAGGTCAGGGTATAAAATTAGTGTTTTTGTAACTAAGGAAAATGTCACAAAGCTAGAAATAATATAAATTTTGTGACTAATTAATTCATCACAAATGTTACAACTCAAAACAATTCGGTTCGTACTGAGTCCGAACAAATTCAAAAACGTCACAAGTCAAAGGAAAAGTTTTTTTTTAAGGGTTGTTACCCTGAAACAAGAAAAAAAAATTATGATTATTTACAGAACCATTTTAGAGATAATATTCTATCTACTGCTTCTGTTCTTATTTCTCTTAAAAATTTTCTACTACTGGAAACAACTGTCTTTTCATTTTCCTGAAAATTTAAGTTTTTTGAGTTGTGTCACTTTTGAAGCAACAGTGCGATATTTTCTTCACATTGACAATAAATTGTGATGGATGGATAATTCTGAGAAACAGTTTCAGTAGGTGGAATTGTAAACTTATAGTCATGTAGTCGTCACAAGTCCTTGCAGATGCTTTCTTTGATATACACGTAAGCTGAAAAGTTTTTAGTCTGACACATAAATGTCGCCCTTTTCAAAAAATCCATATGATTTTTAAGAAGTACCAACCTTCAAACGATACGTGTCAAAATTTTATGACATTTACAAGTTTCAGTAATTTTAGTAACGTTACTTTTGATATTTTCAAAACAATGGAAAAAATCGAATTTCCTGTGTTGGTTAAACACTATTTTTTGATGGGAAAAAATACCGTAGCAATGCAAAGCAATGGATTGATAAGTGTTACGTGGACTCTGCTCCTGGAAAATCACTCATCATTTACTGGTATGCTGAATTTAAACGCGGTAGTAGACACAAATGATGCTGAATGCTCTAGACGCCCAAATAGCCACCGGAAAACATCAAAAAAATCCATAAAATTGTTTTGGGTGACCGTAAAGTGAAATTGCGTGAGATAGCTGACGCCCTAAAGGTATTAAAAGAACGTGTTGGTCATATTTTGGTTGAACATTTGGGCATGAGAAAGCTCTATTCGAAACGGGTACCGCGTTTACTCACAGTGGACTAAAACAACAACGTGTTGATGATTCTGAGCGCTGTTTGGACCTGTTTAAGCGCAACAAAAAGGATTTTTTCATGCAATAAGTGACAATGGATGAAACATGTATCCTCCACTACACACCGGAATCAAATCGGCAGTCAGCTGAGTGGACAGCAGCCGGTGAAAGCCGCCCGAAGCGACCAAAGACACAACAGTCAGCTGGGAAGGTTTTGGCCTCTGTATTTTGGGATGCGCATGGAATAATTTTCATCGACTATGCTGAGAAGGGAAAAACCATCAATAGCGAATATTATATAAAGTTATTGGTGCGCTTGAAGGCAGAAATCGCAAAGAAACAGTCCCAAATGAAAAAGAAAAAAGTGCTCTTTCATCAAGACAATGCGCCGTGTCACAAGTCAATGGTTACGATGGTAAAATTGCATGAACTGAAGTTCGAATTGCTTCTTCATTCGCCGTTTTCTCCAGATTTGACCCCCAGCGACTATTATCTGTTCACAGACCTCAGAAACATGCTCGCGGGAAAGAAATTTGGCTTCAGTGAAGAAGTTATCGCCGAAACTGACGTTTATTTTGAAGGCAAAGATAAATCCTTCTACAAGAAAGGTATAGAAATGTTAGAAAAGCGTTGGGCTGATTGTATCGCTCTTAAAGGAGACTATGTTGATGATAAAGTCGAATTTTGCAAAAAAATGTGTTTTAAGTGGCTGTTCAGCCTACGTGTTAATTATGAAGGTGGAGCGTGGTTGAGGAATAGCATCATATGTGTTCTTATGTGTGTTTAAAATCGATATCTCAATTTGTTCGAGAGTTACCGTGTCAACAAAGCAACAGACAGACCGACGAAAAAGAAAAAAAGTATAAAGTTTTAACAATTATGTTTAGACAACATATTTTTATTTCGAGCTCTTTCTTCAAAATTTTTAAAAGAATAACCATAAATATTTATGTAACAACCTGAATTTTTAAACGATCAGATGTCGGTTTTAATTGACTTTATTTAAACAAAAAATGAAGCAGTTCATAAATTCAAATGCTGATATTGTGATCACGTTTTTTAAAGTTGGCCAATTAGTATTTTTAGGAAAACTACGTGGGAGTGTTATGGAAACATTTACAACAGTTTTAATCGTCCAAAGCAGTTACCCCATTCTATTTAAAAATAAATGAGCCGAGGAAAGTATGTTTGAGGGTGAAATTTAATGACAACTTGAACTAACTTCAGGACGTATTACTTAAATGAACTAGGAGCTGTAAAAAATTATAATTTTCTCTCAAAATTAATCACAAATGCCTGTTTTTAACCGACTTCAAAAAGGAGGAGGTTCTCAATTCGACGCGTACCAGGTGTACAAGTATGAAATGAGGATTTCAGACAACAGATGGTGCACCAATGCAGTTTGTGCTATAAAGATTTGACATTGCGCCATTTTGTTGTGTCATCAACGCACGAGTGATAAATTGGAAAAATATGTGCATAGTGTTGTGTTGTTGTGTTCAATATGTAGAAATTTATACCGAACAAAGAGCATTCACGGACAGCATTAATTTTTTATTTTCATTTGAAGAAAACTGCCGTTGAATCATACCGATTACTTCGAGAAGCTTATGGTGAACATGCTCCATCGCAAGATACGTGTGAACGATGGTCTCGGCGTTTCAAAAGTGGTGACTTCGATGTTGCAGACAAGGAACGCCAAAAAAATACGAAGAAGTGGAATTGCAAGCATGGTTGGACGAAGATAATTCGCAAACACAAAACAACTTGCCGAGCAATTGGGCGTTAGTCAACAAGCTGTTTCCAATCGGCTACGAGAGATGGGAAAGATTCAGAAGATCAGTAGATGGGTACCACATGAGTTGAACTACAGGCAAATGGAAAAGCGCAAAAACACGTGTAACATTTTGCTCGCTCGGTACAAAAGAAAGTCGTTCTTGCATCGTATAGTTCCAGGGGATGAAAAGTGGCTTTATTTTGAGAATCCGAAGCTCAAAAAACCATGAGTAGACTCAGGCGCACCATCCACATCGACCGCAAGACCGAATCGCTTTGGCAGAAAGACGATGCTCTGTGTTTGGTGGGACCAGAGGGCGTGGTCTATTATGAGCTATTAAAACCTGGGAAAACGGTTAATACTAAACGTTACCAACAACAATTTACTGCTTGAAAAAAGGCCAAAATACCGAAAGAGGCGACACAAAGTCATTTTTCTTTATGACAATGCTCCATCACATACGGCAAAAACAGTTCGCGACACGTTAGAAGCACTCAGCTGTGAAGTTCTATCCCATGCGGCTTACTCACCAGACTTTGCTCCTTCCGATTACCACTTGTTTGCATCGATGGGTTACGCACTTGCTGAGCAGCGCTTTGGTTCGTACGAAGATGTGAAAAAACTCGATGAATGATTCGCAGCAAAAGGGGAAGATTTTTACTGGCGTGGTTTTCACAAATTGCCCGAAAGATGGGAAAAATGTATAACAAGCGATGGAGCACACTTTTAATCATTCTTCCGAATTTAACATGTTTTTTCAGAAAAAAAAATCCGCATTTCATACTTGTACACCTGGTATGTATTTTTTATTAATAATAGGTTGTTGAAAAAGTATTGACTCTTTTTCCAATCAGGTAGCTTTACCGTCACATATCTCAGGTAATTAAGTGGCATCGGGCCATACTTAGCGTCAGTTGAAAGTTGCTACTTGACAGTAGTAGACGGGTAAAAACTGATGGAATTCATTTATTAAGACTTAATTTAAAGCGGCTCGAAAATGGGTGAAATTTCTACAAACGTTCGCCACCCGCAACAAGTTGAAAACCTACAAGATGATCATCCGGTTCGGAGTGATCTACTCCAGCCCACATGGTGCGAGATGTCACACACCCGTAGATCCACCCTCCAAACCATCCAAAACAAGGCCCTACGCATCATCGCCAAAACCCCATGGTGCGTCCGCAACACCAATTCCACGGAGATCTCCAGATGTCCACTATTTGTGAATTCACCAGCAACACCCAAACCAAATTCCTCGACATAGTCACCCACCACCCCAACCCCACAGTCAGGACCGCCTACCGCCCCCTCCACGTCATGTCCGCCGCCGTCTGAAAAGACCGAGAGACCCCTACCTCCAAATTAGCTAAAGTCAACCTTAATTAATATTAAGTTTAATTTTACGTTTATGTTCATGAAATATCCTAAGTTCTCTCAATATAATTATATAAATACCTCATCTAGGCTAAGTTAATTAGATCCCTGCTATGTATATATCTTAAGATTTTAATCATGTCCTATCATATCATTGTATAATAGTTAGAGTGATAGACTAGCTAGTTGCCAATAAATGAAATGTGAACGTTCGCTTCAATTTACAATTTTATTTCGATCAAGGCACAAATGCTGTGCGGGCCTATAAAAAAATTTATCCTGTTTACGGTCAAGGTACGTTGCCAAAAACAATAGCTAGAAAATGGTTCAGTTGCTTTGTTCTGGACGATGTCAAAGATGTTCCTCGACCACTTCTTTTTTGTTCCTTGTCTGGGATGCCCGAGAAGTCAGAGAGTTTTAGTTTACGTTTGTCTTTCAAGCACGTTTTTTTAGTGACTTTTCTGTGAGGTTTGCGGGACAATGTCTTCTACAGCATCAACGACCCATGCTTGTTCGGGTTCGAGTTCAAGGCAGAAAGAAATGGTGTATTTAATCGGCCACATGTCTCATCGAATCAGTGGCAGTAAATTACCATCTACATGTCAAATTTTACGTAGTTTATTTTATAATATACGGCAAGTGAAACTAAACACCAGAGAAGCTGCAAGACTTACAATACAGGAAGTTTTAATTTTTTGGGAGAAAGCTAAGATACCAACCAGACACCTGAAATATTGTGTTGCAAAATCAGAAAAACTGTACGAAGAGTGGAGAAAACTGCAAAAAAACGCCAAAAGATCTAAAAGCACAGCGCAAAATAAAAAAGTAAAGCTTTCAAGTCATTCAAATCACAGACATTTGTTTATTTATAATCAATATTTATGTAAAAGCGTGGTTCAACGCCCCCAAACCCACTTTGGCCCCCAACCAAGACCTATGTACAATTTTTAAAATCTTTTGTGAAATACAGACAAATTGATAAAGAACTATCTCAATTCGGTAGTAGCAATTTCATTTTTTGATGAAACTTTAGAAATAAATGTCAAAACAAGCATGGCTGCAAAATGTCTAAAATTAATTTCCGTTGAAGAAAAAAGTTACGATGATAGGAATGTAAAAGCAAAGCTCAATCTCGAACAAATGGATGATTTATTGGACAAAAAAAATGATTATTTTATTTTTCATCAAACTGTAAATTTTTTCAAGAGATTTGAAACTGCTACAAACTTTTTAAATACTGATCTCGATGAATGGTGTGACAATTCACACTATTTAAAAGCTAACAAAATAGGAAACAGTTTTAAGGTTGTCAATGACATAGCTGAAAGAGCTGTAAAATTAATTCAAGACTTCAATTTCTGTTTGACGAAAGATCAAGAACAACGGCAGTTTCTGTTACAAGTTGCATCTGAATGTAGGAAAATTTTTCCTGACTCTTCAAAGGCCACCTTATCTAAGCCATTGCCACCTTGATCTGATAATAAATTGTACATGTAAATAATAATAATAACTTCTTTCCTTTATATTGCTTCCTTTTTTATAACTAAACTTTAAATAATATAATGCATTTGAACGTTATTTCTTCCCAATTTTATACCTTTTTGCTTTTCTTTTCTCCTAAATATTGTTGGAGAAAGTTGAGCCTATTGGAATTAGAAGTATCCCGTATGATCTAATAAAATAATACCTGATCGAACATACGCAACAAGTAAAAATAGGAGAATCAATGAGCTTATCACTTCCAATTGAGTGCGGTGTGCCGCAGGGTACAGTGCTTGGGCAGTTGTTATTTACAATATACGTAGATACCCTTTTGCGTATCTTATCTGAAGGATCTATGGTTTGTTATGCCGACGATACTGTCATAATGTTACAGGATAAAACATGAGGCCGGGTCTTTGACAAGGCAGAACTGGCTATGAGTAAGGAAAGGTTATGGTTGGATTTGAACTTATTAACCTTAAATATTGATTAATCAAAATTTATAGCCTTTACGTTTAATAAAAGGAATTATCCCGATAAAAATTATATAAAGATTCATGAACCTGACTGCAATAACTTTGCTGCTTGTGATTGCAATCTGAAGATCTGCTCCACCGATAACATTAGATATTTGGGTGTATACCTAGATTCGCATTTAAGATGGGATTCTGACATATATTACATAACAAGTAAAATTCGAAAAATGTATTTTAGGTTTTATCAGATTAGGCAGTGGTTACCCAAGAAATATTTATTATACGTATATAAAGCACTTGTGGAGTCAGTAATAGGCTATGACTTGGTTGTTTGGGAGTCCGTGCGTGATTCGGTATCTTCGTCTTTAGTAATAGCCCAGAAAAAGGTTCTAAAAATAATACTGTTTAAACTGCGAAAATTTCCTACGGACCAACTGTACGGTGGAGCCAGGGTTTTGTCACTGAAGCAATTATACATAAAGTCGGTGGTAAGAATTTTACTGAATAACAAACATAAGGTAAACAGAGTTGATCAATCTGTTCATACTAGACTAATTACCCTGAACAATGTGTATGTACCATCTACTTCCTTTAGTGCTACTAGTCCCTATCTTTTTCTGCTCCGAGGATTTGGAATATAATTCCTAACGAATTGAAAGTGAAGCCAGTGAAGTTGGTTAAAAATAAATTAACTAGCTGGTTGCTTGATAACAAAATAGATTATTGTTAGAAAATAAATAAAGGACGTATTTAAAATACGATGGTTCTAGTACATTTGTAATAGGCACTAATAGTAGTTTATTAAATGGTGATTTTTTTTTTATGGGTCTAGCACACGTGCTGCAGGGAAGTCCCTAAAGCGCTACAGGAGTGACACGTGTGCGGAAAAAGCGATTCACGTTGTTCTTGAATCGCTGTAAATTGTACTCGGTGGGAAATACAGTCCTGGGTAAGTCTTTCCAAAGGGATGATGTTCTCCATATAAAAGACTGCTTGAAAAGCGTTGTACGAGGAGTAACAAGCTGAACTTCATACGGATGTGAAGTATCAGCGCGACATGTACTTCTAACATGCACCGCTCTGGGAGGATTTAAGTGGCTACATCCTTCGAACACTTTCCATGAAAATACTTGTAGAACAGACTCAAGTCGCCAATCGTTCTTCGATGTTCCAGAGAATCAAGGCCGCCGGTCAGTTCTGGGTCTCCAATCAAACGAACAGCCCTTCTCTGAACAGAATCCAACAAATGCAGTGTATGTTTCGGAGCGGAGCCCCAAACATGGGAACAGTATTCCATAGTTGGTCGAATTTGTGCTTTGTAAAGAATTAACAGTTGTTGTGAAGTGTAAAGCACGCATATTCTTCTTTAAAAAAATTGTGCATCGATAAAATGTATTTTTGCCTTGTAATTTGATTTTTCCTGCTACGGAAATTATCTTTTCCTGTATTGGTTCTCTTAGTATTAAGTTTAAGTTTTTAATGTGTAACAACTATGTAATCATTTGTGGGCAGGAATAAATAATATATATATAAATATATATATATATATATATATATATATATATATATATATATATATATATATATATATATATATATATATATATATATATATATATTGTAACATGGGAACTTGCCCGCACTTTGTGGCGTCATTTTTTGTACCCCGTGAAAAGTTGTTTGTCCCACGCTTGAGCGCAATTTTCTTGCAGCCCCGCTTTAATTTCTGAGAAGGTATTGAGTGAATAATGATTTTAAAAGAACTAAAGAAATTAAACAAACACTAGCTCAGTTTTCCTTGGTAGAGAAATATGGGTAAGAGATAATTGTTGTACGTCTTTTTGGAATTATTTTTTTTTTATGGTTAAAAACTTTATTTGTACTATTTTTTTTTTTTTGGGCACCATTCATTTTAAAATAGAAAGGATCTAACTTCAGCTAAAAAAAATGAAAAAAAAACACTGAAGTGTTTATACAGTTGGTATAAAAGAATTAGTCTAGTACAACCCTTCTTATCCTGAAAAGAAAGATAGATGTACAGTGAAACACTAGCTTTAATCAACAAAAAGAAAATTTATTCATGATTTTAAAATAAAAGTTCCAACCCTTGCAGTTTTAAGAATTACAAAAATTCTAGCCTAAACAGTAGTTATTAAAAGTAGAGTTCCTAGATCAGACATTTTATTTCTAAAACTTTACTACACCCGAAATCGAAGAATCGTGATATTCACTTCACGATTTATCAGTTCAAATTGCTGTTAAAAAACACTTATTTGCGGGAAATAGATCTAGTGATGTATGTTCTGGTGACTTACGGTTTTCCTACGGGCTTCTTGGCCTTAAATTGAACACAAAACCGATTTCACACATTCCATCACTTATGAGAAGAGCCTACTTTGGCTACTCCATGTAGAAAAAACACACGAAGCCCACTACGGCTTTACGTTAAAAACTCGTACTTAATTTGGCTTTCGTAAATATTGCCAGAAGCCTCTACTGCGGCTTGATGGGCAAAGCCTGGCTGCGGCTTCGTCGTAAAAAGCCTTCTCGGCGGCTCGTTGGGAAATAAGCCTTCACGGCGGCTTGGTGGAAATAAGCCTCTCGGCGGCTTGGTGGAAGTAAGCCATCACGGCGGCTTGATGGTACTAAGCCTAGATGTGCGTTCTCCGGACCCTTAAATAAGCCGTGAGAACTACGTCTCTAAAATGGCGACGCCGGAACCAAACTCCGGAAACAAACATTTGACCAATCCCGGCGTACTACGAATTCGATAGATTCGGTCGGAAACCCGCACTGCGCGGCTAGAAAATTCTGCTGGAATACACTGCTCGATACAAAGATGAAAAGAAGTACAATATAAAGCGAAAAATCAGTAACATTTCATGCTCTTAAAATCTAGGAAAAAATGAATGTTACAATATATATATATATATATATATATATATATATATATATATATATATATATATATATATATATATATATATATATATATTTATTTAAATCCTCCATTTTCAATTTGGATTTTGCTCTATTTACTTTTGAAAACAGTTTTAACTAAATCCTTTTTATGTACATATTGAAAAAATAAATAAAGTAAAATCTAGAAAGCCGATGTAATTGAATCTTGCAATGTTTTTAGACATTTTCATAAAAAGTCAATATTCATAAAAATTCAAAATTTCAACCTTGATGAACTCCTATGGAAGGATCACATCCCATATCGCATGAAGAGGGCAGAAAACAGTTTGAATATCCTAAGAGCTTTCAGCAATAAGAAATGGGGTTCTGATCCAATATAGCTTTATTATTTTATAAAGCTTACGTTAGATCAATAATAGATTACGGAAGTCAATTCTATGGATCAGCAGCTGAAACTCATCTGAAGAAAGTAGATTTGATCAAAAATAAATGCCTAAGACATTGCATAGGTTTCCTAAATAGTACCCCAATCCCCGTTATAGAAGCTGAAACTACGGAACCTCCATTGGCATTACGGAGAAAATATTTATGTGATAAGTTGATGCTGAAATTAGTGGGCAAGAATAGTAAGCTAATAGATAAAATTTACTCCCTCATGATCCTGGACTATTCTCATCCTTATTACTTGTTAAAAGTTATTCCTGGATAGCCCATTCACAAAAATTCATATACTCTTCATCCTCACATCCATACTCAAAACTTAACAATTATTTCATTAAACAAATGCCCAAAACCATAATTGAAACCTGTGAATCTGAAAATCATAGCATCATCTTAACATCATTCCGTAAAGATATGGTTACCAAGTGGTCAGGTCATGAGCATATTTTCACGGATGGATCTATACTGGATAATAAAACCGGTTGTGCCTTTTATCATAGTAACAAAAAAATTTTCTGAACAGTTTAGGTTACCTAATGGCACATCTATATATTCTGCAGAATTATGGGCCATCTGGGAATCTCTACTATACTGCTTAGAATTATAGGGAAAACAATAATTTTGTGATTTTTTCAGATAGTAAAAGTTCCATTCAATCCTTACAATACTGTAATCAGAAAGTTTCCGCCAATTATATCTTAGCAGATATCCTCAAGACCTACAAAAACCTTATAAATAATAATAAACAAGTATCATTTGTATGGGTGAAAGCCCATATTGGTATTCCTGAAAATGAATATGTGGATGATTTAGCAAAAAAGGCAACAACAATTGCAAATTATACAAAAAAATTTTACATCCCACATACTGACATAATTTCAATAGCAAATAACCGATCAAGTGCAAGTTGAACTTGCACAATTAGTGTTCCGTGCGTTAATTGTTTTAAAATAAAATTTTTTGTTAAGGTGGTATAAAATGATCAGTGACTTCACAAAACACACCCCAAATGAGTTTTCAACAAAGTTTGTTTCCAATCTTTACTGAAAACTGATGACCTTGAATTTTTTTTTTTTTAAATACCCGATAAATTATTGTAGGTAATGCACTCGTGATAATTTTCGTTCAATCTATACCCCGTGGAGAATATTCCAGAGTTTTTTTGAAAATTTTTTGATCAGTACTTTTCGAGATAAGGTAGGGGGACAGCGATTTTTCGCGATTTTTTTTAAAAATAATCCAAAAAAAAGTGTGCGCAAGTATTATATTATATTATATATATATATATATATATATATATATATATATATATATATATATATATATATATATATATATATATATATATATATATGTATATATATATACAGTAATACCCCGCTTTACGCGAGGGATACGTTCCGAAAAAAATCGCGTTAACTGAAATTCGCGTATATCGAGGTTTATGATTAAACATAGTCAAAATTTAATACAAAAAAATACAAATCATTTTAATCAATCACTTTAATTCTAAGAACACTTTATGCAATACATACTCTTATTTTTTACGGAAAAATACATCTATTGTCTTTTGGGTAACGTTTTGTTTACGTTCTTGTAAAATACGTTCATAACACCCAACACTGTTTTTAATTGTTTGACACACGGTCAAGACACGGTCATCATTATTGTCTATACTCTGCAATATGTCCAAACCTGAATAAATTTTTGAAAGTGCATTTTGTATTTCCCCTGAAGATAAAACTTTCTCTTCTACTTGTTCTTCCTCATCGTAGATAGGATTATTCTGTAACTCGATCAGATCTTCATTGCTAATAGGATCGTCGTGCGTTGCTACAAGTTCTACGAGATCTTCTACCGTGACATCTTCAAGTTCAGACCCCATAATCATTGCAGCAATGTCTTCAAGCACTTGTCTCTGCATCTGGACAATTCTTCTAGGTGCTTCCACTACATCTGGCCAAAGATTACGCCACACCCCATTCATACAACTCATTTTTAACTTCCTTCCAAGCCTCTTCTATGTTGTGAATAGACTTCATAATGTTGTATGACTTCCACCACTCTCGCATAGACTGTCTTCCTTCCCCGTCAGTTTCATGAATTAGTTGGCTAAAAGTGCGGCGATGGTAATAAGCTTTGAAGTTTGCTATTGCTCCCTGGTCCATAGGTTGTAATATTGACGTAGTGTTTGGTGGAAGGAACTTTACGTACACTTTTAAGTCTCTGGGCGTATCAAGTGAGGTTGGATGTCCTGGGGCATTGTCTAAGAGTAATATAACTTTAGGTTCAAGCCCATTTCTGTCACAGTATGATTTGACTGATGGGCAAAAACTATTAGAATACCATTCTTGAAAAATTTCCCGTGTAACCCACGCCTTTCTGTTTGATCGCCACACAACTGGTAGACTTGTCTTGTCTGTGCCTCGCATTGCACGGGGTGTTTCTGAATGGTACACTAGTAAAGGTTTCAGTTTGAAATCACCAGTGGCATTACCACCCAGCAGAAGTGTTAGTCGATCTTTCGCAGCTTTGAAAACCACTGGCTTGACGTTCTTCCTTAGAAATGAATGTTCGAGATGGCATTTTTTTCCAGTAAAGTGCGGTCTCATCAACATTGAAGATGAGACAAGCAGGAATTTTCTCTCGTCTAACGAAGTCTTGAAACTTGTCTGGAAACTCAGCTGCAGCTTGAATGTCCGCGCTGGCCGCCTCGCCTGTTATGTGGATATTGTGAAGATTAGAACGCTGCTTGAACCGATGGAACCAGCCTCTGCTGGCAGCAAAAGTCGGAGTGGCACTCCCTTCTCCTTCTTTTGTTTTCAGCATCTCATACAAAGATTTTGCTTTTGTGCATATGAGATCTTGACTTAGTGGTGTGTTCTTCTTATTCAAATCTTCGATCCAGACTGACAGTAATTTCTCCATTCTTTCTAAGATAGATGATCTCGAACGAGAAAGTTTTGTTGCACTTATAGGTGTTGAACCTTCGCTGGAGATTTTAATTTTTTCCCGATTTTTATAAATCGTTCTCACAGTCGATTCTGAGAGTCCAAAATCTCTCCCAACAATTGTTGCTTTGCCTCCATTTTCCATTCTTCTTAACACTTTCATCTTCAATTCCAAAGTGACGCTTTTACGCTCTTTTTTCTTTACAGGCGGCATTTTTAACGTAGGGTTAAATTATGTATGTATGTATCTCCAATAAATATTAAAACAAAACTGCCAGCCGACCGAACTAACATTACGGAACAAATGAACACACGAAACGAACGAGGAAATCCCCATAGAACAAAGTCGAAGGACAGGGAATTCCCAATTCTTCAAAGAGAATATTCAGAGAAAGCGGGGATCCCCCCGCGACCATAGAGAAGTTAATGACTACATGAGCGCGAAATTTGAAATTCGCGTTATAGTGAAACCGCGCGTAACGGGGTCGCGCTAAGCGGGGTATTACTGTATATATATATATATATATATATATATATATATATATATATATATATATATATATATATATGTATATATATATATATATATATATATATATATATATATATATATATATATATATATATATGTATATATATATATATATATATATATATATATATATATATATATATATATATATATATATATATATATGTATATAAAGGGTGATTCATTTAGAGGTACTTTTTTTAAAATAAAAAAAATGAATAAAAAACAATTTTATTTTATTATCTTTATTATCATATAAAAGAACCATTCTTTACAATTATTTCTTAAAGATAATTTCTTTCAAATGCTGTCCGCGACTACGGTTAACAACGTCCATTCTGAAGTTCCAATTTTCAAAGACTCGTGTGAGTATTTCGAGTGGTATTTGGCCAATGACTCGAGTAATATTGGCCTCCAATGCCTCAATTGTAGCTGGCTTACCCCATGTAGACTTTGGACTTTACATAGCCCCAAAGGAAAAAGTCAAGAGGTGTGATGTCACATGATCTAGCCGGCCAATTCACTGGTCCAAAGCGTGAAATGATCTGTTCGCCGAATTGCTCTCGCAGTAAAGCCATGGTTTCACGGGCTGTATGGCAAGTGGCGCCATCTTGTTGGAACCAAATTTCGTCGAGACCACGGGCTTCAATTTCTGGCATCAAATAGTCTGTTATCATGGCGCGATAACGGTCACCATTCACAGTAACATTCCGGCCGGCCTCTGTTTTGAAGAAATATGGACCGATTATTCCACCGGCCCATAAACCACACCAAACAGTTGGTTTTTCTGGATTTAATGGCAGCTCTTGAACCTCTTCAGGTTGTTCATCACGGGCATTTTGTTTATTCACGAACCCATTAAGCCAAAAATGGGCCTCATCGGTGAACAAAATTTTTCTCGAAAACAGTGGATCTTCTGCAAGCTTGTCAAGAGCCCAACGACTAAAACGGAAACGATTCGGAAGGTCGGTCGGCTTCAGTTGTTGCACTAGTTGAATTTTGTATGCTTTTAAAGAAAGATCCTTACGTAAAATACGCCAAGTTGTTGAATATGACAGGTCAAGCTGTTGAGAACGGCGACGAATCGACACTTCACGGTCTTCGCGTACACTCTCCGCTACCGCCCCTATATTTTCTTCACTACGTGCTGGATGTGGTCTATTCGGTCGAGCATTATCCAATAATGAAAATTGGGTCTCAAACTTATTGATGGTAGAGCGAATTGTTGACACGACGCATGCGCAATCTCCAATTAAATCCCCATCACAAAAAGTACCTCTAAATGAATCACCCTTTATATATATATATATATATATATATATATATATATATATATATATATATATATATATACATATATATTTTACTCGTGTTTTCACAAGCTTTCATTTGACATCACACTCGATGACCCAGTAAATTTTTTTTTTTTACTTCCGATTTCACCCCTCGAAACTAACCCCTTAAGTCAAAATTTAACTTTCAAAACAACACGGCTCTGATGAGGCCATCAAATCCTATATTAGTACCAAATTTCAATTTTCTATGTCAAATAGTTTCGGAGAAAATCGGGTGTGACAGACAGACAGACACCGAAGTGATCTTATAAGTGTTATGTACGGAACACTAAAAAACGGTTACGTGAGAATTGGCAGGAACAATTTGAACAATCCGATATAGGATTTTTATTATAGATCCAATTTCCCTGTAATACAAAGAACCCCCTGGTTCCATTCGGAACATAGAAAAAATTTGGTCAGAGTCATATCTCGTATCAGAAATCAACATGACCTGTATCCAAAGTACAGAAAAAAAATTGGTTTACAAACCAATGAAGATTGTCAATGTGGAGAATTTGGCGACTTAGAACATTATATTCTAGGATGTATCATGAATAAGAATTATATTGATAGGTTGTTTGATGATCTTAAGTACTATGTAGAATTCCCTTTCAATTTAAATGTAATTATTTCTTCAAAAAACCCAATTGTATATAGATATCTGTACAAGTTTATTGTAAGTAGTAAAATTGATATATATATATATATATATATATATATATATATATATATATATATATATATATATATATATATATATATATATATATACGAGGCTGGTTTGAAAAGTCCGTGCAAAAATAAAAACTACTTATGTGTTTTGGGGTAAACCTTTTTTATTTTTCGACATAGTCTCCTTTTAGGCTTATACACTTCGTCCAACGATGTTCTAGTTTGTTGATCCCTTCCGAATAATAGGATTTGTCCAAGTCTGCAAAATATCCATTAGTGTCTGCAATCACCTCCTCGTTTGAATAAAATCTTTGTCCCGCCAGCCATTTCTTCAAATTGGGGAACAAATAGTAGTCCGAGGGAGCCAAGTCTGGAGAATAGGGGGGATGTGAAACGAGTTGGAATCCTATTTCCATTAATTTTGCGACCACAACTGCTGAGGTGTGTGCTGGTGCGTTGTCGTGATGGAAAAGGACTTTCTTGTGGGCCAATCGCGGGCGTTTTTCTTGCAGCTCGGTTTTCAAACGGTCCAATAACGATGAATAATATTCACCTGTAATAGTTTTTTTACCCTTTTCCAGATAGTCGATGAGGATTATCCCTTGCGAATCCCAAAAGACAGTCGCCATAACCTTTCCGGCCGAAGGAACGGTCTTCGCCTTTTTTGGTGCAGATTCCCCCTTGGTAACCCATTGTTTAGATTGTTGTTTGGTCTCAGGAGTATAGTAATGTATCCATGTTTCATCCACAGTGACGAAACGACGCTTAAAGTCCTCCGGATTCTTCTGGAACAGCTGCAAACCATCCTTGCAACACTTCACACGATTCCGTTTTTGGTCAAGCGTGAGCAATCGCGGCACCCATCTTGCGGATAGCTTTCTCATGTCCAAATGTTTATGCAAAATATTATGTACCCGTTCAGTCGAGATGCCCACAGCACTAGCAATCTCACGCACCTTAACTCTTCTGTCATCCATCACCATATCATGGATTTGATCAATGATTTCTGGAGTCGTAACCTCCACAGGCCGTCCAGAACGTTCAGCGTCACTTGTGCCCATATGGCCAGTCCGAAAATTTTGAAACCACTTATAAACTGTTCGAATCGAAGGTGCAGAGTCACCATAATGTTTATCAAGCTTCTCTTTAGTCTCCTGAGGCGTTTTGCCTTTCATAAAGTAATGTTTAATCACCACACGAAATTCTTTTTCGTCCATTTCTTGAAAATCACTCGACTTCATTGATTCACACGAATGCCAAACACAAAGAAATAGATCAATATGGCTGAAACTTGGTGTGCGTTCCTTCAAGAGATGCTACTAACTAACATGACCTCGATACGCGCCGGTGGTGCCATCTCTCGGACTTTGCACGAACTTTTCAAACCAGCCTCGTATATATATATATATATATATATATATATATATATATATATATATATATATATATATATATATATATATATATATATATTATATATATATAAATAAAATTATAAAAAAAAATAAAAAAATAAAAATAAATAAATAAATAATAATAAATAATTTTTAACAAGGAAACAAAAGGAGACTAGTTCAAAAGAGGAAAAAAAAAATTAAAAAAATTAACAAAGTTTTTAGATTTAAGTGAAGTAATTTACTGTTAAGGTGGGCTAATCTCGGTAAGGTTCAGTTGGGTTTAAAAAAATAAATAAAGAAAGAAATAAAAAAAAGAAATTAAAAAAATAATAAAAAGAGAGATGCTGGCCAGTTGGTTATGCCACACACACACTCAACCTTGATGAGACACGGGTTAACGTTATCCAATTGAGCTGAAATTTTACCAATCTCATTTCTTAGTCAATTGGCAACTTTTAGGAGGATCCCCCAAAAAAATTTGAACGGATGGAGACTGGACGAACTAATGAATCATTACCATTTTAATGACAATCTTTTATTGTCGAATGACGTAAATTTTTTTTTAAATAAACATATTTTTTAATGATCAATGCGCCACACGTTTTTACTTGACATACATGGCCCTGATTTGACTGTTTTGATGCCATAAACCTAATCGGAACGAACAAACAAACAAGGCTAATACATTCCGCAGCACCTCAACGAAAGTAAAATTGCTCGTATAAAAGGATTAAGAATAATGTACCGAAATGGCTGGGATTATGTTGATATTTTTGGCGTGTGCAAAAAATCTATTTTTAATCATTAAAAATGTAAACCGAATTGGTAAGTAAGCAATCTACTTTTCGAATCTGCTGCCGATGCCTCGATGCTTTTTATGATGAAACTTACTTGGATTTGATGGTTTTATGAGTAATTTAACGCGGTATCGGTAAAAGCCTACGGCAATAAGTTTATATTTTTAGAGATGTTAAAATATTTGCATGAAAATAACGGATTACTTGATGAGCGATTTTTAATTCTAGACCGGAAATATGACAAAATATGAAAATCTATATTAGTACTCCTTAGTATACACCGTCTGTCCAAAAAGTTCCCGGCTGCCTTTTTAAAAAAAAATAGAATAAATTAATTAAAATTTTATTACTTCAGATGTTCTATATAGTCGCTTTCAACCTCAATACAACATTCAGAACGGTCATACAATCATGCTTAAGTGTTACAAAAATCTTCTTTTCAAATCATGTTGTTGTAAACCAACTATTATATTAATATATTGTTTTGTACTTTAGCTACGCCTATGAGTTTAATACAAAACCATAGTTTAACAATAATCGATTCTTAATAAAAAATATGCTATGTACAGGGTGGTCCAAATTGGATACTTCTAAAGGTTTTTTTTTTTTTTTTTTTTTTATTTATCCTTTATCTAAAGGAGATAGACGAAAACTGATGTCGGTGTCTGAGGCTCAATTTTTATGGTAAACTCAATGGTGAAAACCGCATATCGATATCTAGTACCGTTTCAGATATACAGGGTGTTTTTAAAAAATCTGCATTTTGAAAAAATGTTTGTAATTCTCCTATTGAAAATTGTTGATTTCTGTAAAAACATTCTCAAAGCACTTTTTCACGTGGATTTCAACAGTGTAAGTTACATTTTTTTTACAACTCATATTTTCATAGTTAAAATATATAATTTTTAAATGGGATACCCTGTATATTTTTCCTTATCCGAATAGAGCTTTAAATTACCATCCTAAAAATATAGCACACTTTATATTTTGCTTAAATCTACTTCAAAAATAAAGGTTTTCAGTTTTTACGCAAGTTTGAAATGCACATTTTGTGAAGTAGGCCTTGGACGGAGCGGCAATATCAATTGTTTATCGATAGCAGTCAAATCGTAAAAAAAAATTCCCAGAAGTAACTCTAAGAGTCATAACTACAATGAAATTTACTAAATGCTATAGTACTTTAAACTATGTAGAAAATAAAACAAAACAACAATAAAACAATTTATTCCGAGTAGAACAAACTAAAACAAAACAATTTTCTATAAGAGATGTTCGAAATGTCGACCAGTTTCATTTACACATAGGCGGCACCTTCTCTGGACACTTCTTACCGAGTTGATTAGTTCAAGAGGAGTGAGAGCTGCAAAACTTTGTATCACTGCTACTTCTAACTCTTGCCTGGTGTTTGTCGGCAATTTAAAAATTAGGTCTTTCAGAGACAGACGTCCCTGGGTATTAAATCTGGTGACCTTACCGACCAACGGTTCAGACCTTGGTTGGAAATTGGCCGATAAAAAATTACTGATAACTGCAGCGTTATGAGGGGGTGCCCCGTCGTGTTGAAAAAATATATTTGTAAGGTCCAGTAACGGCAGTTCATCAACAAGAGGTTCTATTTGCTGCCTTAAAATTTCTAAATATCTCTGAGAGGTGAGTGTTCCTTCGTAAATAAATGGACCTATAACCCTGCCTCTAGAAATTCCTGCCCACACATTAAATCCAAATCTGCTTTGATTTCTTTGCTCCATAACTAAATGAGGATTTTCTTATGCCCACGTATAAGAATTGTAAAGGTTAAAAATACCTGCATTGCTTACATAAGCTTCGTCTGTCCAAATGTAATTTAATGAAAAATTCGTAACATGGTTACAATTCTCCAGAAACCATTGGCAAAAATCCATACGCCGTTGAAAATCTCCGTCTCTAAGGTGATGAACTGAATTTGTACTTCTTCAAATTACGACTTACGTTAGTTCTTGGTAGTTCAGTGGATTTTTTTAACTGTCGGGTTGAAGTATTGGGATTATTTCCGATAGTTTCTAAAACTACTATTTCTTCTAACTCCTTACTGATGCATAATTTTTGGATCATTTCTTTTTAAACTGGTCACTAGTAACTAGGTTATGTCGCAATCGAGCGACTATATCCTTGAAGGGTGGACGCCTCTCTGGATACCGTTCGTGGTACAAATTACTTGCCGCATCCGAATTTTCTCCGGTTTGTATGAAACACACTATCATATCCCATTTTTCGTAATTTTCAAACTTCATTGTGATGTATTTGACAATTCAGTAACTGATCCTGAAGTACAATTTGACAACTATGAGTAAACAATTGAATTAAACCATATGGCCGCTCCGTCCAAAGCCTACTTCACAAAATGTGAAGTTAAAACTCGCGTAAAAACTGAAAACCTTCACATCTTGAGGTAGATTTAAGCAAAATATAAAGTGTGCTATATTTTTAGAATGTTAATTTAGAGCTCCCATTTAAAAAATATATTTTTGCGTTAATAACTATTAAAATATTAGTTGTAAAAAAATGTAACTTAAACTGTTGAAATCCACGTGAAAAAGTGCTTTAAGAATGTTTTTACAGAAATCAAAAATTTTCAATCGGAAAAGAATTACAAACATTTTTCCAAAATGCAGATTTTTGAAAAACACCCTGTATATCTGAAACGGTATTAGATATCGATATACGGTTTTCACCATTGAGTTTATCATAAAAATTGAGTCTCAGACACCGACATCAGTTTTCGTCTATCTCCTTTAGATAAAGGGGTTTACATTTAAAAGTGTCCAATTTGGACCACCCTGTACACTTACTCATAGCTCATTTAAACAACTACTACTGTGATAAAAAAAATAGTAAGACTTTTGAAATAAAACGCAAACGGGTTATTTATTTTTCCAAATTTATTTCGTCCCTTTCAAAGTAATCCCCCTTGGATACAATGCATTTATGCCAACGTTTTTTCCAGTCTTCGAAACAGTTAAATTTGATTTCTGGAATGGCCTTTAAAGCCTTCTTCGATTCGGTTTTAATCTCCTCAATCAACTGAAAACGATGTCCTCGTAGCGGTTTTTTGAGTTTAGGGAATAGCCCGAAGTCCGACGGAGCTAAATCAGGCGAATCATGGTTTCACAGACATTAACACGACGCTCTTTATCGAAAAAATTGAGTGTTTTTGGTACCAAACGAGAGGAGACGCGTTTGAGGCCCAAATTGTCTTTTAAAATCGATTGAATTGACCCAAATGATAAGTTGGTGATGTCAACAAGGTCTCTAATTGTCACTCGACGATTTTTGAGCACCAAATCCTTGATTTGCTTGACGTGGTTTTCATCGGTAGATGTTGAAGCACGACCAGGACGTGCATCGTCCTCCATACGTTCTCTCTGCCTTCTTTAAACAATTTATACCAATCAAAAACACTTGCTCTGGATAGAGCATCATCACCAAATGACTTTTTTATCATTTTGAACGTTTGGGAAGCCGAAAAACAATTTTTAAAACAAAATTTAATGCAACTTCTTGCTGAATTTTTTCACTCATATTAAAAATCGAAAAATGCACTTTTGTTGTTGAACGATTGCAAGCGAATCTTATTAACTACCGACGCTATGGTCTTAAAATTTGACAAAGATGGCAGTTAAGGTCCTACCAACCTAACGAAAATAATTAATCCGATTTGGAAATGCCCAGACGATTTAAATTTAAAAGTCTTACTATTTTCTGATCACAGTAGTACTTACTACAATTAATTATCTTTGTAAATTTGGCGCCAGAAAGTCGCAGAACTCTGTAATCATTAGGATGATAGGTAAATATTTGTTAGCTAAACTTAAGAGTACGCCTATGGTAAATTTTAAACAGTAAATGTATAGAAGACATTATTACAACATTACATTATTATTATTCTTAGTTAATTAACAAAAGACATAAAAGGCATTATTATTAACAATAACATAAAGTATCAAATACTGTTATTACGAGCATTGGTATTAGTATATGCATACCAAGCTAATAAGTATTATAAAATTTACTTAATAAAAAGTTAGACGTTTTATTACGTGTTATTTTGAATCGACTTACAAACCAGTAAAGCAACGGTCGGTTACAACAATGATTAACTCACGCACTACAGTAGCTTTATGTGCTCCAAATCGTTATAGCGATGACCCTTCATGTCGAGTCACTAGGGGCTAAATGAAACGAATAAGGTGGGTAGTGGAGTACGGACACCGGTTTTCGCACCAAAAACAATCCCAGCCGTGTAAGCGGACGCGCTGTCATGAAACAAGAAAAATCATTTGCGTTCCATCGTTCCGCACGAACACGCTAAATCTTCTTGCTAGGTCACTCCATGACACCCACGTACTATCTGGTTCACTATAGTGCCATCGGAAACAAATCCTGTTGGCTAATTCTTTCAGGGTCAAAAAATGCTGTGCGCATTGTTCTTATTCTTGACTTTGTCAGCAGTACTGTTTTCGGCCTCGGTGAACCACTACCGAGCCATTGCGTAGTTTGCCGTTTTGTGGTAGGCTCGTATTGGTAACACCATGTTTAATCCCTCGTGATTATTTTCTGCAGAAAAGAATCGTCAGTATTTTTCGACGAGGTTTCAACTGGCGTCCACCCGTTGCTGTTTTTATTTGGGTGTCAGGCTGTGGGGAACAAACTTCGCACACACTTTCCACTTGTTCAAAACATTTCGGAGAATGTCCTGAAAACTACGTTTAGATATGTTAAGCTTTTCTGTCATCAATCTGTATGAAAGACGACGGTTTGCAGAAGATGACGAATTTTCACAATGTTTACGTCGGCCCAACGTGTAGTGGGATGCCCTGACCTGCATTAATAATCGCCTGGCATCTTCTACAAATTTTTCGAATCTCGCGAGGCAACTAAGACAAAGTCTTCAGAGTCTTTCCTCTGAACTTTCTTTTTACAAGAGACCAAACGTTTTCAATAGGATGAGCGTCCGGCGATTGTGAGGGCCACTCTAGTATGTTATCGTGGGCCCAAAGGAGCCGCGTCACGACGTGATTTTTGCCCAGCCAAGGTTTCTTCAACGTGCTTAGGAATTTGACATCATGAGCACGAAGTTGTTATCGAATGGCCTCATGGGACACATTCAAACCTTATTTTGTTAATTTTGCCGCTCCTTGACGCAGCATTAATTTCGGGTCCCGTGAAAACAGAGATACGATTCGTTTTTTTCGACTTTCGGAGTGACTTTGCCTAGCAAGCCACGTTTTGGCAAGTCGTCGCCATTTTTCGTCTCGTTTAAAACGATTGATCCACTTCTTCTCAAACGACACCGACTTTTTAATATACAGTCCCTGGCCAAATTATTAGACGCACTGCAAGATTTCATGTAAAATATTAATTACCGAGTGATATTGTACCGTTTTATTATTTTAAATTGATTTGTTTTTTATTTTTATATTATCCAATCAATTACCTATTTATTTGACATAAATAAAACAGCATTAATTTAGAAAAGCATAAGTTTATTAAGTTTTAAAGAAAAGTGAAATTAATGTTAGTAAAAGTCAATATTTAGTTGAGCCACCTTTAGCCGCTATCAAAGCTTTAATTCTGCGTTGCATGCTATCAATGCAAGATTGTACTGTCTCCTGCATTTGAGGATGATGATTCCACACATGAATAATCTTTTCTAGAGCTGGGTTTTGTTGGTAATCACATCTTTAGCCACTTCTCTTTTCATCAGCTCCCACACATTTTCAATGGGGCCAATCCAACAGAGGGATATTTTTTTTCTGCCAAAAAAGCTTTAACAGACCGAGCAGTGTGGCAGGGAGCTCCATCTTGCATGAAAGTGAATGGTTCCCCATTTGGAAACCATTCTCTGAGCTGCGGAATCAACCGATTTTGTAATACTTCTTTGTACTGATCTTGCCTCATTATTCCTTTGACGACGTACAGACGTCCAGTGCCCTTGCCGCTGATGACTGACCAAATCATCACTTTGGTGGGATGTTTAACCGTCGGGACGACACAATCAGGATGAAACTTTTCTCCATGACGACGACGCACATACTGAGCTTTATTCTGCAAAATTTCGAATGTGCTTTCGTCACTGAAGCAGACCTATCAAAAATAGGAAAAATATATAAACTTCCATGTTTTATTTGCTTTATTTAACTGAAAATGATAATAATGTATCAATTATTGATTAAATTGCTGTATCTTACCGATCTCCAGAAGTCCACATCTTTGTGTTGCCATTGTTTGGCCCACTTCAGGCGCTTTGCTTTCATTGCAGCTGTTAACTTCGGCTTCCTGGCGGGGCGACAGGCCTTAAAATCTAATTCTTTCAATTTTCTTCGAACAGTGCGCTCAGAAGCATTTACGCTAGCATCCTGGAGTTGTGATTTTATTACCTTTGTGGTAGCATATCTGTTTTCTACACAAATTTTCTTCAAACATCTCTCTGACCGTGGAGTGAAAATTGGTTTTCTACCACATCTTTTCTTTCTTTTCGGGCTTAATTCCTTCCCTGACTCAATTTTCTTTTTTATGCGTCGTACACTAGCTTCAGAAACCTCCAATCTTCGTGATATTTCTCGGTTTGTAAATGTTTTCGCAATCACAAGGGCCTTCACTTCAGCTTTTTTACGTGGTGAAAGATCGCCTTTTCTACCCATAATGAAAATAGTCAAATTACTTTTTTAAAAACACTGCATACAAAATAAACTAATAACTGAGTAGTATAAAACTGTTAAACAAACAATCACAGTCCATAAAGCCACAGAAACACGTCCGTACCTGACTCGATTCCGATCGCGACTGATACAGGTTTGTAGTTGTTTACGTTCATGTATCACTTTGTCAACATAGTGTTGCCATATGTTAAAAATAAATACAAATATGTAGTCTACAACAATTCTTTTAAATAAAAATCAATAATATTGTAGTTTAAATATACCATTATTGCATAAAAACTCTTAAGAAACATAAAATTACTAAAAAAAAAATACAGTGCGTCTAATAATTTGGCCAGGGACTGTATGTAGCGGCCGCGGAATGTGTCATTTTAGGCTCCTTTGGATGGGAACAAAGAAAGACTGCTTCGAACCGACGCGCATACAAGTGACTCATTTTGGATTCTACGTGATTTTGACGAAACATCAGAATCGACTGATACTTGTTTACGACTTTGTCTACGACTAAAATACGTCGTAGATAAAGATTCCCTCTACCGATTTTTGTTGAATCGCTAGAATCGTATCTACTAAAAATGAATTATCGCGGACACGTTCTTACTTGACCGACTGTACATCATCCTCGAGCGACTCCCATTATTTCTTAAAGCCTTTAAACTACTCAAACACTTGTGAACGCGACAAATAATCATCACCGTACGCTTTGTTCAAAGATTCAAATGTCTCCGTAGCTGTTTTACCTAGTTTCATATGAAATTTAATCATTGCTTACTGTTCCATCACACTTCTGTGATACAGCGACTACGACATATACTGTTGGCACGTCTACTACTTGGCACTGACCGATCACAACTGGCGGGCTAAATAAAACTATGTTATTTACAGATATCAGTTCAAGCTTTTGCTGCTGCTTCCGAGATGTCGCTGCTTAAATGCCGGAGAAAAAATCAATCCCGGAACTTTTGGGACAGACGCACAGTGTGTCGACTAGTACAAGTTAGCTGGACAAAATTATTTTTTCACTTATTTCAATTGTTTATGTATATTCTAGGCATATTAAGTTATTTTAAGAAAAAATTTATAGCGTTGATTTTTTTTATGGGCGTGGCTAATTTTTTCCCCTAAATTAGTCAGCTACGCAGACATATTTAACGATAACTCGGGAACAACTTGTCAGATTTTTATAAATAAAACATTAAAAAATGCGTAACAAAATTTTATTAAAGTTGATTGAATATTATTTTATTCTATCTTTTATCGTTTTGGAGTTATTTAGAAATTAATGGAGAGAAAAAAAATTTTTTCGTGTAAAATTCATTATTTTTTTCGGTAAAAAAGCGCAATAACAAAAGAAAAACAAAATAGTATTTTTGTTTTTTGTTTTATGTTTATGTTTTATTTAATAAGGCTTGCAAATTTATTTCAGCACGAGTTTCTGTTATAGCAATGTGCTCCTCTGCAGGGTAACAGGCCTGTTTGGACTTTTTTAAACTAAAATATGACGGAAACACATTATGCCCCGCCTTCATGGACCACTTCCTAGTTTGTTTGTAAGAATGCGTTGTTGACTTAGAATCTATATAGTAAGCTAAGGCTTCGTCACTACTTAATTGCCTAGGATTAACGGAACTGGTATTTTTAGACTTAATAATATTATCTGGGCTCTCATTAATGTCTCTAATCACATTGGCAATTTTCCTTTGCCCTGCTGAACGCACAGCAATTTCGGCAGCAGTCACCAATTCACTGACACTTCGGGATTCTACGAGATCCACGACGCGACGTTTCTTCGTCTTAAACGACGATTCCTCGAAATCTTTGCGAGGTCTTCCTGCAGGAGTCACATTCTCACTTGATGTTGAAGGTTGTGGCGCAAAAGAACTCGCAGTAAACTGTATGTCTGCTTCATCCAACCAATTCTTATTTTTAATTAAAAAACGCTCCTTCGACTTTCCTGAAGCCAACCATTTGGCACCAAACTTATTAGACAAGTTGGATATCTTCAACTTTATTTCTTTTTGGCTGCTTTCAGTAATGTCACCAAAGTGAAATTTTGAAGAAAGAAAGTCATATACACGCGAGTTTTTTTCATTCTTCGTGTGTTTCAACCACTCCTCAAAAAAGGCTACCCTTGAAATAGAGTAAACGTGTTCTGGAAAAAAAGAAAAAAAACATGTTGTACTGAAGTGTGCTAAACAATATGTGTATTTTTACGAAGAATAAAGTTATTTCTGTGTAATATCTAAAAACTAGCCCGGATAGAGGTGAATGTCTGTATATTCTGAACTTTCAAAGTTTTTTTTTTAAAAAACACGCTAAAATATATAGGCTATTTAAAAAAAATACTAAAAATTCAAATAGATTCTGATTAAAAAAATACATTAAAAAATAGTACTTACCCTCAGTATTAATATTCATCACAAAAATTTTCACACTATAAGATGTGCACGAAAGTGTCGCTAAATTGCAACTGATTGATTGAAAGAGCTGCATTAAACTCACTACCTGACTTCTGACGCTTATGACTCGCCACTTGCAAATTTGATAAACAACCTTTTCTCGGAATTCGGGGTTTGGTGGTGTTGTTTACGTTTTACAAATAAGATTTCCTGGAAATCATAACATGAATTTTGTCCACCTAGCATGTTCTACGCGACACACTGTGAGACGGTGTAGTCGTAGAACAACTTTGTGTCACAGCAAATATGCAGTAAGTAAATATAAACATCTCAAATAAATCATTTAGGTTGGAAAGATCAACGGCGGCGACAGGAGACCTATAATACCGTCTAGAGCCACCTGTTCCAGTCCAGTTGAACTGTTAACGTTTTGTGGATTATGTTTTGCCGGGGTGTATTTGTATTTCAGATAAGTAGCACGTACTTGTTTTCTATATCAATCAGGTCTAAGGTCATTTACTATGACATTATTGTTGTGTATCCTAGCATTTAATAATTGCCATGAGGTATCATTACTATCACAAATTAGAACATTGAATTTAGTGTTGTAATCTCGAAGAATAAAAATCTATGAAAATGCATCGTGAAACGAAAACTTCGGAAAGTTACTCCTAATTGATACGGACTAAGAACCACGATTTCTTATTTAATACGTTCATTGCGCACGTATTCCTGTGAATACGTTCCGATACCCTTCCTTCAAGCGCACGTATTCCCATGAATACGCCGTTTGGGCGCGAAACCCCACCACTCTCTCGTCGTTTTCTCCCCACCAGTTTATCGCACGTCGACGCAGTAGGGCTCGTTAGATTCAGTATCGCCATAGCTTTCGAACGAGCCTTTGCGCCTTGATTTGCGATTTTTAATTCTATTTCTATTTTGAGGGAATGTTGAAGCATGACTGGTTTCCGAAGACTATGTCACGGGACAGCTTTTTTTGCTTCTTAAATGCTTACATTTTGCCCCCAACCCGACTGACGGACAACGACCCACTGATCCCCTGTATAAAATTCGACCATTACTAACTTATTACAATAACAGAGTATCAGAAATTTACTCACCCGGTCGGGAGTTGTCAATCGACGAGTCGATGGTCCTTTGGAGGGGTCGGTTGGCATTCCGTCAATATATTCAAACAAAGAGGCAAAAATATGGCATCAAATTGTATATGTTGACGGAACCCAACGGACTCCCCCTCAATTTTTTGGTCTACGCTGGTTCGAGAGACCAAGAACTGGGAGGACCTGGCCACACCGAACGGGTAGTAAAAACACTGATACAGAACAGGACTGGACAAAGGCACTGTTTGTACATGGACAACATGTACAACAGTGTCGAATTATCACGTTACTTATTACAACGACAAACTAACGTTACCGGAACGCTACGAAAAAACAGGAGACATAACCCTACGGACGTTACACAAGCTAGGCTGCAGACTGGTGAAGTAGTACAACGATGTACCACTGATGGGATTTGTGTCTTTAAATGGAAAGACAAAAGGGAAGTCCTTATGATTTCAACCGAATGTACTGGTGACCTCCTGGTACAAATCGACGAGGTACTGAAGTTGTGAAACCGCAGGCGGTTCACAACTACAACCAGTACATGTGCGGTTCAGATCGTCTAGACCAAGTTTTGTCATATTATCCATGCGAGCGTAAAACCGTAAAGTAGTACAAAAAGTTGGCTATTCACATTCTGCAGCTAATGCTGATTAATTCATTTCACTTTTATAACAGTACTCGAAGACGACCACAGACATTACACCACTTCCGACTGAAACTGATTGCTTCTTTAGCAAAAATAGATTATTCAAACAGACCAAGACAACTGAACACAGTGACACCGACAGCGGCAGGACATTTCCCGCGACCAACGGGAATGCGGGGAAACAGACGAGGGCAAATTCGCTGCCGCAATTGCAAGCGCCGTAGGAACCAGGACAAATTGACTTCGCATTATTGTTCAGGTTGCCCGGGAGTGACTGGGTTGTGTGTTACTCCATGCTTTGAGGAGTACCGCACCCAATAATAGATTTTTTTATTTTTATTTTTTTTTTTTGCATAATAGATGTTAAGTTATAATTCTTGTATATACAATCTTAGTAATACCTTTTTTGTTTTTTTTTTTCTTTTTTTAGATACGTACTTATAACATTGTAAATATTTTGGTTTTTTTATATTTTTATATATAATGTTAGGTTGAAAGCGAGGAGTGTTTTGCGGGTTTAGAGGCACCAAAACTTCAGCTATGCGCGCGTATTCACTTGAATACATCACGTGTTTTTGTTATTTTATTGCGTCCAATAATTTCTAATAATTTTTTTTCATTTTATTAGGTATTCTAGTGCCCAAATAAACAAATTAAAAAAAAACAAAAAAACTTGCGCCTGGTGGATGAATTTTCGAAAAGTCCGTGAGCACTGAACGTGTTAACCAAGGCTGTAAAAGTTTCTGTTCGAAATTTTAATTGAATTTAAAGAAATTTGAAAAAAATGAACAGTTTTTTTTTGGTTAAATGATGCTTTAGGGACTTAGAAATAAGGTACAAAGGATTTTATGAGGGTCAGAAGGTTATAAATGTATATTTTATCAAGTGGGCGTAATTGTTTCGTGGCGTTTTTAATGCTTCATGCTACTTAAATGACTGTACCTTTCTGAATATTGAAGAAATCTATTTATCTACAGAGCTTAAGTTCCGTCTCGAATCTATCAACAAAACATTAATTTAGAAGGCCAAGCACATTAAAGGTATATAGAAAACTTAAAAACACGTTTCTCTCAAAACCATATTTTTCAAACTGGCCGGAAATATAACTTCTTGAAATTATCACAGATTTATTTAAAATTTTAACTGTAACACATAAGCTGAAAAGTTTTGGGTCTGACACATAGATGTGGTCCTTTTCAAAAAAATCCACATGATTTTTAGGAAGTACCAACCTTCAAACGATACGTGTCAAAATTTCATGACATTTCAACGATTAGTTTATTTTTTGCGCTTGGGATTCTCAAAATAAATCCACTTTTCATCCCCTGTAACTATACGATGGAAAAACGACTTCCTTTTGTACCGAGCGAGCAAAATGTCACACGTGTTTTTGCGCTTTTCCATTTGCCTGTCGTTCAACTCATGTGGTACCCATCTACCGGCTTCTGAATCTTGACTAACGCCCAATTGCTCGGCGAGTTGTTTTTGTGTTGGCGAATCATCTTCGTCCAACAATGCTTGCAATTCCACATCTTCGCATTTTTTTGGCGGTTTTCCACGTTCCTTAGCTGCAATATCAAAGTCACCACTTTTTTGAGACGCCGAAACCATCGTTCACACGTATCTTGCGATGAAGTTACAGTGGTTTTAGTGACGCTACTTTTCATATTTTCAAAACAATGGAAAGAATACCGTTCAAGCGAAGCAATGGCTTAATAAGTGTTACGGAGACTCTGCCTCTGGAAAAATCATTCATCATTTACTGTTATGCTGAATTTAAATCCGGTCGTACAGACACAAATGATGCTGAACGCTCTGGACGCCCAAATGGGGTGGTAACACCGGAAAACATAAAAAAAATCCACAAAATTGTTTTGGATGACCATAAAGTGAAATTGCCTGAGATAGCTGACACCGTAAAGATATCAAAAGAATATGTTGGTCATATTTTGCATGAACATTTGGGTATCAGAAAGCTCTGTTTGAAACGGGTATCGCGTTTGCTCACAGTGAACCAAAAACAATAACGTGTTGATGATTCTGAGAGATGTTTGGACCTGTTTAAGCGCAATAAAAAGGATTTTTTTTTCCATGCGATATGTGACAATGGATGAAACATGGATCCACCACTACACACTGAAATCAAATCGGCAGTCAGCTGCCGGTGAAAGCCGCCTGAAGCGACCAAACACACAATAGTCAGCTGGGAAGGTTTTGGACTCTGTATTTTAGGATGCGCATGGAATAATTTTCATCGACTATGCTGAGAAGGGAAAAACCATCAGTAGCGAATATTATTGGTGCGTTTGAAGGTAAAAATCGCAACGGCCCCAAATGAACAAGAAAAAAGTGCTCTTTCATCAAGACAATGCACCGTGTCACAAGTCAATGGTTACGATAGCAAAATTGCATGAATTGAAGTTCAAATTGCTTTCTCATCCACCGTATTCTCCACATTTGGCCCCCACCGGCTATAAGAGATTTGGCTCCAATGAAGAAGTTATCGCCGAAACTGAGGCCTATTTTGAAGGCAAAGACAAATCCTTCTACAAGAAAGGTATAGAAATGTTAGAAAAGCGTTGGATCGCTCTTGAAAAAGACCATATTGATGAAATAAAGTCGAATTTTGCAAAAAAAAAATGTGTTTTAAGTTGCTAGACCAAAAACTTTCCAGCTTACGTGTTACTATTCATAAGATGCATATTCCTTTACGGAGTACTAGTGCGGCCATTTTGTAAAAAAATCTTTAAAAATTTGTAAATGTAATGTAAAATATAGACTATTACCTTAAAGTATGTATAATAAAACCATTTGAGCAAATTTGGGATTGCGTTCACTAATTTCAGAAAAAATTGTCAAAATCAAGCTTTTTTCTTAGCTCTAGAGTAGCATTACCCCTTAAATATAGACATCAAATCATTTATTTACTTGAAAATTGAACTTAACATTTAACCCTTCTGTGATATTTGGGTGGACGTATTTAATATATCCACCTAACAGGTGGCTCTAGACGATCATATCGTACCCACTCGAATGATTGATGGGGGTTCAGTTTAAAGTTGTCATATTCGTAATTATGTGATAATCAACTTAAAAATTAACAACGCCCGTTTGTCTATCTCATACCAATAACATTACATAGCAGATTATGTCCGTTAAGGCGCTCTACAAGCGATAAGTGTATAGTAAATAACAATTTTCGTTCTATTTCACAAAATAACACATAGAATGGACTTCTTGCAAAATCCCAGAGTTGCTTCTAATTCCACGACCTCTACAGACTACAATCATCAATTAGGATTCTCAAGAGCGAGTGCAGCTACCACAAGAGCAACAACATTATCGGAGTTTTAAAGTGGGTGAAGGTATTTAAATTGGACGGGCCGACTCGACTGTTATTGGTTAAAATTACTTTTGTCAGGTTTAAATACTGCTGCTACGATCTAAATATAGACTATTACACACGATATAAAAGCTAAGGCACTGGCGAAATCATGTGATGTGTTTGCACAACCTAAATACTACACTCTCAGTAAGATTTCCTGGTTGCCATATAGAAAAAACAGAGAAACTTATTGCCTAATATAAAATTATTATTTGAAAATAAATTTTTTACTAGACTAGATATTTTTTTTAATGGGCATAGCGACGCGTGTGCGAAAAAAAGCGACTCACGTTGATCTTGATTCTTGTACTATTCTACTTTACTTTTTCGCGTCCGAATCCTACTTAAATTTTATCAGCCCAATACTGGTCCACGTCCATAGTGTTGAGGTCTGGCTAGCCGTAAATCTTGAAGGGTGCAGGAATTTGGGCAGTTCTTGCATGACAGGAGGTGTTCCGTTGTTTGTCTTTCCCCACACTTACATCTGGTGTCTGTTCCCTCTGTTATCCCCCATATTGACAGGTTCACCTTAGATCTTGCTACTCCTGTTCGAAGACGGTTGTGGGCTCTTCAATACTCTATATCAAGTGGAGAGGAGTCAGACGGTTCTACGGGTACTGTGTTCAGAAAACTTTTTGGAGGTGTCTAGCGAGCTCAGGCACTCCACAGAGTGGCAGTAACTTGACAACCAAGCATTTTCTTTGACAGATAGATATCTAAACAAATACCGTTGTACTAACCACTCGCATGTGTACAGACAAATACGACAGTTCTACCATACAAGTCCTATTGGTAATCGATAGCTTTGGTAATTCCTGTAGCATTGTCCTCGTGTCTCAAAAGGGTCGAAAGGATAGCTTTATATCTTTAAGTGTCAAGTTTTACATTTACAGTTTAACTTAATCTTGCCAGTGCCTGGAATGGTGACAACACTCTGAACTCCCCAATTCAGGATTTTGTCTCATTCTTTTGAATATTTAATCCTAAAACTTTTTGCGTTTTTTCTAAACGGTGGAAAATCCACTTTCATCAACGTTAGGTATTTTTGTAGACTTAATTTTATTTTCATTTACGATTGTAACGCGAGAGTCAATTTTCCCTACTCACCCTACTTGAAAACAGCTATTAAGAGGGAATGATCTAGTTATTCCGGAGCCTTACCGTGGCCAAGGTCGGTATTTCATGGGCAGGTTAGTTTTGTAAATATTTGGTAAAAAGTGTGCCTGCATTTTGAAGCTTGAAAAAAACAAAGTATTGAATGCTTCTACATGGTCTCA
>CM032447.1:228954666-229227750 GCA_019049505.1 Pachyrhynchus sulphureomaculatus | reverse complement strand
CTCGCTAAACAAATTCCTTTATGGGTCTATAGTTAAAGGCTTTTGATAGAGGACAGCATGCTTCTCAACTAGCTCAGAGAGAGAAATACAAAGTGTTATATCTTACTGACTCTAATTTTTTAGTTACATTACTTGGTATGTGGGAGAGAACCATTACAATTGGTTCTGCTGGAATAACATTATATACCGGTTGAAGTCGGGATGGGCTTACGGGCTGCAAATAATGTATAATTTGCTAATGGTTTACCAGAATTCACATATACTGGATGTCTCCCAATACAGGTTATCGACTAGTTAAATTCTTAGCAATCAAATTCGAATATGTATTTATTATGCTATTTTTCTTAACAATTATAATTAAATTAAACTGAACTAACTAAAATATGATTTACCACCTGCAATTTTGCGTTTGGACCATTTAAAGAAGAAAAGCTCAGAGGAAAGGACTCTGAGAACTTTGAACACAGTTGTCTCGCGAATTTAGAAAATTAACCCAGAACGGTAAATAATAGAAACACCTAATATCTTACACGAAAGCAATGTTTGTTCATTCAAAAATTATATTCTATACATAATTGTTTGTTATTTTAATTCAAACCGAGTTACAACTGCCGTTAGAGCGCCCAAAAACGTGACCTGGTACCACTAGGAGCATACTTCGTATATTTTTGTATTAAGTGATAGAATTTTGCTTTTTTTTTTGGTAAATATTTTTGAGTTTAAAAAGTAGAAATATAAATTTAAAAAAACAAGTAATACTGATAATCCCTAATGTCAATTTTTTATTTAAAATACGAAAAATGATGTATATAAGACATACAAAATGACACAGAAAAGATACAGACGTAGTACCTACAGTGCGACAACTTGCCTGAAGATGCCAGGCGATTATTAATGCAGGAGGCGATTGGACAACTTACTAAGGTAATTGCGCCATTGTTAGCACACCAAAGAATACATTGATAATAAAAAACGTTCTCGAAACACACACTTTTTTTAAGAATACGAGCTGTCAGTTCTTTACTTGCCAGACTGTATAAGTACCTATTTAAATAAATAAAGCCTAGTTTTGGTTAGAAATCCAGAAGGAATATAAAAAGAATTTCCTCTCTTTTGTTTTCCTTGTTTTATTTTTTTTTCCTCGTAAATCGTGCACTTGTCTTTAATCTGAAAAGACGGTTGTATTCGATTCCATTATTTCTATAAATCTTGTAAAAACGATTTGTGAAAGTTTTGTGTTATTTATTATCTTTTACAATATAGCGTTTTAAAAATCTAATCTTTATAAACATCCTAATATCTTATCATGTTTACTAATGTAATTTGGTAAGTAAAAGTATAATATCTATAAAATTTAATGATAAATGTAGATAAGGCGTTGCCTTAAGTTTATGTGCTTTTATATGTCAGTATTTTCTTAACAATTTCTGCAGTTTATTAATTAAAAATAATCATTATTTTTTGGTGGACTTTCACTCAATAGATAGCCCAGTGGTCAGAGGCAGATTTTGACGAAAAAGCTCTCATTAAATGTTAACAGATTGCATTTTGGCATATAGGTAGTTTTTTGGACGTAGAATGCGATATAAAGTTTGCTGCTTTGAAGTGTACGCTAAGCTTTACAAAATTGAAAAAATAAAATGAAAAATTCAAAAATATTTCCTAAAAAATAAAAAAGTTATCAAAAAACTAATAGCACTACGTGAAGGAACGGGCAATTTTACAAAAAACCAAAAAACCAAAAAAAAAGTAGTATATAGTTTTTTTTTGGTTTTGGTTTTTTTTTTACCGTAATTTAAAATTAAAATGGCTGGTTTAGCTCCTTCAGTTTTAGTGGTAATCATGCTTCCAACCTTGTGACCTCTTCGTATATCTTAATTTCTGAGAATGGATTGAGTGGATATATTAATATTGAAAGAACTAAAGAAATTAGACATAAACTAGCTCAGTTTGTTTGGAGAGATTATGGATAAGAGATAATTTTTGTACGTCTTTTGAAAATAGTCTCTAAGTTTTAAACAACAACTTTGGTTATACATATTTTTGGGCACCCTTCGTTTTAAAAAAGTATACAAGGATCTAACTTCAGCTCAACAAAATGAAAAAATACTGAAGGGTTATATAGTTGTTAAGAAAAAAAAATTGTGTTATGGCACAACCGTTGTGTTCTGAACGATAAAAAGGTGATTCAGTGAAACGTTCAAAAAGATAATAAGGGTTTATTAAATGACAAAATTAAAAGTTCCAATTTCGCTATACTTAAAATTACTATTACTATTAAATAAAATCCCTTAGTCTAGTAGATGGTTACGATTATCTAGAGTCTTTAAATCAGGATTCTAATTAAGGCTTAGCTAAAACACGATGTTTAAAAGTTCGGGGGATTAACTTCATGAGTTATCCGTTTTGAATAGAGGATGTAAAACGCACTTGTCAGCAGGAACTAGGTCTATGGATGGATATATACTGATGACTTACGGTTTTCTATGAGTTTTTTGGCCTGTCCTAGTGAGATATTCATACCACTGATGTCTCCACCTTGGCTACCCCAGTTCCCTTTGGGCCGCTAAACATTTTCTTGACCCCTAAAGGTGTGGGAATAAGCGGGATATTTCAAGGAAAAGGCCTTGAACTTTAAAGCTAAAAACCGTCTCTGCACTACTACATCACTAATAAACGAGTACGGCAACGTGATAAAAAAGCCTAAAGCGGCTTACCTGAAGGAAAAAGCCCTCTCTGGCTACATGATCAAAAGGAGCGCTCACTGCGGCTCTATGATGGGAAAAAGACCCTCACTGCGGCTGTTCCCTGATGGGAAAAAAGCCCTGTTATTCATGCCATCCCGACCCTTAAATATTTTTCTCTCCCTTCCTTAAAATCACACATCTTCAAGATGGCTACTTCCGAATACAAATCTATAGCCAATCAGGGAAATTCGATGCAAATTAGGGAGTCCAGTAGTCAACCCGTAATGCACACTGTAAAATTTAAATTAAATCCTGCTCAACAATTTAAAACACTGTTTTAAGCTACACTGCTCAAAAGTTGAAATCACTGCAATAAATATAAAAATGGAGAAAAAAAATAAAATTATAGGGAGAAAAACAGTGTCGTAACATGATCTTAAAATCTAGAAAAAATGAATGTTACAACCTCATTTATGATTAAATTAACGTTTGTGTATACCGTTAAAATATTTTCAAACTGGCTATTAAGACGTTCTCGGAGTGCTGTTTTAAGAATCCAATGACAGATTTGAAAAATTCAAAATGGGGGGGAATCCAATATGACGGCCAGAGAGTATATAATTCATTTAATTTTTTGGAATAATTTAGAATTTTTGTGTTTTCAATAACTGTTTTCTTTTGTACGTAGATGTTTAAATGAAATATATACTCGTATATTTTATATCTAAAGCTTAAACTTTTATCTTTCATTTCTCACTTTTAAATGTTTTTTTTATTTTAAATTTAAGTTGTATGATTAATAATAAGCAAAAAATACGTTTATCATTAACACTTCTTTAAGAGCAAAATTACAAAAAAAGAGAAGAAGTTTTTTTTAAGTTTTTAATGATTTTCTAATATCAAGTATACTTTTAACTGTACCTAAAAAAAAAAATGTCCGATTGTTTTTTGACCATTTCGTACTGCTTTGAACGTAAAAATTGCCGACGGCGCACTACAGCTGGTAAATTTTCATATTTTAAAACTCAATTTTTAAATAACACAGACAATGTGGGTATTTTTAATTATTCTTATATTGAAACTTAAAGTATAATAATGATATATGCACAAGGATTTTTTTTTTTCAGTACTATATTTTATTAAATATTTATGATTTACTGTATGCCCGTTAAAATTATGCCAACAAAAATTGCGTTTTAAGTTTTACAAATTATAAAGCAACAAAAATAAAAAATTATTATAAAAAAACTGTCAGTATCATCGGAAAGCTGAAAATCTCCTCTTCAAAAAGCTAATCTTTTAATTTTTTTTTTACAACTCTGAAAACAAGTAATATCGATTAACCTTCTATCAGTGCGCGTAGGCTTTGAAATTAACCTGTTTGGAGCGGTACTACACTTTTTGAACCACCTATCCGAATCACGTTAATAAAAAAAACATCTGGAAAAAATCTATAAAAACTATTTTTCTGTAAAATTTTCCGCTCTTTCACATTAAACATTTAATGAGAGCTCAAAACCTCTGGCGACTGGGCTGCTTTCAATAACTGGTATAAACTCAAATAGCCTGATGAAGCTCCCAGAATCAAAAAATTCCGGAGGTAAAATAGTCCCCAGTTCGGGGGGATGGGAGGGACTGGTTGGGGAACATCAACTTGCAGAAATCACCATTTTAAAATAGATTTTTGTAACATAAGAGAGTTCAACTGGAACATAAATTCAGTGCCAACACCTGCAATCAAATGAATCTCATGTACTCGCTCTCTGTGAAACCAAGGTCAGTTCATCGTTCAGCTCAGTACATTGTTGTTGTTTTAGTTGGTCAGAGCGCATCGATAGCTAAGATCATTTAGCGCCCCACATTGGATGTGTTTGACTGTTATATGGATATTTTTTGATCTTTTAGGTATTTGTGGATATTTTCTTTGACTGATGAGAAAATTGATCAAGGTTCTGTTTAATTGAATGTGGGATGTTATATTTGTTTTTCTCAGATGAGAGGAGTGGTTTGCCTCAAAGATGTGTTTGACCGTCAGGGTGGAATTGCATACATCACACTTTAGTATGGTTCTTTTTTTAGGAGATATGAGTGAGTATGGTAAGTATGACCTATGGCCAATCTTCTCAGTAAAACATTATCTGATTTTTTATCGTTAGGGTTATGAAGAGGTGGGAATACTTGAGGCTTTATCGGCCATAATTTGTTTTCATTATACTCTAAGTCCCACTCCAGTTGGCATAAATCTATTTTTATTGAGTAAAGCATCTTTATAAAAAAAACTGTTGTTTTCCCCCGTAAAAATCGTTCAGCTCAGTCAACTTTCTCTTTTCTGGGCACGACTTCTGTTCCCAGTTTAGGCGTACTTTTGGGAAACTGTCTTTTTGTCGGAAGCGATCTATGTTGCCAACAAAGGGAGGCTCTGGAGCCCCGAAACTTTGATGTTTAGAACGACTTGGCAAATCATAAGTAATATTTCTGTTTTTGAAGTCTTTATTTTATATGTTGTTTCAAAAAATTTAACAAATATTGGAAAACTAAATAAATTTAACAAGGAGCTCTGGGAATATCTTATCAATAAGCTCCTTGTCGTTATCAACAGTTTCTAATCAAAACTATTTTTTCTGAAAATTCATCTGTTAATATAACAGTTTCATTGTTTGTTAGTTAATTATGTAATACTGGTTGTTATATCATTTCTTGTACGGTATTTACTTTTTTTACAGTCGGTCAAGTAGGAAAGTAAGGGAGGGAGGGGGGGAGGGAAAGGGGGGGAGGGAGGGAGGGGGGAAAGGGGAGAGGGGGGAAAAAGTAACGCGCATTGTTAATTAAAAAATGTATTTATTTAAAACACTGTTTTTTACATCGTTCGACAGTAAAAGATTGCCATTAAAATGCGAATGATTTAGTAGTTTTGTCCAGTGCCGTCAGCATCGATGATCGCCTGGCATCTTCGGGGCATACTTTCGACGATTTTTTTCCGCGTATTCTTGCGGCAAAAGATTTCCAAATTGCCCGAATTTACCGTGATAGGGTGCTTCAATGTTTACACCTTTTTACTATGAAGCTCTTACTTGACGTATCACAGCACGTTCTCAAATAAGTTTGCATCGGGAATCGGGGACGGCCAATCTATTCTGAGAATTTCGGATTCTCCTTTCCACCGGTTACACGTTTTACTCAGATATCTGGGGTCGCTATCCTCTTGAAGAATTCACTCCACATTTTTATCGACAAGCCACCATTTGTTTGGTAGTCGGTACGAATGCCTTCTTGTAACTCTGGAGCATTTTTTCAGCGTTCAAATTGTAGGTAAAGATGAAGTCTCCTAAAACCCTTTTCCAACAGATATCCTCAAATACTCTTCATAGGGTGTTTCACGGCGCGCTAAGCCAATGGGTCAGTGAAAATTTGACCAGGCTCGTGGACTGTTTTTCGCTCAGCAATAGATTCTTGATTGTACTCCGTCACTTCAAATCGCCAGCCCGGAGATGAGCGCGAATCGTTTCATACGATATATTCAAACCTTTCTGCTTTAGTTTTTGCGCCTTTTGGCTGAAAATTACCAGGTGTTCAAATATGAAATGCGGATTTCAGACAACAAATGGTGCATCAATGCAGTTTGTGCTATAAAGATTTGACACTGCGTCATTTTGTTGTGTCATCAACAAGGGTCAGACGCGCACGAGTGATAAATTGGAAAAGTGTGTGCATAGTGTTGTATTGCTGTGTTCAATATGTCGAAATTTATATCGAACACACGGCATTCGCGAACAGCATTAATTTTTTGTTTTCATTTGAAGAAAATTGCTGTTGAATTATACCGATTACTTCGAGAAGCTTAGGGTAAATCCGGGATATGTGCCCAATTTTTTTTTATTTTACTCATACCTCTTAACATACAAATAATACGCACATGATTTTCATATGTACACTAACTTTGGTACTTCATTTAATCACCTCGTACTACTTTTTGTAGACTAGTCAATAAATAAACCGTATATTTTGAGTTTAAAATAAAACTGCATAACGGGATTGATGCCTCGTATGCGGTATATATGCCCAGACCCTAATTTTTTTGGAGGGGATAGATGCCCTTTGCAAGAAAACAAACATTTTGAATATATGTTTGAATCAACATTATTATTTATTAAATATATACATATATATATATATATATATATATATTATATATATATATATATATATATATATATATATATATATATATATATATTCTTTTTAGCTATTTTTTTCAATTATTTAAGATGATGTTACTAGTTTACTAAACATGGACAAAAATAAACATATTAATTAAAAACACTAGGTATAGAGATCAATCATCTTAGGTACAAAAATATAATCGTCTTAAAAACTGCAAAACTATTTAGCCATTTTGGTGGCAATAATCTGCATTCGCCCACATTTGTTGCAATAATTGCGATATAATGTGCATGTTTCGTGGAGCCACTTGTGGCACATAACACAACGGATCCAATCTACTTTGGATTTGGTGTTACTATAATAGTCAAGATATTCCACGCAATGATCCTCATCTAGATTCTTATCATCTACTCCATCATTTTCATCATTAGAACTATATATTAAAGCAGGCTTTGCCTTTTTGAATGTTTCTTTGGTTTTGGAATAAGTTTTGTCGTGTTTTTGTTTCTTTGTCTTTTGTTTTTTTTATTTCTTCAACTTCAACACTACTGTTCTCATTCTCTTTATTATCGTCTTCACTAGAACTGTAAAATTTCATAGCTGTTCGCTTCCTCAGTTTTCTTTTAATTTTCTCTTTATCATTTCTTTGTTTTTCAATGCTATTCTTTTTGGTGTTTTCTTTTTCATTTTTATCACTTTCAATACTATCCTCAGTAATATCTGTATCGCTTGACTTATAATCACTTGAATTATTTCTTTTTTGCTTCTTAGCTTTAGTTCTTTTCAAATCAACTTTTTCTTTAACTTTTTACTGATCTTTTTTGCTTTTCACTGGTATGCCTTGTTCTAGCTTATGAATATGTGTGACCAGCCGACGTTCATTTTCGAATCCAAGAGTTGGATGTTTTCCTAAAAAAATTGTAGGTATTAGTTAGGCAAAATAAAAAAAAAATTACTACCTGCCCATAATTATACGAGGTAGGTAAGTATTCTCAATCCGAAGCAATATTATTATAAATGCACACGTGCAATCATAAAAGTAGGTACCTACCTAATGGTATTATTTTCTTATTTTGTGTAGCAAACCGCCGACGTAACGTCCTAGATGGTATTCCGTGTCTTTTTGCTATATCATTGACGCTAAGTCGTTTATCTTGCATTTCTGCTATTGCTGCAGCCAATGTGTCCTCGGTCTAAGTAATGACACGCGGTTGGACGCCGGCTTTACGCTTGTATTTACGGGGCATTTCCAATCTGAATCATTTAACATACACTTAAGTACGGCAAGGGATAGATGCCCTTAAAGCCAGCATGCATTAAGGTGAAGTAGGGATAGACGCTCTTAGGGGCGACTATCCCAAAACATATCGGGGCATATATCCCTTTTCACAGGAATAGATACCTTCGAAAAAAAATGGTAAATACGTTTATTTTATCCTAAAAATGTAATTAATAATAATCTACATACTCTACTCCTTATTCAGCAGTAAAAATAAAATAAACTTACATGTTAACTCCAAAATTATAAGGGGCTGAAAATCATCCACAAAGTAAAATCTCGACTGTTTGGCTCGTCACTGTCATTAGCGCTCCTACGCACAACCGCACGCACCAACGCTTTGTGGCAGATTGAAGTGAGGGAGCGGCACGTTCGTATTATAAGGCATTCTTTTGTTTACGCGTCTTACATTTTCACACAAATGTAATGAGGCGTCTATCCCGCTGGAGCGTATATCCCGGACTTACCCTATGATAAACATGCTCCATCGCAAGATACGTATGAACGATGGTTTCGGCGTTTCAAAAGTGGTGACTTCGATGTGCAGACAAGGAACGTGGAAAACCGCCAAAAAAATACGAAGATGTGGAATTGCAAGCATTGTTGGACGAAGATGATTCGCAAACACAAAAACAACTCGCCGAGCAATTGGGCGTTATTCAACAAGCTGTTTCCAATCGGCTACGAGAGATGGGAAAGATTCAGAAGACCGGTAGATGGGTACCATATGAGTTGAACGACAGGCAAATTGCAAAGCGCAAAAACACGTGTGATATTTTGCTCGCTCGCTACAAAAGGAAGTCGTTTTTGCATCGTATAGTTACAGGGGATGAAAAGTGGATTTATTTTGAGAATCCCAAGCGCAAAAAATCATGGGTAGACCCAAGCGCACCATCCACATCGACCTCAAGACCGAATCGCTTTGGCAGAAAGACGATGCTCTGTTTGGTGGGACCAGAGGGGCGTGGTCTATTATGAGCTGTTAAAATCTGGGGAAACGGTTAATACTAAACGTTACCAACAACAATTGACCGATTTGAACCCTTCGCTGCTTGAAAAAAGGCCAGAATACCGAAAGAGGCTACACAAAATCATTTTTCTTTATGACAATGCTCCATCACATACGGCAAAACCAGTTCGCGACACGTTGGAAGCACTCAGCTGGGAAGTTTCTACCCCATGCGGCTTACTCACCAGACTTGGCTCCTTCCGATTACTACTTGTTTGCATCGATGGGTCACGCACTTGCTGAGCAGCGCTTTGGTTCGTACGAAGATGTGAAAAAATGGCTCGATGAATGGTTCGCAGCAAAAGGGGAAGATTTTTATTGGCGTGGTATTCACAAATTGCCTGAAAGATGGGAAAAATATATAACACGCAATGGAGCATACTTTGAATAAAGCACTTTTTTTATTATTCTTCGGAATTTAACATGTTTTTTTAGAAAAAAAATCCGCATTTCATATTTGTACGCCTGGTAATTGAGGATTTCGGGTAAACATGTTAATAATCATTTTTTCACTCTTGTCCGATACTTTTCCTCTCGAACCACGTTCTAATAGATCAACATTTCTTAGCTGAGAGTATCTTTTCACCCACTTGCTAACGAATGCGCTCGACTTGCCCATATACTTAGCAGCCGCTGTAGGCATCATTTTTGGATCTTTTAGATGATTACTAAGGGCAGACCTCCGAAAAGGTGGAAGGAATGCTGGACGTCCACATTGGAAGAGACCTAATGGAGATAAAATACTGCCTGTTTTATCCCCATTAGGTCTCTTCCTGCCTACTTATATATGACACACCATATATGAAGTAGATGATTACAGAGAAACACAGACTTGAAGCGCGAAGCGTATGCAACACTCATGTTTCGGAAACGTACTATTTAATCATAAATAAGACTAGAAATGAATTTCTTTTCACAAAGCATTGTTTACAGGATGTCAACAATAACCTCAAAAAAAGAATTCCTTTCACCTCACCACAAGTTATAGGCGACACGTTCACACTTGACCGACTGTATGTATATTTTATTTGGCAATCAGTATTTGATTCAAACCTTTATATATTACTAGCCGTGCCCGCGGCTCTGCTCGCGTGGACTTGATTCATTATTATCGTCACTGCTTATTCCTTATGTTACCAAACGTAATAAAATATCTGCCATTATTTCCCTTATCTTCCATTATTTCTTCTTATCTCCCATTATCTCTACATAATTTCTCCTTATCTCCCATTATTTCTCCTTATCTCCCATTATCTCACCTTATCTCCCATTATCTAGGCTTATCTCGACTTATCTCGCAATATTTCTCCTTATCTCCCATTATCTCACCATAACTCCCATTATCTAGACTTATCTCTGCTTATCTCCCGTTATTTCTCCTTATCTCCCATTATTTATCCCATTATCTAGGCTTATATCGAATTATATAGAACATATGTATAAATTTATAAAATCGGATAAGTGGTTCTCGAGTGATAAGCGCACTAACGGACGGACAGATAGACAGAGAGACGTTGCATTTTAAATATATTATATTCTTTGCAACATGATATTGTTTCATATTTAATGGTTTAGGCAGTGAATTGCAAGAGAACGCGCTAACGGTAACCTTTTTTCCGACTTGATTCACTATTATCGTCACTGCTTATTCTTTATGTTACCTAACGCAATAAAATATATCCTATAACCTGGCCAGAGAACATATGTATGTTTTAAAAGAAAAAGTACGTAAATCGGATAAGTGGTTCTCCAATGCTAAGCGCACTAACGGACGGACAGACAAGCAGACAGACAAGCAGACAGATAAACAGACAGACAAAAAGACAGACAGAGGGACGTTACATTTTATATATATTATGGATAGAAGATTATAGATAACCTGGCCAGAGAATAAATGTATGAATTAAAAAAAAAACACGTAAATCGGATAAGTGGTTCTCGAGTGATAAGCGCACTAACGGACAGACAGACAGACAGAGAGACGTTGCATTTTTTATATATTATATTCTTTGCTACATGATATTGTTCTATATTTAATGCTTTAGGCAGTGTATTGCAAGAGAACGCGCTAGCGGCAAACTTTTCTCCGACTTGATTCACTATTATCGTCACTGGTTATTTCTTATGTCACCTAACGTAATAAAAATATATCCTATAACCTAGACAGCGGATATATGTATGTTTAAAAAAAGTACGTAAATCGGATAAGTGATTCTCCAGTGATAAGCGCACTAACGGACAGACAGACAGGCAGAGATACGTTGCATTTTATATATATTATAGATGTAATAAAATATATATCTATAACCTGGTCAGAGAACATATGTATGAATTTAAAAAATCACGTAAATCGGATAAGTGGTTCTCCAGTGATAAGCACACTAACGGACAGACAGACAGGCAGAGATACGATGCATTTTATATATATTATAGATGTAATAAAATATATATCTATAACCTGGTCAGAGAACATATGTATGAATTTAAAAAAATCACATAAATCGGATAAGTGGTTCTTGAGGGATAACCGCACTAACGGACAGACAGACAGACAGAGAGACGTTGCATTTTATATATATTATAGATATAGATTATTATTATTATTATATAACCTGGCCAAGGAATATATGTATGAATTTAACAAAGACACGTAAATCGGATAAGTGGTTCTCGCGTGATAAACGCACTAATGGACAGACAGAGAGACATTACATTTTATATATATTATAGATTATAGATGTTCTCTGCTGCATAATATTGTTCCATATTTAATGGTTTAGGCTGTGTATTGCAAGGGAACGCGCTAGCGGCAAACTTTTTTCCGACTTCATTCACTATTATCGTCACTGCTCATTTCTTATGCTACCTATCGTAATAAAATATAGCCTATAACCTGGCCAGAGAACATATGTATGTTTTAAAAAAAAAAGTACGTAAATCGGATAAGTGGTTCTCCCAGTGATAAGCGCACTAACGGACAGACAGACAGACAGAGAGACGTTGCATTTTATATATATTATAGATACATCATACTCCCCTTATTAATCAATTGAATTTAAAAAAAAAATAATTCCATATTTATTTATGTGTATGCAGATATGTATGTTATACAAATAGTCGATTTTTACGAAAATAAAACAACAAATTAAAAGTATAAAAAGCATCCAATTGATAGTGATGTTATAAATAGCGCTTTATAATCTGACTGCCAAGATCCACTAGAACAAAAACAACAATCATCAATGTCAAAGTGCAATAGGTTCAATAAATTATTCATTTCGTGTCATGGCGGTACATCGGGTAAAGCTTTAAAATATAACCAACGACCTACTAATTTTACAGATTCAAAAGATAAAATTAATTGCTCTGTATCTTCTTCTTCCTGTGTCGTCTCCTCTATCGAGGATTGGCAATAACTGCAGCAAAATCTTTTCTAGTCTCAGGTCTCCTTACTAGGATTTCCATATTCATGTTTGTGCAATCATTAATATTTTTCATGCCACTTCTGCCCGGGCCTCGTTTCCTTTTCACTTTGCCGTTGATAATAGGATACAATTAGCGATATTTACTGTTTCTGAATATATGTCCAAAATATGAAGTTTTTCTTAATTTCATAATATATAGGAGTTCACGTTCTCTGTTAACTTTATTTAGAACGAATTCATTGGTTACGTATTCAGTCCAAGAAATTCTTAACATCCGGCGGAAAACCCAGGGTTAAAAGGCCTCAGCCTTTCTCATAGTTTAAGTTTCAAGGTCCAAGCCTGAGTAATTATAGTATTATGCCATTCGGTAAACGTGTATTTAGTGTCATTTCTATATTACAGAGAAATCGCGTCATTCTAAAGAAGTACCTCTGTGCATACTCTATCCTCCCTCTTATCTCTACGTCTGGATCCAAGTTTTCGGTAATACAGCATCCTAGGTATTTAAACTGGTTAACTTGCTCTATTTGCATATAATTTATCGTTATGTTCATCTGTTTGTGACCTAATTTAGAAACTGCCATAACTTTAGTTTTAGGAACATTGATGTTTAATCCATATTCATTTCCTGTTTGTGAGATCTTATTTAGTAAACACTGCAGAGATTCTTAACTCTCAGCAATTATGTCAGTATCGTCAGCGTATCTAATATTGTTCAGGGGTTCACCATTAATCTTTGTACCTTCTTTAACAAAAACTTCTAAGTATGAATCAAACGCGATCTAGAACAGAATAAATCCCTGTCTAACTCCTCTTAGTATTTTTGCTGGTTGACTTGTATCCCATTCTGTCCTAATAGCAGCTATCTGTTGCCAGTAAAGTTTTCCAATCATATTTATGTGATTAGACCCTAGACCCTCTCGTTTCAAGCAGTCAATTAGTGTACCATCCTAAACTCTGTCAAAACCCTTTTCATAATCAATGCGGTCTGCGTGGTCTCGGTACTTCTGCATAAAGACATTCAGACTGCATAATGCGTCTCTAGTGCCCATCCCTTTGCGAAATCCAAACTATTCGTCTCCCATATCTTGTTCACATTTAGTATATATTCGTTGATGGGTTATTTTTAGAAATATATTAAGAATTTGGGACATAAGGCTTATTAGTCTAAATTCTTTACATGTTTTAGAATTTCTTCTTTTTGGAAAGGGAATATTTCCTGTCCTGAATATGTTGTTAAACAGTTAAACAGCTTGATATATTGGTTGAAAATACAGACTTATTTTAATATTTGAGTATCCAGTAGTTTCGTGGTCATTCAAGTACTAGAATGAATAATCCGTTCTGTTCTACAATTTTTCAGTTATTATTACGTGTTAAAGTGTGGAATTATGCTGGCCTTTATATTTAATAGAGAAGGAAAAGATGGGCTGAATCCGAGTAGCGTGAGTTACGATACTTTGCAATTAACGCGCGAGTTTTAAAGATCTGGGAAGAGCGTTGCTTCTCGAATAGTGGAGACGATTCTGGGTCTTCTAGTATACTTCGTTTGGTAACCAAGATCAAGTAAATGTTCAGAGTAGCGGATTCGAGCGACGATTGGCAGTTGAGCTAAAAACTACCGGTGTAGAGAGAGGGCACATAAATTGAAATCGAATCGAATTGAAACAATTAGAAATATAATGAAGATGACAGAAACACTTATCGATAGAATCACCTGTTAATGATGTCTGACTCATCATAGCCAAAAAGATATTTAAATAGACACCCCCAAATGTAAAAGACGAAGATCACGCAAGTTTTAAAATTGAGGGTATTAAAAAAGCAACGACGAAAAGAAATCTATATTAGTGCAGTAGTATAGTTAAGGTACAGCAGTATTATGATTTTTTTCCTCTCTGGAGTATTGTCCTGAGTTTTGAACCACGAGAACTTGTGCTCTTTTATTTATAAACAATTTAAATTTTCAAAACGCTTTTTTTGAGCTTAAAATGTGAATAACTCCGATTATATCAGTCGAATCGAGACAAACAAAAAACTCTTCGTATTGAAATTTCCAACAAATCATCGTTGCTTTTAAATCACTGAAATGTATACAGAACCTACAAAATTTGAAAAACAGGCAAAAATCTGTTTTTTTTTCTTCATTTTATTGTACAGGTCGACTAAGTGATCTGATCGGTTTGAAACTTTCAGAAAATATTCCTTTTGTTATAGCAAAAATACCCTGAAATTTTGGTACAAAAATATTGAACCTATATATATATATATATATATATATATATATATATATATATATATATATATATAATACATTAAAATTCCGGGTTTTAATCCGTTCGTCTAACAATGAATTTGCACGACGTTTCTCCAAAATCTCATTTGGCATTTTCAAGTGCTCCCCCTGCTGCTGCTACTCAATACTGTGATCTTGGTGCTGCTGCTCAGTATGGAGTAGCAGCAATAGCGGGAGCACTTGTAAATGCCAAATGAGATTTTGGCGAAACGTCGTGTAAATTCATTGTTAGACGAACGGATTCAAACCGGAATTTTAATGTATTACATTCTACCATCCGTGAAAACCTCTATAGTAACAGATATATATATATATATATATATATATATATATATATATATATATATATATATATATATATATATATATATATATATATATATATACGAGGCTGGTTTGAAAAGTCCGTGCAAAGTTCGAGAGATGGCACCACCGGCGCGTATCGAGGTCATGTTTAGTTAGTAGCATCTCTTGAATGAACGCACACCAAGTTTCAGCCATATTGGTCTATTTCTTTGTGTTTGGCGTTCGTGTGTGAATCAAGGAAGTCGAGTGATTTTCAAGAAATGGACGAAAAAGAATTTCGTGTGGTGATTAAACATTACTTTATGAAAGGCAAAACGCCTCAGGAGACTAAAGAGAAGCTTGATAAACATTATGGTGACTCTGCACCTTCGATTAGAACAGTTTATAAGTGGTTTCAAAATTTTCGGACTGGCCATATGGGCACAAGTGACGCTGAACGTTCTGGACGGCCTGTGGAGGTTACGACTCCAGAAATCATTGATCAAATCCATGATATGGTGATGGATGACAGAAGAGTTAAGGTGCGTGAGATTGCTAGTGCTGTGGGCATCTCGACTGAACGGGTACATAATATTTTGCATAAACATTTGGACATGAGAAAGCTATCCGCAAGATGGGTGCCGCGATTGCTCACGCTTGACCAAAAACGGAATCGTGTGAAGTGTTGCAAGGATGGTTTGCAGCTGTTCCAGAAGAATCCGGAGGACTTTAAGCGTCGTTTCGTCACTGTGGATGAAACATGGATACATTACTATACTCCTGAGACCAAACAACAATCTAAACAATGGGTTACCAAGGGGGAATATGCACCAAAAAAGGCGAAGACCGTTCCTTCGGCCGGAAAGGTAATGGCGACTGTCTTTTGGGATTCGCCGGGGATAATCCTCATCGACTATCTGGAAAAGGGTAAAAACTATTACAGGTGAATATTATTCATCGTTATTGGACCGTTTGAAAACCGAGCTGCAAGAAAAACGCCCCCGATTGGCCCACAAGAAAGTCCTTTTCCATCACGACAACGCACCAGCACATACCTCAGCAGTTGTGGTCGCAAAATTAATGGAAATAGGATTCCAACTCGTTTCACATCCCCCCTATTCTCCAGACTTGGCTCCCTCGAACTACTATTTGTTCCCCAATTTGAAGAAATGGCTGGCGGGACAAAGATTTTATTCAAACGAGGAGGTGATTGCAGACACTAATGGATATTTTGCAGACTTGGATAAATCCTATTATTCGGAAGGGATCAACAAACTAGAACATCGTGGGACGAAGTGTATAAGCCTAAAAGGAGACTATGTGGAAAAATGAAAAAGGTTTACCCCAAACACATGAGTAGTTTTTATTTTTGCACGGACTTTTCAAACCAGCCTCGTATATATACATAAGTGATCCCAATATTTGGTCTAAATAGGTTGTGGTTGTCTAGCTATATATGTAAACAAGTACCACCTTCACTATGTAAACAAAAATTTAACATGATTTAAAATGAGATTAGTTAATCCTAGAATTTTTAGGCGGAATAATGATTATAAAAAAGATAGTTTTTGTGCACGAACCGCCTTTGTTCTGTTATGTATGTATAACATTGTGTTGTTGTTACGGGCTGGTAAGAATTATAAATTCCATGTTTATAAACAATGTTATTAGGTTACTTATACATATATATTATTTTAACATAAAGTTTTATGATGTACGAAATTAAATTATGTATCCTTTCAGGGGTGTGTCAGTCATGACGTGACCTAGTTCAAAAGTTGCATTTTTTCTGTTTTAAGATTTATTTGATGATTTCACATAAAATCTTTTGCCGGACACCAAATTCCTAAAATAGGTTTTAAAAATGTTAAAAGGTAGCTATTAGAGCTTCATACGAGGCATATTCGAAAAGTAAGGGCCGTTTGGTTATTAAAAAAATATATTCGTTAGAAAAAAATTTTATTGATGATTTTAGTTTCCTACAAACCTTCTTCACTTTTCACATAATCGCTGCACCAGCTTCTTTAATCCCTCTGCCTAAAAGTTCTCCGTCTGGGAATTGAACTAGTTGACAACGGCGGTCTTGAGTTCCTCGTCGTCTTTAAACCGTTTTCCACCAAGCCACTGTTTCAAATGCGATCGTCAGTCATATCGCAGTTTTTAGTCCACTCGTTGAACGATTTCATCGGTCTGGATACTGAGCTTGCCACTCCGCTCTTCATTATGCACATTTGTGCGGCCATTTTTGAAGGCTCGACACCATTGTCTAACCTTTCCTTCACTCATTACTGTAACTCCACAAACTAGGCACAACTCTCGATAAATTTGAGCAGCTGATGATCCTTTTGCACACAAAAATCGAATCACAGAACGCACTTCGCAACTGGCGGGAGCGACGATTTTAACGGACATTGTCTGCATTCACCGACAGGCAAACGACTACTGAATCAAAACAATAACTTCAGTGGCTTCGGAAACAATCAATAGATGGAGCTGCATGTCCACAATTTTGTTCAGTCCCGCAAATATTTAAATATAAGCAAACGACCCTCACTTTTCGAATACGCATCATATTTAGATGTTGTTTTAGTGATAAAAACTATGCTATAAATACCATTGCCCTTTTGGAAATTAACCATTCGCAAACAGTACTTTGTCATTGATACAGGCTCAATTGTTTTGTGAAAATGCCTAAAACGAAAGAAGTTTCCGTTGAAAATCGGGCTCTGATAATTGCGAGACATCAGAATGGTCACTCGAGTGATATGCGGATACTAAGGAGAACGATGGACTACATCGTAAAAAATGTTCTGCGGGACATGGATTTCTCAACCAAAAACGTCCAGGAAGGTCTCGAAAAACGACTCCCGCTAAAAACAGAGCTATAACGATGTCCAGCAGACGTAATCGCTGCCTAACCGCACCAGAAATCACGGCTCAAGTAAACCTGGAGCGGCCCATCCCCATCAGCGTGACAACCGTGAAGAACAGAAGGTAGACTACACGGGAGAGTTGCAGTGAGGAAACGACTTCTTAGGCAAGCGAATGAACCTAAACGATTAGAATGGGCCCAAGAACATGAAAAATGGACATCAGAATAATGGAATTCCGTCCTTTGGAGGGACCAATCTAAATTCGACAATTTCGGTTCAAATCGACGAGTTTACGTGCGGCCGTCAGCTGGAGAGAGGACGTTGGAAGCCTGTCAGTTGCCTACAGTAAAACATGGTGAAGGTTCAGTAATAGTTTGGAGTTGTTTTGGCAACGGTAAAGTTGGAAAAATCTTTAGGATAAAAGGAATGATGCGAAAAGAACAGTATAAAGAAATTTTGCTAACGCAAATACTTCCTTCTGGAAGAGATATTTTTCAGGGAAAATTTATTTTTCAGCATGACACCGACCCTAGACATTCTGCTAAACAAATTAGAGAACTTTTGGAATGGAAATCCGATGGCGTCCTGCAAGGGATGACTTGGCCTCCACAATCACCCGCCTTGAACCCCATCGAATTGCTGTGGGGCCATTTGGACAGGTGTGTTCGAAAACTCAATCCAGCATCAGAAAATCACTTGGTTAAAATAATCTAAGAAACTCTGAAGAAACTATTGGACAGAATGCCGAAATTCTGTAAAGTGGCAATTAAAAACAAAGGAGGTCACATAGATGAGAAAAATCCTGGAAAATCATGAATATTTTTGTGATTTTCTAGACTGTAAATAATGTGAAAATAAATAATAATTCATTAAAATTTAAAAAAATATATTATCTGAATTTTTGTTGTCGTGAAACTGAAATAACTAGATGGGCAAATACTTTCTGACGGTAGTGTATGTATGGTTTAAAAAAAATCACGTAAATCGGATAAGTGGTTCTCGAGTGATAAGCGCACTAACGGACAGACTGACAGATAGACAGACAGACAGAGAGACGTTGCATTTTATATATATTGCAGATAGATAAATTATGAAACGTAATGCACTCATAATAATTTTCGCTTAATCTTCACTTTATGGACACTATTCTAGAATTTTTTACAAAATTTTTTGATCAGTACTTTTCGAGATAGAGTGGGTGGACAAGGGTTTTTGGTCATTTTTTTTGAAATGTATTACATCATATATATTTTTGAACTCGAACAAGATTTCGTTTGACATCCCACTCGATGATCTAGTAAAAAATTTAAAAAAGGCTATCAAACATTTTGGCTGCAGGCAGAAATACCCGAAAAATATCCTGGGCTGTGGGAAATTGCGAGAAAACTTTTGATAGCGTTTCCCTCGTCATACCTTGTCGAAAAAAGTTTTAGTGTCGTTATAAACCTATTAACAAAAAAAAGGAGCAGATTGAACATCACAGAACGGGGAGATTTGCGGTTATTCCTTACAAAACTGAAGCCAAATATTGATAATTTGCTGTCAAGTACATCCCTCCCATTAAAATTATGACTATTTTTTTTTAATTGTTGATTTGCATTGTTGAAGTTACGGTACGTTATTAATGTTTAATTTTAATTCTATTAAGTCTGTAATCATATTATTTTAATAAATAGAACACAAGAAAATATATTATTTTCTTTTTTATTTTTACCACTCCGAATTTAGGGTTGGAACTCAGCCACGACGCAAATTTCCATCGTTAGATTTAATCTTCACATTTTTTGACGAGTTTTGGAAATATGGTAGAAATGTAGCAGCAGGGGGTCCACCGAAACCAGTAAAATTTTGAAAGTGGTCTACGAGAAAAAATGTTTGGGAACCTTTGATCTAAACAGTACAGTTGGTCGTAAAACTAATACAATATGGAGAACAGACTAATAGAAACGTGTCAAAACAATCGATCAATAACTAAGAGGTTCTATAACTATAAGCACTTTCATACTTATACGAGGATATGAGTTCACAGCACACAAGAAATCTAAAATCAATGACTTAAAAGAAACATATCCATATACAATCGAGGTTTCCAAGGACCAAGTTATTGTGGCAAATGATAAAGACGATTTGGAATCTCTGGCGGGGAAGTTAACAGGAGAAACATAACAAGGGGATTAAAATTCAACACGCAATAAACATCCAGTTAGACACATGGGAAGTAAAAAGTACTAATTATAGTTATTGAAGAGGAGACTTTGATACAACAAGAAGAAGATGATACAGGGATTAACAAAAGAATAACACACGCAAGGAAAACAATTAGCTGTCTAAATGGAGTCATGAAACTGCAAAGAAACGAAAATCTAAGATCTACGAAAAGCTTATAAAAATATTTAATTTATTGAATGGAGACGATGAGTACGCAACTCTATTCTCAATATCAATTGGTATAGGGTAGTGACTAAAGTTGTATTATAGAAAGCTTACGAAATTCAAAGTTTCTTTTTCTTTTGGTTGCTGCAGTGGAGTAATACAAATTTTTGATTTAACGGATAATTTACCAGACGCCAGTGTAGAATTAATTCTAGATACACTACCCTAATCAAAGATAAATATGAAAATGCAAAGATGTACATAAAACCTAGTACAGAACAAATACGTATAGGAAGAGAGGACAGAAAGATACAATCTCTCCTAACCTATCTATTACAGCTTTAGAAGACGTATTTCACCAACTAGATTGGACGAAGAAGAGTGGATCTGAGTCACTTAGGGTTCGCAGACGATATTATAATCATCAGCAGTAATCCACATGACTTACAAAAAATGTTAAATTACCACTCAAGGACAATTGGTCATAAAATGAAGAAAAGTAAGACAAAAATATTAACCAACACTAATAACAACATGATTACAAATTTAGAAGGAACAGTTCTCGAGATTGTTAAGAAAAATTACTACGACGAGAGACAGTGTCTCGGATGAAATTTCAAGAAGAATTAGGCTTTGATTGGGCGCATTCGGGAAATTTAGTTATATATTCAACGATAAAACCATCCCGAATGAGTTAAAGGCCAGAGTTTACGACTAGTGCATCTTACCCGTAATTACATCTGCTGAAATTTGGACACTGAATAAAGCCAATATACAAAAACTAGTTCGGACCCAGAGAACACAGGAAAGACAGATGATTGGAATAAAACCTAAAGAAAAAGAAACACGTGGATACGTGAACAAACGAAATTAAAGGATATTATATGACACGTAGCAGAAAGACGGTGGCTGGACATGTACCACGAGAACAGAAACGGAGCGTAGGACGTCCCAAAACAAGATGGTGGGATGATATACAGAGGGTTGCGGGCACATGGGGAAGGCCTACATCCAGCACTGGATAGAACTAGGCTTATAGTGATAGTATAGTAATATAGTTATCAGTCGTCAGACGGATTAAAAAACATATTACTTTGCATAGATTCAATTATGTAAACAACTCATCCTGTTTTAAACCCTACACTTGTAAATATATTTTGTGGATTGTTTCTATTTATTAGATATCAAGATAATATTATTAATTGAGATTTGTCTGGGATAATTTGGAGATAATTTATTAGTGTTTTATTTAGTCTATTGCAGGGTGCTCAAACGGTCGATTGCGATCGACAAGTCGATCGCGAGTGCTTTTTGAGTCGATCTCGAGAAAAAAATTCCGATATAGAACTATTCACAGATTTTGTTTTAGGTAACTAAAACAAAATGTAATGAATAAACTACTAAGATTTATTCGATCCACAATTAGGCCAGAATAACCCCCTCATCACTTCTGTTCACTTCCGATTTCACCCCCCAAAACTAACCCCTTAAGACAAAATTTAATTTTAAAAGCTACACGGCTCTGATTGGGCAATCAATTCCTATATTTATGTTAGATTTCAACTTTCTGTATCAAATAGTTTCAGGGAAAATAAGGTGTGACAGACGGACGGACAGACATCGAAGTTATCCCATAAGTATCCCGTACGGAACACTAAAAAAGAAAAAAAGTTTTACCGATACGACATGGGTTAAAGAATTTTAAAAAAATCACGGCTTTTAAAAGGTTTATCTCTTGGTTAGCTGCCTGCAGGTAAACTTATTCGATTTTTAGAGTGTGCGCCATGATGTAACGTTGTGACGCTCCAAAGAATACTATTTTATAAAATACACGAACAAAAAATATTCCCATAGCATTCACATAACCATTTTTCTTTTCGCTTACAGCGTGCCAACGTAGAGCTGTCATACTTTCCAATTTACTACTTCTTATTACGTAAATTACGAAGTAATAAGGCGTCGAGGCGGTAAAAAATTTTGCCTTGAAACTGTCACTTTCCCTTGGATTATTAGGATAAATCGTTTCCAACAAACTTTATTTTACTAAGCTGTCTGTGGTCGGTTTATGATGCGATAAAACTTCGTGCTTTATAAAATTGCCGACAACTTTAATGTTAGTCTTTACGAAGGCTATTTACAATACAGAAAATTGTGCCAACATACAACTTCTATATATACAGCCTTGGTCAAAAGTATTAGGCACCCCTAATAAACACGTGAAACTCATAAAATATTTAAAAAAAAATAAACCGGTCAAGTGCAAGTTAAACTTGCGCAATTAGTGTTCCGTACGTTGATTGCTTTTAAAATTAAAAAAATTTGTTACAGAGGTATAAATGATCAGTGACTTCACAAAATACACCCCAAATGAGTTTTCAACAAAGTTTGTTTCCAATTTTTACTGAAATCTGATGACCTTGAAATTTTTGTTTTTTTATATACCATATAAATTATTAAAGGTAATACACTCGTGATAATTTTCGTTCAATCTACACCCCGTGGAGAATATTCCAGAATTTTTTCGAAATTTTTTGATAAGTACTTTTCGAGATAAGGCCCGGGACAGCGATTTTTCGCGAATTTTTAAAAATAATACAAAGAAAAGTGCGCGCAAGTGTAATATTATATATATATTTTTTTACTCGTGTTTTCACAAGCTTTCATTTGACACCACACTCGATGACCTAGTAAAAAAATTTTTTTTTCTCTTCCGACTTCATCCCCCAAAACTAACCCTTAAGTCAAAATTTAATTCTCAAAACTACATGGCTCTGATGAGGCCATCAATTCCTATATTATTACCAAATTTGACCTTTCTATGTCAAAGAGTTTCGGAGAAAATCGGGTGTGACAGACAGACAGACAGACAGACAGATACCGAAGTGATCTTATAAGTGTTCCGTACGGAACACTAAAAAGACTAATTGTTTTAACAATACTATAGGCAGCGCCGTCAAAAGCTAACTTAAACAATAGACAATCTCTTTCACAGATCCATAAAACACCTGGCCCACAAAATTGCGATAATGAGGTTTTTTGAAAAATATTTTTAATGTTTTTTCAGTCTCTTTTTACTACTTGTAGTGTCAAGAAGCTTCCGTGCGTGTTTATTTGTGAACTGGACATTCTTATATTTGAGAAATGCCTAAGAAAAAGTGAGCTTGGTATCGAAAAAGGAATTAAAATTCAAACCTTACATGAACAAGGCAAGTCCCAAGTAGAAATACCCAAGTTAGTGAAATGTTCTCGGTGCGCAGTGTAACGTGCTATTAAAAGGTTTGTGGAGACTGGCTCTCATGCCAACAAAAGGAGAACGGGCAGAAAACGTAAGACTAATGAGCGACAGGACAGAAAACTCATCCGCGAGTCTATTAAAAATCGAAAAAAAAAACATCATCTGAGCTCGCTGCAACTCTGTCGGAAGAGATTGGGTTGACGATTAGTTCTCGAACAGCAAGGAGAAGGCTGACAGAAGCTGGATTAAGAGTGTTCAAAGCTCGAAAGAAGCATTGGCTTTCAGAGACCAATAGGAAGAAACGCTTAGAGTTGGCTCTGAAGCACCAACATTTTAGCGAAGAGGATTGGTCTAATGTTGTATGGTCCGACGAATTCAACTTTGAGGTAAGTTTTTATATGATCTATTTTAACAAATAACTACATAAAATTACTCTTGGTTTAATCCGTTTTAGTCAAAATAATAACTAATTTTTTAATTGAGTATTTTTTTTATTCTTACAGCTATTCGGAACGTCAGGTGTGACATTCGTGAGGCGGCGTGTCGGCGGGGAATACCATCCAGATTGCATGGTACCTACTGTAAAACACAGAGGAGGCAGCATTTTGATCTGGGGCTGCATGGCAGGTGTCGGTGAAATGTTCGTTTGTGAAGGCCGTATGAACAGCCAAAAGTACATAAATGTACTAGAAACTGTACTGATGCCTTCGTGCATTTTTGGCGACACTAATTTAGACGACATCAAATTCCTAAACTCAAAAGAATTGTCAAGTGTAAATAACGATGTAAAATAGTGTTGTGTCGAGTGTGTACAGTATAAGTACAGTATAAAAAAAATATGAAAAATTATTTTAAAAAAACACCATGTTACTTATGCAAATATAGTACCAACCTAGAAATATATGTATGTATATACACACCTGATAACTCAACTTTAAACAACCAAAGGATATACAGTTGCGTGCAAAAGTTTTGGGCCAAAAATATTTTTGTGATTAATTGAGTTATAAAGGGAGACGAGAAAAAGAAACCAAATACACACATACATTTATAACAAAAATAACATTTTTCGGCTGTTTATAAGTAATGGGCCAACTTCAAATTACACTATTCAGTATATATCACCACTACACCAAACACTTTATTTTTGCACTCGACGCGCGTTTCGCTAACCATGTTAGCTTCATGTGCCAAAGATTCCACATTCCCAACTTAGTTGAGATGGCTTCACGGTCAACGGAATTAAACCTTTACCGTAAGTACAGTAGTAAGATTAGATTAGTAGGTGCAGATATTTGGTTTTTAAAGTCTTGCAAGAAATGTAAAGTTTTTCCTAAATTTATTAAGGTTAATTTACCAAAATCAAACATTTCAGAAAAAGTTTCACTCTTTGCTAAACAAAAATGGCTTGACTTAGAAATCAAGAATTTGTACACAAAACGTAGTATATTAGACGTAGAGTCATACAGCATATTCAAAAAACTTACTTCAGGATTAAACAATATTGAATATGAAGTATGGGGCGAGTTCCAGAGGAAAATGTTTTTAGTTATTGATATTCAATATAAAAAGAAATTCTCTATTCTAAGTAAAAAATTAAAAAAGCTTTTACCAAAGAAAAATAGTCCTCAGGAACTCGTAAATATTGTAGAAAATCATTCATCTCAATCCTTTACACAAAATGAAATTCACATCTTAACTTTGCAGTACCCCCCCTCCTAGAGATAATTTATCAGAAATAGTTGCTCACATTGAAAGTTCCATTAGTACACTTCCAGAAAATAGTAAATCAGTTGTTAGGGAAGCATGTCGTAATCAAAACTCGAAGAACATGGTTAACAACACAAATTCAAATTCACGAAAAGACATAAAAGTAGTTAAAGGATTGAAAAAGAAAGATGTTTTCTATTTAAAAGCGGATAAAGGAAATAAGGTTGTTATATTGGATAAGAAAGATTACTATGAACGCGTAGATAATCTTATCGAATCTGGCCCTTATGAAAAGGTAATAAGAAATCCATTACCGAGAATGATATCAGAGGTTAAAAATTCTTTAAAAAAAATGTAAGAACCTTGTCTCCGACTCGCTAAAATTTAAATTAAATGTGAGTAATCTGACCATACCAAAATTGTATTGCTTACCCAAAATTCACAAACCTGGAAAAGCAAATACTTTCGCAGTGAAGAATTCGTTAGAATTCATTAATAAAACAAAAAATCTAGTTCTTAATGAAGGTGAAGTCTTAATTTCTTTTGATGTTAGTTCTTTGTTCCCAAGTGTGCCAATTCCACAAACTTTACAATATCTCGAAGAATTACTTAGAGTGAATGACTTTGAAGATAAAATTATTCGTGAATACTTAACATTATCTAAACTTTGTATGGAACCAAATTATTTCCAATATAACAATCAATTTTATGTTCAGAAAGAAGGAACAGCTATGGGTAATTGCTTATCACCTTTCATAGCCAATTTATTCATGAATAAGTTTGAAATCGAAGCCAGTCAAGAATTCGAATATTTCCCAAGGGTATGGTATGGGTATGTGGATGATATTTTCGCGATTTTTGATACAAAGAAAGCAAATATTGGTGATTTTGTTTCTAAATTAAAATTGAGAACAAGGGACAATTGCCTTTTCTAGATATTTTAATTATTAAAAATAATAATAGATTAGAATTTGATATCTATAGGAAGGACACAGTAACAGATAGATATATTCCTAATGATTCATTTCATTGCAAACAACATAAATTAGCCTTATTACATTTTTTAGTTCATCGTTTGGTCACTTTCCCTCTGAATAGAGTAAACTTTAATAAAGAAAGGAATCGTATTAGAAATATAACTAGAGTTAGTGGTTATGACGATGACTTAGTAAATAAGCTAATAAATAGACGTAAGTTTAGGTTTAATATTCAAAATTCCACCTTTTTGACACGCGAAGAAAATAACACCAAGTATGTCTCCATATCATATAATCCGAAATATAGCAAGGGACTCAATAAGGTATTTAATAAGGTAGGCCTCACCTTAGTCTATAAGTCATCAGACAATCTGAGGAATATCTTAGGAAATCCCAAAGATAAGATTCCTAATTGTGAGAAAAGTGGAATTTATGAAATTAGTTGTAATGATTGTGACAAAAAGTATGTTGGGCAAACTAAAAGGTCAATTAAAACAAGATTTAAAGAACACTTAGCACACTTAAAATACAATAAAACAGAAAAGTCTAGCATTGCCGAACATGCTCTTGAAGCTGATCATACTATAACATTAGATAATCTAAGATTAATGAAAAATGTATCTGATAGGAGATTGTTGAACGCATACGAAAGTATGGAAATCATAAAATGTAAAAGTAGTTTAAATAAAGACAGAGGGCCTATTCCTTATAGTCCTCTCTACTGGTTACTTGACCGGAACTGATGGCCTTGCCTATGTCATTAGTTCCGCTTGAGTAATTCAAGGGTTAGGCTAAGTATAAATAGGGTAGATTTGTAGTTTAGCTTTAGTCAATCATCGCTCCTGATGAAGCTAACATGGTTAGCGAAACGCGCGTCGAGTGCAAAAATAAAGTGTTTGGTGTAGTGGTGATATATACTGAATAGTATCATTGTGCCAAAGATTCCACATTCCCAACTTAGTTCAAATTACACAATATAAAGGTATATGACATAGCAAAAATCACTATAACTCAGGAAAAAGTGGCAATAAAAGATACATTCTTATCAATAAGGCAACGATTCTATTAATTTGAGAATTCTATCTCTGGTGATATTGGCCCACTCTGCTTGAAATTTTTCCAGAGAGCACCTTTATTGTAAAAGTTCCCACTTTCATTTTAAACTCTTCCCACAAATGTTCTACGGACTTCAAATCCGTGGATTGACTTGGCACAAAACTCGAAGCTTTTCTTTCTGAAAAATTCTTGCAAAAGCTCGGATCGATGTTTTGGGTCATTATCTTGTTTAAAAAATTCATCCTCGTGGTATATTTCGACGTCCATAAGGAAGCATGTGTTCTGACAGAATATGTCTATACATATAACAGCGTATATAGTATTGTCAGTTTTAACTATTCGACTGACGCCTTACCACGAAATTGGCCCCAAAACATTATACTACCACTACCATGCTTAACAGTCGATATTTGATACCGAGAATCATGTCTAGTACCTTTTGATCGTCAAACATTATCTTCTTCCATCATTTCCAAATAATTTAATTTTAGTTTCGTCCGAAAAGAGCACTTTTTTCCAGTCTCCAACACCAATTTTGGCGTATTTATGCAAATTCTAATCTGGCCTTTTTATTTTTTTACTGATGAACGGTTCTTTTACTCCAACACGTCCAACAAGTCCAACTTATGTTAGTTTACGAGAAACAGTACTCTTACTGGTGTCGGCTAAATTTTCTTCACGTAATTCACGTGCAGTACTTGCAGCATTCTTTTTAGTGTTCCGTCCGGAACACTTATAAGATCACTTCGGTGTGTGTCCGTCTGTCACACTCAATTTTCTCCGAAACTATTTGACATAGAAAGTTGAAATTTGGTACTAATATAAGAATTGATGGCCTGATCAGAGCCCCTATGAATAAAAGTTCAGCTATTTCCCGTGAAACTTTTCCCTTACCGTACAACCTTATAACAGTTTTCCGAACGTCTAATTACGTGCGTTTCGGCATCTTCCCTCAATGATACTGATACACAGTTATCAAGTGAATTAAATTCTTGATATTTACCTGGATTCACGATCAGAAACGTAAACATAACTGAGAGTAAATCACAGTTTCTTAGAAGTTGGCCCGATACTTATGAATTACCAAAAAATGTTGTTTTTGTCAGGAATGATTGTTATTTATAGTAGACGATTTTTTAGTTATTTATGTTGTTAGTATAATTAAAGTAGTTCAGGTTAGTTCAGGTTTATGATGGTACATTTAGTTTTTTTTTCTCTTCTCCCTTTATAACTCAATTAATCTCTAAAATATTTTTGGCCCAAAACTTTTGCACGCAACTGTAAATAGAGTAAATGGTGTATATAGGTAAGAAAGAGAAATTATAAAAGAGCGAAATAACTTGAGAATGTGATAATAATAAGTATAGTAATAATAAGTATAATTTAAAAAAAAATACCTGTACGTGAGATAAAATCGAACCGGGGTTTTTTAAACCACAATGTTTCCCAGTAAATAAAATAGAAGTACTACACTAAAATAAAGAGCAACCAAATATTTTAACAAATCCGTAATGCATTGAAAGTATCATCGAAATGGCAAAATACACCTCAAGTACACGAGGTTTAATTGAAAAATTCGATTTTTTTTATGGATTTTTATTCTCTATACTTCTAAGAAATATTCAAAAAAAAGTGTATATTAAGAAAATTCCATTCCATTACAAAGTTATAGCATTAAATGTGACCTGGCGTCGATTGGGACCGCTACCTCTTTTTCAGACACTGTCTGCAATATTACTCAATTAATTTTTAATTTTTTTTTAACTTTGTTTTTTTTTTTAAATTCTAATAATTACTTTTTCTACAAAATGTCGAGAGATTTTTTAAATTTTACTAGTAGACAATTTCTTTATAAATAATTAAACATAAATTTTTTGGTCGAAAATTGCATAGTAAAGTTTGAAACATCGTAATTTTTTTTTTTTTGAAAAAAAAACCCTGGATAATTTTTATCTACTACATTATTTTAGATTAATTTTTATTTTTGAAGATTGGATTATTTTTGTGAAGTTATCCTGCAGATAAGGAGGCGCCATAGTTTTCATCAGTGGTCCATTTAACCCGATAAAAAAAATAATGTTAACATTTAAAACATATTTAAAAAAAAAATTCTTATACAGTAATACCCCGCTTAGCGCGACCCCGTTACGCGCGGTTTCACTATAACGCGAATTTCAAATTTCGCGCTCATGTAGTCATTAACTTCTCTATGGTCGCGGGGGGATCCCCGCTTTCTCTGAATATTCTCTTTGAAGAATTGGGAATTCCCTGTCCTTCGACTTTGTTCTATGGGGATTTCCTCGTTCGTTTCGTGTGTTCATTTGTTCCGTAATGTTAGTTCGGTCGGCTGGCAGTTTTGTTTTAATATTTTTTGGAGATACATACATACATAATTTAACCCTACGTTAAAAATGCCGCCTGTAAAGAAAAAAGAGCGTAAAAGCGTCACTTTGGAATTGAAGATGAAAGTGTTAAGAAGAATGGAAAATGGAGGCAAAGCAACAATTGTTGGGAGAGATTTTGGACTCTCAGAATCGACTGTGAGAACGATTTATAAAAATCGGGAAAAAATTAAAATCTCCAGCGAAGGTTCAACACCTATAAGTGCAACAAAACTTTCTCGTTCGAGATCATCTATCTTAGAAAGAATGGAGAAATTACTGTCAGTCTGGATCGAAGATTTGAATAAGAAGAACACACCACTAAGTCAAGATCTCATATGCACAAAAGCAAAATCTTTGTATGAGATGCTGAAAACAAAAGAAGGAGAAGGGAGTGCCACTCCGACTTTTGCTGCCAGCAGAGGCTGGTTCCATCGGTTCAAGCAGCGTTCTAATCTTCACAATATCCACATAACAGGCGAGGCGGCCAGCGCGGACATTCAAGCTGCAGCTGAGTTTCCAGACAAGTTTCAAGACTTCGTTAGACGAGAGAAAATTCCTGCTTGTCTCATCTTCAATGTTGATGAGACCGCACTTTACTGGAAAAAAATGCCATCTCGAACATTCATTTCTAAGGAAGAACGTCAAGCCAGTGGTTTCAAAGCTGCGAAAGATCGACTAACACTTCTGCTGGGTGGTAATGCCACTGGTGATTTCAAACTGAAACCTTTACTAGTGTACCATTCAGAAACACCCCGTGCAATGCGAGGCACAGACAAGACAAGTCTACCAGTTGTGTGGCGATCAAACAGAAAGGCGTGGGTTACACGGGAAATTTTTCAAGAATGGTATTTCTAATAGTTTTTGCCCATCAGTCAAATCATACTGTGACAGAAATGGGCTTGAACCTAAAGTTATATTACTCTTAGACAATGCCCCAGGACATCCAACCTCACTTGATACGCCCAGAGACTTAAAAGTGTACGTAAAGTTCCTTCCACCAAACACTACGTCAATATTACAACCTATGGACCAGGGAGCAATAGCAAACTTCAAAGCTTATTACCATCGCCGCACTTTTAGCCAACTAATTCATGAAACTGACGGGGAAGGAAGACAGTCTATGCGAGAGTGGTGGAAGTCATACAACATTATGAAGTCTATTCACAACATAGAAGAGGCTTGGAAGGAAGTTAAAATGAGTTGTATGAATGGGGTGTGGCGTAATCTTTGGCCAGATGTAGTGGAAGCACCTAGAAGAATTGTCCAGATGCAGAGACAAGTGCTTGAAGACATTGCTGCAATGATTGAGGGGTCTGAACTTGAAGATGTCACGGTAGAAGATCTCGTAGAACTTGTAGCAACGCACGACGATCCTATTAGCAATGAAGATCTGATCGAGTTACAGAATAATCCTATCTACGATGAGGAAGAACAAGTAGAAGAGAAAGTTTTATCTTCAGGGGAAATACAAAATGCACTTTCAAAAATTTATTCAGGTTTGGACATATTGCAGAGTATAGACAATAATGATGACCGTGTCTTGACCGTGTGTCAAACAATTAAAAACAGTGTTGGGTGTTATGAACGTATTTTACAAGAACGTAAACAAAACGTTACCCAAAAGACAATAGATGTATTTTTTCCGTAAAAAATAAGAGTATGTATTGCATAAAGTGTTCTTAGAATTAAAGTGATTGATTAAAATGATTTGTATTTTTTTGTATTAAATTTTGACTATGTTTAATCATAAACCTCGATATACGCGAATTTCAGTTAACGCGATTTTTTTCGGAACGTATCCCTCGCGTAAAGCGGGGTATTACTGTAATTTAAAGTATAAATATATAATCGCCAATCTTTTGTATTATTCATTTAATAACCTTTAAAATATATTTTTTAAATATACATACTTTTTGCGGTGCTCAGGTATATGTTACCATCAGACCGTATACTGGCCAGCCGGAAGGCAAATTTTAGAAATGAGTGTACTGCCTAAGTGCACTATATTTATAAGTCCAAAACCTGTAATATAGACCTTGTAAATAATTAATTCAAATAATAAAGAGCTTGTTCAGTTTCAGTTTTGATATGTAGAGGGTGCCATTTAAAAAAAAAAAATCCTTGTTGTCTTTGTAACCAGTTAAATTTAACAAGCGACAAATTTTTTCGCTTCCTAATAAAAAAGTTTAGTACTGAATTTTCTTGGTATTAGGCGAGACACTTAAAAAATGTCCCTGTACAGGGTGAGTCAACGATAGAGTAAAGTTCATTATCTCATTTGTTTCGGGAATGACGAAAAAATGTTAAATAATAGTTTTAGGAAATGTTAAGGTGCACAGTTTAAAATTATTTTTGAGTATACAGGATACTTCAATAAAGTGTGGCCGATATATCCATACGTTTTTTTTAAATGGAACATCCTATTTTCTAATTTATTTTTAAATTCTGCGTAAAATTTTATAACTTTTTTATTAATAATGTTATATACCTAAACCTAGTAGTTTTTCTAATATTTCATTTTTTTTAAAAAATACTAGTTTTCAGTTTTGTAAAAAATTGAATTTTAAATTGAAAAATCTCAAATATTTCTAAAATTTCTAATATTTCTAAAATTTCTAATATTTCTAAAATTTCTCTAAAAAAAAAACCGTAAATCGAAACATCTTTGTTCATGCCCGGAACAGATGCAAGGGAATTATCGACGAAACCAAGGAGGCACACAATCAACGAATTAGAAACAAACTTCTCGCTTGTCCCAACAATTCCAGGTCCTTTTGGGCAGTCGCTAAGGCAGTTAGTCAAAATTTTACCAAATCCACCATACCACCACTCACACGGCCAGATAATTCCATTGCAACTACACCTGTTGAGAGAGCGAACTTGTTGGCTGAACTCTTTGCTTCACATTCTACTGTCGATTTCCAAGGAAAAACACCACCTACTATTCCCATATTGCAGTCAAGGATGCCCGATGTTGTCTTCAGACAGCGCATCATAAAGCGTATTTTAATGAAGCTAGACACCAAGAAGGCTTCTGGCGCTGATGGAATACCTGCCATAGTTCTCAAAAACTGTGCAAGGGAACTAACACCAGTTTTCTATAGACTTTTTAACCTATCCTACAGAAAGGGAATATTTCCGTCCTGCTGGAAATGTGCCACGGTTCAGCCGATACCTAAAAAAGGTAAGAAGACCTTGCCAAATAACTACCGACCAGTTGCACTGCTTTCAATAATATCGAAAGTCATGGAAAAGGTTATCAATGAGCATCTTCTAAAATATCTTGAACGATTCAATATTATTAGCGATCACCAATATGGTTTTCGTAAATATAGATCAACAGATCTTCTGACTTATGTAACACATGTTTGGAACAACGCAATTGAACACTTTGGAGAATCTCGAGCGAATGCTCTTGACATATCCAAGGCATTCGACCGTGTTTGGCACGATGGACTGTTGACTAAGTTGCGCTCTATGGTATGTCTGAAAGGTTCTGTTTGTGGCTCTCATGTTTCCTCAGAGAGCGTTCTTTACGAGTGGTGGTCGACGGATTTCTTTCTAACACCCTCACTATCAACGCCGGTGTGCCCTAGAGCTCCATACTGTCTCCTACTCTCTTTCTCATTTACATTAACGATCTTCTGGAAAAGACCGGGAATGCAATGTATAGCTTTGCAGATGACAGTACGCTTGTCTCTTCATTCACCTTGAAACGCTCGGACATCGGCTGCTCAGGCGAATATCCGCAGACAGCAGGAGGTCGTTCAACTTAACAAAGACCTGGAAGAGATTCTATCTTGGGGTGACAGTAACCAAGTGGAATTTAACGCTACAAAAACCCAAGCGGCAGTTTTTTCTAAAAAAGTTAACGTTGCTGAACCCGACATAGTTATGTCGGGGCACTCACAATTTACAGCGATTCAAGAACAACGTGAATCGCTTTTTCCGCACTCGTGCCGCTCCTGGAGCGCTTTAGGGACTTCCCTGCAGCACGTGTGCTAGACCAATAAAAAAAAAAAAAAATTTAAATGGCACACCCTGTATATTATTATTTTTTCTGATAGATTTTACAAAACCCTCCACCTTTTATTAAGTACGTCATTTACCTATTTCTAATAGTTTTCGATTTATTTTAAATTTTTCAATTTTTACCCTTGTTTTTTAATACACTTGCGCTAGGACATCGTAGTTGCCAAGACAAAACAAAAATGTAAGCATTATCAAATTTTGACATGTCTATTAAGCAAGTACAAATAGTTTAATTTGTTGTAGTAAGTGACGTATACAGGTAATTGTTATGGATTTTCCTTAAAATGAATTAATTGATATGGTTTATATACTGATCGAGGCGGGAAAAAAATTGTCTTTTGGCAGTAAAACTTTACGGAGCAAAGTACCCTAATAGACGTATAATATATCGAAAATCTTTTCAGTGCTTAATGGAACGGTTTTGATGGTAGTGGTAGCGTTGAGTATACGAAATGGGAAGTAGTAAACCAGAATGCTACCAATGAGGAAAAAGAAATGGAGATTTTACTTCATGTTGAAGATAATCCTCAGGTCAGCAGCCCTCAACTAGCTGACCTATCTGACACATCCCAATCTACGGCTAATCGCACCACGAGAAAATACAAGTATCATCCCTTTTATATGGACACCAAGAACTTCAAGACCGTGATTTCGAGCAATAGAGGCCGGTCCAAAATTTTTTATCCAAAATAATGTTTTCTGATGAAGCTACTTTTCGCAGTAATGGAGCAGTCAACAGCCATAACATGCTTTATTGTTCAACAGTTAATCCATTTTGAATCCGGGAAGTTCAAAACCAAAACCATTGGTGGCTTAATGTGTGGTGTGGAATATTAAATTTTCGAATTATTGGTCCATATTTTTCCGCGAACCGCTTAACGGGCCTAGATATCTAAATTTTTTGCAAAACGAATTACCCCAGCTTGTTGAGGAAGTTAATAACTTTGAAAGGGAACAAATATTTATTCAACAAGACGGAGCTCCTGTTCATTACCACCGGGACGTTCGGGAATTTTTAAACGATCGTTACCCACAAAAATGGTTCCGTAGGGATGACCCCCTCGATCATGTGACTTAACACCTTTAGACTTCTTTTTGTGGGGCTACATTAAAGATCGTGTGAATCCCCCTACAACACCAGTAGTTATGGAAAATAGGATACGGGATGCGTGCAGGACAATAACGCCCTTTATGCAAAGGAAAGTAAAGGGAAATATAGTAAAACGACTAAATATGTGTATTCAAGTAGACAGGCATATTGTTGAACATTTATTACGTCATAATAATTAATTATTAGATAAGTTAAACTATATTAAAATTATTATTAACTATTTGTTTATGTTTTCACAATAGCGTAAGTGTATTAAAAACAAGGGTAAAAATTTAAAATAAATCTAAAACTATCAGAAGGAGGGTTTTGTAAAATCCATCAGAAAAAATAATAATATACAGGGTGTGCATCTAACTCAAATTTCTTTACATATATCTTTTTTTTCATCTCTATAGAATGCTTGTACCAGTTATGAGTATTCCACCTTCCGAAACAATGGCGCTACTGAAAATTTTTTACAAAACTGAAAACTAGTCTTTTTTAAAAAAAATTGAAATTCGAATAACTACTAGGTTTAGGTATATAACATTACACAGCCCCACAAAAAAAAGTGGGGTATACTTTTGATGCGATATATCAGATCCGTAGTATTTTTGCCCGCTGATCACGAATCTGACGTCAGAATATCGCCATCACATCTGAGTTTTTTTCTAACCTCAAAAAATAGGTAAAAATTAGTAAAAATTAAGAAAAATATACTCTTAAAAAATTGATTCAAGCTTTTTCATGAATCCAAAGATGTATTAATATGTATTCGGACACGCTAAGCTAATATTCATCGGTTGGATTAAGCCATACAGTTCTGTTTTCTTTCTAACCTCAATAAATCAGACAGATATAGTGCTTCTCGAATGCAAAAACGAATTCAAATTAAAATTCAACCGATTCTTACCAAATTTGGTACACGGGGGTTTTTTGGGTTGTTGATCATGAATCTGAGGTCGGATTTGCAAAATTCAAAATGGCGAATCCAAGATGGCGGACAAAATTTTTGAAAACCAACCGATTCCTACCAAATTTGGTGTACAGTTGGGGAATCCTCATACCTGATACTCTTAAACCCTAAACCCTGAAACCTTAGACTCCCACACCTTGTAACCTCAAAAAATAGACCTCAATAACCCTGTAACTTTAAAAATGAGACCCAATAAACTCAAAACCAGGACTTTTAAACCATATACTCTCAAATAGTAGACCCTTAAGCCCTAGAATTGCGAAAGTTAGACCTGCGCCTAACTTTCCTTTTTTTGGCTGTATCTTGTTCTTTTTTCCGCGAATGACCTATTCAAAGGCTTTCTGCCCAAACGCTTTTGAGGACTTGTTTCTCTTTTAGCGACCAGCAATAGTCCGCTAGCATATGGTCATCCCATCGTCCTTGATACCGATTTTCTATGATTTTCAGACCTTGGTGAAAACGTTCCCCTTGCTCCTTACTGTAGTCACCAAGATTATCTGGGAAATCATCGATGTGGGAGTCCAGGAAATGTAATTTTAGATTCAATAAGCAACCTAATGTTTGAAAATTTTTTACCATTTTCTCGACTATTTCTTTGTACTTAGTACTTTTATTATTTCCCAAAAAGTTTGTTGCGACTTCTTTAAAACTAAGCTAAGCAGCTTTTTCAACTTTATTCATTTTAGTAACAAATAATGAATCTTGAAACAATTTTCTTATTTGTGGCCCGTCAAATACGCCTGCCTTAATTTTAGCTTCAGAAAATTTCGGAAATTTTTTATGCAAATATTTGAAACATGGGCCGTTTGTATCTAATGCTCTCGTGAATTGCTTCATAAGTCCAAGCTTAATGTGAAGCCGGGGAATAAGAACTTTTCCTGGATCTACCAATGGTGGAAACAATACATTATTTTCACCAGGAGTGAACGATTCTCTTGTTGGCCAAATTTTTTTCTTATAATGACGTTCCCTGTCTCTGCTATTCCACAGACATTTATACCAGGGATAAAGTGTAAACCCTGACTGTTGGCCAAGCAATATTGTTACAATTTTCAGATCTCCACAAATTTTCCAGTTATGATCAGCATATTTTATTTTTATCAAAAGCTGCTTCATTTTTTCATATTGCTCTTCCATAACTGTGGAATGAGCAATCGGAATGGGAGCGTAAACGTTGGTATTATGCAGCAAAACTGCCTTAATGCTCCGTTTAGAAGAATCAATGAACAGTCTCCATTCTTCAGGATCGTATGAGTTATTTTGAAATTCATCCATTAGACCTTTTACGTCGGTAAAATATGAAAGTGACAACTCCTCGTCCATTGTGAAATATTTTCGAAATTCTTCATCTCTGTTTCTATAATAAGAAATCGTAGCTTCTGGCTTAAGTAAATGTCTTTTCTTTAAAAAGGAAGCAAGATGCTCTGAACTATCTTTGGATAAGCCTAAATCTCTGACTAGATCACTAAGTTCTGACTGTGATACGAGTATTGGTTCTGGTTTACGGTTGTATGGTAGAAATTCTTTATCTGTGTCACTAGTATATGATAGGTTGTCACTAGAACATTCATTAGTAACAGTGTTTGAATATTTTTCGACAGTCTCAATGTTTTCGGCATGAACTGATAAGGTGAAATCATTTGTTTCCATAACATCAGCATCAAGTGGTTCAGGAGGCGGAATTAGTTTAGTTGGTCTTGTTACTGTCGAAACATCGTTATAAGTAATAGTGCTTTTATTTTTTCGGTTATGCCTAGATACAACATTCATACAAAAGTAGCAATGATTTTCACTGTATGGTCTATTCCATATTGCCGGTCTGGAATATTTAATCGCCTTCTTATTGATGTACAACATTATTTTGCAAGAACTGCAAATGATGTGGGGAACCCAATCTGTATCCTGGTGCTGTATTTCAATGTTAAAACAATCCTTATATGAGGTTTTAATCTTATCCGTTATCGGTGACCCCATTTTTACTCAATACGTGTTGACAGCAAATATAACAAAATGAAACACTGTTTTTATCGCACTTATGAAAAGTCCTTGTACTGTGAGACCGTTTTCTTGTAGCATTATACTCTACATGAGCCAAGTCACCCACACATGAAGAAGAGCTACGGTCGCTGGATGACGACGGCTGCGGGCCCGCTTTCCCACCCTCACCAACCGCCGATACTGGGTTTCCGAGTCCCTGCATCGTAATTCTCTTTCTTCTACCTGCCATGACGGCATCTAAGCCGTTATCCAGGGACTCTGCCGGCTAGTGGAGTAACACCGTTGCCCACCGTCACCACGTGGAGGTGCCCTGGATGCAGGTAGAAGAATAAAAATCGACCGATGAATTTTCTCGGAGTTCAAAATGGCGCGAAAACATCTGCCATCTTGAATTTTGCAAATCCAACCTCAGATTCGTGATCAACCACCCAAAAAATCCCCGTGTACCAAATTTGGTAAGGATCGGTTGAATTTTAATTTGAATTCGTTTTTGCATTCGAGAAGCACTATATCTGTCTGATTTATTGAGGTTAGAAAGAAAACAGAACTGTATGGCTCAATCCAACCGATGAATATTAGCTTAGCGTGTCCGAATACATATTAATACATCTTTGGATTCATGAAAAAGCTTGAATCAATTTTTTAGGAGTATATTTTTTCTTAATTTTTACTAATTTTTACCTATTTTTTGAGGTTAGAAAAAAAATTAAGATGTGATGGCGATATTCTGACGTCAGATTCGTGATCAGCGGGCAAAAATACTACGGATCTGATATATCGCATCAAAAGTATACCCCACTTTTTTTTTGTGGGGCTGTGTTATTAATAAAAAAGTTGTAAAATTATACGCAGAATTTAAAAATAAATTAGAAAATAGGATGTTCCATTTAAAAAAACATATGTTATATCGGCCACATTTTTTGAAGTTCCCTGTATGCTCAAAAATAATTTTAAACTGTGCACTTTAATATTCCCTAAAATTGTTGTATTTAACATTTTGTCATTCCCGAAACAAATGAGATAATGAACTCTACTCTCTCGTTGACTCACCCTGTACAAGATAAGTAGCCTTATTTAAAGCCTAAATATCATTTTTATAAAAGCAGAAGTTTTATTTTCTGCTAAACTCACTATTAACAGCTTAGTACTTATAATTGAGACTCGACTTTCCGTAATCAGCCTCGTTTCCTCTGGAAGCATAAAATTTAAATTATAAGAAAGCACAGGAAATTTCATAAAAACTGTTTAAAAGTAATACCGTTTCATAATTGAATTTATTATAACGTCGAGACCGCAGGAAAGATCGTTTTTTCGCTAACTCATTTACGATGTATCCGACGAGAATGGTAGAAATCGATTTTCTCAATTTTCTCTAAAACTCATTCTTTAGGTCGATGGCATGGTAATTGCAGATGAAATAGAAGAGTGTAACCAGAGACTGATTAGTTTTATTTTGTAGAGTTTTTTTTATATATTTTTTAAATATATGTACAGGTTGTTATTAAAATAGTTTAATATATTTGCAGCAAAAAGTGTCTTGAACTTTTCATGGACCTAAGTAGGGATTTCGATTTGATCGACCATGCTCTGTTAATATCGAAGATTAAACACTATCGTCTAAGAGGGAAAGTTGGTGATTGGATAGGCTCATATCTGAAGGATAGAGATCAAGTTGTAGATATTGCTGGAGTGAGATCAAACAGATTGAGTGTCTACATGAGGGTGGCTCAAGAATTTATTCTCGGCCCCCCATTATTTCTAATATTTGTAAACGATTGACCAGTGATCGTTATTGATTAAAATTATCTAACTGTGTTTGCAGACGATAACAGTTACGTATACTGTGATATTCTTATTTCGGCTGTCAATAGGTTACGGAGTGTGTTTGAGGAGTCTTCTTCTTCTTGAAGTGCCTATTCGATTCGAATGTTAGTAATCATTCTGGCTATTATTACTTTATCCACTGCTGCTCTGAAAAGACCTTTAGTATTTGTTGAGAACGAATTTCACAAATTGTTTAACCAGGAGATAGGTTTACGTCCTGTTCCCCTTTTTCCAAAATCTTTACCTTGGAGTATTTGCTGTAGTAATTCGTATCTGTGGGAATTTCTCATGTGTCCTAAATACTCCAATTTTTCTACTTTAAAAACAGTTTCCATAATTTCCAGTTTCTGGTTATGCGACGTAAGACATCGTTGGTAATATATTAATTATTATAATAGATACAGATTTGCGTTTCAAGGAACACGTAGGGCATATTATACAAAGAGCCTATATGTCACTGAAAATGCTTTACCCACATCAACATCTCTTCATCCACTTGTTTTAAGTCACTTTAATTATTGTGATATTATGTATGGACCGTGTTTAGATAAAGTAAACTTAAATAGAATTGAAAAAGTGAAAAGGAGCTGTTTACGTTTCATTTATGGTATAAGAAAATTTCAGTCCGTGTCGCACAAATTAGAGGATGCTAAGTGGTTGAATATGCAGGATAGACGTAGTCTACATTCTTTGGTAATGTTTTATGTTTTTGTTATTAATAACTGCCTACCATACTTAACAAATAAAAATTATTTATAGAACAGACGTTCAATAGGTTGAATTTAAGATTTGGTGGACTTATATCTCCACCACTCACCGAACGGCTCTTTTTAAAAGAAGCTTTTCCTACAATATTTATAACCTTTATAATACCGTACCTGTTGCTTTAAAAACCCTTAAACCTGAGATATTTAGAAAGCGGATAAAAAGTATTTTTAAACCAATTAGTTAATTAGGTTAATTTTTGTCGCATTTCTCTATCTTTCTCTCCCTCTCTCGTTTAGTTTTATTATTTTCTTTAATTCATGTTTATTTATTTATGCTAGATGATGTAGTTTACATGGGGTTGAACTTTGAACAGTTTTAATTGTTTTCAGCTCCTTTGTCCTCTTTTTGTGGCAGAAATATAGAAATATATAAGGTAAAGTGTAATATTAATGTTGTTTTGCAGAAAAGAGGAAATAAAATTATTATTATTATTATTATATGGCCAGTAAAAGAAATTTTCAAAATTCTGCGATATAGCCATAATTCAAATGTTTCAAGTTTCTTAGAAGAGGCTTTAGTCAGCGTCCAAGATTCCACATCGTAACGAAGGCTACTGAAGGCATAACATCTTACGAGTCTTATTTTTGTGCTTACTTTTATTGCTGAGCTTTTGAAAAGTGATCTCATTTTTGAAGAACACTACTCTAGCTTTTTCGATACGGCAACGAATTTCCTGTAAATGATCCCATTGTTCGTTTATCATGGTACCTATAGATATGAATATTGTGGAGTTCTGTGTATTTATTGATTGTTAACCATCAATAAGGTAGCAGGAACCGGAGACTGGCTGATTACCATATATTTTCTTAAGTTATCAGCCGTAGCCGTTAACCACCGTATCGTCAGCATAACGAATATTATTTATTCGCTCCCCATTAAGCAGTATTCCTTCATCAGCTTCTTTCAGGGCCTCTCGGAGGATTTGCTCAGAGTATATATTAAACAATAGTGGAGAGAGAGAGAGAAGACACAACTCTGCCTTACTCCACGCTCAATCGATATTGCTTCTGAACGCTCCCCTTCTGCCTTAATAAATGTCATCTGGTTCCAGTAGAGGTTATTGAGCAGTAGTTTACAATAAATGGGTTAAGTCTTAATATGAAGAAATTATGTTTATATACTTTACACCCAAGAATATCTGAAGTTAATTAAAGTTATTTGATTAGGACGGGTGTACGTGGGCATTCTATCGCTCAGCTGCTAGAGATTATACTTCTTTATGGACACCAGTTTAAAACGAACTGTGTAAAAAACTTTCATCTGTATGTTTTGCTGTTTCTCGCATGAAAAATATTAATTTTATTCCGACAATCTCTTATTACCGTACCCAGTTTGTACCACGGCTAAAATATAGCTTATTGTTTTGGGCTGCAGCTTATTGTGTGATTAGAGTGTTTGGGATACAAAAAAGAGCACTACTAGTATCAGATGTAGGCATTCATGGAATGCCGGGGACTTTTTAAGGATATATTCCTTAAAAAGTCCCTGCTATGTATAAATTAAATATTTGGGTATATGTTAAAAGTAGTTTGAGTGGTTTTGGATTCATGGGGGACATACATAGCTTTAATACTAAGTATAATCAAAATGTAGTTGTCCCCGAACATAACTTATGTTTATATGAGAAAAGTCCTATTACGTGGGTAAAAGACTGTTTAATAGGCTGCCGGCAGGATTCAGGACTTTTTGAAATAGGGAACTTCAGAGTGTAAATAATTAGGTAGTATTGTGTATGAACTTTAGTTACTGTAGTATGAGAGTATTGTTTGCTTTTTATTGCGACTGGATCTGCGTATTCTGTGGTAATGAACCGACGTTTTCCATACCATGCACCTTGGTTTTCTGAAATAAAAGCTTAATTATTTTATTGAAATGGGTGTGCCCTTGAAGACATACCTAATACTGATTTTTAATAAATTTTAATATGAAAATTTATAAAATCGATGAACTACATAATGTAAAAAAATATTGGTCCGCTATTGACTTCATCGTTCAACATGCATGAGTGAGAGACAGAGACTTTTTCAACGGACTGAAAGATAGATGCCGAATTTTCATCAGCTGTTAAAGACATCAGTTCTTGTTTACTTCTTGACACGTGCTGTAAAAATAAATGTTTTTTTGTGATGTTGCCAAAGTTTAGTGACAATTATTTTCTATTATAGTACACTTAATTAAACGAAAGTAGTGATATTTATATTGGGTATGTCATATTTAATTTTTAATCTGTATCCATATGCTTAGCCTCTTTTGGTATGGAGTGTTTTATACGAGAGGAAAAATATTGTATTTGTTATGTACATTTTGAACTGTTAGTTGATTGATTTGGTATTCAGGATCAAGCAGACAGTGTGTCGCATTTGTTCTTGTCTTATTACCCAGAGCATTATGTATTAATATTTTTACTACAATTACTTACTATAGAGATTGGTCTATATTATATATTAAGTGATTTTTATTGCACCTTGTATATATATGGGACGTTTCGCGTTAATGGGGCCACCCCAATACCCAAAAATAGAATTAACGAAAAAAAAAATTCAAGGGTGTCGGCTAGAAACAAAAAAAATGATGATTTCTAAGCGGAATTAACTGAACTTCAAAACTGAGACAAATTGCAATGTTGGTGTAATAATTAGAGTAATCTAAATAATTTTATGTAATACCAATATGGCGGATCCAATATGGCGCCTAAAACCGAAAATTATTCCGGTCAGAAAAAGTGCTGTCTCACTGCGAAATCTCCATAATTGCTTATTTTGCCTCTAATTTTCGGTTTTAGGCGCCATATTGGATCCGCCATGTTGATATTATATAAAATTATGTTGGTTACTCTAACTATTACATGAATATTGCATTTTTTTCTCAGTTTTAAAGTTCAGTTAACTTCGCTTAGAAATCATGATTTTTTTGTTTCTAGCCGCCATCTTGTTTTTTTCAAAAGGGCCAAGTTGCTTTTTTCGTCAATTCTATTTTTGGATATTGGGATGGCTCCATCGATGCGAAACGTCCCATATATATATGTTATATATATATATATATATATATATATATATATATATATATATATATTGATTTTGACATAAGTCACATTACCGTTGGCGGGAAATTTGAATAAACTGATAGAGACTCATGAAAAGTCGGGTTAATTCAGAATATTGAAAAAATCCAATCAGTAAAAAGTGTTTATAATTTAATTAAAACCCCATTTACAAAGTTTTGAAAATCTACATAAAAGAATTAAAATCGGCATTTTTTAAAATATTTTTTTGTTTGGCTAAAAACTTTTGTCTAACAAGGTTAATAAAGGCAAATTTCGTTTAAGTTGGAAATGCGGAATCTTTGGCACAATGACACTACTCAGTATATATTACCATTACACCAAACACTTTATTTTTGCACTCGACGCGCGTTTCGCTAATCATCATCAATCATCGCTCCTGATAAAGCTAACATGGTTAGCGAGTGCACAAATAAAGTGTTTGGTGTAGTGGTAATATTATATACTGAGTAGGGAAATTTCGTTTGCTTTGATCATAATTAGAAATAATATTTTGTTTTTTTGATAACTGGGAGAAATAATTTTAAAACATGAGTTAACGCTTGAACGCCAGCTTTTGCAACGATTTGCATCTAATTGCTTAAAAAGTAATTTTCAATTGATTGTTTATCATTTCAACAGCTATTGCAAAATTTATGTTTTACACTTAAGTAAAACTTGACAATACTCAGTAAAATGATGCATTTTAAAACACTTGGGGACATTTTTTGTTGCTAAATACCGAAATAACAATAAGATACAAATCATTTCAACAGCTGGCGTTCAAGCGTAAACTCATTATTTCTCCCGGGTGTTAAAAAAAAACAAAAGAATATTTCATATATGGTCAAAGCGAGAGAAATTTATCTCAATTAAACTACTTAGACAAAAAAAATTTAAATTTTTAGCTGGATAAAGCCATATTTGAAAAAATACGATTTTAACTTTTTTTATGTACGAGGCTGGTTTGACGAGTCCGTGCAAAGTCCGAGAGATGGCACCACCAGCGCGTATCGAGGTCATGTTTAGTTAGTAGCATCTCTTGAATGAACGCCCACCAAGTTTCAGCCATATTGGTCTATTTCTTTGTGTTTGGCATTCGTGTGAATCAAGGAAGTCGAGTGATTTTTCAAGAAATGGACGAAAAAGAATTTCGTGTGGTGATTAAACATTACTTTATGAAAGGCAAAACGCCTTAGGAGACTAAAGAGAAGCTTGATAAACATTATGGTGATTTTGCACCTTCGATTAGAACAGTTTATAAGTGGTTTCAAAATTTTCGGACTGGCCATATGGGCACAAGTGACGCTGAACGTTCTGGACGGCCTGTGGAGGTTACGACTCCAGAAATCATTGATCAAATCCATGATATGGTGATGGATGACAGAAGAGTTAAGGTGCGTGAGATTGCTAGTGCTGTGGGGCATCTCGACTGAACGGGTACATAATATTTTGCATAAACATTTGGACATGAGAAAGCTATCCGCAAGATGGGTGCCGCGATTGCTCACGCTTGACCAAAAACGGAATGGTGTGAAGTGTTGCAAGGATGGTTTGCAGCTGTTCCAGAAGAATCCGAGGACTTTAAGCGTCGTTTCGTCACTGTGGATGAAACATGGATACATTACTATACTCCTGAGACCAAACAACAATCTAAACAATGGGTTACCAAGGGGGAATCTGCACCAAAAAAGGCGAAGACCGTTCCTTCGGCCGGAAAGGTTATGGAGACTGTCTTTTGGGATTCGCAAGGGATAATCCTCATCGACTATCTGGAAAAGGGTAAAACTATTACAGGTGAATATTATTTATCGTTATTGGACCGTTTGAAAACCGAGCTGCAAGAAAAACGCCCGCGATTGGCCCACAAGAAAGTCCTTTTCCATCACGACAACGCACCAGCACACACCTCAGCAGTTGTGGTCGCAAAATTAATGGAAATAGGATTCCAACTCGTTTCATATCCCCCTTATTCTCCAGACTTGGCTCCCTCGGACTACTATTTGTTCCCCAATTTGAAGAAATGGCTGGCGGGACAAAGATTTTATTCAAACGAGGAGGTGATTGCAGACACTAATGGATATTTTGCAGACTTGGACAAATCCTATTATTCGGAAGGGATCAACAAACTAGAACATCGTTAGACGAAGTGTATAAGCCTAAAAGGAGACTATGTCGAAAAATAAAAAAGGTTAACCCCAAACACATAAGTAGTTTTTATTTTTGCACGGACTTTTCAAACCAGCCTCGTAAATGCTGCAAACTTTGCCAGTAGAGTTTAAATCAAATTCTAAAAACTTTTTACTCTTTGAATTTTTTCGATATTCTATCAATTAACCCGACTTTTTATGATCCCATATCAGTTTATTATATACCAACGGTCACGTGACATGTCAAAATCAATTGTTTACGATATCGGACATGCAGAACTGATTAGCCGAAAAAGAAATTTGGATAAACTAATAATAAAAAATTTCCCATTATGTTGCGAACTCTGACGGTCACTGTATATACTACTGTGATCAAAAAATAGTAAGACTTTTGAAATAAAACGCAAACGGGTTATTTATTTTTCCAAATTTATTACAATGCATTTATGCCAACGTTTTTTCCAGTCTTCGAAGTAGTTGTTGAATTCGATTTCTGCAATGGCCTTTAAAGCCTTCTTCGATTCGGTTTTAATCTCCTCAGTCGACACAAAACGATGTCCTTGAAGCGGTTTTTTGAGTTTAGGGAATAGCCAGAAGTCCAACGGAGCTAAATCAGACGAATTGCGGAATGATATGAGTTGAATTTTTGATGAAAACGTCGCGAAGAACGAATGCTGTGTGAGAAGGCGCATTATCGTGATGAAAAAACCAAGAGTTATCGGCCCATAATTCTGGCCTCTTGAGACGCCATTTGCTTCACGCAAACGACGCATAATACTCAAATAATATTCCTTGTTGACAGTTGGGCCCGGAGGAAGGAATTCATAATGAACAACACCACGATAATCGAAGAAAACTGTTAACATCACCTTGATTTTCGACTTGCTTTCGCGTGGTTTCTTCGGTCACCAAATAACTTTTTTATCATTTCGAAAGTTTGGGAAGCCGAAAAATCATTTTAAAAACAATATTTAATGCAACTTCTTTGCTGAATTTTTCCACTCATGTTAAAAATCGAAAAAAGCACTTTTGTTGTTGAACGAATGCAAGCGAATCTCCTTAACTACTGACGCTATGGTCTTAAAATTTGACACAGTTGGCAGTTAAGGTCCTACCAACCTAACGAAAAAAATTAATTCGATTTGGAAATGCCCGGGCGATTTAAATTTAAAAGTCTTACTATTTTTGATCACAGTAGTATACATCGGAGATTTATAAATAAAACTTCAACCCTTCACACCTTAAAAACCAAAAGTATACTCATCTCAAAACTTTGTCATGAGTAAGTCCTCACCATGAATAATCTTTTAGCATACATACAATTTATATCAGAATTGGAGGGTGTCAAAACGGGCGAGTTTTGGAATGTTTTTGGGGGTTACTCTTTACGAAATATGTGGGGGGTGAGAATGTGACAACTTGTGACATAGGGGGAGGCGATCGAAAAACTTCGAAATATACGTGACGTAATTTATGGATGGTCCCTAATCTTTCCCTGTTCTCTTTCCATAATTCAGTTGTTTTTTTTTACGAATTGTTTGACTCATGGCTTCATGCCGTTTAAGTAATATTCTTTATTTGCGTTTTGACCATTTACTAAAAATTGTATCAGACTTCCGCATTTGATATCTATGGAGGTCCAGAACGAGCCAAATTTTCGACCACGTCACGATCGACTTTAAATGCCATATGCTCTTATATATGTTATAAAGTTAACTACAATTTCGAGACTTCTTGGCTCTCATCTATTTATGCGATGGAAATCTTGGAATAGATGAGGACCAAAAAGTCCGAAACACTTTTTAACACCACCATTGCTTTTGATAGTAATATATCTCCAATTGCCAATTAATCCTCGAAGAAAAACAAAAAAAGAACGTGTAGAAAAGTAAAAATATTTAGGCACGTATATCACATCCGACATTAACCAGGATACTGAAATTAAAACCAGAATAGAGGTTGCAAGAAAATCATTTTTAAAATTCCAGACAATGTTCTGCAACAGAAACTTATCCCTCGCTCTAAGATTACGTTTCCTGAAATTAGCGATTGCAATCCAGCAAAGTGGGATCCCGCGGGATCTAGCATCATTTGAAGGTCCGGGGGATCCCGCACTAGCTAGCACTAGCGTGCGGATCTGCAAGTTTCTGAACTCATCGACGAATCGCGCGAAATCCAGTCAAATCTGCCGCCCTTTTAATCACTTAGCGCGACGTGCCGAAAAAAAAATAAGATACGTCAGAATTAAAAATGTTTTATGCAGAGTTATTAAAAATGTAACTTGTAACAGTTGTAATGGCTGCAAATCTGAGCCAAAACTCTTTGCAAAATAATTTGATGTTACAAGAGGAAGTAGAAATGCAGATAAAGCAAGACAATGAAGACTACACCAAACAGACAGGAACTACAAAAGAGAAAGATTTTGAAAAAATATTAAAAAAAGAAATGACGGCATACGAAACTGATGGAGTAAAAATAAAATACTTGACTTTGATGCCAAACTATTTATTGACGCTCAAACCAATAAGTGTAGAGGCAGAAAGAGCGGTTTCGGCCGCTGGCTACATATGTAGTTCTATAAGAAGTCCAGTGAGAGATAACCCAATTGATGCTATTTGTTTTTTTTAAGATCATTTTTCTAAAAAGAGAAGTGACTTAATTATTTAAAATACTTTTTTTATATAATTCTTTTCAAGTTTGTTATTAAACTTCTTAATACTATAATATGGAGATTGAAAAGACTGCTTAGTTATCCAAATCCAACTTACATACAAATTAATGTGATAATTGTGATTTACTTTAGTAAGTATTAATATTGATAATAATTACTTCAGGTAGACAAGTTATAGATTAGCTTGATAATATTAGATATATAAAAAATAAATAAGTTAATCCGCCCAAAGTTACTAGCATATAAAAAGCTAGCAAAGTCATAGTCATTATATAGGTATGTGATGTGTTGTTTGTGCAGTTAAATAATAAGAAGCCAAAAAAATGTTGTTAACTGGAGTACTACCAATTGTTGATTTTTGTACTTTTTATTAAACTTGTTTTGATCTATAATATATATAAAATGCAACGTCTCTCTGTCTGTCTGTCCGTTAGTGCGCTTATCAGTGGAAAACCACTTATCCAATTTACGTGTTTTTTTTTAATTCATACATTTGTTCTCTGGCCAGGTTATCTATATTCTTCTATAATATATATATAATGCAATGTCTCTCTGTCTGTCTGTCCATTAGTGCGCTTATCATTCGAGAACCACTTATCCGATTTACGTGTTTTTTTTTAAATTCATACATATGTTCTCTGGGCAGGTTATATAATAATAATAATAATCTATGTAATATATATAAAATGTAACGGAGTTGAATAAAAAATAGGAAACAAAATTAACTGAAGGGCAGGAGGGGACAAACAAACCCTGCAAAGGAAAAATAAGAGAAATAATCAGAACCCAACAAAAATAAGGGTCCGGGTGGAAATTGTATAACAACAGAAATGATAAAAGCTGGAGGAGTAGATCTGAAAAATGAAATATGCCGGTTGGTGCAAGAAATGTGGGAAACAGAAAAGATGCCAGTGAGCTCGACAGAGTCGCTCATTTGTCCAATATACAAAAAAAGAGAAAAACTATATGTTCTAATTATAGACCAATAGCCTTACTGGATGTCGTGTACAAGATAGTAGTGGTGATTATCAAAAACAGACTAGAAGAGAAAGCCGTATCTATTCTGGGAGAGTACTAGTGTGGATTCAGGAAAAATAAATCGGTTACAGGCCAGAGATTTTCGATTAAGCAAATCCAAGATAATAGCTTAGAACAAAATTTGGCACTCCACTTGGTCTTTGTGGATTTCAGAGAAGAATATGACTCTGTAAATAGAGGACTCTACAAGATAATGGAAGAAAAATTCCAAGTAAATTGATTCGCATGGTGAGAATGACCCTGAATGACACAGAAAATAGAGTGTTGGTTGAGGGCAAAGTATCAGACAAGTTTAAGGTGAAGAGAGGATTAAGACAGGGGGATCCAGTGTCGATATATCTGTTTAATTTGGTACTAGAGAAGATAATCCGGGAGTCGGAAATAAAAACAAATGGAGCGATATACCTGCCAATGCTTGACCTATGCGGATGATGTAGCAGAGATTGCAAGAGCGACAGAGAACCTCAAAAAAGCCATAATTAAGATAGAAGAAAGGGGAAGGATGAGAGGACTAAAGATAAATAAGGAAAAAACAAAAATACATGGAAATTACAAAGAAGAAGGATAATAAAAACAACAAAAGTTTAGATATAATAAACAACTTAAGGAAAAGATATATGTTTGAAAAAGTAGACAAATTTAATTATCTGGGAGTAATAATAACAGAGAGTGGACAAGAAAGGACGGAGATACAAGAAAGAATATCGAAAGGACAGAGATGTTTGGGGGCAATGAGTCCAATATTGAAATCAAAGAGTATGTGTATCAAGAAAAGCAAAAGATAGAGTATATACGACAGTTGTCAGACCCACGGTGACATATGGATGCGAAATGTGGAAACTGAACGCAAGAGAAAAGGAGACGTTGGAGGTGTGGAAAAGGAAAGCTTTGAGAAGAATCTACGGAGGAAGGAAAGAACTGTGGAGAAGAAGAACAAACTACGAATTAAAATGCCCATATACGAAACCCCTTATAAGCCAAATCATAAGAATCCAGCGATTAAGATGGTTGGGACACGTGGCAAGGATGAAGGAAGAAAGACAGGCAAAGCAAGCCCTAATAAGAGGAGTGGTTGGAAGAAGAGGCAAGGATAGACCCCGATCTACATGGATTCAGGCAGTAAAGAAAGATCCGGAGTTGATGGGAATCCCGCACTGGAAAAAGGAGACAAAAAGAAGTGGAGACAAGTATGCAACCAAGCCATGAGCCTCTAAGGCCCCTCGAGCTATATAATAATATAAACATAACGAATAAGCAGTGACGATAAAGGTGAATCAAGTTCACGCGAGCGGAGCCGCGGGCGCGGCTAGTTAAAAATAAACGTTTTATTTATTGAATTTCATAAAATGTAAAACCTACGCGGGATCCCGCAGGATACCGCGGGATTAGCACCAATCCAGCGATCATCCCGCGGGATTGAAAACACTGCTGGATTGCAATTCCTACCTGGAATGTTACGTGTGATCCCAACTTTTATATGGAGTCGAGACATGGATGTTGAAGCAATACACTACTAAGAGGAAGCATTTGAAATGCGGCTCTATCGAAACATATTAAAATTCCCATTGACAGCTAGTATCACTAATGTGGAAGTTCTGTGAAGGATAGGCCAAGGCAGAAACTTCTTAACAATCATAAAAGTACGAAAAACGTCCTACTTAGGTCATGTACTCAGAAACAACAAATATTCACTATTGCAAACTATCATGCAGGGAAAAGTTGACGGTAGAAAGGGTGTCGGAAGAAAGAAAGGTCTTGGCTAAGAAACATCAGAGAATAGACCGGCATGAATGGAGGGTAGTTATTTCATGTTGCGAGGGACAGAGAAACATTAGAAGGCATGAGAAGAAGACATCTCAGGTGGTTTTTTCTTGGTTTTATTATTAAGCTGTTGTTATCTTTTCTAATTAATTTCTAATTTTCGTAGGGTAGAATCTTACTTATGTCATAATGGTGATAACACGGTGACGTTAATGCATAATAATATTAAACCCATTTTATACAACATATATGTCTGACTTTTTGTGTTTCTCTATATTCAGTGCAATAGGGCGAACATTTATAGATAATTATTTTTTTAATACAGTCCTGGGCCGTATTCTTTCTCATTATCTCCATTTTCCCAGATCTCTCCAGACTTTCTGTCATAGTCTGGGAGTGACGTAACGGCGTCTCGGTTAATAACAGGCTTTCGGGATCCACTGCTCGACAAGGGAAAATCTGGAAAATTCAGGATAGAAAATCCTTGGGGATTACGTTACATTAGGAGGTTTCTTTTCAGATTAGTTTTCAATCAATAGGCGGATTTATTCTTTTTTGTCGAAGTTATTTTACACAAAGTATCTCATAAAAGGTTAATTTTGAAATGTTTATAGTAGAAAAGTAGTTTAAGAAATGAAAAAAACCTTTATTATCGTTCAGAAGAATGGGATTTTTAATTAAAATAGAAAATACAATAGGGGTAAAGATTTTTGTTATCGTAAAATACATAGCTACTTTTAAAATAAGCTATTGTTTTTTAAAATCAGTCATAAAAATACAGTCGACACTCTATATAGTGAAATATCAGAATGTTGACCGAAATTTCACTATAGAGAGTTTTTCACTATATAAAGAAAAAATCCGTATATAACATATTGCTATGTATGTATTTTATATTGGTAATCATTTACTTGTATTTTATAAGGTACAAGCAACAAAAAAAATTGCAAAATTGAATCATCAGAAAAGATTTTATTAAACATTTGAAAGTTTAAATTGTACATAGTATGTACAGGGCTAAATACATACATAAAGTCCGTACGTTATATCTTTACCCGTGCGTCATAGTTTTCAGGCCATATAACAGACGACTATTATATTATTTGTCTCTTTTCACCAATAAATGGTATTGGTAAAAAGAGACAAAAAATATAATAGTCGTCTGGGATATGGCCTGAAAACTATGACGCACGTGTAAAGATATAACGTACGGACTTTATGTATGTATGTACTACATACGAAATAAAAAGAATAATACAAAATCTGTTAATACATATGCACATACTACGTACATACGTACTAGGAAAAATAATCAGTTATTTTCTTTTGAACATTACTTTTTGAAAAATAATTGTTGCTCAACAAAATTCTCGCATTTATTCAAATGCATAAAGATTTGATCAGGTACACTTTCCTGGCCCCTGAGAGTAGTTCGCACAATGTCAAATGCATTTCTTATTTCATTTTCACTAAATTTAGCAGGACATTCCCCGGTTTCAGTTTCTTCTTCATGATCTTCTATACTTTTTATATCGTCAATTATGTCTTGGTCAGTTGGGAGATCTATCGTGCCAACATCATTGTCGATTTCTAAGAAATCTTCAAGTAAAAAATCTGCGTCGCCGGTAGCAGTTTTTTGTAGAATACTCCATTGCCTTTTTAAGGTAGCAAGATCCATTTCGTCTTCTTCTTCCCATTCGTCAATTTTTTCAGTAAAACCTGCTCTAGAAAAGCAGTTTTTGATAGTTTTCTGAGAAACATTTTCACTCCATACTTTAGCGACTTCGGTTATACACTCTTTAAGGGTAATCAATTTTTGGACTGGAAGGTTGTTATCAATCGCATTAACAATTTTGTGAACAATTCTGTTTCGGTAATGATGTTTTATGTTTTTTATAATACCCTGGTCCATAGGTTGCAATTTGCAGGTCATGTTTGGTGGAAAAAAGATCAATTCAATATTCCTTAATTTTTTACTTACAGTAACTGGATGTGCAGGACAATTGTCTATAAACATCACAATCTTTCGCTTTTGGCTTTTCATTTTCGTGTCCAGTTCTTTGATCCATCTTTCGAAAATCTCAGAAGTCATCCATGCCTTTTTATTATTGGCGTAATCTAACTCCAGAGATTTAACTCCTTTTAAACAACGGGGATTTTTGCTTTTACCTATGAGCAGTAATTTCAGTTTTTCCGAGCCATTCATTTTGCTCCAACCATAAGTGTCACCCTTTCTTTACTTGTTTTAACACCAAAACATTTATCACTTTTAAAAGCAAAATCTGCCTGATTTATTGCCAACCATTAGGCGTTATAAACGCGTTAAGAACCTTTTCAAAAGAATGCGTCATAAAAATGGAATTCGTGCTAATGTTAGATAAAAATGGGAAACCCGAAATGGCCAAGAACTCAATAAATGCATAAAAATGTATACATAATATTCCGGTAAAAATTTTATTATATAGAGTGATACTATTTTACAGATTCACTATATGCAGGGCTTTTTACATGAAATCTCATTAAAATATTCTAGGTCTTAAAAATATTGCACTATAAAGAGTTTTTCACTATATAGAGTTTCACTATAAACAGTGTCGACTGTATAACCATTAAAAAAGTATGTACATCAAATCTTACTTTTACCCAATTACCTTTCTTTTTAATTACTCTCCCGCTAAAGGGCGGTATCCCATTTATTAATTGATAAAAATCTTCAACACCCAACTTTTCCCATCCTTTTTTTAGCGTTTCGTACGGAACACTTATAAGATCACTTCGATGCCTGTTCTTTTCCGAAACTATTTGACATAGAAAGTTGAAATTTGGCACTAATATAGGAATTGATGGCCTTGCCTTAAAGGGTTGGTTTTGGGGGGGAGGGGGTGAAATCGAAAGTGAAAAAAAAAAATTTTTACCAGGTCGAGTGGGGTGTCAAAGCTTGTAAAAATATATATAATGTAATACTTGCGCACAGTTTTCTTTGTATTATTTTTTTAAAAATTGCCAAAAATCGCTGCCCCCCCTTATCTCGAAAAGTACTGATCAAAAAATTTTAAAAAAACTCTTAAATATTCTCTACAGGGTGGAGATTGCGAAAATTGTCACCAGTGCATTACCTGTAATAATTTATATGGTATATATAAAAAAAAAAACAATATTTCAAGGTCATCAGTTTTAAACAAAGATCGGAAACAAACTTTGTTGAAAACTCATTTGGGGTGTGTTTTGTGAAGTCATCGATCATTTTATACCTTTGTAACGAAAACTTTTATTTTAAACGCAATCAACGTACGGAACACTAATTGTGCATGTCCAACTTGCACTAGGCGTTATTTTTAAATTATAATAATACAGAGTTTAAATTTGATATGCTATAAATTTGTGTAAATTCAAAAAAAACTTTTTCTGAACGTCCACCAAACGCAGTGATAAATTCTGAAATGAATAAATAATAAAGTGCAATACAATTGTAAAAAATAACTACCAGGCCATGTTCAGGTTTGCATCAAAGTCAATTCACAATACTGTGCAATTAAATATTCTGCTGATCCGACGCGTGATTTTCAATGCGTGCTGAGTTGCAATTTATTTTTTGCAATTTTGCCGATCATTGTTCTTTTCATCGTCCGCTGGTTTTGTTACCATAATTCGTAATTACTAAGAATTTCGTCACTACTTTGTCTATTGTAACTGGAAATGGACATACAGTGGTTTATAAAGGCTAAAGTCCGTCTTATTTTTTGAAAGAACAGTCTCTCCTATATCATACAATTTTTTCCTATTGCTGAAATTGTAATGGCATTCTTTATAAAAGATATTAGTCAAATTGCTACCTAAGGATAATTTAATACGAGGGCCACCTTTTAAGTTTTTACAAACGACCACTGATGGCGCTATTGAGATGTAACATTACCATTGTTGTAAAATTTGACATTCGTTATTGTTAAAACGGTGGTAGCTCAGAAATTGGGCGAGTAGTTTGTTTACAGTGAGCTTAAAAAAAAAACAGTTTTGTGAACGAATGGAAAATTCACGTGAATGTTTTCGTTGGATGATTTTTTACGATTTTAGTAAAGCCTAACTTAACAACAATGCCTCGAATCGCTTCGTTCAACTTTTGGTAATTAATCACCATCAGAAAAGACTGTTTATAATTGGTTTGCAGAAATTCGTCATGGTCGTGCTTCCGTCAGCGATGAATTTCTAAAGGTCGACCAAAATTGCGCTGTCCGCAACATCTTTGAAGAGGATCGGCATGTGACTTACTGTAAGATAGAGGCATCCTTAGGCATAACAGTTTGCAGATTTTGCATGAACATTTAGCTGTGAAAAAGATCTGTTCCCGATGGATTCCGCATAAATTGACGGAAACTCAAAAACAAGCTTGTGCAATTGATGTAAGGAAATGCTCGAAAACATCGACCGAGGACATGCAAAATCCGTATACAACATCGTAATAGGAAATGAAACTTGGATATATTCGTACGAGCCGGAAAATAAGCCACAGTCAACTGTTTGGGTATTCCAAGATGAGCCGAATCCAACAAGAGTGGTTCGTTTGCGAAACACTTCCAAGCAAATGATCGCTTGTTTCTTTGGTTATGCTGGACATGTTGCAACCATTGCTTTAGCGGATCCAAGAACGGTTAATGCTGAATGGTATACAACAATTTGTTTGCCAGAAGTCATCAGTATAATCAGGAAAAACAACCGAAAACGTCGCATCATTCTTCAGCATGACAATGCCAGTTCTCATACAGAACGTCAAACAGTTGATTATTTGACGGAGAAAAACATCAAATTGCCCAAATTCACCCGATTTATCGGCTAACGGCTTCTTTTTGTTCCTGAACGTCAAAAAAAATGCGTGGACAACGATTTTCATCACCTCAAGAAGCTGTTGAATCCTTTCTTTTTATTTGTGTTCTATGGCGTTGGTGTATGCCAAATAGCCAGCTTCTCACTTTATTTTTCATACACACACACAAATCTACACATACATACATGGGACAAATCACAAACACGACACACGGAATTGAACCGCTGATCTCTCGATTCACAGCAGGCACCTTAACACACTGCGCCAATCCGTCCCGCTTGAATCCTTTCGAAACCATGTTTTTGAGGTACCAACTTGTGTGGAAAGTGGAAAAAAATGTTTCGAGAATTGGCTCGAACGCATCTAAAAGTGTATAAATCTTTAAGACGAATATTTTATCAAAAATTTTTTCTTCATTCATTCTTTTTGTAAAAATTTAAAAGGTAGCCCTCGTATTAGTCAAATTATTACCTAAAGATAATTTAATATTTCATGATCTTAAAGGCCAGTTCACCTTACAATTTCTCGAAATAAATCGATTATTGAATTTCGTTTTTAATAAATCATTTATTTTACGTCATGTGTAACATGTCAGTCGTTTTTTTGAAACCAAATCTCGTCCAGATCAAGAATTTGCACATTTGTAAACAGGTAGGTACACATTAATCCCTGTTACGCATTTCTTTCTCGGTAACTTACTCTCATACCTCATAATAAGGCTAGAGGATACCAGCAAGTAATCCACACCAAATCGGCAGTTTAGGAGATTAAACAAGAATTTGGTGAATTGCTTTTGGATTACTATATCCCGATTTTGCTTATTGACAAGGCAAGTCAATTAAAGGTAAGTTTTCGACACAACTTTTCGATAAAAAAATAGGGATCAGTTTTCCAATTAGCAAACTTACGACCCAATTGATGGTCTTGTGGCTGCAGTACCTGTATCAACTGAATCTTTTATAAATGTAAACTCAATCTTCGTCGATTATTCTTACTGTATATAGGTCAAAACACGAAAAGTTTCTTTCACAAAAGTGAGCCATAATTACTATTCAAAAATTGATGACCAGGGCGAAGAAGTGTACCAAAAAATAATCCTCCCTTCTAAAAAAAATTATTACCTTCTAAAATTAACGACCGGGGCGGGTGGAAGTAAGTGATGCCTATCGCTATGCGAATAAAGATTATTAATTATCGAATATATATTGATGGTGATCAATATATCTATAGGTCGATAATTTTTGCACCCACCTATTGTTATTCGAGATATCGATAATTCCCATCCCTATTCGGCGGTTTGTATTGAACTTTTCACGTAAAACAGAATTGAGTAATGTCGTTGTAGTAGTAATGGTTGAAGAGACTCTTTTTAACAGTCCCATTTGACGCCTGTATAATTTCAGCCAGCCTACCAGGACCTACAGTTTAACGTGGCATCCGAACCACATTATCGGCAGAATGGTTGACGTTTTGTGCTTCTATCGTCTTTACATACAGGTTACAACTATATTAGCAGCTATCTGTCAAGCTCTTGGATAAAAAACGTCCTTTTTTTCAGCTGTTCAGCCTGCATGAAATACATTTTGAAGAAAAATGTAATTTTGTGACGGTCCTCGATCAAACAATTCAGCATCCAGATAGATTTTGTATTCAAAAATGACAAGGAAATTGTTTTCTTAATCAATCTTTTCTGATTTAAATTGTCGTTTAACTGCAATAGGCCGTCGGTAGTTTTTGTCGGGATCAGCTCTCAGTTCAACCAAGTGTGCCATTCGTGTGCGGAGTAAAGACGACGCTGTGTTCGTCGTCAGCTTTTTTGATCGGAACCACCTCTCGCAAATAACATGTGCTTTGGGAGTTTGCCGATATCTACTGTGTAGCAGCAGGACGGAATATACTGCCTAGCCAAATGGAGTTAAATAAATAAGTATACTGACCTGCTGGGCATCTGAGCACGGTAGACCGGAACTATACTGTGATGCAGAGGCTGCCAGAAAGACGGACAGTACACTGGCGTGTTAGTGACGGTGTCGGAAATGTTTAAAACAAATTTATTTTCTATTTGTCTGACTTGTAAAAGGTCCTGCGGCCGAATTTGACTGCCAATTAGTTTTAGACTAGTCTAAACCACTGTGCGGATTTAATTTGCGACCTTTTTTATTTTTTTTATTTGTTTTTTTAAGTAAATTTACGGAGCAGTGAAAGTTAACCGGACTTGACATTGTTCGATCGCTCCAGATGTTGACTTAATTATAACATATTTCTTTTCTTCTTAATTTTATGTTATGTTTTATGATTTTTACGCTGTTTATTACCGTAGATTTTTTTTTCGCATTAGAGAGAAAAGTAGCGTAACAATTAGAGAGGTCGGTTACATTTGTAATTTAGTATACTTAAATGAATAAAAAATTAAAAAAATTCTACCTGTAGACAAAGTATGTCATTCCTAAGATCGTTTTCCGTCAAATCAAGATTCCATTAGAAACTTCAGTGAGTGCGTTAAGGATAAGTAGAACACATTGGGCAGAATTGAAACCCTGTCTTCTGCAAAAAAAATTCTTACTATGCGTCCATGCAACACCACTAAAAACAAAATGATCGCACGTGATTTGGTAGTTAAACCTGCTGTGGATACGCACTGGTGTTGTCACTAATATTTCTTGATTTTAATAGCAGGTTCACTATCACTATATCACTCTTAGCCCGGTTCTATCCAATGTTGGATGTAGGCCTTCCACCTAAATTTCCATTTTAATCTTTTTGCAGCCGTTGTCGTCCATCCAATGCCCGCAACCCTCTGTATATCGTCCCGCCATTTTATTTTGAGACGTCCTGCCCTCCTTTTCTGTTCTTGTGCTCTCCATTCTATTGTTCGCCCTATGTCTAGCCCATTGCCATTTTCTTTCTGTCACATGGTCTATAATATCCTTTACTTTCATTTTTTCACGTATCCACTTTTTTTCTTCTTCTATCTTTAAGATTTTATTCCGATCATCTGTCTTTTGTGTGCTTTCTGGGTTTGCGCCAGTTTTTGGTTTTATTCAGTGTCAGCGTCATATGTATTCACGGTTAGGATGCACTGATTACGAGTATATACTTTGGCCTTTAACATCTTTGAATATATAATTTAATACATGGGCTGAAAAGTCCCAGGCCTAACACATAGATGGCGCTAGTTTTATTGCAGTCACCTTTTTTTCAGTTAATACTAACCTTCAAAAGACAGCTGTTAAAATTTCATGATATTCTATTCATTAGTTTGTGAGTTATTGTGCTAAGAGTGACGCTACTTTTGTTATTTTCAAAACAATGGATCAAAAACAATTTCGTGTTTTAATTTTACACTGCTTCTTGATGGGAAAAAATACCGTTCAAGCGAAGCAATGGCTTGAAAAGTGTTATGGGGACTCCGCTCCATCAGAAACAACAATAAAACGTTGGTTTGCTGACTTCAAACGTGGTCGTAGAGACACCGATGATGCAGAACGCAGTGGACGTCCAAATGAGGCGGTAACACCAGAAAACATCAAAAAAATCCATAAAATCGTTTTGAATGATCGAAAAGTGAAGTTGCGTGAGTTAGCTGACATCGTAAAGATATCAAAAGAACGTGTTGGCTTTATATTGCATGAGCATTTGACTATGAGAAAGCTCTGTTCAAAGTGGGTGCCGCGTTTGCTCACTGTTGATCAAAAACAAGAACGTGTTGATGATTCTGAGCAGTGTTTGGCCATGTTTAAACGTAACAAACCAGAATTTTTGCGTCGATATGTGACAATGGATGAAACATGGATCCATCACTTCACTCCGGAATCAAAACGATCGTCATCTGAGTGGACAGCAACTGGTGAACCTCGTCCAAAGCGCCCGAAAGCACAACAATCGGCTGGAAAGGTTATGGCCTCGGTATTTTGGGATGTCCGTGGTGTAATATTCATCGACTATCTTGAGAAAGGAAATACCATCAACAGTGAATATTATATAGCGTTATTGAAGCGTTTGAAGGCCGAAATTGCAAAGAAACGACCGCATATGGCAAAGAAAAAAATTTTGTTTCATCAAGACAACGCACCGTGTCACAAGTCAATCAAAACAATGGCAAAACTACATGAATTGAACTTCGAATTGCTCCCCACATCCACCGTATTCGCCAGATTTGGCTCCCAGCGACTACTGGCTGTTCGCAGACCTGAAAAAAATGCTCGCCGGTAAGAAATTTCGCACGAATGAAGAGGTTATCGCTGAAACTGAGGCCTATTTTGAGGCAAAAGATAAATCGTTCTACAAAAGTGGTATTGAAATGTTAGAGCGGCGCTGGAATGATTGCGTTGCTCTTGATGGAGATTACGTTGATGAATAAAGCTAATTTTGAACCAAAAAAACCGCGTTTTCTTTGTTAGGCCCGGGACTTTTCAGCCCATGTGTTAATTTTCCGAATGTGCAGCATCCTAGCCGGATTCTTCTTGAAATTTTTTTTACACATTCTCCTCAACAATTTTGAGATCTATTCCTTCTAAATGTATAACTATGTTATTAGTGTTGGGTTATATTCTTGTCTTATTTTTATTTCAGGCCGATTGTTTTTGAGTGATAATTTAACTCATTTATCATTTCATGTGGATTTCTATTAATGACTACAATATCGTCTGGGAACCTTAAATGACTACACATCGCCTATCGTTTGTCCAATCTAGTTGGCGAAATACTTCTTCTAAAGCTGTAATAAATAGCTTGGGATTGTATCTTTCTATACATATTTGTTCTGTACTAGGTGTTATGTATATTGTTTTCATATATATCTTTGGTTAGGGTCGTGTATCTAAAGTCAATTCTACAGTTGTTCAAGACGTTGATGAATGCCCACATTTTAACAGAATCTTCTCATAGTTTTTGAAGGCTTTGTAGTGTGCGAAGTTATATTCATTACTCTTCTCTAGGATATTTATCATTGTCTGTAAGTGGTCGCCTGTGCTATAGTCAAACCTAAAATATATAGTTCTATAGAATTTATTAAAATACAAATTTGGAAAATATTCAGCTGTTTCTTATATGTAAAACTAGCCGTGCCCACGGTTTCGCTCGCGTGGACTTGATTCACTATTATCGTCACTGCTTATTTCTTATGTTATCTAACGTAATAAAATATATCCTATAACCTGGCCAGAGAATATATTTTATAAAAAAAAAAAACACGTAGATAAGTGATTCTTGAGTGCTAAGCGCACTATTGGAGAGACAGACAGAGAAACAGAGAGAGATTGCGTTTTATATATTATAGATTTTTTTTGATAAATATTAAATTAGAAATTAAAAAAAAAGCACATAAATCGGATAAGTCGTTCTCGAATGATAAGCACACTAACGGACAGACAGACAGATAGAGAGACGTTGCGTTTTATATATATATATATATATATATATATATATATATATATATATATATATATATATATATTATATAGATCATTATTATTATTATATAACCTGGCCAGAGAACATATATATGAATATAAAAAAAAAACACGTAAAGCGGATAAGTGGTTTTCAAGTAATAAGCGCACTAACACTACTAAAAAACTAACAGCGGTTCAAGAACAACGTGAATCGCTTTTTTTTTCCGTACACATGCCGCTCCTGGAACGCTTTAGGGACTTCCCTGCAGCACGTGTGCTAGACCCATAAAAAAATAAAATAAAATAATGGACAAATAGACAGACAGAGAGACGTTGCATTATATATATATATATATATATATATATATATATATATATATATATATATATAATAGAAGATTATAGATAGCCTGGCCAGTGAACAAATGTATGAATAAAAAAAAAAACATGTAAGCCGGATAAATGGTTCTCAAGTCATAAGCGCCCTAAGGGACAGACAGACAAACAGAGAGAGGTTGCATATATTATGATCTTTGCTACATGATATTGTTCCATATTTAATGGTTTAGGCAGTGTATTCCAAGAGAACGCGCTAGCGGCAAACTTTTTTCCGACTTGATTCACTATTATCGATACTACTTATTCCTTATGTTACCTAACGTAATAAAATATAATCTATAACCTAGACAGAGAACATAAGTATGTTTTTAAAAAAAAGCACGTAAAACGGATAAGTGGTTTTCCAGTGATAAGCGCACTAACGGACAGACCGACAGACAGACAGAGGTTATGGGCGCATTTTATATATACGAGTATAACCTGGACAGAGAATATAAGTATGTTTTTAAAAAAAAGCACGTAAAACGGATAAGTGGTTCTCCAGTGATAAGCGCACTAACGGACAGACCGACAGACAGACAGAGGTTATGAGCGCATTTTATATATATTATAGATAACCTGACCAGAGAACATATGAAAGTTTAAAAAAAAGCACCTAAATTGGATAAATGGTTCTCCAGTGATAAGCGCACTAACGGACAGACAGAGAGACGTTGCATTTTATATATATTTTAGAAGATTATAGTTAACCTGGCCAGAGAACAAATGTATAACTTTAAAAAAAAAAACACGTAAATCGTATAAGTGGTTCTCGAGTGATAAGCGTACTAACGGACGGACAGACAGACAGAGAGACGTTGTATTTTATGTATAATATAGATATTCTTTGCTACATGATATTGTTCAATATTTATTGGTTTAGGCAGTGTATTGAAAGAGAACGCGCCAGCGGCAAATTTTTTTTTCCGACTTCATTCACTATTATCGTCACTGCTTATTCCCTATGTTAGCTAACGTAATAAAATATATCCTATAACCTCGCCAGAAAACATACACTACTGTCAGAAAGTATTTGCCCACTTATAAATTTCAATGTAACTGCCAAAATTTAATACCTAATTAAACCCTTTTGTTATATTAGGTAAACTTAATTGTTCTTAACAAGTGTCCATCATAAAATTATTTAGATAAGCCTTTTTGGTGAAATTACAGATTAAAAACCAATTAGAACAAATTTCCAAGTTTTGCATGATAATCTTTTTGAGGCGATTTCTGAAAATTCCAGTTGAAGTAAGAATTCATTTCAAGTTTTTAGGGATTATGGAAATTCCTAGTGACTTTTCATGATAAAAACTAAGCTATAAATACCTTTGCCCTTTTGTAAATTAACCATTCGCAGACAGTACTTTGTCATTAATACAGGCTCAATTGTTTTGTAAAAACGCCAAAAACGAAAGAAGTTACCGTTGAAAATCGGGCTATTGCAAGAGAACGCGCTAGCGGCAAACTTTTTTTTCCGACTTTATTCACTATATTGTCACTGCTTATTCCTTATGGTACCTAACGTAATAAAATATAGCCTATAACCTGGCCAGAGAACATATGTATGTTTAACAAAAACGGACGTAAATCGGATAAGTAGTTCTCCAGTGATAAGCACACTAACGGACAGACAGAGAGACGTTGCATTTTATATATGTATATTGTAGATTATAGATTATAGATGTTATTTTCTTTCTTAGCTAAAATATGCACTTCTTTAGATTGGACTTTTAATAACATGGAAAAGCCCGTGTTTTTTTTTATATTTTGGAAGTATGACAACGTCGACCATTCTCATGCTATCCAGTCAGACAGCTTAGATGTGTGATTACATTTTAATATAAACACGCTGAGCCTTTTAAAAAAACCTTTTGGATATTTGGACTGTTAGATACTGAAGAAAATAATAATAATAAGGATTCTCTCCTGCATTAAAACTTCCCAGCCAAGTTCTTTCAGTTTTTGCAGAGTTACCAAAAATGTGAGTGGTCTGGCGTTGTCATGGTAAAAGCCATCGTTTGTTCCGACTGGAGCAGCTCATGATGCACGATTCCCTTCTAATCTCACCAAACACATAGCATCACCTTGTTTGATATCACTCTGAGCTTTGCCATCTTTTGTAGAGCTTCATCCTTTTGCGACCCTGATCTTTTACGCAGATTTTTGTCATACGTGATCCATTTTTTATCGCCCGTTATTAATCGCTTCAGAAATGGCTCGATTTCCTTAAGTTTATGTAGAGACGCGCAGAAGGAAATTTGACCTAGTAATTTTATTAGCTTTAAGGCATGAAGCTCTTAAACATCGAGCCTCTTTTTTCTAACCAGCTTTCTCCAAATGGTTTAAAACTGTTTGCTGATCGATGTTTAGTTCCTTGGCGATGACCTTCCTCAAATTTCTCTCTACTTTTTCTGTAATTTTTAGAACAAAAGCGACTGAACACTCTTTTGGCTATTGCTTTTAATAAGCTATTTAACAAGAAAAAGGCTCAACATTTTTCGACACATCTAAATAATTTTTCTTGCATTGGAAGCAATTCGGCAGGTTAATTTGTGCAGATTTGGACTGATGGCGTGGTAATTCATTTCCATATTTTTACAACTTTAAAGTTCGACTTGACTAAAGGTGTTTAAGCATTCAAATGAGGTTTAAACTATTCGTCAGTTGACGTCACAATTTTGACGTTGGTTCCTAAATACTACGTGACCACGTCACATTTGTGGTTACTAATGTAAAAATTATCTAATTATTATTTACAACATGTTTTTCAATTGTAACGTAATTTGCTTTGTCATTGTTATTTTTTATCTTTGACCTTGAAAATACAAATAAAAATGAATTGATTTTACTTGTTTCAGAGGAAGAAGCTTACCATTGCATGGCTAGTTTAGTTTCCTGCAAAGAAAAGACTTTCATAACGCAGACGAAGCTTTTGTACGAGGTCACATGGAAGACTGTGATGCAAATATGTAGAAAGCACGTGGTAAGTATCAGTCTGCTATATTCTTTAACTTACTGGTATTTTTAAACTTTAAATAAAAAAATAAAACATGTATAGGTATGTGGATGATGTGTTCGCGATTTTTGATACAAAAAAGCAAATATAGATGATTTTGTTTCCCAATTAAAAAGCTGATATGATTCAATTTAAAAATTAAGAACAAGGGACAATTACCATTTCTAGATATTTTAATTATTAATAATAATAAGTTAGAATTTGATATTTATAGAAAAGACACAGTAACAGATGTAAATACAGTGAACTCCGTTTATAACGAACTCCAAAAAATCACTAAATTGGTTCGCTATATCCGAAGTTCGTTACGAACATTAAACAAAATCTAATATCATTTTTCATTTTTTCATTATTTTCATTTTATTTCTTTTCTTTTTTTAGTGTTCCGTACGGAACACTTATAAAATCACTTCGGTGTCTGTCTGTCTGTCTATCTGTCACACCCGATTTTCTCCGAAACTATTTGACATAGAAAGGTGAAATTTGGTAATAATATAGGAATTGATGGCCTCATCAGAGCCATGTAGTTTTGAGAATTAAATTTTGACTTAAGGGGTTAGTTTTGGGGGGTGAAGTCGGAAGTGAAAAAAAATTTTTTTTACTAGGTCATCAAGTGTGGTGTCAGATGAAAGCTTGTGAAAACACGAGTAAAAAATATATATATAATATTATACTTGCGCGCACTTTTCTTTGTATTATTTTTAAAAATTCGCGAAAAATCGCTGTTCCGGGCCTTATCTCGAAAAGTACTTATCAAAAAATTTCGAAAAAAATTCTGGAATATTCTCCACGGGGTGTAGATTGAACGAAAATTATCACGAGTGCATTACCTTTAATAATTTATATGGTACATAAAAAAAAACAAAAATTTCAAGGTCATCAGATTTCAGTAAAGATTGGAAACAAACTTTGTTGGAAACTCATTTAGGGTGTGTTTTGTGAAGTCACTGATTATTTTATACCACCGTAACATAAATTTTGACATAAGGGGTTCGTTTTGAGGGGTGAAATCGGAAGTGAAAAAATTTTTTTTTTACTAGGTCATCGAGTGTGGTGTCAAATGAAAGCTTGTGAAAACACGGGTAAAAAATATATATATAATGTAATACTTGCGCAAACTTTTCTTCGTATTACTTTTAAAAAATCGCTGTCCCCTACCTTATCTCGAAAAGTACTGATCAAAAAATTTTGAAAAAATTCTGGAATATTCTCCACGGGGTATAGATTGAACGAAAATTATCACGAGTGCATACCTTTAATAATTTATTTGGTACTTAAAAAAAAAAAATTCAAGATCACCAGTTTTCAGTAAAGATTGGAAAAAAACTTTGTTGAAAACTCATTTGGGGTGTGTTTTGTGAAGTCACTGATCATTTTATACCACCCTAACAAAAATTTTTATTTTAAAAACAATCTACGTACGGAACACTAATTGTGCAAGTTCAACTTGCACTTGACCGGTTTTATTTAGATTAGACGATAATGCTTAGAAAAATGAGTAATAATAATTATTAAATTAAAAGAAAACGTTCAAAGGAAAATAAAACAAGTCACACTAAAGTTATTATTATGTATGTTGGTACATATACGAATATAAACGAAAATATTAAAATACGTAGTTTATATGGTACAATAAAATCAGTAATTTTCCTTTGTACAGTTTTACTTGAAAAAGAAATGGTGTTTATATAATTGTCAAGGTCACAAAAACTACTCCATATGTGTTCAGGAACTTCACGAGATTCCAAAAAATTGCGAGTTTCAGTCATTTCTAAAATGGATGAAAGATAAATATTATGACCTTCACCAAGCTCGTCTTTGTCGTCACAATTTGATCATCAGTTATTATTTCTCTCGTCATTAATTCATTATCAGCACATACATGTTGCTTAAAATTAAAGTGATTAAACATCTTTTTAATCTTGATTTCCACTGTACTTTGTTGAATGTTAGCATCGTAAACAAATTCTAGACAATCAGTAGGACCTTCTCGATGTTTTTCAATCCACTGTTCCAATTCCACCTTTTTTACACGCGAAGAAAATAACACCAAGTATGACTCCATACCATATAATCCGAAATATAACAGGGGACTCAATAAGGTATTTAATAAGGTAGGCCTCACCTTAGTCTATAAGTCATCAGACAGTCTAAGGAATATCTTAGGAAATCCCAAAGATAAGATTCCTAATTGTGAGAAAAGTGGAATTTATGAAATTAGTTGTATTGATTGTGACAAAAAGTCTGTTGGGCAAACTAAAAGGTCAATTAAAACACGATTTAAAGAACATTTAGCACACTTAAAATACAGTAGAACAGAAAAGTCTAGAATTGCCGAACATGCCCTTGAAGCTGATTATATTGTAACATTAGATAATCTAAGATTAATTAAAAATGTATCTGATAGGAGATTGTTGAACGCATACGAAAGTATGGAAATTATAAAATGTAAAAGTAGTTTAAATAAAGACAGAGAGCCTATTCCTTATAGTCCCCTCTACTGGTTACTTGACCGGAACTGAAGGCCTTGCCTATGCCATTAGTTCCGCCTGAGTAATTCAAGGGTTAGGTTAGATTAAGTATAAATAGGGTAGATTTGTAGTTTAGCTTTAGTCAATCATCGCTCCTGATGAAGCTAACATAGCGAAACGCGCGTCGAGTGCAAAAATAAAGTGTTTTGTGTAGTGGTGATATATACTGAGTAACGTACGGAACATTAACTGCGCAAGTCTAACTTGGCCACTGAGTCATATCTACATTCCTTCCTTAAAATCCGCCATGCTTAAAACAGTTTGCGATGGTTTCTCTACTGACTCTTTGCCAAGCCATATGGATAAAGTTTATAGCGTCCCAGAGAGTTACAGAAAAAATGTTACCTTTATCGATCGTCTCTAACATTTTTATAAGTAAAATCTTTCTATAATGACATTTTAAAGAATGTATCACACCTTGATCTATAGGCTGGAGCTTTGCGCTTGTGTTTGGAGGCATAAAAACCAATTTTATTTGCTGTAGATCATCTTCAGGGTACACTGGACAGTTGTCAATCAAAAGTAATGTTTTTCTGTTTGTGAATTTTACTTCTTTGTCTCATTCGATCAGTTCGTTTTTAAAAATTTCTGATGTCATCCAGGCTTTACTGTTTGATTTGTACTTTACTGGTAAATGTTTGTTTTTAAAACACCTGGGATTCGCGGACTTTCCTATCACCAACAATTTTCTGTTCTCTGTTCCAGACATATTTGCAGTTACCAACACAGTGATCCTTACTTTTGATAACTTTCCGCCAGCACAATTGTCTCCGACAAACTTTAATGTCTTATCAGGCGTCATCTTGTAAAACAAACCCGTTTCATCGGCATTAACTTTCTCGAATTTCCGGTCATACATTGGCCAACCACTGATCAACAACAGTCATATCCACTCCTGCAGTTCCTCCCATCTTACCCCCACTAATATTATGTCGCTTTTTAAATCGTTCAATTCAACTTCTAGAACAGTTAAACTCAGTGTTCTCTATTTTCCTTCCCAATTCACTAGCTTTCTCTTGTAAAGAATAGCCGGTAAGAGGAACATGTTCATGTCGTTTTTGACTAAACCGCTTAAGAAGTCCTTTATCGACTTGGACATGTGTAGATTTTCTTACTTCTTTACAACTAAAGTTTGATAAGATTTCTTGCCACTTCTTCCATATGGTAGAAATCGTAGAGTTAAATTTGACTGTTTGCACCACTTTGTTTAACTCCATTTTCTGTTTTCTTTATAATATCGTGTTTGTCTTTTAAAGGAAACGCTTTACGTTTTTATGTATAGCCAAGTTAATAAGTAGACGTAGTCCAAGTATGTCTCCTTACCATTTAATTCGAAATATAACAGGGTTATGCTTAGCGTCAGTTGCTGATATTTGACAGTAATAGACGTGCAAAAGCTGTTGGAATTCGTTTATTCAGACTTAATTTAGCACGCCTGGAAGAAGAGTGAAGTTTCAGAAAAAGTTCGATACATTTTGTAATTTTATTTTGATAAAGGCACAAATGCAGCATGGAGAAATTTATACTGTTTGTGGTCAAGATATCATCAAAACCAACAGCCAATACACGGTTCGGTCGCTCTCGTTTACGAGAATTGAAAAAATCTGTCGGAACAGAAAGGGTGCCGTCTTCCAACATGACAACGCCAGACCACACTCATCTTTGTTGACTAGGCAAAAATTGAAAGAGCTTTGTTAGGTAGTTTTAAGGGGGTCACTACCGAGAAAAATGAAAAAAAAATACGTTTTTCGTTTTTTTCCATTTTTATAATCTACAATCATTTCTGCACAAAAACAATCCAACCCCCACAATTATACGATGAGTATAAGTGCCTGAAATTTTTATATAAAGTAGTCAAGGTATGAGCCATCAGTCAGTATCGCCAAGATATGAGTCCCGCTCAGCCTTCGCCTAGCTTCGCACTACGCACCTTTCAATATACCACCCCATTCCACCCATTATGAAGTTATTATTATTTTCACTATTATTATTATTATCCCACTTTTTATTAACAATGCTTAGGAATAATTATATAACACTATTTACTATATACAAATAAAAAACTTTATTTTTTCAAAAATATTTTGAAATACTATTTACTATATACAAATAAAAAACTTTATTTTTACAATAATATTTTGAAAAGTAATAATAAGATTTTATTATTTTGTTATACTTTTTTTTAACTAAAATGAACCCGCTTCATATGACGGGCCTTCTTTTTTTTCTAACTTCTTAAATTTTTCTTCTAAACTTTTTCTTGCTCTTGAAATTTTTTGCCTCTCGCATTTCGATGCTTGTTGTAAGTCTTTCTCGGCTTTCACTATTCTCAGTTCATCTTCCTTCATCAGTCCAGCAATTGTAAATTTTCCAGGGTTAATGAAAAGTTTTTCAAGTACTCGGCAGCGGGAAATATTACCTTCATTGAAGCAGCATAGTGCATCATATGCTTTTCTCTACTACAAAAATATTTTTTGGGCATCTAACCCACAATGCATTATTATAGCTTTCGTTTGTGTTTTGTGTCTTACCGTGAACACATTTTTCTAACAGGGCTGGATTCGCCAGGTCCGTGAAGACAGGTTTCAAAATTTCCATTACTACTTTTGGTAGATGAAAATGCTTTGAGTGCTCATATAATTTTTTTTCTGCCTGGGCCTTGAGGAACTTACACCAGTCCAAGCTGCATAAATTGTGTGCCGGATTCTGGTCGTTTGAGCCGAGATGAAAAAATTCTGCCCATACCGCTTTTTTCATCTCAGCCAAGCTGCCAACGTTTCTTCGTATGGCTAAGCCATAAAACTTTTGAATGTCGTTTATTACCACATCCGTGAGTCTGCCCTTTCCTCCTATCGGCTTTCCATCTTGCAGTTTTTTGGACGTGTAGGAAGTTTTTAGCTTTCTGAGTCTAGATCCCATCCTTTTTTGTACATGTCCTATACATTCTAACTTCTGAACTAAGAGACTATCTCCGTGAGGGTTTTGTTCTACAACCTTCAAGAAATCCTTTGAGTCTCCATCACCTAAGTAGTGAGAATATCTCACATTGTATTTGTCCATTGACCTCAGGAAAATTTGCTCTGCACCAGCTGCTTCCATAGCCCCACTGGTACCACTATGATTGGCTATGCAATTTTCATTATGTGTATTCTGAAATTTTAGTGGACAACGACAGTGTTTGGAGAGTACCACAATATCCACTATTTTGCCTGAGTCAGTACTCGCAGCAGAGACCACGCCATTCAAAGAAGTATGGCCCCTTTTTTGCCAACTGTCATCTAGTGAGATGGCCAAATCCCTGTTGCCACTATTTGAAATACAGGCTTCCTCTACGGCAGCCACCATTATATCTGTTCCAACTACTTCAAGAGCTGAACGAATACCATTTTGGTACAAAAAGTGCTTGCTTTGTGGGGGAGGAATGTTCATCATAGCACAAAGAAGTTTAGCTCCAGCAAATCCTTTACCAGTACACCTAAGTGCATAAGTAAATGTAATATTTATTGTATCTAATTTCACAGATTTACCTTCGAGTTCATAATCCAGTTTCTTGGAGTTCCTTAGTTTATTTAGGACTTGACAATTCTGACAAACAATCTTTATAGTGGATGCCAAACCGTTTCTCAAACAAACACTTAGGGTGATTTCACCACCACATTTTTTGCAGTCCACTGTTGAGTTCAGTGCTTTACTCAGCTCTCCAACATCCACCAAATCATACGCATGGTTGCTCATGAATAACTCAAATTTGTTTTGATTACCTAGTTTTTTTTTGAAGAAGAAGGTGTACGATTTTCAGATGAGGTTGATGGTGTTGATTCAACAGATGGTAAGGACATGACCAATTTACGAGCAACAGAAATATGTGTCCCACTAAAAGGTTTATTCCTTTTCTTGCTCTTGAAGCTAGTCTTTGGCTTAGTCATTTTTCTTCACAAAACAATAATAAAAAACTATAATAAAATAACAATATAATAAAATTTAAAACAGCAATAGTAACAGAAAACAGGAAAAAAATTTGTAACTATGTAAACAAAAACAATCTCTCACGTAAAATATAACCAAACAAAATGAAACTAAAAAAAAAAAATTTGGAAAAAAACATATTTTGTTGTAAACAATCAGTGTTGACAAACTTGTTTTTGCAAAAAAAAAAGAAGACAAACACTCTAGAAATAAATTAAAAAAAGTTGATTATAACAAAAAAAGCAGTCAAAACTACAACTTTTTAGTTTTTCGGCTCTCCTGAAAAATTGACTTTTTTGTACATTTGCCCCATTATCTTCAAAACTATAAAAGTTATTGAGCTATTTTTTTTTTAAATATCCATGGCAACACTGTCTACAGTTTGGACTAAGGAAATGTCAAACGAAACAGCTGGTAATTTACCGCGTCAATTCAAACATACAAATAAAATTCATGAACTTTCAAAATTTCTAGAAAATGTAATTTAAATTATTTCTTTAAACCCTTAGTCCCATTAAATTATATAATAATAAATAATAAGTGTGCAAAGTTTCGTTGAAATAGGATGAACGGTTGCTGAGAAAATGGGTTTTACTTTTCAATGTAAATTGACCTCGGTAGTGACCCCCTTAATGCATCCGCCGTATATCCCGGACCTTGCACCGTCAGACGACCATTTGTTTCGGTTTCTGCAGAACTCCGTAAATGGTGTTATACTAGTTTGAAAAGAGCCAAATTTTTTGCCTAAAAACCACAGAAATTCTACTGTAACGAGATTATGGTGTTGCTAGAAAAATAGCCGAAGGTCATCGAACAAAATGGCACGTATTTGGTTTAATAAGATTCTTTCAAAATATAAAAAACAATTGTCTCAATTTGACGTTAAAAGGCTTCACTACTTTTTTTAGAACTTAATACACTGGTGAGCAAAAAAATCGACAACGATTTTGCTTCATTTAACACCGATCCTTGAATTTAATTTTCAAACAGTGGTGTTATTTTTGGTATCATTAGAATGTTAGTTTTCTACTTAATTAATACCAAAAACATTTAGATTTCCAAAAAATTTTACTGATTTAAAACGATTTTACTCAGAAGAACCGTCTTTGCTCGCACAGCAACGTACTCGTTGCGCGCTATTCATCCCTATAAAAACACATGCAACTCCATTTTCTTTTCATTTTTTTATCGGAACTTGAACGGTCAACATCTCTGCTATACCTGCTTACTAATTACGTCATCGGAAAATGGATACCACCCCGAAAGAAACAGCACAAGTCATTGCCCTATTGCAAGAAGGGCATAGCCAACGAGTAGACTCTGCGCAACTGCACCTGAGCCAGTGAGTTGTCTCCAGAGTCTATAGGCGTTACCAAGAGACTGACGCTTTTACACGGAGATCAGGATCAGGAAGAAGAAGATGTACCTCGGAGCGAGACGACTGCTTCATTGTCAACACAACACTAAGAAATCGTCACTTGACCGGCGTTGAGGTCCAACAGGAGCTCCGACAAGTTCTTGGAAGAAACTAACCTAACTCCGAAGAGACCAGCCAACGGACCCAAATTGACAGCAGTCCATCGACAAGCATGACTCAGATTTGCCCGAGAACATGTCGACTGGCCCTTAAAGCAATCGCGCTCCGTTTTATTCTCCGACGAGTCCCGAATGTGCTTACATGGCAAGGATGGAAGAAGACGAGTCTCTAGGAGGCCTGGGGAGCACTATACGCAGTACTGCATTACTGAAACGGTCACCTACGGAGGAGGTTCTGTCATGGTGCGAGGAAGTACTGGATGCGGAAACTGATTTGGTTTTCGTAATTGATGAGACTCGCCGCTAGAAGGATTAACTGCTCACCAATACATCGAGGATATCCTGCAGGAACACGTCCTTCCTTACTTACGCTGGGTGTGTTGGCGCTAGTTTGGTTCTAATGCACGACAATGCGACGCCACATGGTGCTGCAATACGTGGCGGAAGTGGGAATACCCACATTAGACTAGCCTACGTAGAGGCTTGACCTCATTTCAATCGAGCACATGTAGGATTCGAGCCAGAAATCCAGCCCCTGCATCGCTGAGGGACTAAGAGGTTGCAATGGTGGAAGAGTGGGGAAGAATCCTACAGACAGTGGTGAAAAAGCTCACCCGCTCCATGAAAAAGGGGCTCGAAGCCGTAATAAGAGCTAGGGGGGTAATACAAAATTTGATTTTTATTAATAAATTTAATTGTTAAACTTAAAGTTTGTTTTAATTTTTCCTTTCTCTGACCCCTATTTTCAATCCTTGTTCTCCTTGTTTCCCTTTCAGTCAATCATTTTAGTCAGTAAAAAGCATGAGGTATGTTGTGGAATTTGGTATCATTAGAAAGAGAATAGAATGGGCTTTCAAATGATACTAAAATCCATAAAAATATATAAACATTAAATTCTAGGATCCGTGTTAAAGGAAGGCAAATAGTTTGAGTCGATTTTTTGCTCACCAATGTATATACATATGTAGAGGAAATGAGAAAGGTATAGGGAGGGAGAGAGATATTTTTTATTTCATATTATACTTAATTCTAACACTGAATTAATGATGTTTATTTTCTGCGTAGAACATTTAAACATTTAAAAAAATTAAGAAAAATTGCTAAAAAGCAACTTGGTACGTTTATATTTAAGTGCTTGTCATAAATTTGAAACAATAAAATTTCTGACTGGCTGAACGCGATTATTCAATTAAGATATTCGTTGCAAGTGGGCAACGAAAATAGTTTTTGCACATCATGTCAATAAGACAATTCTTACACATGTCGTGACCAAAAGTATTTTTAGTGTTCCATACGGAACACTTATAAGATCACTTCAGTGTCTGTCTGTCCGTGTGTCACACTCCGTTTTCTCCGAAACTATTTGACATAAAAAGTTGAAATTTGGCTCAAATATAGGAATTTATGGCCCCATTAGAGCCGCGGAGTTTTGAAAGTTAAATTTTGACTTAAGGGGTTAGTTTTAGCAGATGAAATGGAAAGTGAAAAAAAAATTAGCAGATCGTCGAAAGGGATGTCAAATGAAAGCTTGTCAAAATAAGAGTTCAAAAATATATATGATGTAATACTTTCGCGCAATTTTCTTTATGTTATTTTTAAAAAATTGCCCAAAATCGATGTCCCCTCCCCTTACCGCGAAAAGTACTGATCAAAAAATTTTGAACAAATTCTGGAATATTCTCCACAGGGTGTAAATTGAACGAAAATTATCACGAGTGCATTACCTTTAATAAGGTAATGCACAGTGAAAAACTTTTTTAATAATTTTACCTGATTCCTTTGTTTTTTGGTGTGCTGAGTCCGAAAATAATAATAAAAAAAAGCCATGTCACCCACCAATTTTTTACATTTTAATATTCAAAATGTGAAAAGTTTATTTTTTATCATTCCAATGTTATTAAGTTGGTAATAAAATCAGAATTTTATAAGGTTGGCAGTAAAATCAAATGTTATTAGGTTGGCAGTTCTGATAAATGTCACAGCTGTTTATTTTCTTCCAGTTAATATAACCTCGCATTGCAGTGTTTAAACCATGTGCTTTAATTCACACTCAACGTATGGCTAATCGTGGTTGTAAAAACTCTCCCAACACTTTTTATTATACGAGGCTGGTTTGAAAAGTCCGTGCAAAGTCCGAGAGATGGCACCACCGGCGCGTATCGAGGTCATGTTTAGTTAGTAGCATCTCTTGAATGAACGCACACCAAGTTTCAGCCGTATTGGTCTATTTCTTTGTGTTTGGCATTCGTGTGAATCAAGGAAGTCGAGTGATTTTCAAGAAATGGACGAAAAAGAATTTCGTGTGGTGATTAAACATTACTTTATGAAAGGCAAAACGCCTCAGGAGACTAAAGAGAAGCTTGATAAACATTATGGTGACTCTGCACCTTCGATTAGAACAGTTTATAAGTGGTTTCAAAATTTTCGGACTGGCCATATGGGCACAAGTGACGCTGAACGTTCTGGACGGCCTGTGGAGGTTACGACTCCAGAAATCATTGATCAAATCCATGATATGGTGATGGATGACAGAAGAGTTAAGGTGCGTGAGATTGCTAGTGCTGTGGGCATCTCGACTGAACGGGTACATAATATTTTGCATAAACATTTGGACATGAGAAAGCTATCCGCAAGTTGGGAGCCGCGATTGCTCACGCTTGACCAAAAAAACGGAATCATGTGAAGTGTTGCAAGGATGGTTTGCAGCTGTTCCAGAAGAATCCGGAGGACTTTAAGCGTCGTTTCGTCACTGTGGATGAAACATGGATACATTACTATACTCCTGAGACCAAACAACAATCTAAACAATGGATTACCAAGGGGGAATCTGCACCAAAAAAGGCGAAGACCGTTCCTTCGGCCGGAAAGGTTATGGCGACTGTCTTTTGGGAATCGCAAGGGATAATCCTCATCGACTATCTGGAAAAGGGTAAAACTATTACAGGTGAATATTATTCATCGTTATTGGACCGTTTGAAAACCGAGCTGCAAGAAAAACGCCCGCGATTGGCCCACAAGAAAGTCCTTTTCCATCACGACAACGCACCAGCACACACCTCAACAGTTGTGGTCGCAAAATTAATGGAAATAGGATTCCAATTCGTTTCACATCCCCCCTATTCTCCAGACTTGGCTCCCTCGAACTACTATTTGTTCCCCAATTTGAAGAAATGGCTGGCGGGACAAAGATTTTATTCAAACGAGGAGGTGATTGCAGACACTAATGGATATTTTGCAGACTTGGACAAATCCTATTATTCGGAAGGGATCAAAAAACTAGAACATCGTTGGACGAAGTGTATAAGCCTAAAAGAAGACTATGTCGAAAAATAAAAAAGGTTTACCCCAAACACATAAGTAGTTTTTATTTTTGCACGGACTTTTTAAACCAGCCTCGTATATGTGGTGAGTTTGTAGTTAAAAAACATCAAAGAAACATTACTGACTTTCTAAAAAAGTACACTTTGCATATTTTGGTATAGAAATCGGTAATCAAGAAACATGTTGGGCTCCTCACAAAGTATATTATGTTTGTGTCGAGGATCTTAGGAAATGGTATAAGAAAGAAAAGAAAGCTTTTAGATTTGCAGTACCCATGGTATGGAGAGAGCAGGAAAATCATTCAAATGATTGTTATATTTGCAGCGTTGATGTTTCTGGATATAACTCCAAAAATAAGAAAGTAATTGTCTATCCTAACCTTACTTCAGCTAATCGGCCCGATAGGACATGGACCGGGACTTCCTGTTCCTCAGCCACCTCAATCTATTGATCACGTTTTACAATCCAGTCCCGAATTTAATGATAGTCGACCGGATGATGATGAGTTTCAATGTTCTCTAGAAAATTTAAAACCACAGTTGTTTACACAAGCTGAGTTAAATGATTTATTGAGAGATTTGGGTTTGACTAAGGAAAAGACAGAATTGCTTGGTTCTAGGCTGAAAGAGACACATTTATTGGAATTTGGGACATCTATTTACCATTATAGAACAATTTACAGCGATTCAAGAACACCGTGAATCGCTTTTTCTGCACACATGTCGCTCCTGGGGCGCTTTAGGGACTTCCCTGTAGCATGTGTGCTAGACCTATAAAAAAAATCAACAGTTTGCTCAGTTTTTCAAGCGGGAAGAGGATTTGGTTTACAGCTATGATCCCTATTTTGAAATTTAATCGATGTCATACTGTGAGAAAACCGTGGGTGATACGAAAAAACTGATACCAGATACGGTTTCAAGACCCAAAAATACTTAACACTTAGATATATTGGTTTAAAAAATTTTTACAAATATTTTTTTTGTTGGCCTGTGTAATTTATCTGGTATATACAGTCCCTGGCCAAATTATTAGACGCACTGCAAGATTTCATGTAAAATATTAATTACCGAGTGATATTGTACCGTTTTATTATTTTAGATTGATTTGTTTTTTATTTTTATATTATCCAATCAATTACCTATTCATTTGACATAAATAAAACAGCATTAATTTAGAAAAGCATAAGTTTATTAAGTTTTAAAGAAAAGTGAAATTAATGTTAGTAAAAGTCAATATTTAGTTGAGCCACCTTTAGCCGCTATCAAAGCTTTAATTCTGCGCGGCATGCTATCAATGCAAGATTGTACTGTCTCCTGCATTTGAGGATGATGATTCCACACATGAATAATCTTTTTTAGGAGCTGGGTTGTGTTGGTAATCACATCTTTAGCCACTTCTCTTTTCATCAGCTCCCACACATTTTCAATGGGGTTCATATCAGGGCTGGCCCTAGCCAATCCAACAGAGGGATATTTTTTTTCTGCCAAAAAAGCTTTAACAGACCGAGCAGTGTGGCAGGGAGCTCCATCTTGCATGAAAGTGAATGGTTCCCCATTTGGAAACCATTCTCTGAGCTGCGGAATCAACCGATTTTGTAGTACTTCTTTGTACTGATCTTGCCTCATTATTCCTTTGACGACGTACAGACGTCCAGTGCCCTTGCCGCTGTTGACTGACCAAATCATCACTTTGGTGGGATGTTTAACCGTCGGGACGACACAATCAGGATGAAACTTTTTCCATGACGACGACGCACATACTGAGCTTTAATCTGCAAAATTTCGAATGTGCTTTCGTCACTGAAGCAGACCTGTCAAAAATAGGAAAAATATATAAACTTCCATGTTTATTTGCTTTGTTTAACTGAAAATGATAATAATGTATCAATTATTGATTAAATTGCTGTATCTTACCGATCTCCAGAAGTCCACATCTTTGTCTTGCCATTGTTTGGCCCACTTCAGGCGCTTTGCTTTCATTGCAGCTGTTAACTTGGGCTTCCTGGCGGGGCGACAGGCCTTAAAATCTAATTCTTTCAATTTTCTTCGAACAGTGCGCTTCAGAAGCATTTACGCTAGCATCCTGGAGTTGTGATTTTATTACCTTTGTGGTAGCAAATCTGTTTTCTACACTAATTTTCTTTAAACATCTCTCTGACCGTGGAGTGAAAATTGGTTTTCTACCGCATCTTTTCTTTCTTTTCGGGCTTAATTCCTTCCCTGACTCAATTTTCTTTTTTATGCGTCGTACACTAGCTTCAGAAACCTCCAATCTTCGTGATATTTCTCGGTTTGTAAATGTTTTCGCAATCACAAGGGCCTTCACTTCAGCTTTTTTACGTGGTGAAAGATCGCCTTTTCTACCCATAATGAAAATAGTCCAATTACTTTTTTAAAACACTGCATACAAAATAAACTAATAACTGAGTAGTATAAAACTGTTAAACAAACAATCACAGTCCATAAAGCCACAGAAACACGTCCGTACCTGACTCGATTCCGATCGCGACTGATACAGGTTTGTACTTCTTTACGTTCATGTATCACTTTGTCAACACAGTGTTGCCATATGTTAAAAATAAATACAAATATGTAGTCTACAACAATTCTTTTAAATAAAAATCAATAATATTGTAGTTTAAATATACCATTATTGCATAAAAACTCTTAAGAAACATAAAATTACTAAAAAAAATACAGTGCGTCTAATAATTTGGCCAGGGACTGTAAAAAAGCAAAAGTTTCAAGGTCATCAGTTTTCAACAAAGATCGGGAACAAACTTCATTGAAAACTCATTTTATACCTCCATAACCAAAATTTTTATTTTAAAAGAAATCAACGTACGGAATACTAATTGCGCAAGTCCGACGTGCAGTTGGCCGGTTATTTGTACTTACTTCACTTTATATTGCAAATTTAATAATCCCCCCCCCCAAATTACCTTTCTTAGTTTTACGTGACAGTAGAACTGGGGCAGAAATTTATTTTAATGTTGGAGAAATGTATAAATCGGGTGTCTCAGCATAGTGGTTCCAGTTTTAAAAACGTTGTTGTTTTAGCCAGATTTCTTGGTATTTTGGAGATCCTTGACATTGTATCAGCTTCTTAAAACTTGCATATTAGGAAAGCATCTCTTACGCCAAAGAGAGAGAGAGTGGATCTTGGTTATATAAAACTATGCTTTTGTTAAATATGATGTGGATACCTCCTATTTATTTATGCAATAACTCGCGTAGAAATCTCACAGACATAGAATTAAACCTAATTGGTGTCTTATTAACTAGTTAATAAAATAAACAGGTTATAGTTAAATTAAAACAATGATTTCTTTGCTTAAAATATACAAAACATCGCTTGCCCAATGCTGGTAAAAAAGATATACAAGTGGGTGCTCTTCTGTCTATATTTCAAAAAACCGGTCAAGTGCAAGTTGAACTTGCACAATTAGTGTTCCGTACGTTGATTGTTTTTAAAATAAAAATTTTTGTTAGAGTGGTATAAAATGATGAGTGACTTCACAAAATACACCCCAAATGAGTTTTTAACAAAGTTTGTTTCCAATCTTTACTGAAAACTGGTGACCTTGAAATTTTGTTTTTTTTTTTATATACCAAATAAATTATTAAAGGTAATGCACTCGTGATAATTTTCGTTCAATCTATACCCCGTGGAGAATATTCCAGAATTCTTTCAAAATTTTTTGATCAGTACTTTTCGAGATAAGGTAGGGGACAGCGATTTTTCGCTATTTTTTAAAAGTAATTCGAAGAAAAGTGTGCGCAAGTATTACATTATATTTATATTTTTTACTCGTGTTTTCACAAGCTTTCATTTGACACCACACTCGATGACCTAGTAAAAAATTTCTTTTTTCACTTCCGATTTCACCCCTCAAAACGAACCCCTTAAGTCAAAATTTATGTTACGGTGGTATAAAATGATCAGTGACTTCACAAAACACACCCGAAATGAGTTTTCAACAAAGTTTGTTTCCAATCTTTACTGAAATCTGATGACCTTGAAATTTTTGTTTTTTTTTATATACCAGATAAATTATTAAAGGTAATGCACTCGTGATAATTTTCGTTCAATCTACCCCCCGTGGAGAATATTCCAGGATTTTTTCAAAATTATTTGATAAGTACTTTTCGAGATAAGGCGCGGGACAGCGATTTTTCGCGATTTTTTGAAAATAATACAAAGAAAAATGCGCGCAAGTATTACATTATATGTATATATATATATATATATATATATATATATATATATATATATATATATATATATATATATATATATATATATTACTCGTGTTTTCACAACCTTTCATTTGACACCACACTCGATGACCTAGTAAAATTCACTTTCGATTCCACCCCCCAAAATTAACCCCTTAAGTCAAAATTTAACTTTCAAAACTACATGGCTCTGATGAGGCCCTCAATTCCTATATAATTACCAAATTTCAAGTTTCTATGACAAATAGTTTCGGAGACAATCGGGTGTGACAGACAGACAGACAGACACCGAAGTGATCTTATAAGTGTTCCGTACGGAACACTAAAAATAAAATAGGCATAATAAGCCAGAAAAAAAGCTTTCGTGTTGCTAGATATCTATGTATAAAGACGGATAGTACTGTATTCTTAAAGGTTATTTTCTATGCGAATGATTTTTATTATAAAATATGTAATTTTTAGTGTTCCGTATGGAACACTTACAAGACCACTTCAGTGTCTGTCTGTCTGTCTGTCCGTCTGTCACACCCCATTTTCTTCGAAACTATTTAACATAGAAAGTTGAAATTTGGCATTAATATAGAAATTGATGGCCTCATCAGAGCCGTGTAGTTTCGAAAGTTAAATTTGTTACTTAAGGGGTTAGTTTTGAGGAGTGAAATCGGAAGTGAAAAAAAAAAAATAATTATCTGGTCATCAAGTGGGGTGCCAAATGAGTTCAAAAATATATATAATTTAATTCTTGCGCACCCTTTTCTTTATATTATTTTAAAAAAAATTATCTTATCTCGAAAAATACCTACCAAAAAATGTTGAACAAATTCTGGAATATTCTCCACAGGATATAGTTTCAACGAGAATTACCACGAGTGCATTACCTTTAATAATTTTTGGTATATACTATATATATATATATATATATATATATATATATATATATATATATATATATATATGTATATATATATATATATATATATATATATATATATATATATATATATGTAATATATATATATATATATATATATATATATATATATATATATATATATATATAATATATATATATATATATATATATATATATATATATATATATATATATATATATATATATATATATATATATATATATATATATATATATATATATATATATATATATATATATATATATATATATATATATATATATATATATATATATATATATATATATATATATATATATATATATATATATATATATATATATATATATATATATATATATATATATATATATATATATATATATATATATATATATGTAATATATATATGTAATATATATATATATATATATATATATATATATATATATATATATATATATATATAATATATATATATATATATATATATATATATATATATATATATATATATATATATATATATATATATGTAATATATATATATATATATATATATATATATATGTATATGTATATGTATATATATATATATATATATATATATATATATAAAAATTCAAGATCTTCAGTTTTCAACAAAGATCAGAAAAAACTGCAAACTCGTTTGAGGTGTTTTGTGAAGTCTGTGATTATTTTTTACCTCCGTAATAAAAATTTTTATTTTAAAAGCAATCAACGTGCGGAACACTAATTACGAAAGTCCAACTTGCACGTGGTCGGTTTTTTTTTTTTATTTAGTTTACTTTACTAGTGCAAATTTAATAATCCTCCCCCTAAATTACTTTTTTAGGTTTACATGGCAGTAGAACTAGGGCATAAACTTCTTTTAATGTATGGATATATAACTATGCTTTTGTTAAATATGATGTAGATACCTCCTATTTAATATGCAATAACTAGCATAGAAATAGAAAACGCCAAGGCTCACAGACGTTGTGGAATTAAACAATATTAACTAGTCAATGAAATAAAGAGATTGTAGTTAAAATAGTAATTTATTCGCTTAAAATATACAAAACATCTCTTGCCCAATGTCGTAAAAAATATACAAGTGAATACTCTTCTATTTATACTTAAAAAAAATGGGCATAAGAAGCTAGAAAGAAGCTCTCGTTTTACTAGTTATCTATGTATACAGCCGGATTGTTTCGGTACTCTTAAAGGTTATTTTTTAAAGGAATGTTCTATAACGTTGTATGGTTTTTATTATAAAATATATGATTTTTGTTATTAACATTCGTATAGGTCAGGTTTAAAAATAAATAATTTAAAGCAAAAAAGTTACATAATACATGCTAAGATGAATTCAAATTTAAATATTAAGCATAAAAATGTAATAGCATTTTACATACACTTTTTCTATAAGTATAATGTCCTCAAACGACGAACGTTGACAATGATCCTTATCTAGGGCCTTACGAAACAGATGCGCGGTGTTAATACCAAACCACTGGCGTAAATTCTTTAGCTATGACGTTCTTCTTATGCATGGGCCTCTGTGACCCTCGATGATAAGTTTTGGCAAACGTTACTTGTCGTTTCTGAGAATACTACCAAAATATTGGAGTTTTTTTCTTTTCACTGGCGAACATTGTCTCGTTATCCTTATGTAGTCGACGAGGATCCTCAAGATTTGTTACCCGATCCACCCATGATATACGCAACATCCTGCTGTACGCCCACATCAATGTGTATGTTTACAATTCTCCTAGTTACAGTGTTGGAGAGACAAAAAAAAGCAGAGGTATTGGCGTTAGACATAAATGTAAGCGTAGAAAGCTTGCTAAAAGTGGAATAAAACTTCCAATAATAAACTGGTATTCAAAAATATAATTAGACGTGGCGACTCGATATCCCCAAAGCTGTTCACGTTGACTCTAAAAGACATGTTCAAATCGTTAAAGTACGAAAATAAAGGAATACTAATGGACGGTGAACGATTAAATCACTAAAGGTTCGCAGATGATGTCACTTTGATCGCTAACATAAAAGAAGAATTACAAGAAATGCTGATGGAATTAAATAATAAGTCTCGAGAAATAGATCTAAAAATAAACTTCAACAAAACCAAATATTTGAACAACGAAAGTGAAGATAACAGCCAGAAACTATTACATTCATACATTAAAAAATCGAAATATCACAAAATAATTTAAAGTCTCGTTAGCTTGGTCTGCGTTCGGAAGGTTACAATCTACATTTAAATTGCACATCCCAAATACAGTAAATGCCAGAGTATTCGATCAATATGTACTGCCGGTATTAATATATGGCACTGAAACGTGAGCTAATTAAATAAAAGTATAAAAAATAAACTCCAGGTAACCCAAAGAGCAGTGGAGAGGAGAATGCTAAATATTAGACTCCAAGATCGTATTCCTAACTTCGAGATACGAAGAAGATCAAAGTATAATACAACGAATATGTATATTAGGGTGGGAATTGGGCGGGGCATATCGTAAGGAGGAATCATAATAGATGGACACGCCATATAGTTAAATGGAGGCCTAGGGAACCCAAAAGATGCATAGGTAGACCACAGACAAGATGGACGGGCGACATAAAAAGAGTAGCGGGACACGATTGGTTACAAAAAGCTCTCAAAGCTCATTGGAGACAACTTGGGGAGGCTTACATCCGCTATGGATGGAATAAGCTTGTCTTTTTTCGCCGCCGCGCTATTTTATATAGCCTCAACTTTATTTTTAATAAATATTTTATTTATTAAAGAGAAGCCGTTATGTATATCTTGATTTTTGAGAATGGGTTGAGTGGATATTAATACTGATAGAGCAAAAATTAGATATAAGCTAGCTCGTTTTTTACTGGTAGAGTACATGGAGATCGAGGTAATTTTTGTACGCCTTTTGAAAATAGTGTCTATAGTTGTTTAAAACTTGGTTGTATAGTTTTGGGCACCACTCATTTTAGAATAAAAAGAATCTAAGTTCAGCTCAAGAAATGAAAAAATACTGAAGACTATTTAGTTGTTAATATAAAATTGAGTTGGGTACAACCCTTGCGTCCTGAAAGGTAAAGCGGGTAGTTCAGTGAAACGCTACATTTAAATAAAGAAGGGTATATTAACAAAATAAAAATTCTTCCTCTTATTACACTCTTAAAATTACATAGACTTAATAAATAACCTTTTATACTAGGCGAGTGCACACTTTTACAGAGAGTCTCTAAATTAAAATTATTAAGTTTTTAGCAAATGGCTTTAAAACATACGATATAAAAGTTTATAAAATCGACTTCGCGGATTACACCTGTTGAGTAGTCGTTGGAAACACACGTTGTAGACAGGAGGTGAGATATTTAAACTGGTGTACTACTGACTTACTGATTGGCTTCTCTTCGTGGGTTTTCCATAAGCTGCTTGGCCTCTCCTGGTGAGATTCTCATCAAAAATATTGTCTCAGCCACTACTCTCTTATTTTCATTTGGGTAGCTAATCACTTTTTGACCCGAAATGCTTTAGGATGAGTAAAATATTTTAAGATCGAAAAAGGCATCAAACTGGAGATCTAGAAACTACACCCACTTGGTGATAAAAAAAAAAGGCGTTACTGCACTACGGCGTGACGGAAAGAAAAAAAGCCTTCTACGGCCTGATGAAGGAATAAGCCGTTACTGCATCACGGTGGAAAAAACACTACGGCATGCTGGAGGAAAAAGCCGTTACTGCATCTCGGAAGAAAAAGCCACTACGGCATGCTGGAGGAAAAAGCCCTTTAGAAATTCGAAATGGCTGCTTAAATATTTTTGTCCCATCCTATTCACTTCCGGAACGCTTAGTTTTTAACAAATCAGACGCATTCAATGCAAACGAAATACGTTAAGTCAGCAACACGTTATACACGGTTGAGTTACACTGTTAAAAAATTTAAATCACTGTTTTAAGTTACACTGCTCAAAAATCGAAATCACTGCCTATCAAATATAAAAATGTAATAAAATATAAATTATAGAAAGAAAAACAGTGCTGTAACATGATCTTAAAATCTAGGAAAAAAAGAATGTTACAAACTAATGATGATCATTATTCAGAAACTCGTAGAAAAATCGTCAAAGAATTCATAGAAAAAAAGATGTTAAAATATCCCTTGTCGCCTCCATAACCTGGTTTCAACCCAGAACAAATCAGAGACACTACATCGTTTTATCTCTCAAAAAATATTCTCCATACAAAAATATCAAACGCGTTTAGTTTTGTTGTCAGCTCGACAAGAATACGTCAATAAAAGCAAAATTAAACAGTTTATTCTACGGTTGCTGCATGGATACTGAAATCTCCTTCGGCGCGGTTAACCAATGTGGGAGAGAGACGGCAGTCTACCTGAACTCGTACTGTGCGAATATGCATTTTTGGAAAAATAACTGCCAGTAACCAGGCATTTTAATTTAAAATCAACCAGCAATATAAGTAGAGATAAAATTAAATATTGAGATGAAAGTCAATCTACCCACCATGTTGTAAGATGCAACAGAAAAACATTACGTCTTTTTTTTGTATGAACTCTACTTCAGAGATCTAATCAAGTGAGAGGTAAACATGTAATTACAAAACTCTAGTACTATTTTTACAAAGACCCTGTAGCGTAATAGTAAGTAAACGTATTGTAAAAAATAAACGCTACAAGATATAGTCTTAACAAATTTTATCCAGTAAACTAAAAACAAGAAGCGTACAATTCTCTCCAAAGTTAACTTTAAATTATAGTCAAATAGTGCAACATTACACTGCGAAAATGACCGACCACTTCTCACATTGAGCCGAGAAAAAAGCGCCCAATGTCGGCGACCAATTGAGCGTCCTTGATAGCGAGATGTCTTCCTACAACTTCCTCGTTGCTGGATCTCTCTGAAAAAGAAGATTACATCGTTCTCGACATAAAATGCATTTAAATGAAGACAAATGGCCGAGAAACATTTTTCCACTTTATTATGCTAATAAATGTGGAATGTCGTGAATTAAAATAACCTTTGCGCTGTCTGTAATTTGTATTGTTTGAAGGTAATGCTAATTTTATTTTGCAAAAAGTTGGCATAACTTTGTTGGTTTTTGTTAAACTTTATGGTGTACCTATACATATATACATCAGAGAACAGTTAAGTCAATAAAAAAGACGCGTCTAGAAAGTGTCCCATTAAAAGCGCTTTCTTTATTTTTTTATTGCATTGAGAACGCAATTTTTATTTAAAAGAATTGGCCAAGTGCAAGTCGGATTTGCGCAATTAGTGTTCCGTACGGTAATTCCTTTTAAAATAAAATAAAATTATATCTCGGTACAAGAGCGACTCGACACTCAGTTAGAGTTACCTCCACCATACGTCGAGAAACATTGTTTTCATAGTTTTTTTTTTTTATACCAGATAAATTATCAAACAAAATGCACTCGTGATAATTTTCGCTCAATCTAAACTTTATGGAGAATATTCCAGAATTTTTTCAAAATTTTTTGATCACTACTTTCCGAGATAAGGGGAAGGGACATCGATTTTTGGCAACTTTTTTAAAATAACACGAAGAAAAGTGCATATATAGTTTTGAACTCATATTTTGACAATTTGATACCCCACTCGATGACCTTTTTTTTTTTTTTATGGGTCTAGCACACGTGCTACAGGGAAATCCCTAAAGCGTTACAGGAGCGACACGTGTGCGGAGAAAGCGATTCACGTTGTTCTTGAATCGCTGTAGATTGTACTCGATGGGAAACACAGTCCTGGGCAAACTATTCCAAAGGTATGATGTTCTCCATATAAAAGACTGCTTGAAAAGCGTTGTACGAGGAGTAACAAGCTGAACCTCATACGATTGTGAAGTATTAGCGCGACGTGTACTCCTAACATGCACCGCTCTGGGAGGAATTAAGCGGGCCACATCCTTCGAACACTTTCCATGAAAGTACTTGTAGAATAGGCTCAAGTCGCCAACCGTTCTTCGATGCTCCAGCGAATCAAGGCCGTCGGTCAGTTCCGGGTGTCCAATCAGACGAACAGCTCTTCTCTGGATAGAATCCAACAAATGCAGTGTATGTTTGGGAGCGGAGCTCCAAACATGGGAGCAGTATTCCATAGTTGGTCGAATTTGAGCTTTGTAAAAAATTAACAGTTGTTGTGGAGTGTAAAGCTTTCTGGTTCGAAACAATATTCCCAACTTTGAGAAGCTCTCCTTGCTATGCCTACATGTTCATGCCAGGACATATTTGCTCTCAAATTAACGCCTAACAGATTGAGTGACGATGTTAGAGGGATGGAGTGCCCCGACCTAACTATGTCGGGTTCTGCAACGTTAACTTTTTTAGAAAAAACTGCCGCCTGGGTTTTTGTAGCGTTAAATTCCACTTGGTTACTGTCACCCCAAGATAGAATTTCTTCCAGGTCTTTGTTAAGTTGAATGACTTCCTGCTGTCTGCGGATATTCGTCTGAGTAGTCGATGTCCGAGCATTCAAAATGAACGAAGAGATAAGTGTACTGTCATCTGCAAAGCTTTAGATTGGATTCTCGGTCTTTTCCAGCAGATCGTTAATATAAATAAGGAAGAGAGTAGGAGATAGTATGGAACCTTGGGGCACACCGGCGTTGATAGTGAAGGTGTTAGAAAGAAATCTGTCGACTGCCACTCGTAAAGAAACGCTCTCTGAGGAAACATGAGAGCCACAAACAGAACTTTTCAGACATACCATAAGAACGTAACTTAGCCAACAGCCCATCGTGCCAAACACGGTCAAATGCCTTGGATATGTCAAGAGCAACCGCTCGAGATTCTCCAAAGTGTTCAATTGCGTTGTTCCAAACATGTGTTACATAAGTGAGAAGATCTCCTGTTGATCTATTTTTCCGAAAGCCATATTGGTGATTACTAATAATGTTGAATCCTTCAAAATATTTTAGAAGATGCTGATTGATAACCTTTTCCATGACTTTCGATATTATTGAAAGCAGTGTGACTGGTCGGTAATTGTTTGGCAAGGTCTTCTTGGCTTTTTTAGGTATCGGCTGAACTGTGGCACATTTCCAGCAGGAAGGAAATATTCCCTTTCTGTAGGATAGGTTGAAAAGTCTACAGAAAACTGGTGTTAGTTCCCTTGCACAGTTCTTGAGAACTAGGGCAGGTATTCCGTCAGCACCAGAAGCCTTTTTGGTGTCTAGCTTCATCAAAATACGTTTTATGATTCGCTGTCTGAAGACAATATCGGGCATCCTTGACTGCACTATAGGAATAGTAGGTGGTGTTTTTCCTTGGAAATCGACAGTAGAATGTGAAGCAAAGGGTTCAGCCAACAAGTTCGCTTTCTCAACAGGTGTCGTTGCAATAGAATTATCTGGTCGTGTAAGTGGTGGTATGGTGGATTTGGTGAAATTTTGACTAACTGCCTTAGCGACTGACCAAAAGGACCTGGAATTGCCGGGACAAGCGAGAAGTTTGTTTCTAATCCGTTGATTGTGTACCTCCTTGGTTTCGTCGATTATTTCTTTACATCTGTTCCTGGCACAAACAAAGATGTTACGATTTATGTATGGTGTTAGGATTTTCACGCCACTGTCGGTATGCAAGATGTTTAGAAGCAACAGCTTCTTTGCATTTTAGGTCAAACCAAGGCTTGCCGTTGGAAGGGCATTTCTTCGAAAAAGGGATGTAAGCCTCCATACCGGCCAAAATAACATCGGAAACCTTCCTGGCGCAGTCAGATGGGTCGTCGGATCGAAAACAAACGTCCAACCAAGGGAAAGTTCGAAAATATTCCATGAGATCTTCCCATTTAGCAGATTTGTAGTGCCAAATCTTGCGCGGTTTGGGCGCCTCTCTATCATTGATTGGTAGAATACTCGATGTCGAAAGTAGTCCATGGTCGGAAGAACCTAACGGCGGATTTACGCTGACCGTGTAAATCTCCGGATTGGTGGTTAAAAACAGATCAAGAAGACTGGCGAACTCTCCGTCTCGATCAGGGATCCGTGTTGGTTCATCAATAAGCTGAGTCAAGCCACAACTGATTGAAAATGATTCGGCTTCACGACCTTGTTCATCGGTAGTATTTGAATATTTAAGCCAGTTGATGTTGTGGACATTTGGATAGTTAATTTGTAAATGATCGATGGTGTCTGCAAGAGAAGCGAAAAGTGTTCTAAAGTTAGTATCACTTGGTGGTCGATAGAGGATACAGATGAACCTTGTGGATGGTTGAGTCGTTATTTTTTTAACCACATAACATCAAAGTTGGGGGGCTCCAGAGCCTCTTCTCGTTGGCAAGAGAGGTCGCTTCTGACATAAAGACAGATTCCAAAGTTACGCCTAAATCGGGAATAGAAATCGTACCCAGGATAAAGATAGTTTACTGTGCTGGTCGATGAACTGACCTTAGTTTCACAGAGAGCGAGTACATGAGGTTTATTTGATTGCAGGTGTTGGTGCACTGAATTTATGTTCGAATTAAAACCTCGTATGTTGCAGAAATCCATTTTGAAATTCTGTTCTCTGCATGTCGACGCCCCTGAACCACCCCCACCCGGAGATCCGAACGGGGGGCTATTTTACCTCCGGAATTTTTTGTATCCAGGTGCTTCATCATGCTATTTGGTCCCACAGTCCGGGACATCGGCACAGCCACGAAACGTTAAGCAACTTCACGCAGCCTAAGCCGATGCGATGGTATCACACCGGGCGATGCTGGTGGGATCTGGGCATCTACCATCTAGGTTGTTCTTTAAGTCGCCTCCTACGACAGGCAGAACATACCGGGGGAGATATTCTATCCCGCCCCCCCACGGGGACCTGGTAATTTTTTTCTTCACTTCCGATTTCATCCCCCAAAACTAACCCCTTAAGTTAAAATTTAAGATTCAAAACTACACAGCTCTGATCGGGCCATTAATTCCTATATTTGTGCCAAATTTCTATTGTCAAATAGTTTGGGAGAAAATCGGGTGTGACAGACGACCGGACAAACAGACGGACAGACACCGAAGTGATCCCATAAGTATTCCGTACGGAACACTAAAAAGATAACTCACACTGTGGCAAATCGCACAATCTCGTCGGCATTTTGATGTCGGCATTTTTTGAAGCAACACAACCAGGAATTTTTTGATGCCACAAATAAATTGTTTCTCGTGTAGTGTACTATGTTACCCTGCTGGAAGCACATATTTCGAAGTGCCATTTTGTCTAAATTAGACACAAGAACTCGGGTACCACACTGATCGCCATTTACTGTTACTATTACATGGAGTGAAAAGTCTTTGGCCTAACAATGAAAAAACAAAAATTTTTATTGAAAGATCATTTGTATTCTGCAATACAGTCTCCATCAAGCGCAGTACATTTAGTCCAACGATCATCCAACTTATGAATGTCTTTCAATTCTTACAATTATCATTCTTTACCTAAAACAAGCGCCTGTTTCGGCTATGACTTCATCATTTGAGTAATATCTGTTCCTCTGAAGCAGTATCTTAAAGTTTAGAAATAAATAGTAGTCTATGGGGGCCAACTCTGGAAAATACGATGAATGAGGAAACAATTCGTAACCCAATTCAGCCAGTTTTTCTTTCGATTTTATGGGTTTCTAAGCTGAGGCATTGTCATGATTAAACAAGACTTTTTCTTCGATAAAGGATACTTTTCTTCCTGATTTCTTTATTAAAATGATCAATGAATATTTTGCCAAGCGCGTCCCAAGAAATACCTGGTAAAACCTTACCTGCGGATTGTTGCGACTTCAGTCATGTCGGACTGCTTTCTTCCAGTTTTACACACTTTACAGACTGCCTATTGGATTCTGGCAGGTAGTAGTGGGGCCATGTTTCATCTGTAGTAATCGCAGCTTAATCACAACTCCTTTTGATTACGTAAAATCGACTTCATTTGAGTGACTGTAACTAGTAACCTATTCGATTAAATGTTATCAAACTTTAACAGTAGTCTCTTAAAGGTGGGTACTTGCCAAAAATAATATGAATTTTATATTTGTGCTGCCATCTCTCTGTGTGCAGTCTCATCACTCCTTCTGGTCAAAGATCGCATCGAACAAAGGTTCTTTGAGAATGCCTCTCTTATTACCACTCGACTATTATTTGTGCTGCAAGCTCGGCAATGTTGTTTATTAACGACTCCACTGAATCCAAATCTGTCACTAAAAGTGATTTTCTCTCAACACCACACACACCCAATAATTTTGTGTGCTTGGAGGTGCAGACCTTTCGTAAGAATTCGCTGCTTAGACCATCGCGACGTGTTCAGCTGTTTGCACGACAACGAATCGATACTCCTAAATTTTCAGCGACATTTTTCTTTACTGCCGCGATGTTAACCATTACCGTTATTTCTTTATACCTATGGTCGATTCGTCGGTGTACTATTTCAAAAAATTAAAATCCTTTGTAGTGAAGTAAAAAAAGCATTTGAAACTGCACAGTCTAGCTACAGCAATATTATGATTTTATGCTCTCTGGGGTATCATCAGGAGTATTATCCTGAGTTTTGGACCTCGAAAAACGTGTGCTTTTTTTATTTATAAACATTTTAAGTTTTCAAAACGCGTTTTTTGAGCTTAAAATGCGAATAACTCCGGTTATATAGGTCGGATCGAGACAAAAAAAAGCCAAATTCTTCTTAATTAAATTTCCAACAAAACCTCGTTGGTTTTAACACGTAGTCTGAAAAGTTTTTGGTCTGACACGTAGATGTCGTCATAAATGCCCTTTTTAAAAAATCCGTATGATTTTTAGGAAGTACCAACTTTCAAATGATACGTGTCAAAATTTCATGACATTTCGACGAATAGTTTACAAGTTACATTTAGTGACGCTACTTTAAATATTTTCAAAACAATGGAAAAAGTAGAATTTCGTGTGTTGATTTAACACTGTGGAAAAAATGTCGTTCAAGCAAAGCAGTGGCTTGATAAGTGTTACGGGGACTCTGTCCTTGGAAAATTACTCATCATTTACTGATAAACTGAATTTAAACGTGGTCGTACACACACAAATATGCTAAATGTGGTTTTTACACCGGAAAATATCAAAAAAATACACAAAATTGTTTTGGATGACCGTAAAGTGAAATTCCGTGAGTTAGCTGATACTCTAAAGATATCAAAAGAACGTGTGGCCATATTTTTCATGAACATTTGGGCATGAGAAAGCTCTGTTCGAAATGAGTACCGCGTTTGCTAATAATGGATTAAAAACAACGTGTTGATGATTCTGAGCGCTCTTTGGGCCTGTTTAAGCGCAATAAAAAGGATTTTTTCATGCAATATGTGAGAATGGATGAAACATGGATCCACTACACACCGGAATGAAATCGGCAGTCTGCCGAGTGGACAGCAGCCGGTGAAAGCCGCGCGAAGCGACCAAAGTGTCACAAGTCAATGGTTACAATGGCAAAATTGAATTGAAGTTCGAATTGCTTTCTCATCCACCGTATTCTCCAGATTTGGCCTCCAGCGACTATTATCTATTCGCAGACTTTGAGAAAATGCTCGCGAGAAAGAGATTTGGCTCCAATGAAGAAGTTATCGCTGAAACTGAGGCCTATTTTAAAGGCAAAGACAAATCCTTTCACAAGAAATGTTAGAAAAGCGTTGGACTGATTGTATCGCTCTTTAAGGAGACTATGTTGATGAATAAAGTCGAATTTTGCAAAAAAAATGTATTTTAAGTAGCTAGCGTACCTGTTCACTCGCTCAAGTGCGTACATAACCTACAAAATCGAAAAAAAATAGGAAAAAAACTGTTTCTTTTTCATTTTATTGTACAGATCGACTAAGTGAACTGATCGGCTTGAAACTTTCAGAAAATATGACTTTCATTATAGTAAAAATACCCTGAAATTTTTGGTACAAAAATATTGAACCCAGCGGGCACAATTAAATTTGTTATTTAAAATTTGAATTACCCGCCATTTTATGCCATTTGGTCCAAAATGGATCTTTTTTTCAAAATTTAGATTTCGACGCTAGCTTTCCGATATCATTAAAAAAATTTTTTCTTGAAGTCATTTTAACCGTTTTTTTTTACATTTGGTTATTAATCAAATAATAACAAATGCGGTTTTTCGGTATTTTGAAAAAAAAAAAAATTGAAAATTTTTTAGAAAATCGCGGGCCTTTATTTAAAAAAAAAAAATTTCTTTCCCAATTTTTTTTTTTTTCAAAATGACTGAAAAAACGTATTTATTGTTATTTGATTAATAAACAAATGTAAAAAAAAACGGTTAAAATGACTTCTAAATTGGACATCAGAAAGCTGATTTTTGAAAAAAAAAAAGATCGATTTTGGACGAAATGTCATAAAATGGCGGGTAATTCAAATTTTAAATAACAAATTCAATTGTGGCCACCGGGTTCAATCGTTTCGTACCAAAATTTTAGGGTATTTTTGCTATAACAAAAGGCATTTTCTGAAAGTTTCAAGCCGATCGGTTGACTTAGTCGACCTGTTCAATAAAATTAAAAAAAAAAAAAACAATTTTTTGTCTGTCTGTTTTTTTTTTTTAATTTTGTATGTTTGTATGCACTTGAGCGACTTTAAATTAAAATTTCATTACGAAGAGTTTGGTTTTTTTTTGTCTCGATCCGATTGATATAACCGGAGTTATTCACGTTTTAAGCTCAAAAAAAAAAAACGCGTTTTGAAAACTTTAATTGTTTATAAACAAAAGAGCACAAGTTTTTCGAGATTTTTTGCCTGTTTTTTTAATTTTGTAGGTTATGTATACAATTGAGCGATTTAAAACCAACGAGAATTTGTTGGAAATTTCATTACGAAGAGTTTAGTTTTTTGTTTGTCTCGATTCGACTGATATAACCGGAGTTATTCACATTTTAAACTTAAAAAAGCGCGTTTTAAAAACTTAAATTGTTTATAAACAAAAGAGCACAAGCTTTTCGAGGTCCTAAACTCAGGACAATACTCCTGGTGTTACCCCGGAGAGGATAAAATCATAATATTGCTGTATCTAAACTATACCTATCTCATTATTATTTTGACCTTTTTTTGCTGCACATTAGGGAATTAAAGCGTATGTATTAGGAATATAATAATGCCTTTGTCTTCGTCTATAAAAACGAGGCTTTAGTCAAAGCTCCGAGGATGCTTACTGGAAAATATCACGAAATCCAACCAGGCTCATCCGCCCCCTAAAAACAAGAGTTTATTGGAACTTGGTAATTTGATTTTATCGTTTATTATACTTTATTTGCATCGCGTTGCGTGACCAATTTACCTTTCATACGATACGCGTGAGTATCGTTCTTTGTTTTGAAAAGCTGAAGTCGACTACTGAGTCACAAAATAATGAAAGTACTCGCTAATAGGTTAATGACACGCGACCGACGAAACGAAACTATTATTTAACTTATAGAGCAATTTTTTTCCTAATAACTAATATAATAAATAAAACTGACTTTAAGAAGTAAAGAACGGAAGCCTTCACAGTTTTGGTTAGCTGATGAGTCGGGATACACGGAAACGCGTTTTTACCGATGGTAAATATCTACTGAAATATGAAGTTGATAGTAATTGATATTGATATTTATATACGTGTGGTAGAATCCTAAGAATCGCGCTTCCGAGCGGTGATTGTTAGCAACTCGCTAAATAATTCCTCTATCAGTCTGCGGGCGATAAAAGTATTCAAATTACTACGAATATTGATAATTAATACGTAGGCTGAAAGATTTTTGGTCTAGCTGCTTAAAACACATTTTTTTTTGAAAAATTTGACTTTATTCATCAAGATAGTTTCCTTCAAGAGCAATTCAATCAGTCCAACATCTCTATACCTTTTTTGTAGAAGGATTTGTCTTTGCTTTCAAAATAGCCCCAGTTTTGGCAATAACCAAATCTCTTTCCCGCGAGCATTTTTTGGGGTCTGCGAATAGATAATAGTCGCTGGAGGCGAAATCTGGAGAATACAGTGGATGAGGAAGCAATTTGAACTTCAATTCATGCAGTTTTGCCATCGTAACCATTGAATTGTGACACGGTGCACTGTCTTCAAACGCACCAATAACTTTATATAATATTCGTTATTGATGGTTTTTCCCTTCTTAGCATAGTCGACGAAAATTATTTCATATGCATCCCAAAATACAGAGGCCAAAACCTATCAGCCGACTGTTGTGTCTTTGGTCGCTTTGGGCGGCTTTCACCGGCTGCTGCCCACTTAGCTGATTGCCGATTTGATTCCGATGTATAGTAGTGGATTCATGTTTCATCCGTTGTGACATATCGCATGAAAAAAATCCTTTTTATTGCGCTTAAACAGGTCCAATCAGCACTCAGAATCATCAACATGTTGTTGTTTTTGGTCCAGTGTGAGCAAATGTGGTACCCATTTCGAATAGAGCTTTTTCATGCCCAAATGTTCATGCAAAATATGACCAACACGTTCTTTTGATATCCTTAGGGTATCAACTAATTTCACGTTACGGTCATCCAAAATAATTTTGTGGTTTTATTTGACGTTTTCCGGTGTAACTACCTCATTTAGGCGTCCAGAGCGTTCAGCATCATTTGTATCTGTACGACCGAATATAAATTCAGCATATCAGTAAATGATATATGGTTTTCCAGGGGCAGAGTCCCCGTAACACTTATCAAGCCATTGCTTTGCTTGAACGATATTTTTTCCCATCAAAAAACAATGTTTAATTAACACACGGAATTCGATTTTATCCATTTTTTTGAACTACTCAGTATATATCACCACTACACCAAACATTTTATTTTTGCACTCGACGCGCGTTTCGCTAACTACGTTAGCTTCATCAGGAGTGATGATTGACTAAAAGGTATGTTTTCTGTTACCTTTTTTTGAAAATATCAAAAGTAGCGTCACTACAACCACTGTAACGTGTAAACTAATCGTCGAAATGTCATGAAATTTTGACACGTATCCTTTGAAGGTTGGTACTTCCTAAAAATCATATGGATTTTTTGAAAAGGGCGACATCTGTGTGTCAGACCAAAACCTTTTCAGCCTTCGTGTTAGTTAACCTAAACCACTTCCCATGATTTTTACCTGTTATTCAGCATCATTGTACAGTTGTTTCATTGCTTTGATACCGTTCTATTAACCGTTATTTTCTCCAATATTTGCCACAATTTTCTGGTAGGGACTGTATCGTATGCTCTTGTCAGGTCAACAAATATGAGATGAACACTTTTGCCCGTTGCTACTTTCTTTTTGATTACTTGATTTCTAGTAAATATGTTGTATAAGTTATTCCTGCTCTGAAGACTTGTTCAGTTTTGAAAGGATTGTATTCTTCTTCAACTATGTTCTTCCATGCAACCGACTTCCTGAAACAGTAAGTGTAATACATCTGTACTTGTTACAATGTTTTCTGTTACCTTTTTTTTGAAGAGGTATAATTCAGCCCAACTTCCAATTCTTAGGTATGGGTTCTCCATTTACAACATCCTGAAAGATGGATGCAATTATTTCTAGGAATCTCCCTGGTCCACCCTTTATTAGTTCTGTGGATATCCCTGCGGGACCACTCCTTTTCCATTTTTTATCGTTGTTAGACCCTTGTCTGCATAGATCTCTATTTTAGGTCCTCCTACTTGGTGTGCTATCGGGAATTGTACAAAATGATCTGGCCTATCTTCTGTGAGTTCGTTCTTATACTAATATTTCCATTCCTCTATGCTAATTGAGTTTAAAGTAATCTTTGAGAAGATTATCAGTTAAATAAATCCTTAATGGTCTGATCGCTAACGAAAAACGACACAACATCCAAACTGATTTGTAGATGGTTTGAAGAGGAACATCTAACTTTTTGGATCAAATGGATGAAACGTGGATCCTATATTATGATCTAGAGATAAAGTATCAAGCGAAGAATGGAAATATACTAAGAAATTTCCCTTGCAGAAATCAGCAGGAAAAGTTCTTGCTTCAGTTTTTTTGGATAAGGATGGGATACTTCTTACAGATTACTTGGAACACAAGGAGGTGGAGTGTGGCCGCACACGATGAATACGCTACAATAAACGCTTCATAACCCTTAGACAATACATAACATTAACCATTTGGCCAAGTGAAATGAATTCCTTGTGGAGTATACCCTCCGAATCGTAGAAACGAATCAACATTGTTTTCACTTTTGACTTCCCCAAACGACATTTTTTGGAATTTTTTTCGTTTGGGTGCTTCATTCAAAACTTAAACGATTGGATCTGGATCGGACAGTAGACACATCGTCAGTTACAACGGAATAGTTGAAGTTTTTGTCCTCTTTTGACTCTTAATTAAGTCTTTACAATGTTGAATTCGAAACAATTTTTGGTCACCAGTCAATCTGTGTGGTATAAAACGAGTGCAAATCTTTCTTAGCACCAAATATGATGGATTGAAGCTTTGGACATATTTAATTCCACACACCCTATATATATATATATATATATATATATATATATATATATATATATATATATATATAGATATATATATATATATATATATATATATATATATATATATATATATATATATATATAGATATATATATATATATATATATATATATATATATATATATATATATATATACACATATATATATATATATATATATACACATACATATATACAGTCGACGCTCTATATAATGAAAGACCAAAATGTTGACCGAAATTTCACTATATATCACGTATATATTGCTATGTATGTAAGATATTCTAGGTCTTGAAAAAATTGCACTATAAAGAGTTTTTCACTATATAGAGTTTCACTATAAACAGTGTCGACTGTATATATATATATATATATATATATATATATATATATATATATATATATATATATATATATATATATATATATATATATATATATATATGTCGCGTTGTTTAAAATTGCAACCCCGTACATGATTTCAGACGTGATCAGTAACATCAGATGTGTGTCAATGTCACAATTTTAAGGTTTTATCCAACGAGAATGGAGATCTTATAAAACTCAACGTAATTTTTTCCGTTTCCCTCGTAGTGAATGTAACTGGTTAATGGTTTATTAACACGCGACCGGCAAGGCGAAAGAAAAAAAGTGTTGTTAAATTCATTTTAGAGCAATTATTTTTTGATAACAAAAATACAATGCTACATAAATTATCATTTACGTGCCTATTTTGGAATGTATAAATATTAACTGTAAAAATTATATAACCGTAATTACCGTGTATATTTTATGAAATGAGAGTTATTAAGAATGTTACGAGGATATAATGAATCTAGTTCAAACATAATTTAATATTCAGAGGATTGGTGTAGGATTTTCTCAATATTGTTCTGCAGTTTGTATATTAAAAAAATTTATCGTCATATTACAGCTGTAACATTGCCCAATCACATGACAAACTGTTTATAAAAAGACAAGGATAGATAATAAACAGGGAAAGAATATGTTTGTTCAAGTTTAGGAACATGATTGGCCAGAAAGTCTTGTCCTTCCAAGCACCTTTTGAAACTGAATAGAAAAAAAAAAAATTAAATGTAATTCTTTTTTGGAAGTTTCATGGGAATAAAGGACAATTTACAATCAGAATATCCTATTTATTTTCGCCACGTTTCAACAGCAAATTCTGTCTTTTTTAGGCTCAAATGTGTTCAAGAAAAGGTTAAGATTTAATAGTGATTGTTTATCACTTGATGTGATATGTAGACATTTTATTCTAAGAATGTCAGAATTTGTTGTTGAAACGTTGCGAAAATTGTTATTTTGATTGCAATTGTCCTTTGTTCCCACGAAACTTCCAAAAAAGAGAAGAAATTATGATGGCACTTCTATAATATATATAAAATGCAACGTCTCTCTGTCTGTCTGTCTGTCTGTCTGTCTGTCCGTTAGTGACCTTATCACTGGAGAACCACTTATCCGATTTACGTACTTTTTTTTTTTTAAACATACATATGTTCTCTGGCCAGGTTATAGGCTATATTTTATTACGATAGGTAGCATAAGGAATGAGCAGTGACGATAATAGTGAATGAAGTCGGAAAAAAGTTTATCGCTAGCGCGTTCCCTTGCAATACACAGTCTAAACCATTAAATATGGAACAATATTATGTAGTAGAGAATATCTAGAATCTATAATATATATAAAATGCAATGTCTCTCTGTCTGTCTGTCTGTCCACTGGTGCGTTTATCACGCGAGAACCACTTATCCGATTTACGTCTTTTTTTAAATTCATACATATATTCTTTGGCCAGGTTATATAATAATAATAATAATCTATACCTATAATATAAACAAATTGCAACCTCTCTCTGTCTGTCTGTCTGTCCGTTAGTGCATTTATCCCTCGAGAACCACTTATCTGATTTACGTGATTGTTTAAATTCGTACATATGTTCTCTGACCAGGTTTTAGATATATATTTTATTACATCTATAATATATATAAAATGCAACGTCTCTCTGTCTGTCTGTCTATCTGTCTGTCCGTTAGTGCGCCTATCACTGAAAAACCACTTATCCGATTTACGTACTTTTTTTTCTAAAACATACATATGTTCTCTGGCCAGGTTATAGGCTATATTTTATTACGATAGGTAGCATAAAGAATGAGCAGTGACGTAAAATAGTGAATGATGTCGCAAATAAGTTTGCCGTTAGCGCGTGCCTTTGCAATACACAGCCTAAACCATTAAATATGGAACAATATTATGTATCTGTATATGTATAATCTAAAATATATATAAAATGCAATGTCCCTCTGTCTGTCCATTAGTGCGTTTATCACGCAGGAACCACTTATCAGATTTACCTGTCTTTTTTTAACTTCATGCATATATTCTTTGGCCAGGTTATATAATAATAAAAATAATCTATATCTATAATATATATAAAAAATGCAATGTTTGTCTGTCCGTCTGTCGGTCTGTCCGTTAATGCGCTTATCCCTCGAGAACCACTTATCCGATTTACGTGATTTTTTAAATTCATACATATGTTCTTTGACCAGGTTATAGGTATATATTTTATTACATCTATAATATATATAAAATGCAACGTATTCTGTCTGTCTGTCTGTCCGTTAGTGCGCTTATCACTGGAGAATCACTTATCCGATTTTCGTACTTTTTTTTTTCTAAACATACATATCTTCTCCGGCCAGGTTATAGGCTATATTTTATTACGATAGGTAGCATAAGGAATGAGCAGTGACAATAATAGTAAATGAAGTCGGACAAAGTTTGCCGCTAGCGCGTTCTCTTGCAATACACAGTCCAAACCATTAAATATGGAACAATATTATGTAGCAGAGAATATCTATAATATATATAAAATGCAATGTCTCTCTGTCCCTCTGTCTGTCTGTCTGTCCGTCCGTTAGTGTGCTTATCACTGCAGAACTACTTATCCGATTTACGTGCTTTTTTTAACCATACGTATGTTCTCTGGCCAGGTTATAGGCTACATTTTATTAGGTGACATAAGGAATAAGCAGTGACGATAATAGTGAATTAAGTCGGAGAAAAGTTTGCCGCTAGCGCGTTCTCTTGCAATACACTCCCTAAAGCATTAAATATGGATCAATATCATGTAGCAAAGAATACAATATATATAAAATGCAACGTCTCTCTGTCTGTCTGTCCGTTAGTGCGCTTATCACTCGAGAACCACTTATCCGATTTACGTGGTTTTATAAATTTATATATATATGTTCTATATAATTCGATATAAGCCTAGATAATGGGAGATAAGATGAGATAATTGGAGATAAGCAGAAATAATGGGAGATAAGTCGAGATAAGCCTCGATAATGGGAGATAAGGTGAGATAATGGGAGATAAGTATAAATAATGGGAGATAAGGAGAGATAATGGGAGATAAGCAGAGATAAGTCTAAATAATGGGAGTTATGGTGAGATAATGGGAGATAAGGAGAAATAATGGGAGATAAGGAGAAATAATGGGAGATAAGGATAAATAATGGGAGATAAGTCGAGATAAGCCTAGATAATGGGAAATAAGGTGAGATAATGGGAGATAAGGAGAAATAATGGGAGATAAGGAGAAATAATGGGAGATGAGCAGAGATAAGCCTAGATAATGGAAATTATGTAGAGATAATGGGAAATAAGGAGAAATATTGGGAGATAAGGAGAGATAATGGGAGATATTTTATTACGTTGGGTAACATAAGGAATAAGCAGTGACGATAGTAGTGAATCAAGTCCACGCGAGCGGAGCCGCGGGCCCGGCTAGTTTTAAATATAATATCAAATTTTTCCCAATGCATGAAAGTTATTTTTAGTGGGAAGATGTAAGAATTAATATTTTTCACCCACTATCAAACTTTGCGTTTTTTACGTACTTTTAGTGGGTGGTATTCTATTAAAGAATAATTTTTCAAAATAAAAATAACTTTTGTACAGGGTGAGTCAACGATAGAGTAAAGTTCATTATCTCTTTTGTTTCGGGAATGACGAAAAAATCTTAAATACAATAGTTTTAGAGAATGTTATTGTGCACAGTTTAAAATTGTTTTTGAGTATACAGGATACTTCAAAAAAGTGTGGTCGATATAACGTATGTTTTTTTTAAATGGAATATCCTACTTTCTAATTTATTTTTAAATTCTGCGTAAAATTTTATAACTTTTTTGTTAATAATGTTATATACCTAAACCTAGTAGTTTTTCTAATATTTCAATTTTTTTTTAAAAAATACTAGTTTTCAGTTTTGTAAAAAATTGCCAGTAGCACCATTGTTTCTGAAGGTGGAATACTGATAATTGGTATGAACGGTTTATAGAGATGAAAAACGAGATATATGTTATATATTAGATGCTACAGGGTGTTCAAAATAAATTTATGCATGGCAAAATTGAAACATCAAATTTTTTAAATGGCACACCCTGTTTATTATTTTTTCTGATAGATTTTATAAAACCCTCCAACTTTTATTAAGTATTTCATATACCTATTTCTAATAGTTTTCGATTTATTTTGAATTTTTCAATTTTTACCCTTGTTTTTAATACACTTACGCTATTGTGAAAACATAAACAAATAGTTAATAATAATTTTAATATAGTTTAACTTATCTAATGATTAATTATTATGACGTAATAAATGTTCAAAAATATGCCCGTCTACTTGAATACATATGTTTAGTCGTTTTACTATATTTTCCTTCACTTTTCTTAGCATAAAGGGCGTTATTGTCCTGCACGCACCCCGTATTCTACTTTTCGTATCTACTGGTGTTGTAGGGGATCCACATAAACACGATCTTTAATGTAGCCCCACAAAAAGAAGAAATAGGTATATGACATACTTAATAAAAGTTGAAGGGTTTTGTAAAATCTATCAGAAAAAGTAATAATATACAGGGTGTGCCGTTTAAAAAAATTGAAATATTTCAATTTTAAAATAGTCGAAATGCATAAATTTATTTTGAACACCCTGTAGCATCTAACTCAAATTTCTTTACATATATCTTTTTTTCATCTCTATAGAACGCTCGTACCAATTATAAGTATTCCACCTTCAGAAACAATGGCGCTACGGGCAATTTTATACGAAATTGAAAACTAGTATTTTTTTTAAAAAATTGAAATATTAGGAAAAACTACTAGGTATATAACATTATAAATAGTTATAAAATTTTAGGCAGATTTTAAAAATAGGTTAGAAAATAGGATGTTCCATTTAAAAAAAACATATGTTTTATCGACCACACTTTTTTGAAGTACCATGTATACCCAGAAATAATGTTAAACTGTACACCTTAACATTCCCTAAACCTCGCATTTAACATTTTTTCGTCATTCCCGAAACAAATGAGATAAGTAACTTTACTCTATCGTTAACTCACCCTGTACATACATAGGCCTCCGAACAGACATACTAAAATTCGCCGCGAAGGTAAGATACTTTTACCCTCAACTATCTACAGAATTACTGGATCGATTTGAATAAAATTATTTGTATTTGATCAGGGGTGAACTTAACTTTCAGCGTAAGAATCTTTCGAATCTGTTTTGCAGATCAAAAGCTATAACTGTAATTAACCGATTTTGAGAGTAGTCTATTGAAATATAACGGAATTATTTGATGACTGTAGAGAAGAACAGCAGGTTGAACTAGAAAACGGAATCAGAAAAGACAGGGAGATAATAATGAGAATAAAGACTACGAAGTTGGAATATTTCGGACACGTCATGAGAAACAACATAAGGTACGGCTTGGTGCAACAAATACTGCAAGGGAAGGTGGAAGGAAGGAGAAGGCCGGAAAGAAGAAGAATATCCTGGCTAAAGAACCTAAGAACGTGATTCAATAAACACACAAGTATGTTTCGAACAGCTGTAAACAAAGTACAGATAGCCAAAATTGATCGCGAACATCCGGAAAGGATAGGCAGCACAAGAAGAATATATATATATATATATATATATATATATATATATATATATATATATATATATATATATATATATATATAGAATAAAGAAAGAAAGCAAAATGTTGCCGTATCTACCAAAAATTATTAAAAATACAATCTTAATTGGGGAGCTCGGCAAATTTGGGCGTGATAGGAGATCACACAATTTTCATTAAGCCGCCAATATTTCGGTCCTGGATTGGGACCTTCTTCAGGGCAGAACTGAAAAGAAGAACAGAGCGTATTCACTGATAGTGTCTGGGACAACTTTAAATTAATGATGTTATCATTAGGTTGTCATAATAAATAAAATTAGTGTGGAACAAGAATAAGATATTAGTCATAATAAGTTAAAAAACTCACATGAGAAGTGCACAGAATTTCGTTAGCCTGAATGGCCGTAGGTTATACATAAAAAAGTTGTTACATATAAAAGTTGGTTAATCCATAAAATACACAAAATACACATTAAAACACTGTAGATAAAATTCTAAAAATATACATATATATATGGTCGATTGACCATATATATATATGTATATTTTTCGACCATATATACATATATATATGGTCGATTGATAAGTCTGGTAAATTTCTACGATATACCGATAAATTTTGTTAAGCAGCATGACTGTTGGTAAACGTGATTCTTGTAACGGTTGTGTTCAAAATTTCAAATAGATGCGACGCAGAGTTATTTGTTGGCAGCTATCGTAAAGGACTGGTGTTACACGGTTTGTAGAAAAGATAAAGGCGAGTCTCGCGCAGTGTTAAAATATTTTTATTTAAAATAGGGGCCCAAATCAAAACTGAACTGAAAGAAGTTCATGGGGAGTCTGCATCAGCACTTGACACCATTTTTTATTGGATAGATGAATTTAAACGAGCACTGCAGATGTTTACGTTCACGACGGCCGATTGAGGTTTCTGCTGAAGAAATAATCGATAAAATTCTTGGTGTCGGGATCAAGTATCATAACATTTGTTGACACTAAAAAGTCGAGCGCCCCAAAGCGCAGATGCCGCTGAGATCGGACCCAGCTTTAGGGCCCAAAAAAACGTCGATCCAAAAACCAGTAAATTTTAGTTTGTTCTTGATAAAATAAGAGGGAATCTGGAAAAGGTAGACGCCGCCAATACCGGAGGACGTAGCTGAACCCGCTCGAAACAATGTATTTACCTAATAATAAACATGTCAGTACTAAATTAAAAACAAGTTTAATAATTATTAGTGACTCCCTTGGGCCTGTTTTGCAGAGCAAAGATTTTCGAAGGATGGTTTAATATTAGAAATAGACACTCGTGAGTTCTTTTTCTATATTTAATTGAGATCTATATTTTGGTGCCAAAGCAGCCACCGCTGAAAATCCGGTTTCGCAAAAGTAGGATGTTGAAAATGGTAATAGTATAGTGCAGAAAACTCATCATTGATTGATTTATTATTAAATTGTCTTTTGATTTCGCCACTTGCCGTGAAGTCTATAAAGATTTCTTCTTCGGATGTTGAGAGCCCTTCGGGAGTATTTTGAAATGGATCCCTAACCCACTCTTAACTTGCTACCAAGTTGTCGTCAGTAAGAAAATACTTTTTAAAATTCTTTGTCAACATGGCTAGATGATTTTCAATGGTTACTAAAACAACTTTCACTTGTTGTTCTTCAGCCTTGTATGTTTTAACACATTCACCCACATTTGCAAACATTTCTAGGTTTTTTTTGCTTTACATTTCTGCTCCACAATTCCAATTTTCTACAAAAAGCATAAATTTTATCACTTGTATCGAATATATGTGTATTTGTTCCTTGGAGTTGATGATTTAAGGTATTTAGTTTCTAAAATATATCGAACAAGTAGCTCAATTTAATCGCAAATATATTATCGAAACTTCTCGGCTTCCGGTAGGTTTTCCTCTTCTAGCAAAATGGCGATTTCATTTCTTAATTCAGAAACACGTTGCAAACATTTCCCACGTGATAACCATCTTGCCTCGCAATAAAATAGTAACGCTGTACGTTCGGCACCCATATCTTTACAAAGTGCAGAAAAATTCTAGATTTTAGGAGTCTCATTTTAATATAATTTACTACGGTTACAACTGTAATGAGCACAATATTCCGAGCAGGACTCATTTCTTTGGTAGCCAGAGCTTGTCTGTGGATCATACAATCTGTCCACACACAGTGGAGATTTTTGTTTCACAAGTGCTTGTACACTTTAAAATCTTCCAGACATTGAATGAGCACCATCGGTACATATTTCGACGCAATTTTTCCACTCCATATTTGCCTCGTTTATAAAATCATTTAAGATAGCAAATAATGCGAGTGATGTTGCTTTGAGTTCTATTGTTTTGCACAAAAATAGTTCTTCTACTGCTGACATACTATCACAAAATCGAACATAGGCAATGAAATGAGCATCTTTATTGCTATATGTTGCCTCATCAAGCTGAATTGAAAACAATTTTTCACGCGACTTCCCGAAAAGCTGATGCTGTACATCTTCAGCTGTATCACCAATTCGACGGACAACAGTATCATTTGATATAGGTATGGATAGCAATTGTTTGGCAAAACTATCTCCAAACATAGTTTCCACAATATCAGTTTCTGCTGGAAAAACAAGTTCTTTCACCATTGGTGTGAGGCTTTTTACGTCTGGCTATTTTATATGAAACTTTGTAAGAGGCAAGTAAAGCTTTTTTATTCACACAGTTTTTTTTAAAAAATGATTTCTGCTTTATATATGATTTTAATTTTAATTCGAAGAATTCTCGGGATTTGTTAAGGTACTCACTATGAAGCGTTTCCAAATGTCGTTTAAATTTATTTGGTTTCATGCTGTCTGCTGCCAAGATTTTTGAGCAAATAAGCCTTTCTTCTTCATTTACTTCAGTACTGGTAAACCCTAAATTTAAGTATTCTTGACAAAATTTTCTTGATTTTATTTTCGGAACCACGCTCGTCTGTGCACTTGTTGATGCTTCACTATCGTCTAACGCTCGCTTATGCCCACTTAAAAATTTATCTATGATTCTGTATAAATTTACTGCCGTGAATACTTAATACCTTGAATTTCAATTAATACTTAAATTACAACATACACATTAACGATAAATCCAATAGCAGTAGAAGGATCAACTCGATTGAGACGGGTTGTAATTGAACGAGGTGTAGCATTTATACACTTTTGGGCAGACTTTCCGAATGTTCGAGACAACTCGGAACTTCTCGCGAAGCCGGGTACCGATATGGTGGATGTGACAGAGAGCAATAGAGAGGCATCGATTCTAGTTTTGTTAACGCAGCAGATATGTGTTGCCAAATATGAATAAATTTACTTATTCTTGGTAGTTTGTAAGGTTTGTAATTAAGGTCATAGTGTAGCTTTAGCATCAAAATACTGTAAATACATTATTATTGCATACATTGTTATTATATGAGAGGGGGGAGGTGCGATGAAAATTATCTTTGAAAATTGGGTTGCAAATACTGAAAAGTTGAGAAACGCTGCGGTACATGGAAGAAACAAATGTACGTGAGGATTTGTTATTTTGCAGAAAAATGACTGATACCGGTTTGTTTGAGATCATAAATTCGATCTAATTCGTACATGGAAGTGTGTCGGTGTGTACGGATGGAGCTCGCACGCGAAACCAAGGCTTCAAATGTAAAATGGATACATTGCGTCATACATAGGGCGGGTCTGGCTGCAAAAAATGTTTCACCTGAATTAAATTTTGTGATGTGTACTTGTGTGAAACTGGCTTTTCTTCAGTTGCATTAATCAAATCGAAGTATAGGTCAAAAATAAATTTAGAAAAAGAAATGATAGTAGCAATTTCAAAACTTCAGCCCCGATTTGAGAAGTTATACTAAAAAAAGCAAGCTCATCCTTCATTCATTAATTGTATGATTTGTATTTTTTTTATGTTTTCTAATAAATAATAATTAAGATTCTGAATTCTTTGGAGTTTTCTTTGAATAATAAAGTAATTTTATTGTCTACTAGAGCTACACATAGGTATCTTCGTTTAGAAGGGCGTCGCAAAAAAAATTGCTACCTGTAAAGGGAGTTACAGTAAAAAAAAAAGATTGGGAAACCCTGGTCTATAATATTCATTTTACAAACTCTAGAACATTTTATGTGGAAATAAACAAGTTTTATAAAGTTCTAGAATACTTTTTATCCTTAAAATTGTGTTTCTTAATAAAAATCTACTCATTTTCGTACTAGAAATAAAACAATTACTAAAGCAGCATGCACTAGTTGGATTACTAAACCAATTGTCCAACTCCGCCGTATCATACACATAGCATAATAAACAAAAAATCGATGATAAGTAAAAGTGATTCGTAAGAAACCAATACTTTATTTATTATTGTTGTTACTTTATAATAATGGTGCATGTCATTGAACTCACAATCATAGAACATAATGTTTTATTAATTGATTACAGGTATGTGTTATTTATATATGTATGCGGTATGGTATTATTTATTAGTTATTAGAGACTTATGGTTTTTTTCAAGAACAGTGGTATCTAGAACGCGACGTTATATAGTGCGCTGAATACAAGCCGAATTAAGTTCTTTTTAGAAATTGCATTCTACTATTTTTTATTTTTATTTCTTTGGCCTAAATAAACTGCTCTGGACAGGAAATAATAAATTTTAATTTTTAATATAAAAATTTAATTAAGTTAATAACTATATATATGTTATATATATATATATATATATATATATATATATATATATATATATATATATATATATATATATACGAGGCATGTTTTTTAAGTAAGTACCGTTTTGCGATTCCGCCGCCGCAGCGATACGGTCGGCGTTCCGCGCATGCGCGCTGGTAACCTACATCTCATGTCTACGCACTGACGCCATTACAGTCTGATTCTTCATTGTATACGTTGTTTACTGAGTGTTTAAGATGCCTCCGACAATCGTGAGTCCCGCCGATTGTGAAGTACGGGCTGTTATACGATTTCTTAGTGCTAAAGGCGTAAAACCGATCGATGTTCATCGTGAGATCTGTGAAGTTTACGGACAAAACATTATGAGTGATGGAATGGTAAGGAAATGGGTGAGAGCATTTAAAGATGGCCGCACAAATGTGCATGATGAAGAACGGAGTGGGCGTCCTTCGGTCGTTAATGAAGATTTGGTGCAGAAAGTGGACGAAAAGGTGAGAGAAAACAGACGCTTTACAATTTCATCATTGTGCGACTGCTTTCCTCAATATTCTCGTAGTGTTTTGTATCGCATTGTGACCGAGAACTTTTTTCTCAGGCGGCAGAACTTTATGAGGAGGGTATTCAAAAACTGGTGCCACGTTATGACAAGTGCCTCAATATTCACGGAAATTATGTAGAAAAGTAGATTAAGGTACAGGCTTTCATGTAAAAATAAAATTATAGCGATATCTTTGCACGTCTTTTTTTAATTCCAAAACGGTACTTACTTAAAAAAACATGCCTCGTATATATATATATATATATATATATATATATATATATATATATATATATATATATATATATATATATCAGTCGGTTTTATAACGTCTTCCGATGCCTAATTTCTACTCCTCCCGGTTTCTCGATCCCTCCTCCTCCTCCAGATCTCTCTCTAGTACTTCCTTATTGATTCCTGCTCTCCAGCTTTGGCGTAGTCTTCCTCGCTTTCTTCTTCCATGGGGGTTCCAATTTAAGATATTTTTAGGTAGTCGGTCTTGTGACCTTCTCTGTACATGTCCGTACCATACCAACTGTTGGGTTCTGATTTCGTCCGCTATATCTTGCTTTATTTCTAAAGCTCGTCTTATCATGTCATTTGGTATGCGGTCTTTTCTGGATTTTCTGGCTGCTCGTCTCCAGAAATCCATTTCTGTAGCTTTTAGTATTTTTTCTGCTCTTTCCTTCAATGGCCACACCTGGGAGCTGTAAGTTATTATACTTTTCACTATTGAGTTGTAAATTCTCTTCTTATTTTCAATGGTTATGTTTTTGTCCCATAGTATACTATTAAGCATTGCAATCGCTTTTCTTCCTTGGATATTCCTCTCGAATATTGCTTCTTCCAGTGTTCCGTCCCTAGATATTCTCGTTCCCAAATACTTATAACTGGCACATTGTTTGATGGTGTGTCCTGTGGCCAGTTTCAAGTCCTGCTGTTGTCCTCCGACGCACATGTACTCGGTCTTTTTAATATTGACTTCTCAGCCCCATTTTTCATATTCCTCCATAAGTTTTCGTGTCATGTATTCCATATCATCGATGTCCTGAGCGACTACTACCTGGTCGTCCGCGAATGATAGCGTGTACATTGTAGTATCGTCATCCAGTGGTAATCCCATACTGCTGCATTTCCTTTTCCAGTTCTTCAGTGCACTCTCCAAATAGATTTTAAATAGCGTTGGGGATATACAGCAGCCCTGTTTGAGACCCTTTGTGATCTGGAACCCTGTTGTTATACTATATTTGGTTTTCACTGTACTTCTTGCGTCTTGGTATAAGGATTTTACGGCTTTAATTATTTCGGTGCTTACATTACTCTGTTGTAGTGTTTCCCACAATCTCATTAGGGGCACGCTGTCGTAGGCCTTTTTTAAATCAACAAACAAGACATGGACTTCCTGATCAAATGTGGTTTTCTTTTCTAGGATTTGTGTCAGTGAGAAGAGATGGTCTATTGTGAATCTTCCTGCTCTAAAGCCTGCCTGTTCTTCAGCTTCTACGTCCGCGTATTCCGTTTCTATTCTATTTTTAAGTATTTTTCTGTATATTCTGCTAATAGATCCTGTAACCGTTATTACCCGATAGTTATCGTTCATCGGCATTGACAGCGTATACTCCCAGTAAGGTTGTGTTATTACCTAGTATTTTGAGATTCATCTTTATAATTCTTTCACTAATCAGTTTCCAGGTGGTTATGAATTTCCTCAGTTTTCTGTGTATTAGTATGGATACTCCTTGTTTTGCTCTATATTGTTTGGGCACTCCACTATAAAAGTGTCGTAATGCGCCCAATTTTCGGAGCCTTTTTCTTTCTTCTTTGTTTCCGTCAGTACTGCAATTTCGACTCGAAGATTTTCTAATTCATTTACAACTTCATTTACTTTCCTGGAGAGACCTTGTATGTTCCATGTACCACATATCGTTGTCCTTCTTCTTTGCTGTTTTCGTCTTCGTATATCCGTTCGATTCCGAGGCTTTGAATTAGGTTTTTAGCAGAGGCTTTTTTTTACGTAGGGTAGGGAGCTGGCCTACCGCTACAACCCTCCGCCTTTGTCCGGGCTTGGGACCGGCAGTGACAACTGTAAGGTACTCAATCCACCTACAGCCGTCCCAGGCGGAGTTAATTTAATAACTACATGCGGTAAAAAATCCCGAGATTTTTGACCAAAAACAATATTTGTGCCAAAATTTGGTTTTATTTTTCAACAGCGATTTTTTTTTTTTTCGTCACCTCTCCGCGTGAGTGAGTAGGGATTTTACCCTTTTTCATTTTCTAAGGATATCGGCGCGGACGTCGTAATACCCGGCAACGTTGTCCAAGTGCCAAAACATACATTTTTGTATTTCATGGCACCTTTTAGACAACGCCATTTAAATAAAATTATATCCATCTGCCGGCATTGGAACTAGAGACTTTCTGCACCGCAAGCAAATACTACGTCATGGAGCCACAGTCCGCCACACAGTGGGACTGTGCAACTCAAAATTTCGGCTGCCTTTCAATTTTTGAGATATTGCAATAATTTAATTTTTTTAAATACTCGTCAGACATAGCGCTTCAACTTGTACTTGCAACTTTTTTGTTAATTTTTTTTTTTTTTTTTTATTTTGGCTGAAAGACGAATAAGGTCTCTATTTTTAATAATACTCTTTTGGGCGATGAACTTTTTTGTGTGTACAGGGTGGTCCAAATTGGACACTTTTAAAGGTAAACCTCTTTACCTAAAAAAGATAGACGAAAACTGATGTCGGTGTCTGAGGCTCAATTTTTATGATAAACTCAATGGTGAAAACCGCATATCGATATCTAGTACCGTTTCAGATATACAGGGTGTTTTTCAAAAATCTGCATTTTGGAAAAATGTTTGTATCCTGAAGTAAAAAATTGAACCTTTATATTTTGAAGTAGATTTAAGCAAAATATAAAATGTGCTATATTTTTAGAATGATAATTTAAAGCTCTATTCCGATAAGGAAAAATATACAGGGTATACCATTTAAAAAATATATTTTTGCGTTAATAACTATTAAAATATTAGTTGTAAAAAAATGTAATTTGCAATGTTGAAATCCACGTGAAAAAGTGCTTTGAGAATGTTTTTACAGAAATCAAAAATTTTCAATAGGAAAATAATTACAAACATTTTCCAAAATGCAGATTTTTGAAAAACACCCTGTATATCTGAAACGGTACTAGATATCGATATGCGGTTTTCACCATTGAGTTTATCATAACAATTGAGCCTCAGACACCGACATCAGTTTTCGTCCTTTAGAGAAAGGGGTTTACCTTTAAAAGTGTCCAATTTGGACCACCCTGTACATTGAAATCTCGATAATTTGCTCATGCTAATATATGTTTCTGAGGTCGCTGATTCCTGTAAAAATAGTCATCTTAAAAATTGAAATGCAGGTAGAGTTTTAAGTTGCACAGTGCGCCACTGCACACTTATTCCAGCGATCTTCCTACATTTGGATACCTTTCATATAATACAATTTATCAAGTTCTGCAAAGTGGAAATAATCGCTGGGGGCCAGATCTGGTGAATACGCCGGATGAGAAACCAATCTATAGCTCACTTGGTCCAATTTCACCATCGATTTTAAGAACTTGTGAGCTGGTGCATTATCATGGTAAAATAACACTCTTTTCTTCGGTAATGTGGCATTATTTTTCTTATTTCACCATTCAAATAATCTAATAAACCAACGTAATAGTCTCCGATGATTGTTCACCCCTTCTCAAGATGGTCGATCAGTATTATTCTCTGCGAATTCCAAAAAATACCTGCCAAAACTTTTCCAGCTAATGTTTGCGTTGTTGGACACTTCGGTCGGCTTTCACGTGGTTCCCGCCACTCTGCGCACTGACTGTTGGAGTCAGGCGTGTAGTGGTGAATTGTTACGAATCGACGCAAATGGAGAACGTTATCCCTTTGGAATGATTTGCTCAGGACTGCATTTGCCACCAAGTACAATTTATAGCGATTCAAGACCATCGTGAACCGCTTCTTTCACACACGCGACGCTCCTGTAGCGCTTTAGGGATTTCTCTGCAGCACGTGTGCTATGCCAATAAAAAAAATTACACTCTTTTATTTCGTGTTAAAAAGCCTGCAATAGTTTTTAATTCTAGGTTTATCTATGAGAGCCTCAGAGTTTGCCAGACATCTTGATTCATGGGAACGTTAAAGTTGGCGGCTTGAATTTTTCTGTAAATCCTTTCATAAAATCCGCCCGATTGATATAACCTACTGGATTTTTTCCAAAGTGATCCATGCCAGGAATATACGTCGCACTAATTCAACTAATTCGTATATGCGGTAGTGTACTTGCGCTCACTCTGTTTAACATTTACACCAATGATCAGCCATCCTTTCCAGATTCTAGAAGATTCTTTAAACGCAGACGACCTAGCACTCGCCACTGAGAGTGGTAATTTATTGGTGGTAGAGCGGCCTTAACGAACTGCTTTGAATCGCTTATCTCCTACTATAAAAAAAAACGGGCTTCGGCCCAATCCCGGCAGACAACCAACGTATCTGGGCGTCACTGTAGACAGAACGCTGTCATTTAAACAGAGCGAACTAGATCTAAGGTAATCACTAGGAATAATCTTCTACAAAAAATTATAGTATCTAACTGGGGCGCCAATCCACACACTGTCCACTCCAGTGCCCTTGCACTATGTTAGTCTGCTGCTGAATATGCATCTCCAGTCTGGGAGCGATCAGCTCATGCTTCTAAGCTGGATGTCGCACAACACATGCCAGCCTGTTACAGGTTGCCTAAAGCCAACACCAACTGTATCTACTAAGTGGTATCACTCCCTCCTCTGTACGGCGGGCTGCTGCCAGTCAATCTGAGCGTAGAAAACTGGTAGATCTACGATACCAAATATTTGGACAGATTGCCCCAGCAGCACGTCTGAAATCGCTCAAGAGTTTCCTTTCCTGTGACTCCATTCACTTCAACAATACAGTCGAGGAGGGTTGCGCGATGGAAACCGCTGTTAACCGACAAAGATAAGGATCTGCTGCTAGAACCTAAAGAGGACCTACCACCTGGTTCGGACGAGAAATGGAAAATCTGGAGAAGTTTAAACCGTCTTCGAGCACAAGCTGGTAGATGTGCTGTTAACCTGGTCAGGTGGAGCTACCAGGATGGATCAATTCTCTGCTCATGTCGACAACAGCACACTATGAGTCATCTACTAAATTGTCTGGCACTTCCAACACTCAAGCCGACAAAGTGATCTAGCGGCCTTCAATTTGACAGCGCTGGCGTGTGCAGATTTCTGGAGCCACACAGTATGATGTCTATGATCTAATGTATTAACTGTTCTACTTAATATATATCACCACTACACCTAACACTTCATTTTTACGTTCGACGCGCGTTTCGCTAACCATGTTAGCTTCATCAGGAGCGATGATTGACTAAAGTTAAAATATAAAGCTGCCCTATTTATACTTAGCCTAAGACCTGAATTACTCAGGCAGAACTAACGGCAGAAGTGAGGCCATCAGTTCCGGTCAAGTAACCAGTAGGGGGGACTATAAGGAATAATTATTTAAACTACTTTTACATTTTATTATTTCTGTAGTTTCGTATGCGTTCAACAATCTCCTATCAGGTACATTTTTAATTAGTCTTAGATTATCTAATGTTACAGTATGATCAGCTTCAAGGGCATGTTCGGCAATGCTAGATTTTTCTGTTCTACTAATAACTATATTTTAAATGTGCTAAATTTTCTTTAAATGGTGTTTTAACTGACTTTTTAGTTTGTCCAACAACTTTTTATCGCAATCATTTCAACTAATTTCATAAATTCCACTTTTCTCACAACTAGGGTTCTTGTCTTTGGGATTTCCTAAGATATTCCTCAAATTGTCTGATGACTTACAGACTAAAGTAACATTAGATAATCTAAGATTAATTAAAAATGTATGTGATAGAAGATTGTTGAACGTATACGAAAGTATAAAAGTTATAAAATGTAAAAGTAGTTTAAATAAATACAGAGGGCCTATTCCTTATAGTCATCTCTACTGGTTACGTGACCGGAACTGATGGCCTTGCCTATGTCTTTAGTTCCGCCTGAGTAATTCAGGTGTTAATCTAAGTATAAATAGAGTAGATTTGTAGTTTAGCTTTAGTCAATCATCGCTCCTGATGAAACTAATGTAGTTAGCGAAACGCACGTCGACTGCAAAAATAAAGTATTTAGTTTACTGGTGATATATACTGAGTAGTGTCATTGTGCCAACGATTCCACATTCCCAACCTAGTTAATAAGTGTTCGATTATGTGACTAAGTCTTTATCATTATATACATATTTTAATCTGTCTATTTATAATCTGTTTTTGTTATACAAGTATTTTTAAGTGCTATGTCTACTGTGCATGTATTGCTTTGTTCTATTTCATTTTGTTATTATAATGTTGGATTGGACACGAAATAAGTCTAATTCATATAAGCTTCAACTTGTCACTTCTCAAACCACCCTTTTCAAGGTGTCTTGTACATGGATAACCTCGTCCCTTCAGAATTGTATTTCTATCTGAGTATAACCTATTGCGATTAAGACCAACGTGAATTGCTACCTCTACAAACGTGCCATATTTGTATTGATAAAGGCATTTTCCTGAAGCCCACGTGCACTGCCCAGAAAACAATTCCATAATCGATATCATTACCAAATTTACACGTCGTCAACAAGGCTTTTCGTAAACACTAATAACTTTAATCACGCGAGTGATCTCTATTCGCCTATTATTATTTATAAACAAATTAACCATGGAATTAGCAATCGAATAACGAACAAGTTTCATTAATTCACGTTTAAACTGGAGCAGCTGTATAATTAATATTTATTTTTAAAGAGTTCCTTGCCTTGAAACAGAAAGGGTTCGGGTAGTTTTCGCACTACGAGAAACCATAATAAAAAATTACGTTGAATTTATTTAGTGAAAACCAAATTTATCCTCGTTAGTACTGATAATTAGTGCAAATTGAGTGCTGTACTCACTGTAAAACTATTCAATTATATTTGTGTTTTTATATTTATAATAATTTAATAATTTTCGATTACCAACTTGCATCACTGAAAAATTCTGAATCAGGACTGGGTTTAGTGGCAGCTGAGAGAAATTAGTTTTTGGAAGTCCCAGGTAAATATTTGGAAAAGAATTGACAAAATTAATTTGTAGCTTGTGCCGGGTATCCAGTTACGGTTTTAGTCGAACGTAGTACACGATTTATATCGTTGAATTTACACTTTTTGTTACTCCGCGTACAACGCTTTTTCAAGCAATCTTTTATATGGAGAACATCATACCTTTCGAATAATTTGCCCAGGGCTGCGTTTCCCACCAAGTACAATTTACAGCGATTCAAGAACAATGTGAATCGCTTTTTCCGCACACATGCCGCTTTTGGAGCGCTTTAGGGACTTCCCTGCAGCACGTGTGCTAGACCCATAAAAAAACTCTTCTGTGACCTAATTGCATTTCGTTTTTGCCATGTTATTTTTCTAAACCAATTTTACTTAAATATAGTGGAAAACCTAGCTAGATGGTGTACCTACTCATGATAGAAGATCGCATGAAAGTTAGATCATTTATTTTCGTATATTATATACAGGGTGTTTATGAAAATCACTAATATATTGAAGCTAATAAATCCTTATATTAATAGCATTTGCAGAAAAACAGTGAAGCAATTCTCAACAACTAGTGAAAAAATTTATACTGAAGTTTTATGGTTTTTTTCAACATGTTCGCCCGTTGTTATATTAAAGATACACTTCAAATTCAATTATATCGGTTTTTGATAATATCTCAGACTGTCGCAATGCTGCTGTGCTTAAAATTAAAAGTATCTTACTTTGTATTGTCCTAAGTTCAAAGACTTTTACCTTTTTCAATTTAAAAACCATCTAAAGCGGCCCATAGACGGTCAATATTATTGCGCAATAATTGGATTTGTGCAGTATAATTGAATGTGTGTAGACAGTATTGAAAGGTTGTGCAATAGATTGTACGAAATCAAAATTTGTTGAAATATATTGCGCAACCTGGAAAATATTGTGCCGTCTGTGGGCAGAATTGTGCAATATCCCGTCAGTCGGTATCAACAGGTGGTATCCAACGCGTCGTGACGGCGGATAAAAAATTGGATAAACAGTTGATTTTGGAATTTATCGATGTTTACCATAGACTTCCGGCTCTATGGGATGTTAAATGCAAAGATTATACTAATCGCTTTAAAAAAGGTGAGCAATATGACGTGCTGGTAGAGAAATATCGCGAAAAATACCCGGATGCCGAGAAGCAAGATGTTGTCAAAAAAATAAATTCTTTGCGGACAAACTTCCGGAAAGAACTCAAGCGAATTGGTGATGCTGAAAAGAGTGGTGCAGGTGCAGAGGATGTTGAATGTTGCGAAAATCATTCGGTTCACACATTCTGATTTCATTGAGTAATTTTTCGTGGGTGTGCTTCTCCCTATCAATAAACCACTGTTTGGCCTATTTCTTTCGTGTCTTCTTTTTCTTTTTTTTTTCGCACTAACAACGCCCACAGCAATTAAACAACAGAGTTCAGTGTCACTCAACATGCCTTCACTTCACAATACCGGCGGGGACTGACAATATTGCCAAGCACATTGTACGTCTGTACTGGTGATTGCACAAAATATTGCACAACCATCAATATCGCCTCCATATGATTCTATTTATTGTACAAACCCAATTATTGTGCAATAATATTGAAAGTCTATGGGCAGCTATCAAAATATTGTGCAATCCATACTGCACAATAATATTGACCGTCTATGGGCCGCTTAAAGCCACATAAACAAACCATATTCAAAGTACAGTGCTTAATTAACCAATGAGAATATCACATACTAACTATCCGAAGCTGAAATTTATCCCATACGCCAATAATCACTAGATTTTAAATATCGAATACTTAGCAATAATACGAAATTGCCGTTTCAGTAAATAAAACGTTCTATTCCACAATAGACTGCGCGACGCTCTGGGTGATAACCTACACGATGCCGGTTATTGGCTATACGCTTTTGATGCAGCTGTGAACGCAATTTTAATTTAAACAACTACGCCGAAATATACAAAACAAAGGTTCCATTCAAAGCTTGATCTTTTTTTATAAGAAATATTTCCCATAAAATATATTTTGTCACAATGGTCTTATTTAACAACAGTTATTGTTGTTTTTTTTGCTTAAAAACCTGGTTAGCTTATCGATATATCTTTAGTTATTGATAGATCGATAGACAGCACTTATTTCCACTATCGGTAAATATCGATATATTAATAGTGATCGATCTCAAGGACTCCTCTTAGTACGACGTGTACTGATTTTTCTTTTGTAGAGCATGTATTTATGATACTGTACACTTTGAGAGCTTTTGTATTCCTGCAATCAGCTGAAAAGGCAGCCGTTGGTATTATGAAGTAGTATTTTTTTTTTTTTGAACTTCTGAAGTGGTCTCCTTGTACTTTATTTTGTTCCTGCTTTGATGTCTTTGTTGTTAATGCTGTCCAGTACTTTGAGGAACAACTGTACCTTGTTCTGATGGTGTAATGTTTGTTTTCATCACAAGTCTGCGCCTTCGAGGGTGTTCCTTTTTGGTACGGTTACTGTACTTTTGAACAAGGCACCTCAGTCATGTTTAAATTAATAAGTGAGCTGTTTATTTCGAAAAACAACTTTTTTCTGGTATTTACAGTTCTTCTCACTCTTTGTTTGCGCTTTTGCTGGTCCCTTCAAATTCCATGATTTCTTCTTTTGTATTAAAGTCATATTTTGCCTTGTTATTGTGGTTCATCATGTATCGTCTATTTGTAGACTTATACCTACTTCATTTTATCCAGTAAATCCAGTTTATCTTTCGTCTTTAATTCATCGCGAAGTAAATTCAAGATTAGTAAAATCGCTCAACATAATCCTGATCAAGGCTTTCTGAAGTGAGTAGAAATGACAAGTCTCCATGCCCAAGTACAAACATTTCTGGTCATGTTTTCTACCTTGTACGTTCGCTCGCCTTGTCTACTCAGCGACTAATGGATAGTTCGAATTATTCATCTTATATATCAGGTCAGCCAATAATTTTTGAAAGCGACACCTATGAAGCATCACTTGAACCAACTATTGAACACTATTTTGAAGCTTCATCTGTCATATGAACACACCCTAAATTTCAAGTTAATTCGTCAAGTCATTCATGGTGTATCAGCCGGTTAAAGTAGACGTAAAAGAGTATTTTTAAAAAATGGAAAAAAATCGAATAGCGTGCAGTGCTAAAATTCTGTGTTTTGGATGATTTATATTCAACTGAAATCCATGCTAAGTTAGTGAAAGTGTTAAAGAAGTCTACTTCTTCATTTCCAATTGTTTATAGATGGACTCTAGGGTTTAAACGTGGTCGTACAAGTGTCAATGATGATCCACGTTCCGGACGTCCAAAAACTGCAACAACTGGAGAAACTGTGGTGCAAGTACAAGATATGGTAATGGAAGATCGTCGATTAACCATGGATGATGTAGCTGAGGCTATAGGCATCTCACATGGATCAGTATATGAGATCTTAACTAATGTTTTGGGTTTGAGTCAGAGATACAGTTTGTTGTATCTTCCGGCGATGTTACAAAATTTATAAATTTTCTTTTATTGTCAATAGCGATGAGATTAATAGCGACTTTTAGGTCACAGGTATACCTGCGACCATGATTTATAAGTCACAGCTTCTTTTAATGGCGACTTAGGTCGCTGCGTTACTCCGTCCGAAATCTCCGGAAATTTGAAACTACTGCTTAATGATCGACAACGGTGCCTGTCACAGCCAGCCAATTTTATGACCGATTATTTTTGATGTTTTGAGGTATGTATACTGTTATTCCCTATACAGTACCGTCAGAAAGTATTTGTCTACCTAGTTATTTCAGTCCCAAGACAACAAAAACCCAGATAATATATATTTTTTTAAATTTCAATGAATTATTAATTATTTTTACATTATTTACAATCTAGAAAATCAGAAAAATATTCATGATTTTCCAGGACTTTTTTTCATCTATGTCACCTCCTTTGTTTTTAATTACCGCTTTACAGAGTTTCGGCATTCTGTCCAGTAGTTTCTTGAGAGTTTCTTCGGTTATTTTAACCCATTCTGCTTGTAAAAGTTCCCTCAAGTTATTTTCTGATGTTGGATTGAGTTTTCGAACACACCTGTTCAAATGGTCCCACAGCAATTCGATGGGGTTCAGGTAGGGTGATTGTGGAGGCCAAGCCATCACTTCCAAGACGTCATCGGATTTTCATTGGTCCAAAAGTTCTCTAATTTGTTTAGCAGAATGTTTAGGGTCGTTGTCATGCTGAAAAATAAATTTCCCCCGAAAAATATCTCTTCCAGAAGGAAGCATTTGAGTTTGCAAAATTTCGTGATACTGTTCTTTTCGCATGATTCCTTCTATCCTAAAGATTTTTCCAAATTTTACCGTTGCCAAAACAACCCCAAACCATTACTGAACCTCCACCAAGTTTTACTGTAGGCAACTGACAGGCTTCCAACATCATCTCTCCAGCTGACCGCCGCACGTAAACTCGATTTGAACCGAAAATTTCTAATTTAGATTCGTCGCTCCAAAGGACGGAATTCCATTGTTCTGATGTCCATTTTTCATGTTCTCTGGCCCATTCTAATCATTTATTCACTTGCCTAAGAAGTGGTTTCCTCACTGCAACTCTTCCGTGTAGTCCACCTTCTGCTAACCTGTTCTTCACGGTTGTCACGCAGATGGGGATGGGCCGCTCCAGGTTAACTTGAGCCGTGATTTCTGGTGCGGTTAGGCGGCGATTACGTCTGCTGGACATTGTTATAGCTCTGTCTTCGGCGGGAGTCGAGGCCTTCCTGAAGGTTTTTGGTTGGAATTCCAAGTCCATTTTTAGAATTTGTTGTTTTATTAGATTTTTTTTATTAACATCTTGTAATATTCATTTTTTCCTAGATTTTAAGATCATGTTACAACACTGTTTTTCTTTTTATAATTTATATTTTATTACATTTTTATATTTTCGATTAGGCAGTGATTTCAATTTTTCAGCAGTATAACTTAAAACGGTGATTTAAATTTTTGAACAGTGTAACTCAACCGTGTATAACGTGTTGCTGACTTAACGTATTTCCCGGAAGTGAGCCATTTTAAAGACTTCACTTTGAAGAAGGGGCAAAAGATATACAAACGGCCATATGAAATTTCCGCCAGTATGCCGTAGTGGTTTTTTCTCCAGCACGCCGTAGTGGCTTTTTATTTTTCTCCGTGATGCAGTAATGAGTAACGGTTTTTTATCACCAAGCGGGTGTCGTTTCTAGCTCTTAAGTTTAAGGCCTTCTTCCGTTCTTAAAATATCCTACTCATCCTCAGGCATTTCGGGTCAAAAAGTGATTAGCTATCCAAGAAAGAATAGGAGAGCAGTGGCTAAGACATTATTTTTTGATGAGAATCTCATCAGGAGAGGCCAAGTGGCTTATGGAAAACCCACGAGGAGAAGCCAATCAGTAAGTTATAAGCACACCAATTTAAATATCTCACTTCCTGCCTACAACGGGTGCTTCCAACGACTACTCAACACGTGAAATCCGCGAAGGTAATTTTACAAACTTTTAGATCGTGTTTTTTTAAGCCTTTTGTTTTTTTTACACTTAGGATCAGTAATTCATAGAACTTTAGTTTAAATATGTACACTCTCATGGCCTAAGGGGTTTTTATTTAGTTAATGTATTTTAAAGAGTGTAATAACTGCAAAAAATTTTATTTTGTTGATATACTTTTCCCTCTATTAAGGCAGCCTTTTACTGAACTACCCGCTCTTTCGTTCAGGTTGTAACATATTCAGTTTTATTTTAACAACTTCAGTATTTTTTCATTTTTGAGCTGAAATTAGATTCCTTTTATTCTAAAATGAATGGTGCCCAAAAAAACAGTACAACGAAGTTTTAAAGAACTGTAGCACACGTGCTACAGGGAAATCCCTAAAGCGCTACAGGAGCGACACGTGTGCAGAGAAAGCGATTCACGTTGTTCTTGAATCGCTGTAGATTGTACTCGATGGGAAACACAGTCCTGGGCAAACTATTCCAAAGGTATGATGTTCTCCATATAAAAGACTGCTTGAAAAGCGTTGTACGAGGAGTAACAAGCTGAACCTCATACGAATGTGAAGTATTAGCGCGACGTGTACTCCTAACATGCACCGCTCTGGGAGGAATTAAGCGGGCCACATCCTTCGAACACTTTCCATGAAGTACTTGTAGAATAGGCTCAAGTCACCAACCGTTCTTCGATGTTCCAGCGAATCAAGGCCGTCGGTCAGTTCCGGGTGTCAATCAGACGAACAGCTCTTCTCTGGATAGAATCCAACAAATGCAGTGTATGTTTGGGAGCGGAGCTCCAAACATGGGAGCAGTATTCCATAGTTGGTCGAATTTGAGCTTTGTAAAGAATTAACAGTTGTTGTGGAGTGTAAAGCTTTCTGGTTCGAAACAATATTCCCAACTTTTGAGAAGCTCTCCTTGCTATGCCTGCAACATGTTCATGCCAGGACATATTTGCTCCCAAATTAACGCCTAACAGATTGAGTGACGATGTTAGAGGGATGGAGTGCCCCGACATAACTATGTCGGGTTCTGCAACGTTAACTTTTTTAGAAAAAACTGCCGCCTGGGTTTTTGTAGCGTTAAATTCCACTTGGTTACTGTCACCCCAAGATAGAATTTCTTCCAGGTCTTTGTTAAGTTGAATGACTTCCTGCTGTCTGCGGATATTCGTCTGAGTAGTCGATGTCCGAGCATTCAAAGTGAATGAAGAGATAAGTGTACTGTCATCTGCAAAGCTGTAGATTGGATTCTCGGTCTTTTCCAGCAGATCGTTAATATAAATAAGGAAGATAGTAGGAGATAATATGGAACCTTGGGGCACACCGGCGTTGATAGTGAAGGTGTTAGAAAGAAATCCGTCGACTGCCACTCGTAAAGAACGCTCTCTGAGGAAACATGAGAGCCACAAACAGAACTTTTCAGACATACCATAAGAACGTAACTTAGCCAACAGCCCATCGTGCCAAACACGGTCAAATGCCTTGGATATGTCAAGAGCAACCGCTCGAGATTCTCCAAAGTGTTCAATTGCGTTGTTCCAAACATGTGTTACATAAGTCAGAAGATCTCCTGTTGATCTATTTTTACGAAAGCCGATTGGGGATCACTAATAATGTTGAATCCTTCAAGATATTTTAGAAGATGCTGATTGATAGCCTTTTCCATGACTTTCGATATTATTGAGAGTAGTGCGATTGGTCGGTAGTTATTTGGCAAGGTCTTCTTGCCTTTTTTAGGTATCAGCTGAACTGTGGCACATTTCCAGCAGGAAGGAAATATTCCCTTTCTGTAGGATAGGTTGAAAAGTCTACAGAAAACTGGTGTTAGTTCCCTTGCACAGTTCTTGAGAACTATGGCAGGTATTCCGTCAGCGCCAGAAGCCTTTTTGGTGTCTAGCTTCATCAAAATACGGTTTATGATACGCTGTCTGAAGACAATATCGGGCATCCTTGACTGCACTATGGGAATAGTAGGTGGTGTTTTTCCTTGGAAATCGACAGTAGAATGTGAAGCAAAGAGTTCAGCCAACAAGCTCGCTTTCTCAACAGTTGTCGTCGAATTATCTAGCCGTGTGAGTGGTGGTATGGTGGATTTGGTGAAATTTTGACTAACTGCCTTAGCGACTGACCAAAAGGACCTGGAATTGCCGGGACAAGCGAGAAGTTTGTTTCTAATCCGTTGATTGTGTACCTCCTTGGTTTCGTCGATAATTTCTTTGCATCTGTTCCTGGCACAGACAAAGATGGTGTTAGGATCTTCACGCCACTGTCGGTATGCAAGATGTTTAGAAGCAACAGCTTCTTTGCATTTTAGGTCAAACCAAGGCTTGCCGTTGGAAGGGCATTTCTTCGAAAAAGGGATGTAAGCCTCCATACCGGCCAAAATAACATCGGAAACCTCCCTGGCGCAGTCAGATGGGTCGTCGGATCGAAAACAAACGTCCAACTAAGGGAAAGTTCGAAAATATTCCATGAGATCTTCCCATTTAGCAGATTTGTAGTGCCAAATCTTGCGCGGTTTGGGCGCCTCTCTATCACTGATTGGTAGAATACTCGATGTCGAAAGTAGTCTATGGTCGGAAGAACCTAACGGCGAATTTACGCTGACCGTGTAAATCTCCGGATTGGTGGTTAAAAACAGATCAAGAAGACTGGCGAACTCTCCGTCTCGATCAGGGATCCGTGTTGGTTCATCAATAAGCTGAGGCAAGCCACAACTGATTAAAAATGATTCGGCTTCACGACCTTGTTCTTTGGTAGTATTTGAATATTTAAGCCAGTTGATGTTGTGGACATTAAAGTCGCCCAGGATGGCAATTTCGGCATTTGGATAGTTAATTTGTAAATGATCGATGGTGTCTGCAAGAGAAGCGAAAAGTGTTCTAAAGTTAGTATCACTTGGTGGTCGATAGAGGATACAGATGAACCTTGTGGTTGGTTGAGTCGTTATTTTTAACCACATAACATCAAAGTTGGGGGGCTCCAGAGCCTCTTCTCGTTGGCAAGAGAGGTCGCTTCTGACATAAAGACAGATTCCAAAGTTACGCCTAAATCGGGAATAGAAATCGTACCCAGGATAAAGATAGTTTACTGTGCTGGTCGATGAACTGACCTTAGTTTCACAGAGAGCGAGTACATAAGGTTTATTTGATTGCAGGTGTTGGTGCACTGAATTTATGTTCGAATTTAAACCTCGTATGTTGCAAAAATCCATTTTGAAATTCTCTCTCCACCAGTAAAACAAAAAACGAGCTAGTTGATATCTTGATTCTGTCCTCTAACAGTATTAATATCCACTCAATCCATTCTCAAAATTAAGATATACATAAGGGGCAAAATAGCGCCGCAAAACAGACGTTCTAAAATTGCACCGCAAACGTGACGGACATTATAATCTTTATACCTAAATATATGTATATAAGTATTTACCAAATTATTTACAAATATTTATACACCAAAATTTTACTTTGTAGTTATTTGAGCTAACGGCGTTTTACCTTTCAACGGCGCCGCGACAGTCCAATATCGTGTACCTGTGAGTCGTCGGCCGACTGCGACCGTTGTCTGTAATGAGACGATAGGCGCCGTCGCCGATCATTAAATTCAGGTCGGGCGGATCTGCGAAATCTGCGTATGTAGCGAGTATTTAAAACGACTAGAGTCGCTGCTTAGCCAACAATTGGCTCGTAGGGGTCTATCTAAGTCACAGATATGATAATATCGCTCATCTCTAATTGTCAGTGTTCCTTAAACGTCTCAACAAAACTTGCGGTTTCTGTACAACAATAAAGTAACTCAATAGGTAATCTGTCGATACTAATTATAGTTTTAATGATCATGAGGCGGCTTTTGTAGTAGCGCGGTTTTATGGTTCGAGTAATGGGCGCTAAAGTATGCATAAAGGTAATAGAATACCGTTTACGAGCGCGTTATATCGGTTAATGAGTTCTAATAATGGACTACGAATTACTCGCTAGGCGTTCGAAATGGTGACAACACAGCAATTATGTTATTGTTCAATTGGAGCCAGTTTAGAACCTGAATTATTTAAAAAAAAAACTCCGATATGAATATAAGACAGTGTTAAACACGGATGAAAAATTAAATAATAGAGTAGAACACCTGTTGCTTATTGTTAAAGTCATACCATAACTAATATTTTATCTTTTTCTACTATTTATAACACAAATTATAGAAAATGCATTTTATTACTTACTGGGTTACACGGTTTATTGTTAATTTTATCTTTTCATATTGCCTGTTATTATTTTATTATTATTGTGTTAAATTTTCTCCTGTCGAAGAATTTACTAAAGAAGTATACTAACACTGTGCAACATTTTCGAGGTCATCGAATGTAAACTAAATTCTGACTTCAGTTTCTGGAAGTCAGAATTTAGTTGGAACTAAACTATCAAAACCCTATTTGGGTTTTGATAGTTTAGTTCGAATTTTTTTTTTGCCATCATCAATTTTTTTGCTCGAGCTTGGATTTTGCACGACTATATCTCGTAAATTATTGGAAATTTCTCAATGTAATCTTCAGACGAAATGTTCTTCACACTAAAATACACAATTTTTGTGAACATGTCGAGGCCAGATTTTCACTCTGTCGGGGTATTTTTAGTGCAGAAAGCCCGAAACAATGCCATTTTTTTACATTTAACTCACAAACCGTGCATATTTTAGCATGACTGTCTTCAACAAAAATGTTCTCTGCATAAACACGAGTAACTTTGCTGAACATTGCAATAACCTTCAATCGATCCTTATAGTTCTTTTGGCCTGAACGGCTTGAAATTTTCAGAAAATGTGCCTTTTGTTATTGCAAAATAGCACAATTGATTTGTTATTTAAAATTTGAAGTGCCATTTGGTCCAAAATGGATTTTTTTTTTCAAAATTTAGGTCTCAATGCCAGCTCTCTGATGCCATTTAAAAAAATTTTTTTGGAGTCATTTTAACCTTTTTATTTACATTTGTTTATTAATCAAATATCTACAAAAACGCTTCGCTTCATATAAAGCTAGATGAAGAGACGAAAACCAATACCATTAAAGTCAAAAGGGGCGTTCGTCAGGGAGACACAATATCACCAAAACTATTTACACTTGTACTCGAGGATGTCTTTAAGAAACTACCATGGGAAAATAAAAGAATTAAAATTGACGGGGTATATCTGAACCATCTCCGATTTGCGGATGACACTACGTTGATATAAAGTGACTTGAACGAATTGGAATCAATGCTTTAACAACTGAGTTATGAGTCGAAACACGATACTCGAAACAAAAATAATGAGCTTAGAAGACCCACATATATCGATTGAAAACTAGAACGTAGAGAATATCAGTGAATACAACTATTTGCACCATTCAATCACTCTAGGGAAGGAGAATCAGTACAGGAAGGGTACTAGACGAATACAGCTCTCCTGGACAGCATTTGGAAGACTCTCCTTCGTGCTGAGAGATAGTAATATCCCGATTAATTTAAAAAGGAAAGTTTTCGATGCCTGTATTCTCCTGGTAACAACATACGGAAAGCAAACAATGTGTGTAACGCAGAAGAACACTAATAGACTGAGAGTAATGCAGAGGGCAATAGAAAGGTCAATGTTGGGGTTGTCTCTGAGTTACAGAATTCGGAATGAAGAGATCCGTCGAAGAACAAAGGCTACGGGTGTTATAGAGCAGATTGCCGAACTGAAGTGGCAATGGACTGGACATGTCGCAAGACAGCAAGATGAAAGATGGCCACTAACAATTATACAGTGGCGATTTAGGGAGACAAAACGAAGTAGAGGTAGACCCCAATTGAGATGGATAGATGATATCAAGAGGATAGCTGGTAGAGACTGGCACCAAAAAGCACATGGCAAAATAGAAAATATTAGGAAAGGCCTATGTCCAGGAGTGGAGAGTTAAAGGCTGAAGAAGAAGAAGATTAATCAAATACCAACACATATTTTTTTCGATCATATTGAAAAAAATTGTTAATAAAAATTAATTTTTTGTTTTTTAATAAACGTATCGTGATTCTCTACCAAATGAGATAAACATTTTTTGGAGTCATTTTAACCGTTTTTTTTACATTTGTTTATTAATTAAATAACAAGTGTTTTGGTCATTTTGAAAAAAAAATTGTCTCATTTTGGACCAAATGGCGGACAATTCAAATTTTATATAACAAATTCAACTGTGTCCACAGGGTTTAATATTTTTTTCTACAAAAAAAATTTTAGGGTATTTTTGCTATAACAAAAGACATATCGGTTCACTTAGTCGATATGTACAATAAAAAACTTAAAACCAACGAGGATTTGTTGGAAAATTCATTATGAAGAGTTTGTTTTTTTTTGTCTCGATCCTACTTATATAATTGGAGTTAATCACATTTTAAGCTCAAAAAACGCGTTTTGAAAACTTAAACTGTTTATAAACAAAAGAGCATAAGTTTTTCGAGGTTCAAAACTCGTGTCAATACTCCTGGTGATTCCCCGGAGAGGATAAAGTCATAATATTGCTGTATCTAAACTATGCAATCTTTTAAATGTTTATTATCAGAATGTCGGTGGCATGCGTACAAAGCTTGACGATTTAAAACATGTCGCAGCACTCTGTACCTATGATATTATAATACTAGTCGAAACGTGGCTGACAGCAGAATATGGTGATGCCGAATTGGGCTTGAGGCAATATTCCGTGTACAGACGTAACAGGGATAGTGATGCGAATGGCAAGTTAAGGGGTGGTGGTGTTTTGGTAGCAATTCATAGAAATCTCAATTCTACTGCAATTAACGTTGGCGAACATATTGTGGAACATGTTTTTGTTTCTGTGACATGCGGTAGTCAAAAGATTGTAATTGGTGCGGTGTACTTCCCCCCACAGTCCTCGATGCAGGTATATAGTGACCATGGTAATGCTGTGATTGAATTAACAGAACGATTTAATAATAGCGAAGTTCTCATTTGTGGTGATTATTACTTGCCTGATGTTGTCTGGTTGGATGGAGACGATGGTTTGAGTGTGCAGTGTCCCGCGTCCTCTTCGGCGAATATTATATGTGCGTGCTATGGATATCTCAATATGAGACAACTAAACTCTATTCCCAATATACATGGAAGATTTCTTGATCTTGTGTTTTGTAACAATCAAGAGGTCAATGTTTCTGTTGCCCTTGAGTGTATTTTAAATGTTTCTCAGCACCCATATTGCATATGAAATATCGATTCCCATCTGTGTTGGCAACAATAGTTTGAAATGTGACATACTATACTACGATTTTAAGAATTGCAATTTTCAATTAATCAATGAATTTTTAGCCTATGTTTCATAGGAGTCGGTTTTAAATGCTGCTATAAATGTTTGTGTCGAGAATTTTTACAATATTTTATATGATGTGATTGCCATCTTCGTACCGGTTAAACGCTTTAAAACAACAAATTTTCCAACGTGGTTCTCTGCAGACTTACAAACACTGGTTATGTAAAAGAAAATTGCGCACAAAAAGTATAAACAAAACGGTTTATTCACCTCATACCAAGAGTTTTCTTTATTGCGTGATAGATGACGTCTTTAATCAGCTTGCTATAAAGAATATTTGTCTAGAGTTGACAATGACTTAAGAGTCAAGCCTGCGTTTTTTTTGGAGACACGTTAACAATTCCAGAAGGTGTACTTCTTATCCACATAGTATGTTTTTGATGGACTCACTTGGATTTGATAGCGCGTCATTTTTCGGCTGGTTATGTGAGAGAGAACTGTGACTTTTCAGCCTGTAATATTGATAACGTACTGGACGTGAACGTTGTGAGGGTCTCATTGGCCGAAGTATTTGAAGGCATTAATCAGCTTAAGATGAATTATTCTCATGGCCCAAATGGGATTTCATCAGCATTCCTGAGACAATGTGTGTTTTCCCTAAGCAGACCACTACACTATATCTTCTGTTTGTCGTTGGACTCCTGCGTTTTTCCGCAATATTGAGACACTAGCTTTTGATTTATAAATCGGGAAATCGTGAAGACATAACCAATTACAGGGGTATTTGTATTCAGTCGGCTATACCGAAGCTCTTTGATAAGCTTGTCGCGGATCAACTTTCATGGATTTGTAGGAACTTTGTGGGATATGAGCAGCACGGCTTTTCTCGGGGAAGATCCACAGTCACACAATTACTAAATTACGAGCCGTATCTGTTGGGCGCGTTTGAGAGAGGTATGCAGGTTGATGCTGTATATGCTGATTTCTCGAAGGCGTTTGACAGGATTAATCATGAGCTTTTGGTGGGAAAGCTTCGAGCCCTGGGATTCGGCACGAGCGTGACTAGGTGGATCAAGAGTTTTTTGACTGAACGTAGCCAGTGTATACGTATATTAAATCATATTTCAAGAAACATATCGGTATGTTCAGGTGTCCCGCAGGGTTCACACTGTGGGCCTCTCCTTTTTAATTTGTTCATTAATGATATTGGTGAGATTTTCAACCATTCTGAATATCTTTTATTTGCGGATGACCTCAAATTGTACAGAGGAATAGAAAGTGTAAACGATGTTACGCATCTGCAGGAAGATCTGAATCGAGTCTATCACTGGTCAGAAAGAAATGGCTTAAGTCTAAATGTTAAAAAGTGTTTCTACATTTCCTTTGTTAGAAAGCGGAATATTGAGCGTCATTGATATAGTTTGAACGGCGACCTGCTTGAGTCGGTGTCGGAGATTCGTGACTTGGGTGTACTTTTGGACAGTCAACTTGATTTTCGTGGCTATATTAATGATACTGAGACTGGGTCTCAGAAATCTTGGTTTTGTTACCAGATATAGTAAGCAATTGTCGGCTAGCACGTTTAGAGTGTTGTATTTTCAATGGTCCGCTCTGGTTTGGAGTATGCTTCGGTATTGTGGTCACCATCTTACGAACTTTAACTTTTAAAGCTGGAATAAATATTTATAAGGATGCAAGTTTTCATATTGACTATGGGGTGATTATGAACGCTTTTGGTATGGCTACTTTGAAGAAGCGTAGGGATCTTGCAGATGTTTTATTTCTATATAAACTCCTGAATAGCTTTGTTTCCTGTCCACCACTTTTGGAGAGCGTTCAATAATACTATTCATAGGACTCGTGGCAGTGTACTACTCAGTATTCCATTTCACAGTGCTAATTATGGCTATTATAGTGCTCTCACGAGAATGTGCCGATTATTTAATACATACAGCCTTGATCCGTTCAGTTGTAGTGTCAGCGAATTTAAAACGCTTGTAAGCGCGATCGGGATCGGGTGTTAAACTGTTGTAATGCTTGTTTTTTTTTCTCCTTTTTCACGTTATGAATTGTATATGTGCATTGTGTTTTAACATTATTTTGTTTTTATATTACTATTGTATTTTTGTTTTTATATTACTACTAGCCGGGCCCGCGGCTCCGCTCGCGTAGACTTGATTCACTACTTTCGTCACTGCTTATTCCTTATGTTACCCAAAGTAATAAAATATCTCCCATTATTTCCCCTTATCTTCCAATATTTCTCCTTATCTCCCATTATCTGTACATAATTTCAATTATCTAGGCTTATCTCTGCTCATCTCAAATTATTTCTCCTTATCTCCCATTATTTCTCCTTATCTCCCATTATCTCACCTTATTTCCCATTATTTAGGCTTATCTAGACTTATCTCACAATATTTCTCCTTATCTCCCATTATTTCTCCTTATCTCCCATTATCTCACCATAACTCCCATTATCTAGACTTATCTCTGCTTATCTCCCATTATTTCTCCTTATCTCCCATTATTTATTCTTATCTCCCGTTATCTCACCTTATCTCCCATTATCGAGGCTTATCTCGACTTATCTCCCATTATTTCTCCTTATCTCACCTTATCTCCTATTATCTAGGCTTATATCGAATTATATAGAACATATGTATAAATTTATAAAACGCGTAAATCGGATAAGTGCAAGAGAACGCGCTAGCGGCAAACTTTTTTCCGATTTGGTTCACTATTACCGTCACTGCTTATTTCTCATGTTACCTAAGGTAATAAAATATAGTCTATAACCTGGCCAGAGAACATATGTATGTTTAAAAAAAAAAAGCATGTAAATCGGATAAGTGGTTCTCCAGTGATAAGCGCACTAACGGACGGACAGACAGACAGACGGACAGAGAGACGTTGCATTTTATATATATAGATTATTATTATATAATCTGGCCAAAGAATATATGTAAGAATTTAAAAAAGGCACGTAAATCGGATAAGTGGTTCTCCAGTGATAAGCACACTAACGGACGGACAGACAGACGGACAGAGAGACGTTGCATTTTATATATAGATTATTATTATATAATCTGGCCAAAGAATATATGTAAGAATTTAAAAAAAGGCACGTAAATCGGATAAGTGGTTCTCGCCTGATAAACGCACTAATGGACAGACAGACAGACAGAAAGACATTGCATTTTATATATATAATAGATATTCTCTGCTACATAATATTGTTCCATATTTAATGGTTTAGACTGTGTATTGCAAGAGAACGCGCTAGCGGCAAACTTTTTTCCGACTTCATTAACTATTATCGTTACTGCTCATTCCTTATGCTACCTATCGTAATAAAATATAGCCTATAACCTGGCCGGAGAACATATGGATGTTTTAAAAAAAAAAAGTACGAAAATCGGATAAGTGGTTCTCCAGTGATAAGCGCACTAACGGACAGACAGACAGAGATACGTTGCATTTTATATATACTATAAATGTAATAAAATATATATATCTATAACCTGGTCAGAGAACATATGTATGAATTTAAAAAATCACGTAAATCGGATAAGTGGTTCTCGAGGGATAAGCGCAATAACGGACAGACAGGCAGAGAGACGTTGCATTTTATATATATTATAGATATAGATGATTAGTATTATTATTATTATTATTATTATATAACCTGGCCAAGGAATATACGAGTATGTATGAATTTAAAAAAAGACGTTTAAATCGGATAAGTGATTCTCGCGTGATAAAACCACTAATGGACAGACAGACAGAGAGACATTGCATTTTATATATATTATAGATTATAGATTATAGATATTCTCTGCTACATAATATTGTTCCATATTTAATGGTTTAGGCAGTGTATTGCAAGGGAACGTGCTAGCGGCAAAGTTTTTTCCGACTTCATTCACTATTTTACGTCACTGCTCATTCCTTATGATACCTATCGTAATAAAATATAGCCTATAACCTGGCCAGAGAACATATGTATGTTTAAAAAAAAAAGTACGTAAATCAGATAAGTGGTTCTCTAGTGATAAGCGCACTAACGGACAGACAGACAGACAGAGAGACGTTGCATTTTATATATATTATAGATTGTAATTGGCTTGTCCCTTAAAATAAATTAATAAATAAATAAATCTTAAATGCTTTTTTTTTACTGCACTATTAGGGAACATCTTCAAAGGGAATTTGCCAATATGTGTGATGAGAAAGATCTACGAATAATGCATCGTACCTGTGCTAGCCTGTGGTGCCGATACGTGGACAAAACACTCTGTCAACAAATTGAGAGTAGTACCGAGAGAAATGGAAAGGGCCATGCTGGAAGTTCGAATATCGTACAAAATAACAAACACAATAATTAGAGCCACAGATATTATGAAGCGTATACCACAAAGAAAACAGAGATGGGTGAGCGACAGAAGACAGATCGAACTTTTCGGAAATAGTCTAAAATAGTAGCGCCAGCTGTATTTCTTTTGCTATTAAAACGGCAACATTTATTAGTATTATATCAGCTATTTTGTGGCATTTCTACCATTACATTCCTATTGATAGTGGTAGAAGTCACAGTGCGTTTTAACGAACAGTCGTGTAAATTTTAACTTGATTACCGAAACACTAACCGATATTAAACTTTATATGTCCAGTAGCAGTTTTTTTTTTTCATTTTCTCTAAGCTATTGACATTTGTTTCAGAAAGGCGCAGCCGTGCACCTGCAGCGACACTGCACAGCAGGACGGGCCGAGCGAGTGTACATGGACTGGATATGGTGGATATTCCAAGGACTGCCTTTTCAACATTTGATTAGGATAATGGATTGCTTCTTCCATGAAGGAGTTAAGGTAAGTACCATCAAAAATTTCTGTACACGTATTTATAGCGAAATCACGGTAAATTGCGAATAATGGGAGAAACAACTTTTACAAATATTTGGGTGATTATTACATATAACATATGTATAGTATTTTTCACGATCTAAGAAAGTGACTTAGCCACCTATACCCATTCAGAATTCAACAAGATTCGAAAGTGATTAATTTATGGATGTTTAATGACAAGGCATCGTGCAGGGCCGCACTATACCTGGTTGTATAATTGTTTTGTTTAAAATTTTATTGTGATAAGACAGTTGAATTTTAATGTTTTATGTACTGTACACAAATATATTACAACAGTGTATAGTGTCCTCGCGTACTTTTGTTACAATTTTAGTTATTAATTAATATCTAGTTCAATTTCGTTATCGCTACTATCAGCATTAATTTGTTTTGAAGCCAGTCTTCAAAAACTTCAGCGGTTGTATCACAATGATAACACTGGTCAACACAAGTCTTGTTTCCTTTATTTTTTTTTTCTGTTATTGGGTATTTCTATGGCCCTGACTAGGAAAAAAAAATACTGGGAGATTGCTAACAGCTTTACCTTTTGAAATATACAGTTTTATTATTTTGCCAAAAAAATACAAAAAAATAATACAGTATGTTAACAAAATTTCTATTGAACACTAGCAAATGATCTTTTATAAGATTTCCTTGAATGAACGACTTTAGGTAGATGTTGTTGCAAACTCCAGCAGTAGTCTGCTATCATATGTGAGTCCCACCGCCCCTGATAACGCTCTTCCATTGTCCGAAGATCCTAATGAAATCTTTCACCCTGCTCCTCACTAAAATCACACAGATTTTGTGGAAATCGGTCTAAATGCGAGTGCAGGAAGTGGATTTTTATGCTCATGTTGCACCCTAGCTCTTGCAAGTTCGATAGCATGCACTCAACAAGCTCGACATGGTCTCAGATTTCTTTTTGCCTAGGAAGCTACTCATAACAAAAACAAATGAATTCCAAGCTTTGGATTCGACTTTAGTCATTGATTTGACAAAATTAGGATCTTTCACGAGTTGCCTAATCTGTAGCCCATCAAAAATACCAGCTTTCAATTTTTCTGAACTTAATCCTGGAAACTTGCGTGAAAGAAAATTAAAACATTCGCCACTTTTGTCAAGCGCCTTCATAAACTGTTTCATTATGCCGAGTTTAATATGAAGTGGTGGAAGTATGATGCGGTCTCGGCTAACTAAAGGCACGTTTATAACATTTTTTGTACCAACTTTTAGCTCTTCCCGCACTGGCCAAACTTTTTGTGACCAATGGTGTTGTTTGTCACGTCTATCCCAGAGACACATGAAACAAGGGGACTTTGTGTACCCCCCTTGTAGACCTAAAAGAAAGTTAACCATTTTCAGATCAACACAAATGACCCATTTGTGGTCCTGATACTTAATTTTTTCCATAACCTTAGAAACATTTACGTATTCTTCTTTTAAAAGTCGTCGAATGTGCAATAGGTATAGATCCGTACTTATTACCGTTATGAAGCAAAACACACTTTAAACTTCTTTTGCTGCTGTCTATGAAAAGACGCCAATCACTAAGTTGGTACTGTTTTAATCCCATCTGATGCAAAATACCACCAACATCGTTACAAAAAACTAAATCCTTCTCTTGAGAAAAATACGGTAACAGATTTTTTTCTCGGGTACGATAAAATGTAATGTTGGTTTCCGGAGTAAGCAAATTTTTTTCTTTTAAACGAGATGCTAAAATTTCAGAAGCTTCTTTTGGTAAATTCAGATCTCTTACTAAGTCATTTAGTTCTTTCTGATTAAATGGATGAGGTTCTGAAAGGCTACATTTGTAGTCTGAAGCAGAGTCTTCACTTGATGTATTTCGTTCGGGTTCACAGAGATTTGGGTCATCAGAAGATTTAGATGTGCTGGGTTGTACCTCTTGTGATTTTAATTGAGGTCATTGAGCAGAAGATAAGTTAGGATATGACCACTTACTTCGATTTCCAGGGTTAATTCCGTTTATTTTCACAACGCAGAAGTAGCAATCGTCATGATGGTTTCAAGGTTCTCGCCAAATCATGGGTGTTACGAACATTATTGCATCTCTTTTTCCACTGGACCATAACCGTAGACATACCACACATTTCTGGCATACAATATGAGGAATCCATTGGCTTTTAAAGTATTGATGATACGCCGTTTTCACAAAGTCCGATATAGGTTTTCGATATTTCGCAAATATATATTCACCACAAATATAGCAAAAACAATCGGGATTAAGCACACAACATCTTGACGAAGCCATATCTAAAACAACAAAAAAAAATATATTTTAGTGCCCAATAAAAAACGAAAATCTAAGTAAAAAATAGTAAATGAGGGTAGTTAGCTATAACTCAAAAACAAAAGCTGTTAGAGAAAAATTGTTGCCATATTTAAAAAATACGCGTCAATTTGACATAGAAACAAAAAAAAATCACAGGAAACAAGCAATTTTCTTTTTTTTGTTGACCAGTGTAATCCAAGCTGGAATCTGAAATATTCTTGGCTGCTAGAAATAGACATTCTGGTATCCAGCCTTCTTCTGACCCGTATGTAAAATAGTTATTCTTTTACCTTTATTTGATGGAGCTTTGGTGTGGCATTTTTTGGATTTATCAATCCATCCTTTACTGGGTGTGTCGTGGGTGTCATACTAAGTCTCATCTAGATATATTGTCGTTCGATTTTCCGATCTAGCTGTATTTATTTTTTCAAGATTGAGTTGTTGTAAGCGCCGTGATTCCATTATAACTTGCGCCTTTTGTCTATTTTTTTGAACAAAAACCCCAAACAACGTAGAATACGCCATAAAGTTGTAGTGGAACATTTTATGTCACAACTATCCTCGGACTGCCTCCGTGACAATAGCGCAGGAACTTTTTGTTTGCATACATTTCATAAATTTTGCGGTGGATTAAGTCTTCTTGACAGAAATCAATACATTTCGACACACCTTTGTCTTTTCGTGTTTTTTTAGACACTATCGAATTATTTACAATTTTCCAAACTGTACTTTCAGGGATGCTTGTTAAAGCTGATGTCTCCATCAATGAAAAGTACTTTTCGTGGCCTCACTCCACTAACTTTAAATAAACACTTTTAACTATCACTTTTGTCTCAACGGGCAAACATTTGTAGCTTCTGATGAAAAGGGCTTCGGACATTTTAAGATACTATTGAACCTTATAATACACACTATTTCAGTTACTACTCAGTATATATCACCACTACACCAAACACTTTATTTTTGCACTCGACGCGCGTTTCGCTAACCATGTTAGCTTCATCAGGAGCGATGATTGACTAAAGCTAAACTACAAATCTACCCTATTTATACTTAGCCTAACCCTTGAACTACTCAAGCGGAACTAATGACATAGGCAAGGCCATCAATTCCGGTCAAGTAACCAGTAGAGGAGACTATAAGGAATAGGCCCTCTGTCTTTATTTAAACTACTTTTACATTTTATGATTTCCATACTTTCGTATGCGTTTAACAATCTCCTATCAGATACATTTTTTTTATTAATCTTAGATTATCTAATGTTACAGTATGATCAGTCAAGGGCATGTTCGGCAATGCTAGACTTTTCTGTTCTATTGTATTTTAAGTGTGCTAAATGTTCTTTAAATCTTGTTTTAATTGACCTTTTAGTTGGCCCAATATACTTTTTGTCACAATCATTACAACTAATTTCATAAATTCCACTTTTCTCACAATTAGGAATCTTATCTTTGGGATTTCCTAAGATATTCCTCAGATTGTCTGATGACTTATAGACTAAGGTGAGGCCTGCCTTATTAAATACCTTATTGAGTCCCTTGCTATATTTCGGATTAAATGGTATGGAGACATACTTGGTGTTATTTTCTTCGCCTGTAAAAAAGGTGGAATTCTGAATATTAAACCTAAACTTATGTCTATTTATTAACTTTTTTACTAAGTCGTCGTCATAACCATTAACTCTAGTTATATTTTCTAATACGATTCCTTTCTTTATTAAAGTTTACTCTATTCAGAGGGAAAGTGATTAAACGATGAACTAAAAAATGTAATGAGGCTAATTTATGTTGTTTGCAATGAAATGAATCATTAGGAATATATATCTATCTGTTACTGTGTCCTTCCTATAGATATCAAATTCTAATCTATTTTTATTTTTAATAATTAAAATATCTAGAAAAGGCAATTGTCCTTTGTTCTCAACTTCGTAAGTAAATTTAATGGAATCATACCGGCTATTTAATTTAGAAACAAAATCATCAATATTCGCTTTATTTGTATCAAAAATCGCGAAAATATCATCCACATACCTATACCATACCCTTGGGAAATATTCGAATTCTTGACTGGCTTCGATTTCAAACTTACTCATGAATAAATTGGCTATGAAAGGTGATAAGCAATTACCCATAGCTGTTCCTTCTTTCTGAACATAAAATTGATTGTTATATTGGAAATAATTTTGTTCCATACAAAGTTTAGATAATGTTAAGTATTCCCGAATAATTTCGTCTTCAAAGTCATTCATTCTAAGTAATTCTTCGAGATATTGTAAAGTTTGTGGAATTGGCACACTTGGAAACAAAGAACTAACATCAAAAGAAATTAAGACTTCACCTTCATTAAGAACTAGATTTTTTGTTTTATTAATGAATTCTAACGAATTCTTCACTGCGAAAGTATTTAATGATAACTTCTCAAGTTCTTTTGATAACCATTTGGATATTAAATAAGTGGGTGATCCGACCGATGAAACAATGGGTCGCATTGCTTTTCCAGGTTTGTGAATTTTGAGTAAGCAATACAATTTTGGTATGGTCGGATTACTCACATTTAATTTAAATTTTAGCGAGTCGGAGACAAGGTTCTTACATTTTTTTAAAGAATTTTTAACCTCTGATATCATTCTCGGTAATGGATTTCTTGTTACCTTTTCATAAGGGCCAGATTCGATAAGATTATCTACGCGTTCAAAATAATCTTTCTTATCCAATATAACAACCTTATTTCCTTTATCCGCTTTTAAGTAGAAGACATCTTTCTTTTCCTATATTATTACCAAATTTCAACTTTCTATGACAAATAGTTTCGGAGAAAATCAGTGACAGACGGACAGACAGACAGAACACTAAAAACACTAGGTTTAGCAATTGGTGTTGACGATTGCAAAAAATATTCAGATTTCAATTAAAATAAGTAATACTTTACTCATTAATCTACAGTTATTAAAATGTGTACTTTTCTGTCAAACGTTGTAGAACTTTCTTGAAAAATTATTGTTTCTATTATTACAAATTATTTTAGCAGAAAAAAATTGCGTGACTCGTACCAAGACAATTTCACAATTATGGCATTGAAAATTAAAAGATCATAACATTATTTATTTTATAAATAATAATATTATTAAAAAAATAAATCAATTACTGTTATAATATTGAGAAAGCCAAAATGATGGTGATTAGTAGACACTCCCAAGAGGATGCATCGCTCTCTTTATGAAAGATCAAGAGATTGAGATGGTTACTAAATTCAGATATCTTGGCTCTGTCGTCAACGAACGATGGGATTATGATGGGGAGGTTAAACGGCTGTTTGGCATAGCAAAGGATACCTTTCTAAAGTTGAAAAATATGCTGCTTCAACGATAATTGCCATTCACCCTTCGCCTACGAGTAATAAAATGCTGTCTGGCCGGTCCTCTTATATGTTGTAAAGACATGGTCGTTAAAAATGAGATGAATCATATCGAAGTGTTTCAAAGGGCAACTATATACTTAATATCGTGAAACAAAGAAAGGAGTCTTATTTGGGACATATACTAAGAGGTGACCGCTACCCAATTTCAAAATTATTTTTCAGGGAAAAATGAAGGGTAGGCGAGGACCCGGTAGAAAGCAGCACTGGTGGCTTCGAAATATCAGGGACTGGTGTGGAGTTCTAGTTCCTCTACGTCAATTTTTCGACTAGCAGAGAATAACAACCTCAATATAAACTGAAGAAATGGTACAGGAACCCCGACGTATTTGAATACATGGGAGAGGAAGAAGAAGAAGAATAGTCCCGTATAGCTATATTCTTCAGCTGATGTAATAAATTGAAACAAGAAAATTGGTGATTGGGCCATTGGGTGATAAAACTATTTAACTAAATTTTTGACTTTTCCAAACAATCTTGCCTTATCGACTTCACATCGTGGTTACATGGTAAACTCGCGGGCACTACTTTTTTCTCACTATGTAAAAAACCATCTTTTATTGCAGAATCTAGGATGAGAGAGACAATTTTTCTAATGTACCATCCTTTTGGTGATAGCTTCTTTTTGCTGAAACCTATATGTGCGAGATGACATCTTATACGTCGTAGAGAGTGAGTTCCAGTTATACAGAACACTGCTGAGTATGTTTCTTTTTATTATTCGGGCACTACTTATTTAAATAGCTGACTTTGCTTAGCGTAGAAATAGCAATATAGAAAGAACTAAAAAAAGATCGTAAAAAACTATTTCGCAAACTGTGACTTTAGTTGAAAATAAGTCCAGACGACTAGGATACGTCGAACAGACATTGTTAAAATTTAATAAAAGTAAGGGAAAAGATGAGATAAGATATTCAAATAAAAAAACCTGCAAATGGCAAGAGAAAATAATAAATAAGAAAATTTGAAGTCGACTACATTCTGAAATTCTGGTGATTAATTTCAATCGGAATATTATAGTATAGTAGAAGATGCCTGGAGAAACAAAGACAAGACTGTCAAAACAACCTAATGCACTTATGGAGGATAGTGTATATTGGGAGTACCTCAGTACTCTGTACTAAAACTTATACTGCAAGGGAAGAACGAAGGGCAAACTGGCCACATCGGGAACAACATATTCAGACGGGCTGAGGAGGACATCTTAGCTATTTGTGATAAATGATGAAAGCTGAAATGGATATGTGATCGTTGACGTACAGCATATCACCTGCCACCCGAAGAAGAAAAAGGAGATATAGGATCATTGTAAATAACTTCCGTTCTATTCGTAGTCTTAAATTGACATGGTAAAAGACTAGAACATTTAAGTGGTAATTTTATAAATAGGCGTTCTAATTTTTTATAATTTAATATTAATACCCACGATACTGTTATTGCAATTGGCAAGCGCATGTTACTTTAATATGTTATTTGAGTTTAGTCTAGTGTTAGAGGATAAAATATGTTCTGGTCCTAAAACGAAATTTATTTATAGCAGGGTAAAGCAGCCGCTCTGTTTACCAACATAATTTATTAACTTTTAAAAATATTAATTACAATATTTTTCGATCGTTAAAATTTTATCGTATTAGAAATCAAAACGCATAAACTCAGAGAAGTCCGTTGGATGTGTTTACAAAACGACAAAATAGTTTTTTGAAACTTTGATTATAGTGGTATGAGGTTGTGTTCCAACTTCCTCAAAATTATGAAGAATCATATTGCCATTTGCAATGCAGCTCTAAAGTGACTTTGTTAGTATGTAACCTTGGAAGGTTCTTTCTCGAACAATGTCTCGTCTTCGCTGATATATTACTAGAAAATTGATTAATACACCCAGATATAAAAGATTGGGTGAGTGAAGATGAAATCATTTAATGAAACCTATTAAAAGAGTAAATGTTCTTAAAGAGGCTAATAAGGGCTATGGTCTATCATCAACTAAATGGTATGGATGATTTTTTAATTGTTTCATTAATTAAGTTCTCTTGAGTATAGAGTAGCTAGAATAGAGAATACATATGATTGAATAATAGCTACGGCAGATTCAAGAATTAAGAGACCTAAAGGGTGATTCATTAGTCTTGAAACTAATTTTAGGCGTTTGGATAAATGCTGAACAATTGGCAGATAGCAATGTTTACTCTGAAGGTTTAACGGTACCTCTACTGTGATTTCAAAATCTGCGCATTTGATTATTCGCATTGGAAATGTCATACAAGCTGGATTTACGAAAGTGTGTTATTTCTTTGTTTGGACAACTGTCCATGAAGCAAATTCTCGAAGCGTTTGAAGATAAGCCAATATCTCGCGCAACCATATTTCGTGTTTTGCGTGAACCAGAAAATAAAAAAAATTCAGTCGGCCACCTGTTCTTAACAGAAGAACAACGAAAAATCTTCTGTCAAGCGCAAAAGACAAAGTTGGGCAGTCGCAAAGAAAATTGCCGAGAAAATATGGTGTTTCGCAATCAACTGTACAGGATGAGTCAACGATAGAGTAAATTCATTATCTCATTTGTTTCGGGAATGAGGATAAAATGTTAAAAGTTTTAGGGAATCTTAAGGTGCACAGTTTAAAATTATTTTTGAGTATACAGGGCGCTTCAAAAAAGTGTGGCCGATATAACATGTTTTTTTTAAACGGAACATCCTATTTTCTAATTTATTTTTAAATTCTGCGTAAAATTTTATAACTTTTTTATTAATAATGTGATATACCTAAACCTAGTAGTTTTTCTAATATTTCAATTTTTTTAAAAAAATACTAGTTTTCAGTTTAGTAAAAATTGCCAGTAGCGCCATTATTTTTGAAGGTGGAATACTCATAATTGGTACGAGCGTTCTATAGAGATGAAAAAAAGGTATATGTAAAGAAATTTGAGTTAGATGCTACAGGGTGTTCAAAACAAATTTATACATTTCGACTATTTTAAATTGAAAAATCTCAAATTTTTTAAATGGCACACCCTGTATATTATTATTTTTTCTGATTGATTTTATAACCAATTCATCGAGCCATTTTTTCACATTTTCGTACGAACCAAAGCGCTTCTCAGCAAGTGCGTGACCCATCGATGCAAACTGGTGGTAATCGGAAGGAGCCAAGTCTGGTGAGTAAGCCGCATGGGGTAGAACTTCCCAGCTGAGTACTTCCAACGTGTTCGGAACTGGTTTTGCCGTATGTGATGGAGCATTGTCATGAAGAAAAATGACTTGGTGTTGCCTCTTTCGTGATTCTGGCCTTTTTTCAAGCAGCGAACGGTTCAAATGGATCAATTGTTGTGGGTAACGTTTAGTATTAACCGTTTCCCCAGGTTTTAACAGCTCATAATAGACCACGCCCCTCTGGTCCCACCAAACACAGAGCATCGTCTTTCTGCCAAAGCGATTCGGTCTTGCGGTCGATGTAGATGGTACGCCTGGGTCTACCCATGATTTTTTGCGTTTGGGATTCTCAAAATAAATCCACTTCTCATCTTCTGTAAATATACGATGCAAAAACGACTTCCTTTTGTAGCGAGCGAGCAAAATGTCACACGTATTTTTGCTCGTGTGGTACCCATCTACTGGTCTTCTGAATCTTTCCCATCTCTTGTAGCCGATTGGAAACAGCTTGTTGACTATCGCCCAATTGCTCGGCGAGTTGTTTTTGTGTTTGCGAATCATCTTCGTCCAACAATGCTTGCACTTCCACATCTTCGTATTTTTTTGGCGGTTTTCCACGTTCCTTGTCTACAACATCGAAGTCACCACTTTTGAAACGCCGAAACCATCGTTCACACGTATCTTGCGATGGAGCATGTTCACCATAAGCTTCTCGAAGTAATCGGTATGATTTAACAGCAATTTTCTTCAAATGAAAACAAAAAATTAATGTTGTCCGTGAATGCTCTTTGTTCGGTATAAATTTCGACATATTGAACACAACACTCTGCACACACTTTTCCGATTTATCACTCGTGCGCGTCTGACACTTGTTAATGACATAACAAAATGGCGCAGTGTCAAATCTTTATAGCACAAACTGCATTGGTGCACCATCTGTTGTTTGAAATCCGCATTTCATACTTGTACACCTGGTAATATTTTGCTTTTACTGCTCATTATAAATCATTATTTTTTATTTTCCCTGTATATCATCAAATATTTTAAACTTTCGGTGCTTGATTATGGATGGAATTTTTTTTTTGTAATATGTAGAATAAACTTTTTCTCCATTTGTATAAAACTTTTTGGGACACACTGTACGAACGGATACATACGAAAGTGGTTCAATAAGTGTTTGAAGACAGATGGCGTTGCTAAGGCAGGTTGATGATACCATCGCGTGCTGTCATCTGATAGATGACACCAACAAATTTGATATTTTCTTTCATGATTCATAGGTTAGCTTACATTTGGCAGCCATTTCAGTAAGTAGTGTAACGTGTTTGTCGCTATGATGGAAAAAATGCAGTACCGCTCAGTGATTTGCTTTCTGCTTTTGGATGGGAAAACGTATGAGGAGATAAAAGCGAAATTGGATGCTGTTTATGGGGACCCTTCGCCATCAACAGTCAGATATTGGTTCAACGAATTTAAACGTGGTCGAACGTCGCCCGGGAAGCCCATCAGATGTGGTTACTGAGGAAATAATTGAAAAAATTCACAACATGATTCTCGCTGATTGTCGAACGGAAGGGCGCGAATTAGCAGCTATGAGTGTGTCGACGGGAACGGTAATTAATATTGTACATGATAAACTGGTTATGAAAAAGTTGTCGGCACTATGGGTGTCGCAGTTGTTCATCTTAGACCAGGGTTGGCAAGCTATGGCACGCGTACCATCTCTGGCATGCCAAGCAATTTTGTATGGCACGCGTACCTATTCCAAATTTACACATTAATTCTGTAATCTGTGACATGTTTCGAAATTAAGTAAATTATCGAAGCCAGTATTGCTTTAACGATACAAACAAAAACGATATATTATATAGGTCACTAGGTATTATTACCAAAAACTACAAAATATATATTTTGTAATTTATAATTCTACTGAATGCATTGGTTTGGCTTTAATTTCGGCAAGTATTAAAGACGGCAAGCCTCAAAATATAAGCCTAGGCAAAAACACAAATAAACGTTCTCAATTCAGATCACAAGAGCAGCTATAAGGCGGTTTTTGTTTGACTTGACTTCAATCGTTCCGACGCGCGCCGCAACTCTTTTTATATTGCCGAACTTTAGTTCAGGTTTGTTAGATTTAACTTCTAGGCGGCCCTTTGATTGCAATGGGCGGGTTGTAGATAATAATTTTTGTTCTAAGAAATTTAATAAACGTAATTATTGGAATTTTCTGGAAACATTATTTTTCTATATATAGCAAGCGGCTACACGTTTGGATCATTTAATATAGAAGTAACATCCGTTCCAGTCAATAGTCGTCGAAAAGTTTAAAAATTAAAATTACGTTGCGTTATGGCCGCGAAGAAACAGAAGATAGACGTTCGATCATTTCAAACTTCATGGACAACAGATTACTGTTTTGTACAGCAAAACGATCGGGCCATTTGTGTCCTATGTCGGGAAAGCGTAGTTTTCCGGACATCTAGTGTTCAACGACATTTCCAGATAAAACATGAATCGTCATTTAAAGATAACGCTGATAAAAGGGAGGCAATACAAAGAGCAAGTAAACAATACGAGAAACAGTCAACATTCTTTAGCAAAGTTTTCCAAGGAAAAAATCAGGTAACTGAATGCAGTTTCAAAATTGCACAATCGTTGGCACAAAAGGGTAGGCGGTTCACTGACGGAGAATTTATAAAGCAAACGTTTTTGAGTACTGGCGAGATTTTATTCGACGACTTGCCCAATAATTATACAATATTGGCCAGGATTAGGGATATACCGGCAGCAGCGCGGACCATCGAGAAACGAATTACCGAAATGACACAAAATGTCCAAAAACAGCAGAGAGACGCTATCAAACGGAGTTTTGTATTTACTGTAGCATTGGATGAAAGTATCAATATTAATGACATTGCCCGTCTGGCAATCGTTGCGCGATACTTCGATGATGGCAGTGTGTATGAAGAGCTGATTTGTCTGCTCCCATTGCAGGGAACTACAAGAGGAGAGGATATATTTTCAGAATTTGTTAAACATTTTGAAAAGCGGAACATTGATTTAAATAAAAGTTATTGCGTATCGACAGATGGCGCTTCTGCTATGATTGGGAGACATAAAGGATTTGTTTCCTTTCTTATTGAACGCATCGGTCGATCAGTTTTGATTTTTCATTGCATAATTCACCAAGAGAGTTTTTGCGCTTATATCTCCGCTGGAAGTTTAAAATCCGTGATGGATAGGGTGGTTAAAATAGTTAACTGCATTGTCGGTCGTTCTTCACTGATCCATAGACAATTTAAGACGTTTCTGCAGGAATTACAAAGGGCATATTCAGATATACCATTGCACAATAATGTGCGCTGACTCAGCCGTGGTAAAGTGCTCTCTAGATTTGTGCAATGTCTGGGCGAAATTAAATCGTTCTTGTTGAAAAAAAATCAAGTGGATGCTTATCCTGAATTAGAAGATAAGAACTGGATCTGTATGTTAATGTTTCTTATTGATATTACAAACCATCTCAGTGAACTCAACTTAAAGTTACAAGGTTCAGGCAAAACAGTTCTGGATTTATACGAATCCTGGAAATCATTCAAATTAAAAATAGATTTATTTATCAGCGATATTACTACAAACACATATAAATATTTTCCAAATTTAACAACTTATATATCCAGTGTCGACGATGGTGCACTAATAGACGAAATTTTTAAATATATGACTAATTTAAAAGAGGAGTTTATCGAGAGGGGTCAGGATTTTGATAAACATGGTCCTATGTTCGCTTTTTTAATCAAACCAGATTTAATGGATTTTTCCAGTAGTTGCTTTGACATATCTCTTTTCTCATAGATGGACATTAATGATTTTGATCTTCAATACATTGAATTTAAAAGCTCCGAGTTATGGAACACTGCCAGAACCATTCAAACGAGATACTAAGTTGTTGGATAAGTTTACCAAAGAAACTTATTTGTCTTAAGAAAGTAGCGTTTGCCATGCTTACAGCTTTCGGATCATCCTATATCTGTGAACAACTTTTTTCCCATATGAGAATGATTTTAAACCCGTACCGAAGCAGGCTGACAACAGACAACTCGGAAGCATGTGTGACACTGAAAATAACCAGACATGAACCGGATATAAGAAAACTCTCTAAAGAACTTTAAGCACAGGGTCCACACTAGGTCCTAGGACTAGTATAATAAAATTAATTGTTAAATGTTAAAATTTGTTTGTAATTAAACCTTCTAAAAGGAATATTTTAAGTTAATTTAAGTTAATTTTTGTTAATTTTAGTTGTAGTAAGCACCTATGTCGGCACGCAAAATGTTGTATGGATGAAAACTGGCACCCTTTAGTTAAAAGGGGGATGCCGACCCCTGCCAACCAGCGGGTACGGGTTTCAACTTCGAAGCTGTGTTTGGAGCAATTTAAGCTAAGAAGGATTTTTTACGTCGAGTTATTACCGTCAATGAGACCTGGATTCATTATTATATACCCGAAACTAAGCAACAATCAAAACAGTGGGTTGCTTCCGGTGAATCTGCTGCAAAGGAGAAGAAGACAGTCCCATCGTCCGGAAAGTTATGGCGACGATTTTTTGGGATGCAGAGGGCATCATACTCATTGACTTTTTAGAGAAAGGAATAACGATCGACAGGAAATTGAAGGAAACACATTTAGCGAAGAAGAAAGTACTATTTCACCACGACAATGCTTCAGCACATTCATCCGGAGTTGTCGCCGCCAAGCTACATGAATTGCGTTATGAACTGCTGCTGCACCTCCCGTATTCGCCCGACCTGGCTCCCTGCGATTTCTTCTTGTTTCCAAACATGAAAAAATGGCTCGCAGGAAAAAATTCAACTCAAATGAGAAAGTCATCGCCCAGACAGAAGCGTATTTTAGGGTGTTGGACAATTCCTATTTTTTAGAGGAATTAAAAAAATGGCTAGGATGTTGGGAACAATGTATATACCTAAAGGGAGACTATGTTGAATAATAAAAAATTTGTTTTTGAAAAAAATGGCTTCTTCAATCCCAACGTGAGTACTTATCGAATCATCTCCATATATATAATATATAAAAAATTGAGTTCGCGATGGGTGCCGAGTTTGTTGATTCCAGACGCTCGTGAGGAAGGACACTTAAAAATCGTGCTTGGAAAAGTTACAGCGTGATTCGACGAACTTCTGGCGTTTTGTGACTGTAAATGAAACGTGGATCCGCCCTTACATCCTAGAAACGGTCAAAACAGTGGGTTAGTCGAATTGTGAAAATGCACCGAAGAAAGTGAAAATAGTTTTATCGGCTGGAAGGGTTATGGCAATTATTTTTTTGGGCTCACTGGGTATCATCATGATTAATTATTTGGGAAAGGATAAAACAGTAACTTGCTATTATGACTCTATGTTATTGAAGCGCTTGCATCGTGAATTAAAGCAGAAGCTACCAAGATTAGCGCCCAAAAAAGTGCCCCTGTAAACGTGTAAAAAATTGGAGTATCGGTGGGCCAAATGTATTAAGTTCAGTGCAGATTATATTGAGCAATAAATTTTTTTTTTAATAAAAATGTTATTTAGCTTGTTTTTAAAAACTAAATCGGTCGTCGTAATCGTACAGCATTTACGATGCTCGTACGGCCACGTTTCAATTCATTTATCTGGTAATAAATGGTCTTGAGTACTGGGACAGTCCCCATCAACTCTTCCTTCAGTGCCGTTTCTACCTGGGCCGCAGTCAAATGTTATCGCACAATACTCGGCTTTGTCTATTTATACGAAACATGTACCACCGATCACTTATACTAGCTACCAACAAACAGCTGCGCGTTGCAACTGTTTGAAACTTTGAACAGAACCGTTACAAGAATCACGCCTACCAACGGTCATGCCTATTAATAAAATTTCCCGTCATTTCGTAGAAATTTACCAGACTTATCAATCCGCCCTCGTATTTATATTACTTTTAATGTTTGCCTTTCTCATCTGTTCAAGCAATTTTTCTCGTCGTATTTACCCAAAGTTAACCTTTCATTTGATGCGTTCGGTCGAGAAACTTACTTTATCATCGGAGTTCACCTTTTCTGTCTGCTGACATTAAAACAAATGGCTATAATTTTTTTACCTCGTTTTGTGAGAAAAAAGTATCAAATTACATTTTGACCCTCATTTTTTATTACTCACCTCGTCCAGGAATGTATTATATTTGTGAAAAAATTATTATTCGAGATTGTTGTATTTCTTCATTTCAGGATTTCTACTTCACGAAATACAGGGGTTGTCTTTTAAGTTTTTACACACGACCACTAGGTGGCGCTATTGAGATGTGGCATTAGCATTATTGTAAAATTTGACATTTGTTATTATTAAAAAAACAGTGGCAACTCAGAAACTGACCGAGTAATTTGTTTACCAGGTGTACAAGTATGAAATGCGGATTTCAGACAACAGTGCAGTTTGTGCTATAAAGATTTGACACTGCGCCATTTTGTTGTGTCATCAACAAGTGTCAAACGCGCACGAGTGATAAAATGGAAAAGTGTGTGCGTAGTGTTGTGTTGTTGTGTTCAATATGTCGAAATTTATACCGAACAAAGAGCATTCGCGGACAGCATTAATTTTTTGTTTTCATTTGAAGAAAACTGCTGTTGAATCATACCGATTACTTCGAGAAGCTTATGGTGAACATGCTCCATCGCGAGATACGTGTGAACGATGGTTTCGGCGTTTCAAAAGTGGTGACTTCGATGTTGCAGACAAGGAACGTGAAAAACCGCCAAAAAAATAAGAAGTTGTGGAATTGCAAGCATTGTTGGACGAAGATGATTCGCAAACACAAAAACAACTCGCCGAGTAATTGGGCGTTAGTCAACAAGCTGTTTCCAATCGGCTACGAGAGATGGGAAAGATTCAGAAGCGGAAAAACACGTGTGACATTTTGCTCGCTCAGTACAAAAGGAAGTCGTTTTGCATCGTGTAGTTACAGGGGATGAAAAGTGGATTTATTTTGAGAATCCCAAGCGCAATAAATCATTTGTAGACCCAGACGCATCATCCACATCGACCGCAAGACCGAATCGCTTTGGCAGAAAGACGATGCTCTGTGTTTTTGATGGGACCAGAGGGGCGTGGTCTATTATGAGCTGTTAAAACCTGAGGAAACGGTTAATACTAAACGTTACCAACAACAATTGACTGATTTGAACCCTTCGCTGCTTGAAAAAAGGTTAGAATACCGAAAGAGGCAACACACTCATTTTTCTTCATGACAATGCTCCATCACATAAGGGCAGAACCAGTTCCCGATAGTTTGGAAGCACTCAGCTGGGAAGTTCTACCCCATGCTGCTTACTCACCAGACTCCTTCCGATTACCACTTGTTTGCATCGATGGGTCACGCACTTGCTGAGCAGCGCTTTGGTTCGTACGAAGATGTGAAAAAATGGCTCGATGAATGGTTCGCAGCAAAAGGGGAAGATTTTTACTGGCGTGGTATTCAAAAATTGCCCGAAAGATGGGAAAAATGTTTAACAAGCGATGGAGCATACTTTGAATAAAGCATTTTTTATCATTCTTCCGAATTTAACACGTTTTTTTAGAAAAAAAATCCGCATTTCATACTGGTACAGTGAACGTTTAAAAAAAAACAGTTTTATGAACAAATGAAAATTTCACGTGAAGGTTTTCGTTGGCTGATTTTTTACGATTTTGGTAAAGGCCTAACTCAACAGTAGTGCCTCGAATTGTTTCGTTCAACTTTTGACAATGCATCACCATCAGAAAAGACTATTTACGATTGGTTTGCAGATTTTCGTCATGGTTGTGCTTCCGTGTAGGTTGACCAAAATCGGTTGTTGTCCTAAAAAACATCGGTGCTGTGCGGAACATGATTGAAGATGATCGACATGAAAATTAACGGAGATAGAGAGGCACCCTTAGGCATATCAAAGACTGCAGTACATTCCATTTTGCATGAACATTTAGCTGCGAAAGGATCTGTTCCCGATGGATTCCGCATAATTTGACCGAAACTCAAAAACAGACTCGTGTCAATTGGTGTAAAGAAATGCTCAAATAATTCAACCGAGGACGTGCAAAATCTGTATACAACATCGTAACAGGCGTCGAAACTTGGATATATTCGTACTAGCCGAAAATTAAGCGACAGTCTTCGATGAAATCAGGAAAAACAATCGAAAACGTCGCATCATCTTCATCATGACAATGCCAACTCTCACACAGCACGTCAAACAATTGGTTATTTAACGGAGATAAACATCGAATTAAGGGTGAATACCACTGCAAAATTTTCAAAAAATTGATTTTTTTTCTTGGCTTAAATTATTCTGTTTAGAATGTGGGAAAAGGTTTATAGCAGGAAAAAATCGGTAACCCGTTATTTTCGACGTAGAACCGGACCGCCTGCTGCACGCGACAAGTGTACCTACTGTGACTCACTGAGTCCACGTTTTTTCACCTTACCATAACTCAAAGAGTTTTCAGTCAAATTTTGTACCCAGCTTTAAGAGGTCATAACTTGACGTACGGATTTTACGATTAATGCAAAAATTTTTTTTTATTAACAACTTAGTGCAAAATTTTTTTTTGTTTTGTTCATTTGCCTTCCAAATTAACAAAAATCAATATTGTTAAATTTCACTATGTCATTCGTTTTTGACTTATAAAACAAGAATATTTTTGTTTTTTCAATCTAGGTTTATCCCTTTGTGAGAAATCTTTCCAGTAGTGCAAGAAAGGTGTTTTTGTTCACCGAGGGCTACAACGGCCATTTTGTATTCAAAAATTTTGAAAAAAATGACATATGTTCTTTGATATTTATATAACAAAAAAGTTTTTATTGCAAGTCGATATCTTGTATAGTTTTTTGTAAAAAAATTCTTAAAGTTCACTTTTTTTTTGAGCTGTACAGTGGTGTTTATCCTTAATGTCTCATTGCCCGTATTCACCTGATTTATCGCGTAACGACTTCTTTTTATTCCCGAATGTGAAAAAAAAGCGTGGACAGCGATTTTCAACACCTCAAGAAGCTGTTGTATCATTCCAAAATCATGTTTTTGAGGTACCAACTTCAGAGTGGAAAAAATGTTTCGAGAATTGGTTCGAACGCATGTAAAAGTGTATAAATCTTAAAGGCGAATATTTTGAGAAACATTGTTTTTGTAAAAACTTAAGAGGTAGGGTTATACCGCGTGCTAAATTATTGTCCAACCCACTTGGACCTTTTTAACACATTTTCGATTCATATTTAAAACAAAAAAAAAGAAAACAAATCACAAAAAAAAACGGAAAAAGGACGAAGTTACGTTCTCTACTCCACGGTCATATACGCACGCAATAAGGAAGTGCTTATTTTAGGAGTTGTAAAGTCTTTTTTATGTGCAGTTTCTTCGCATTTATATCGCGCATGCTTTTAATAACGATGACGATAAAGGCATGGCTGCATGCAAAATCTCTCTATTAACTAGTTGATAACTGAAAAAACCCTTTTTTTAGTGTTCCATACGGAACACTTATAAGATCACTTCGGTGTCTGTCCGTCCGTCTGTCTGTCACACTCGATTTTCTCCGAAACTATTTGACATAGAAAGTTGAAATTTGGTACTAATATAGAAGTCGATGACCTCATCAGAGCCGTGTAGTTTTGAAAATTAAATTTTGATTTAAGTGGTTACTTTTGGTGGGTGAAATCGAAAGTGATTGAGTGAGGTGTCAAATAAACGCTTGTAAAAGCACGAGTTTAAAAATATATATAATATAATACTTGCACACACTTTTCTTTGTATTATTTTTAAAAAATCGCGAAAAATTGCTGTCCTCCCCCTTACCTCGAAAAGTACTGATCAAAAAATTTTGAAAAAAATCTGAAATATTCTCTAAAGGGTGTAGATTGAACAAAAATTATCACGAGTGCATTACCTTTAATAATTTATCTGGTATATAAAAATTTCAAGGTCATCAGTTTTCACTAAAGATCGAAAACAAACTTTGTTCAAAACTCATTTAGGGTGTGTTTTGTGAAGTTACAGATCATTTTATACCTCCGTAACAAAATTTTTTATTTTAAAAAAACTCAACGTACGGAACACTAATTGCGCAAGTTCAACTTGCACTTCACCGGTTATTTTTAATCGTCAATATCATTTGTGGAGACAGAAGTTTCCTGTTTTTATATTAGATTCAAATTAATAAATAGGCGTCCAAGATTTGAAAAAATACTGTGATCAAAAAATAGTAAGACTTTTGAAATAAAACGCAAACAGGTTATTTATTTTTCCAAATTTATTTCGTCCCCTTCAAAGTAATCCCCCTTGGATGCAATGCATTTATGCCAATGTTTTTTCCAGTCTTCGAAACAGCTGTTAAATTCGATTTCTGGAATGGTCTTTAAAGCCTTTTTCGATTCGGTTTTAATCTCCTCAATCGACTCAAAACGATGTCCTCGAAGCGGTTTTTTGAGTTTCGGGACTAGCCAGAAGTCCGACGGAGCTAAATCAGGCGAATAGGGCGATTGCGGAATGATATGAGTTGAAATTTTGATGAAAAAGTCGCGAAGAACCAATGTTGTATGAGAAGGCGCATTATCGTGATAAAAAACCAAGAGTTATCGGCCCATAATTCCGGCCTCTTGAGACGAATAGCTTTACGCAAATAACTCATAACACTCAATTAATATTCCTTGTTGACGGTTTTGCCCGGCGGAAGGAATTCATAATGAACAACACCACGATAATCGAAGAAAACTGTTAACATCACCTTGATTTTCGACTTGCTTTGGCGTGGTTTCTTCGGTCTGGGGTCACCTCTAGCATGACATTCGCTTGATTGGTCGGCAGTTTCCGGATCGTATGCGTAAATCCATGTCTCATGTCCCGTAATGATATGCTTGATGACGTTTTGATAGTCAAAAATCATGGTTTCACAGACATTAACATGACGCTCTTTATCGAAAAAAATTGAGTGTTTTTGGTACCAAACGAGAGAAGACGGGTTTGAGGCCCAAGTTGTCTTTTAAAATCGATTGAATTGACCCAAATGATAAGTTGGTGATGTCAACAAGGTCTCTAATCATTACTCGACGATTTTTGAACACCAAATCCTTGATTTCCTTGACGTGGTTCTCATCGGTAGATGTTGAAGGACGATCAGGACGTTCATCGTCCTCCACACGTTCTGTACCTTCTTTAAATAATTTATACCAATCAGAAACACTTGCTCTGGATAGAGCATCATCACCAAATGACTTTTTTATCATTTCGAACGTTTGGGAAGCCCAAAAACCATTTTTAAAACAAAATTTAATGCAACTTCTTTGCTGAATTTTGTCACTCATTTTAAAAATCGAAAAACGCATTTTTGTTGTTGAACGAATGCAAGCGAATCTTATTAACTTCTGACGCTATGGTCTTAAAATTTGACACAGATGGCAGTTAAGGTCCTACCAACCTAACGAAAAAAAATTAATTCGATTTGGAAATGCCCGGACGATTTAAATTTAAAAGTCTTACTATTTTTTGATCACAGCTTTGATACATAGCAATGTTTCCAATAACTTGAAGCCCATTACCTGCGACAAAAGAGCTGCCATCCGCAAATCTAGGTAAACATAAATATGCTACAATAGAATATTATTAACATTTTTTTCTTTTTGGTCGAAGAAGTGAATTGTAAGCCTAATTCTGAACAAGTGTTAAAATAGCTGCAAAACGAAATTAAGGTTATCGTTGGCACCCACACAAACAAGTCTTTGTAGAGAAAGATTCATTTTTAACCTTATTTATGGTTAAATAATACATTATCGAACATGAGTACTGCCTACGCTTCGCGCTTCAAAGCTGTGTTCCTGTATTATTATCCAAAAGGTCCGAAAATGACGCCTACAGAGGCTGCTAAGTATATGGGCAAGTCGAGGGTATTCTTTAGCAAGTTGGTGAACCGATAATCACAGTTAATCTGATGTTGATCTACCAGTACGGGGTTCAGGAGGAAAACTGTCTGACAAGGACGCAAAAATAATTATTAATATGTTTTCCCGAAATCCTCAATTAACTTTGCGCCAAGGGGCTCAAGAACTAATGCAGAAAGGTGACTATATCGTATAGAACGATTCGCACGCATCTTCGGGCTAACAGTTTGAAGTGGCGGAGGAAACGATTCGCGTGGGCAGAGAGAAACATAGATTGAGACTGGAGCAATGTAATTTTTTCCGATGAAGCTTCATTTTAGGAAAAAGCATTTGATAGTGCTCCAAGAGATAAAATATGGGAAACATTGGAACGTAAAGGCGTTGACAATAAGCTGATGCGAGCCATAAAGAGTATATACTCATCTACCCGTATTGTAGTAAGAACAAACAACCAAGTGTCGAATGAATTTGAAACGAAGGCAGGGGTGAGACAGAGCGGTGTGATAAGTCCTTTACTGTTTATACGTTGATGGATGAAATCTGGAAGGAAGTCAGGAGTAAGGTCAAGAAGACGAGAGTGGGTGTCTACAAACTGGGGCAAGTATATGTTTCGGAATTTGTATATGCAGATGACCCGGTCATTGTGACAAGTTCAGAAAGGGGCATGCAGACAAACTTAAATGTATGTAATGATACGAAGCTGGTTTGAAAAGTCCGTGCAAAAATAAAAACTACTTATGTGTTTGGGGTAAACCTTTTTTATTTTTCGACATAGTCTCCTTTTAGGCTTATACACTTCGTCCAACGATATTCTAGTTTGTTGATCCCTTCCGAATAATAGGATTTGCAATCACCTCCTCGTTTGAATAAAATCTTTGTCCCGCCAGCCATTTCTTCAAATTGGGGAACAAATAGTAGTCCGAGGGAGCCAAGTCTGGAGAATAGGGGGGGTGTGAAACGAGTTGGAATCCTATTTCCATTAATTTTGCGACCACAACTGCTGAGGTGTGTGCTGGTGCGTTGTCGTGATGGAAAAGGACTTTCTTGTGGGCCAATCGCGGGCGTTTTTCTTGCAGCTCGGTTTTCAAACGGTCCAATAACGATGAATAATATTCACCTGTAATAGTTTTACCCTTTTCCAGATAGTCGATGAGGATTATCCCTTGCGAATCCCAAAAGACAGTCGCCATAACCTTTCCGGCCGAAGGAACGGTCTTCGCCTTTTTTGGTGCAGATTCCCCCTTGGTAACCCATTGTTTAGATTGTTGTTTGGTCTCAGGAGTATAGTAATGTATCCATGTTTCATCCACAGTGACGAAACGACGCTTAAAGTCCTCCGGATTCTTCTGGAACAGCTGCAAACCATCCTTGTAACACTTCACACGATTCCGTTTTTGGTCAAGCGTGAGCAATCGCGGCACCCATCTTGCGGATAGCTTTGTCATATCCAAATATTTATGCAAAATATTATGTACCCGTTCAGTCGAGATGCCCACAGCACTAGCAATCTCACGCACCTTAACTCTTCTGTCATCCATCACCATATCATGGATTCGATCAATGATTTCTGGAGTCGTAACCTCCACAGGCCGTCCAGAACGTTCAGCGTCACTTGTGCCCATATGGCCAGTCCGAAAATTTTGAAACCACTTATAAACTGTTCTAATCGAAGGTGCAGAGTCACCATAATGTTTATCAAGCTTCTCTTTAGTCTCCTGAGGTGTTTTGCCTTTCATAAAGTAATGTTTAATCACCACACGAAATTCTTTTTCGTCCATTTCTTGAAAATCACTCGACTTCCTTGATTCACACGAATGCCAAACACAAAGAAATAGACCAATATGGCTGAAACTTGGTGTGCGTTCATTCAAGAGATGCTACTAACTAAACATGACCTCGATACGCGCCGGTGGTGCCATCTCTCGGACTTTGCACGGACTTTTCAAACCAGCCTCGTATCTTTGCATCCCGGTGCTGCTGTATTGGGGTGAGAGTTGGAGTTTGGATGACCGAAACCGAAGTAGAGTCCAGGCGTGTGAAATGCGCTTTTTAAGGGTGGCTATCGGAGTGACGAGACGAGACCGCATCAGAAACACTATAGTCCGCGAAAGGTATAATGTGAATTCCGTGGTAACAACTTTGGAGAGAAAAGAGTCAACGTGGTTCGAGCACATGGTGCGAATGAGCGACTGTAGAATGGTAAAGGAAATATGGAAAGTGGCAGTGGATAAGAAGCGTAAAAGAGGTAGGCCAACAAGAATGTGGAATGATAGTGCGGGAAAAATCTTGAAAGAGAAGAACATTACCTGGAAACAGGCGGAGAAAATGGCAGAGGATCGAAAGAAGTGGCGACGTATTACCTGCTCCACTACCTCGACACCGTAAGGTAGAAGAGGAAGGATTATGTATGTATGTATGTTTTCATCCCACTAACCGATTAGTTCCGCATACCGTGAAACACCCTGTGAAGATCCCTGTTTGGGGATGGTCTTTCAGAAAAAGGTTGTGAGAGACTCTTCATCTTTACCTACAATTTGAACGCCAAAAAATGCTCCAGAATTTAAAAAAAAGCATTAGTATTGACTGCCAAACGATGGTTTATCGATAAAATTGAAAAGTGGATTCTTCAAGAAGATAACGACCCCAAACATAGGAATAAAACGGGTAGTCAGTGAAAAGAGGAATCCGATATCATCTCCCTAGATTGGCTATCCCAGTCGCCTTATGCAAACCCATTCAAGAACGTGTGGTTATACATCAACCAGAAGTTAAGTAGTTAAAAAAGTAAATTATGCACGTCATTTGATAGGAAATTTTGGCGAGGAAGTGTTAAAGTTAATTTTGATAAAAAGGTGTACACGGTGAAGCAGATATCCCGGCAAATTCGGGCAATTTGAAGATCTTTGCCCCAAGAATAGGCGGAAAATCTCGTCGAAAGTATGCCCCGAAGATACCAGTCGATCATCGACGCTGATGAGTACTGGACGAACTCCTGAATTATTAGCAATCCTTAACTGTCTAATGATGTCACGTTCGTACTTGATCGACTGTAAGTGGGCTAAAATATTTTGTAGTTTTTAGAGTAATTTTTTGAAACAGTTTCTATTTTTTTAGGTTGTTTACTTTTAAAGAAGTTAAAAGATAGTTGAAGATACGTTTTCCACGGAAGTGTCTTATTAAAAGAAAATAATTAATTTTATTTTGTACATATTATGTATCTTATAATTAAACTTGTCGAATTTGTGTATACATAGTTTTATGTATTTAGAAAAGGAAGCTTTAAAAAAAAATGTTTCATAAAAAAATGTAAACATGGAAGTTTATTTTTTCACCGTGTCTTGTTTATATTCGAAATTTATTTTAAGGATTCCTCGTTTCAATCAATTTATTACACATGCCCAATATTTTGTAGTTTATGTAGTTTTAATAATTTATATAGTTATATGAATATAATTGGCCATAGGCGCCGGATTTTTAAACGAATACTAGTAACAAAAAACTAATTTTTCAACTTCAGCTGATTTTTTAAGCTTTCCCGATTTGAGAAATATTTTTAAAGATTTTAATACACAAATTAGATATGATAACAACAAAGGCAAAATCCTAAAATCTCCATATACTAGATACTACTTTGATAATATTAGGGAAGATCTTCCTATCTGTGTAGGGTACTAGTTACTGATACACATCCGTAATTTTGACAATCAGATTTGTTTTCTTTTTTATGTAAGGGTTATCCAAACTCCCTTCCAGATTTGCGGTGTTGGATCTCCATTTATGTAGTATTCGAACAAACCTCTCAACACTTCTATCAATTTGGCGGTACCATTCTTTAATATTTCGGCGGGAATACCTTCAGGTCCGGCCGTTTTCCCATTTTTCATTGATCTGATTGCCTTCCAAACCATTTCCGCTGGCCTTGAAGAAGAAGACGTTTTTAATTCTCCAACGAAGCAAATGTCATGAACATTTTTGTTGGGTGTTAATAACAGTTCTACTAATTTAAAAATAATCTGCCAAGTGCAAGTGGGACTTGCGCAATTAGTATTCCGTGCGTACGTTAATTGCTTTTAAAATAAAAATTTTTGTTACGGAAATATAAAATGGGTAATCACTTCACAAAACACACCCCAAATGAGTTTTCAACAAAGTTTGTTTCCGATCTTTGTTGAAAACAGAATTTGTTCAAAATTTTTTAATCAGTTCTTTTTGAGATAAGGGGGCAGCGATTTTTGGCAATTTTTTAAAAATGATACAAAAAAAGTGTGCGCAAGAATTACATTATATACGTGAATAGACAGACAGACGGACAAACACCAAAGTGATCTTATAAGTGTTCCGTACAGAACACTCAAAATGACACTTTTTTAAAATAAAATCATATAAAATTTTTCTTTCTGAACACAGAATTTTGGTTGGTTTCTTTTGAACTTTTTGACAATTCTCTTACACACCCAGGAACCTTCTACATTTATTGTAGTCAAAACAGGTTTCTATAACCTTCCGCAGTCATTTGTTTTTATCAGTTTGACAATTGAGGCTTTATTGACGCTTCATAAATGATATTGAACGTTTTTGTTTTTTTTTTTTTATGGGTCTAGCACACGTGCTGCAGGGAAATTCCTAAAGCGCTACAAGAGCGACACGTGTGCGGAAAAGCGATTCACGTTGTTCTTGAATCGCTGTAAATTGTACTCGGTGGGAAACACAGTCCTGGATAAGCCATTCCGCCAATTTCGCCACGGTATTGTCGCATCTTAAGTCAAACGAATTTGAACTTGTCTATGGATCACCCTGTATATATTATTTATTTGTGTGGGTATTGTTTACTTTTTTTTTGTTACAGGTGCTTTATAGGACGGCGATGGCTATCCTGATTCTTTTTCACAAATCTTCGACCTCGAACTCTTCCGAGTGGTCGGCGGAGATACAGAAGAACGGCATCGATCTCGCGCTTAATAAATTTTGCCGGGAATTACCGGTCACACCGCAAAAAGTATTAAAGGTAAGAAACTTAAATTATTTAATTAAATACAGGGTCTGTCCGGAAAGTAATGTCGCCGATTTTATAGTGCAGCGACTGTACGTCGAAGCGCGCTGTACCCGCCGGGGATCGGTATGGGGGAAGTCAGCTACCGAGCGAGTGCTTGCCCAGTTGTCTCCGAGCTCTCGGAGGGTGAGGACGTGCGATTTAGTAAACGTCTGTTTCGTCTCCTGTACAAGTCGCTATGTATCTAACGTGGCAACGCTGCCTCAGCCACCCTACAACCTTGACGTGACTCTCCCAGAATTCTTCTTATTGTTTCCCCGCTTGAAATCCCCCCTGAAAGGACATCATTTCAGAGCAGTTGACGAGGTGAAAGTAGCTTTTACAACGGTTTTAAAAGAAATTCCTAAACAGTCCTTCTAGGATGCCTTCACAGCATGGAAATTGTGCTGGAAGAAATGTATCGACGCAGGAGGAGACTATTTTGAGGAATTTTAGTGTATTATACCGATCTAGTCAATAATTTTTTTTTAAATTGATTTGGTGACATTACTTTCCGGACAGACCATGTAGTTACAATATTATTTTCAATAGAATATGTTTGTTTTCTTCAGTACAGGGTGAGTCAACAATAGAGTAAATAAAGTTCATTATCTCATTTTTTTCGGGAATGACGAGAAAATGTTATCTAAATAAATGTTTTAGGAAATGTTCAGGTGCACAGTTTAAAATTATTTTTGAGTATACAGGGTACTTCAAAAAAGTGTGGCCGATATAACATATATTTTTTTAAATGGAACATCCTATTTTCTAATTAATTTCTAAAGTCCGCGTAAAATTTTATAAGTTTTTTATTAATAATGTTATATACCTAAACCTAGTAGTTTTTCTAATATGTCATTTTTTTGTTTAAAAATACTAGTTTTCAGGTTTGTAAAAAATTGCCAGTAGCGTATTTCTGAAGGTGGAATCCTCATAATTGGTACGAGCGTTCTATAGAGATGAAAAAAAAAGATATATGTAAAGAAATTTGAATTAGATGCTACAGGGTGTTCACAGTAAATTTATACATTTCGACTATTTTAAATTGAAAAATCTCAAATTTTTTAAATAGCACACCCTAAATATTATTATTTTTTCTGATAGATTTTACAAAACCCTCCAACATTTATTAAGTATGTCATATACCTATTTCTAATAGTTTTCGATTTATTTTGAATTTTTCAATTTTTACCTTTGTTTTTAATACACTTACGCTATTGTGAAAACATAAACAAATAGTTAATAATTTTAATATATACTTTAACTTATCTAATGATTAATTATTATGACGTATTATGCCCGTCTACTTGAATACACATGTTTAGTCGTTTTACTATATTTTCCTTCACTTTCCTTAGCATAAAGGGCTTTATTGTCCTGCACGCATCCCGTATCCTATTTTCCATATCTACTGGTGTTGTAGGGGGATTCACATAAACACGATCTTTAATGTAGTCCCACAAAAATAAGTCTAAAGGTGTTAAGTCACATGATCGAGGGGGCCATTGAATGAATCCATCCCTACCGATCCATTTTTGTGGGTCACGATCGTTTAAAAATTCCCGAACTTCCCGGTGGTAAGGAGCTCCGTCTTGTTGAGTCCACATTTGTTCCCTTTTAAAGTTATCAACTTTTTCATGAAGCTGGGGTAACTCGTTTTGCAAAAAATGTAGATATCTAAGCCCGTTAAGCGGTTCGCGGAAAAAATATGGACCATTAACTCGAAAATTTAATATTCCACACCATACATTAAGCGACCAATGGTTTTGGTTTCGAACTTCTCGCATCCAAAATGGATTCACTGTTGAATAATAATGCATGTTATGGCTGTTAACTGCTCCATTACTGCGAAAAGTAGCTTCATCAGCAAACATTATTTTGGATAAAAAATTTGGATCGGCCTCTGTTGCTACATTCATGGTGGTACAAAAGTTTACGCGTCGTTCAAAATCACGGCCTTGAAGTTCTTGGTGTAGTTCCAAATGAAACGAATGATACTTGTATTTTTTCGTGGTGCGATGAGCCGTAGATTGGGATGTGTCAGATAAGTCAGCTAGTTGACGGCTGCTGACCTTCCTCATTGGTAGCATTCTGGTTTACTATTTTCCATTTCATATACTCAACGCTACCACTACCATCAAACCGTTCCATTAAGCACTGAAAAGATTTTCTAGATGGTATACGTCTGTTAGGGTACTTCACTCCGTAAAGCCTTACTGCCAAAAGAGATTTTTTTCCCGCCTCGCCCAGTATATAAACCATATCAGTTAATTCATTTATAGGAACTATTATCTTTATACGTCATTTACTATAACAAATTAAACTATTTTTTACTTGCTTAATAGACATGTCAAAATTTGACATTGCCTACATTTTTATTTTGTCTTGGCAACCATGATGTTATAGCGTAAGTGCATTAAAAACAAGGGTAAAAATTTAAAATAAATCGAAAACTATTAGAAATGGGTATATGACATACCTAATAAAAGTTGGAGGCTTTTGTAAAATTTATCAGAAAAAATAACAATATACAGGGTGTGCCATTTAAAATAGTCGAAATGTATAATTTTATTTTGAACACCCTGTAGCATCTAACTCAAATTTCTTTACATATATCTTTTTTTTCATCTCTATAGAACGCTCGTACCAATTATGAGTATTCCACCTTCGCTACTAGCAATTTTTTACAAAACTGAAAACTAGTATTTTTTTTTTAAATTGAAATATTAGAAAAACTTTAGGTATATAACATTATTAATAATAAAGTTATAAAATTTTACGCAGAATTTGAAAATAAATTAGAAAATAGGATGGTTCGTTTAAAAAAACATGTTATATCGGCCACACTTTTTTGAAGTACCCTGTATACTCAAAAATAATTTTAAACTGTGCACCTTAAAATTCCCTAAAACTATTGTATTTAACATTTTTTTCGTCATTCCCGAAACAAATGAGATAATGAACTTTACTCTATCGTTGAATCATCCTGTATAATCGATTTGAATCAATTATTCTTTCTTATAAATTTAGTATTAGATCTTTTGTATCCGTATAATTAACATGATTTATGATTTTACTAACGAACTGCGACGTCTATGCATGTTTTATAGATCATATGGCGTCTGATAACGTGCAACACGACAAACTTATCGAGGTATTGAAAGAGATTGAGCTGGTGAATTCGGATCTGAGAATTATTAGTTGTTTATATTAAAAGCAGACATCATCCGTACGAAGGCTCAGCATGTTTACATCTAAGCGCGATCCAACATTAATAGTGGATTCAAGAAATGATGACTAAAAACGATCAGTTACGATTTAGTGACGGCTGCACAAACAAAAAAAAACATGTGACTTTCAGTTAGTGTCAACTCTCAGAAGATTTGCGTAAAATTTTCATGAATTCTATTAGTTTGTGAGTTACAGCTGTTTAAGTGACGCTACTTTTGATTTTTGTAAAGCTATGGAACAAAAAAGAATCTCGTCTGCTGATTAAACATTACTTTTTGATGAAAAAAAAAAAAAATACGTACGTAAAAAAGTACCAAATTTCTAACGGTAAAAAGCCTTTTTGCCTGATATAAGACAAGGCTCTATGGAAAGATTTATTGCAGCTAGGCAAAATATAAGGTAAGATGGCTTTAAGGAGTGAGGCTACTCCAGGTCCCAGGAGAAAAGGCTAATTTCGGGATTTTGTTTTTCAAGAGTATAATAAAAGCCGTCGAAAATTTATTTCAGGTACTTTATTAAACAAATATTTAAGTTTTTTTTTAAACGTCCTGTACTGGGATATGAATAGTACAATCTTAACAAAGTTGATTACCAGGTGTACAACTATGAAATGCGGTTTTTTTTTTCTAAAAATGTTAAATTCGGAAGAATGATAAAAAGTGCTTTATTCAAAGTATGCTCCATCGCTTGTTATACATTTTTCCCATCTTTCGGGCAATTTGTGAATACCAGTAAAAATCTTTCCCATTTGCTGTGAACTATTCATCGAGCCATTTTTTCACATCTTCGTATGAACCAAAGCGATGCTCAGCAAGTGCGTGACCCATCGATGCATACAAGTGGTAATCGGAAGGAGCCAAGTCTAGTGAGTAAGCCGCATGGGGTAGAACTTCCCAGCTGAGTGCTTCCAACGTGTCGCGAACTGGTTTTGCCGTATGTGATGGAGCATTGTCATGAAGAAAAATGACTTTGTGTTGCCTCTTTCGGTATTCCGGCCTTTTTTCAAGCAGCGAACGGTTCAACTCGGTCAATTGTTGTTGGTAACGTTTAGTATTAACCGTTTCCCCAGGTTTTAATAGCTTATAATAGACTACGACCCCCTGGTCCCACCTAACACAGAGCATCGTCTTTCTGCCAAAGCGATTCGGTCTTGCGGTCGATGTGGATTTTGCGCTTGGGATTCTCAAAATAAATCCACTTTTCATCCCCTGTAACTATACGATGCAAAAACGACTTCCTTTTGTACCGAGCGAGCAAAATGTCACACGTGTTTTTGCGCTTTTCCATTTGCCTGTCGTTCAACTCATGTGGTACCCACCGGTCTTCTGAATCTTTTCCATCTCTCGTAGCCCATTGGAAATAGGTTGTTGACTAACGCCCAATTGCTCGGCAAGTTGTTTTTGTGTTTGCGAATCATCTTCGTCCAACAATGCTTGCAATTCCACATCTTCGTATTTTTTTGACGGTTTTCCACGTTCCTTGTCTGCAACATCGAAGTCACCACTTTTGAAACTCCGAAACCATTGTTCACACGTATCTTGCGATGGAGCATGTTCACCATAAGCTTCTCGAAGTAATCGATATGATTCAACAGCAGTTTTCTTCAAATGAAAACAAAAAATTAATGCTGTCCGCGAATGCTCTTTGTTCGGTATAAATTTCGACATATTGAACACAATAACACAACACTATGCACAATTTATCACTCGTGCGCGTCTGACATTTGTTGATGATACAACAAGATGGCGCAGTGTGAAATCTTTATAGCACAAACTGCATTGGTGCACCATCTGTTGTCTGAAATTTGCATTTCATACTTGTACACCTGGTAATTACTAGTGATAATACTGAGCTTACGCAAGTATCATCAGATACCATACAATAAGTAAAACGAGTGCGGATTACTGCACCAATGCACAGGTCTCAAAAGTAGACAACTAGTGTTATAACTAGATCTAAAGAGTTTTAACTAGAGTTCATTTTACGGGTTCGTAGGGTTTGGTTTGTTTCAGCCTTCTCACATCTTGACTGTTGTCTAACAACTGAATGGCTTCCGCATTAGTATGACAGAGTAATCGCTCTTTATGTTTGAGGGCGTAATTTTGAATTACTCCATTTACCCATTTGATGGCTAGGTCGTTGTGTAGTTCTCCGTTGATTACACAGGGCAACAAAAAAATATTTTTGTTTTGGTGCCTGGGATTTTAGAGCTGATTTTAACTATATTTGGGACGCTAAATCTATACATGCAATCCGTTTTTTCTCTATCAGCTCTACTTTTTTAGATACATCAACTTATCTACCAATGTGGTTTTTATTCAGTATATTCATTTATGAGAGTTCTAAAATTATTATATATTCATTAATGTAGGTACAATGGTTTTATTGTCAGTCTGTAATTGAGTAAATTCCAGGTAAATCTATAAATAGTGGAACCATTGCCTATCAGGTACCTGAACTGACCCTTTTAATCACCTAACTCGGGTAAGTCTCGTCAGTTTGTGCGTTCTTACTAATGAGAGTAGATCGAATTCGGCGTGTTATTTTATGTTAAGAAAAGAGTGTTTTTGTGTTATTGAACAGAATTAAAATGAGTTCAGGTTCCAGTTCAAGAAGAAGTTGTGTAAATCAACCTGATGTGTTTTGCTATATATGCGGAGAATACATGTTTCAACAAAACAGACAAACTATTACTGACTTTGTAAAGCGAGCGTATCTTGGATACTTTGGAGTTAAGCTTGGTGATCAGGACAAAACGTGGGCCCCGCATCTCGTATGTAAAACTTGTACAGAGCATTTACGGCAGTGGACTACCGGGAAAAGAAAATGTCTAAAATTCGGCGTACCAATGGTTTGGAGAGAACCAAAAAACCACTTCAATGATTGTTATTTCTGTTTAGTAAATACTAATGGAATCAATCGAAATAACCGCAGTAAGTGGACTTATCCCAATTTAGACTCGGCAATACGCCCTATCCCGCACTCAGATGAAATACCGATTCCAACATTTCATCAGCTACCACATATCTCTGATGACGAATATTTTCCCTCTGATCGCTCTTCTGATGCTAATAAAAGTTCTGATGCTAATGAAACTAACAGTGACTATGAGGGGACGTCATCAGTTCCTCAACGCTTCAATCAAAATGAATTAGATGATCTCACCAGGAATCTCAATTTATCGAAAAAAGCTTCTGAAGTACTGGCTTCTAGGTTGAACGACAAAAATTTACTGGAACAAGGAACCAAAATTACCTTTTACCGTACAAGAGAAAAAGATCTGCTACCATTCTTTTCTCAAGAAGACAATCTTGTATTTTGTCACGAAATTAGGGGACTCATGAAAGAAATGGGACTTTCTGAATATATTCCAGATGATTGGCGCCTATTTATTGCCAGTTCAAAGCGAAGTTTAAAATGTGTCCTTCTACATAATGGGAATAAATATGGTTCAATACCGCTAGCTCACTCAACGAAACTGAAAGAAGAATATAATACCATAGCTTTGGTCTTGCAGAAGATAAAGTATTACGAACATCAATGGATGATTTGTGTAGACTTAAAAATGGTAAACTTTCTTCTTGGGCAGCAAAGTGGTTACACGAAATATCCGTGTTTCTTGTGCCTCTGGGATAGTAGGGACAAAACACACCACTGGGTTAGAAAAGAATGGCCTCAGAGAGAAAACATGGACGTTGGGGAAAAGAATGTCATTAACGACGCTTTGGTTGAAAGAGAAAAAATCATACTTCCTCCGTTACATATAAAGTTGGGCTTAATGAAGCAATTTGTCAAGGCGCTTGATAAGAATGGGTCTTGTTTTGCATATATAGTGGTAAAAATGCATCAGTTGAGCACAGAAAAACTCAAAGCAGGGATATTTGACGGCCCACAAATAAGACAATTAATTAAGGATCCTGCCTTCATAAATTCAATGAATCAAGTTGAACGAGAAGCTTGGACATCATTTGTTGCAGTTGTAGAAAATTTTCTAGGCAAACATAAAGCTCAAAACTATGTTGAAATGGTTAACAAGATGCTTAATAGTTTCAAATCCTTAGGGTGCTATATGAGTATTAAAATACACTATTTACACAGCCACTTAGACCGTTTTCCAGAAAATTTAGGAGACATGAGTGAGGAACAAGGTGAAAGATTTCACCAAGATATTAAAGTTATGGAGGACCGCTACCAAGGAAGATGGGACATGCACATGATGGCAGATTACTGCTGGAGTTGTAACATTCATTTTTTCCTAGATTTTAAGACCATATAATGTTACTGATTTTTCGCTTTATAATGTACTTCTTTTCATTTTTGTATCGAGCGGTATATTAATCAGAAATTCCTAGCCGCTCGTTATATAGTGTGCTGTGCGGGTTTTCGACCGAATCTATCGATACGCCGGGATTGGTCAAATGTTTGTATCCGGAGTTTTGGTTCCGGCGTCGCCATATTACAGAGAGAGTGCCCACGGCTTATTTAAGGGTCCGGAGGACGCGAATCGAGGCTTAGTACCATCAAGCCGCAGCCAGGCTAATTTCCACCATGCCGCCGAGAAGGCTGACTTCCACCGAGCCGCAGTAGAGGCTTACGACAATATCTACGAGAGCCAAGTTAAGCACGAGTTTTTTATCATAAAGCCGTAGTGGGCTCTGTGTGTTTTCTAAATGGAGTAGCCAAAGTAGGCTCTTTTCAAAAGTGTGAAATCGGTTTTGTGTTCCATTGAAGGCCTAGAAGCCTGTAGGAAAACCGTAAGTTACCAGAACATACATCAGTAGATCTATTCCCGCAAATAAGTGTTTTAACAGCAATTTGAACTGATAAATCGCGAAGTGAATATCACGACTCTTCGATTTCGGGTGTAGTCAAGTTTTAGAAGTAAAACCTCTGATTTAGGGACTCTAATTTATAAAAACTACTTTTAGGCTAGAATTTTTTTGTATTTCTTAAAACTGCAAAGGTTGGAACTTTTATTTTAAATCAGGAATAAATTTTCTTTTTTGTTGATTAAAGCTAGTGTCTCACTGAATACCTATTTTTCTTTTCAGGATAAGAAAAGTTGTACTAGACTAATTCTTTGTAGTAATAACCATAAAACACTTCAGTATTTTTCATTTTTTTAACTGAAGTTAGATCCTTTCTATTTTAAAATGTATGGTGCCCAAAATTTGTACAACTGAAGCTTTTTAAAAATAGAAAATAATTCCAAAAAGACGTATAACAATTATCTCTTACCCATATTTCTCTACCAAGAAAAACTGAGCTAGTGTTTGTTTAATTTCTTTAGTTCTTTTAAAATCATTATTCACTCAATTCATTCTCAGAAATTAAAAAGAGGGCAAGTTCACAGGTTACAAAATGACGCTGTCAACGCGGGGCTTTTGGAATTTTATTTTTTAAGGGGTTCAGTGTACTAGCTTTCGAACAAAGTAAAAGCTCTAACTTTTCAGATATTTTTATTTCATAATATTTATTAAACGAAACTACACTATAGCAATAAGACAAAAGCAGGAAATTTGTAGAATTATTTATTTCAATTTATCTGATGGTGGTATAGATATTTGAATTTTGTTAATCGACTCTAAGATAAGAGATTCCTACTTTTTTCTTAAAAGCTACTTTTATAGTTCAGATTAGCGGATGTGTTGGTAGACTTTAATTTTGCATTGTTAGATTTATTTTGCGGTTAACCGAAGAAAAAAAACTGTACCTTTTTTCTCACCGATGTTTTGCATGAATATTAAAAATACTTTGCTGATACGAAACGGTATTTGGAGATTTTTTGTTGAAAATTCTTAACATATTTAGTAAAGGAATTTTAATACAAGGCGATACTTAGAAATTTTTTTTGAAATTGTTGAAGATTTTTTAAATGTTTGGTAAAGAAGTTTACATATTTTAGTTGCCTTTACATGATTTTATTTTGACTATTGGGAGCACAGGAAAAATATTTTTACGACTTTTTAAACAATTCTTTTAAATTTTATAATCTAAATACATTTATCATGGAAGCCTTCAATTTTAAAGTCAATCACCTACTGGAATATGAATTAGACTATGAACTGGAAATCCGTCGTACTTTCTCAGAACGTCCGGTCGCGGATAAAAGAAAGATTCTAACGAGGATCTTAAGTAAAGAAATATTCCAATAGATCAGATTGGACTAAATAGTTACAAAAAGTTTCTGATTTTTTAAAAGTCTAATAAAAGTTCTCCTTCTCAAGTTAAAACTCCTGCTTCTCCAAATGGTCACATGTCTCCTTTATTCGTGCATAAATATTTAGATAATAGACCGCATATAAAGATAAATCTATTAGGTGTCCATTTCTCGGCTTTATTTGACTCTGGTGCAAATGCCTCCGTTGTAGGTCAGAATGGTATTAAAATTTTAAGTCGTTTAAGTATATAAAAATATGCCACGTCAAAAATAGAAGTGTTACCACTGCAGATGGCAGCCGTCTAAAAGTTTTAGGTACGGTTGAGTTGCCGCTAGTCTGCAATGGTCATTGTTTAGTAATCTCTGCTCTAGTAGTACCTTCTCTATCACATACTTTGGTTTTAGGATGTGATTTTGCACAAAAATTTGGAATTTTAGTAAATTTTAAAAATAATTCGTGGTATCCACAGTCCCTAGAAGTCAATTCTCATACAAGTCTTAAAGATTGTTATTCAGAAAGTTCTTTAGAAAACCTTTTCTCGCGTCTATGTACCCTAGATGATCTCTCGCGGACGGAACGCTTAAACGCAGAAAACGTAATAAGCTCTTTCATTGAAATAAGTAGTAAAGATAGGTTAGGCCGAACGAATAAAATCACCATGTCTATAGATACGGCTGATGCCAGTCCTGTAAAGACAAGGCCCATCGCCATGTCTCCGTACATGTCAAAAGTATTAAATAAGGAGTTAGACGAAATGTTGAAACTCGGAGTGATATCGTCTATGCTTTGACGGAAGAAAGCTCAACGAGGTCAGCAAATTTGATAACTATCCATTACCGAACATCGACAGAATTTTGACATCACTCAGGAATGCTAAGTATGTATCTTCGATAGATCTTAGAAAGGCTTTCTGGCAAATTCCTTTGGACAAATCCTCTAAGGAAAAGACCGCTTTTGCAGTAGTAGGCCGAGGTCTATTTCAGTTCGTCACTATGCCGTTTGGTCTAAAGAACGCTGCTCAAACTCAGCAACGTTTAGTGGACGCTATATTTGGTCCGAAATATGAGCCACATATTTTTACCTATCTAGATGATATTTTAGTAACATCGGAAGACTTCGAATCGCATATACGCTTACTTAAAGAAGTAAAAAATAAATTGAAAGAGGCCGGACTGACGATAAATTTGAGCAAATGTGATTTTTTCAAAACTTCTCTAAAGTTTTTTAGGCTATATTGTAGGCTCAAATTCCTTGCGTACCGATCCGGATAAAGTAGCAAGCATGGTTAATTATGCGAGACCTACTAATACTACGGAAGTTAAGCGTTTCGTAGGAATGTGTTCATGGTATAGACGTTTTATTGAGAATTTTTCTACCCTGTTGTCGCCTATTAATGATCTTTTGAAAGGACGGAAAAAAGGACAATCGATAGATTGGACAAAGGCAGCCGAGGAATCTTTTATAAAGATTAAAGAGCTATTGGTTTCAGCTCCAATTTTATCCCAACCAGATTTTTCCCAACAGTTCTATATTTCTAGTGATGCTTCTAATACCGGTTTAGGGGGCGTCCTAACACAGAAAATCAATGGTGAGGAAAGAGTGATAGCGTATGCCAGTAGAACTTTATCAAAGGCTGAACGTAACTATTCGGTTGTTGAAAAAGAATGTTTGGCAGTACTCTTTAACATCGAAAAAGTTTCGACCTTACATAGAAGGTGTTCCTTTCACGGTCATAACAGATCATTATAGTTTATTGTGGCTTAATTCTATTAAAAACCCTAGTGGCAAACTAGCGCGTTGGGCGATTAGGCTGAGGCAACATACATTTAATTTAATTCATAGAAAAGGAGTCCACAATGTTATTCCTGACGCCTTGTCAAGAATCCCAGATCATACAGGGAACGAAAACAGTCTTAATGCAGAGATTGGCGTAAGAATTGATACAGTAGACATAGATCGTATAGATCCATGGTACGATAATTTACGGCAGCAAATTAAGGAATTTCCTCAAAATTTTCCGCAGTGGAAGGTGGAAAATGATTTCGTGTACAAGTTTATCCCAAACCAGTTGCCTTTAAAAGTTAATGTACCCGAGTGGAAAATACTAGTTCCTAAACCACAGAGAGAGGAAATTATAGACATGTGTCACACTCCTCCTACTTCTGGTCATTTTGGTTTTTATAAAACTCTTCACAGGGTTCAGGAACAGTATTATTGGCCAAAAATGCGTTTTGATATCTTAAAGTTTGTGAGGACTTGTGAAGTATGTGGAGCGCAGAAATCTCCAAATACACTACCTATGAGACTGATGGGGAAAGAGAAAACGGTTAATTACCCTTTTCAAGTCATAGCAGCTGATCTAGTAGGCCCATTCCCACGTTCAAAAAAGGGAAATAAATGGCTTCTCGTGGTTTCTTGCTGGTTTACAAAGTATACCATGCTATTTCCTTTGAAAAGCTCTAAAGCTGGATATATAGAGAGAATTTTGGAAAATAATGTCTTTCTAATCCACGGTGTTCCATCGCTCTTAATATGCGATAACGGTACTCAGTTTACCTCTAAGAGTTTTAAGAGCTTAAGTGAAACTTATGGTTTTAACATCCGTTTTAATCCCGTGTACTCTCCACAATGTAATTTTGTTGAACGTAATAACCGAACAGTCGGGACCGCTTTAAGAAGTTATGTTGATTCACATGACACTTGGGATGGCAATATTTCCAAAATTCAACAAGCAATAAATACCGCAAGACACGAAGTAACAGGGTTCACACCGTCTTTCTTAGTTTACGGCAGACATATACCTCTATCCGGATCGTATTATAAAAATTTAGATTTGGATGTCAATGTTGACAGCGAAATAATTCCGGGTAACAGGGGTACGTACGCCGAAAATTTAAAGGGTTTAAAAGATATTTTCACCGACGTGCGTAGTAGGATACATAAGGCTTATGAACGGAACAGTAAGTCTTACAACCTTAGAAAAAGGGATTTTGCCTTTAATATAGGTGATCACGTTTGGCGAAAAAATAAAATTCTTTCCAGTGCAGCAGATAAATTCACATCTAAGTTGGTACCTAAGTATGTGCATTGCGTGATAAGAGAAAAGATTTCAGATTTAGTTTATGGTTTGGTTAATTTAGATGGGACTAAAATAGGACGATGGCATATTAAAGACTTAAAACCATTCAATGAACCTAACCCTAATGAAAATTTGTCAGAAGAAGAATAATTTATATTTACATTATCTTAATTGCTTTACTTAATTTTTTTTGATGTTGCTCTGTGGAGGTGACGACCTCGTTTTTTTTGACTGTTATAAAAGTTGAGCAGAGAATAGCTTACTTTTATTGTTTAATGCTAAGGTTTTGGGTATTGGCCATATCCCAAACTTAGGTTGATTGTGGTTGATGTTTAGCATCGACTCAGTTTTAGCGAGCTTGCGAAGGAGTCACACTCAGGATATATCATAAGACTGGTATGTCGGTGGTCGCGGGATTTGATTTGCTTAAGACCCCAAATAATATCCAGTTCTTGACACTTGGAAGCGAAATTTTGATTAGAGGCAATCCAAGGTGATCTTGAGTTAGGACAAGCGCAAGATGTAGCTCGTGTAGTGTGATGTAGAGTCAAAATTTTTATGAGCAATTTCAAAGTTTGTTACCCGAGTGGGTGTATTTCTATTACCTTAGTGGTATATTTTGGGAGCAATTAAGAGTAAATTGATTTTGGTTTATCCAGTAAGTCTAAGACTTGGATTATTATGATTTAGATCTTCTTCTGAATTGACAAACTGAGGGTATACTCTATTCTTTTCAGGGCCGTTTAAACGTTACCTTTGAGTCACTAATTTTTTTTAAAAAATTTTTGCATGGACTCATAGGCGTATGATGAGTTTTTTCGGTATACTATCAGATTGATAGGAAATTGAAGTCCTGCAGGAGAACTAAAGGCTGATCATTTACAGGAGACGAGAGCAAAGTAAGACAGTCGTTTCACAAAGAAATGATCAAAATCTGATACCGAGATGAGAACCTTGCTAAGAGAGGCTAAGCGCAGTGAAGGAAGATTCCTAACCGAATTTTAGATTTCCAAGAGGTAATCTAGAAGTTTGGGCTGACAGAAAACGGTTATGCCTGATACCTGTAGCAGTTTCTTCTAGAGGCTATTGTCTAGGGAGACGATTAACACCATGATCGAATATTTTAGCTGTCAACGATGTTTTCTTCTTGTTTCTGATTAAGCTGGAAAAGCTCTTGTCGTCTTCAAAAGTTTTGTTGCGTGGCCACCGAAAAATTGAGAAATTTTGCTTCATGTAGCTTTTTAAGCTCATTTTCGTAGTTTGGAAATTTCCGTTAGAAGCTTGGTTAAGTCAACCTTATAAACCTTTTAGGTTGTATCCCATGAGTTATCTGTTTTTACAGGCTGTGATGCACCGGGTGCTAACAGATGCCGTTACGACGTTTGGCAGGGAGTTAGTCTTCCTGAGGAACAGACTGATTGGAAGGGTAGTCTATGGGGGGTGAACGTTTGACCTTTGGGACCTTTAGATGTTTTGTTACCCAATGGTTATTTCTATATGAGCCAAAGGAGAGCCTAGCTACTGTAGTCGACCTCAGCTCCAATTAGCCTATTAGTGATGACAGGCTGTTGGCAGTAGTGTGTCTCGGAACACCCTATCGATTAAATTCCTTTTTTTTGACTTATGGTGGTGTGGTAGACACCGTTTTAGTTTAGTGGATACTATAATCTACTCCCTTTTGTTGGTGGACACCAGGGTCACCATTTCCGTATTTTATTGTCTCCACCTTTCAGTATATCGTAGTGAGGTGTTTGTCTCCTGTTATGTGGGACGGATTGAATGTTTTTCGTTGTTGTTCTAGGGCGAGACCAGTACACGAGGGTTCTTCATGCAACTTGGAGAAGCGCAATGCTGGTTAAGTCTTATATCTCTGTGTAGCCACCCTGAACAATGATGGAGGGCGTTTTTTCTGGCTCATGTTTCTAGGCAGATTTGCCACTTTGGTGCGATGTGCCGAAGATTTGATTAGCTTTTGCTAAGAGCTTTCACCAAGCTCAATATGGAGTTATCATAACCAAGAGTTTGGGGTTTGAACTCCTGTATATATTTCTGTATATATTTCTGTATATATTTCTGTATATATTTCTGTATATATTTCTGTATATATTTCGGTATATATTTCTGTGTATTGGTTGCCTGAGGGCATGTGCTCAAAATGAGTGATTTTGAGTCGTTTTGCTTATGGACTCCTATATATAGGATTATGACTTTAGGGAGGTCCTATTTCGAGACTTGCTGTCTCACATAGTTATGTTGGGAATGTTTCCTTGAATGTTAGTTGCGCGTAGACTAATCATTCTGTTCTTTGTGAACATTGCTTTTTGAAGCAGGATCATTCAGTTTAGTGAATTTTAGCTTTTATAGCTATCCACTGGTGTTTAGGGTGAATTTTAGCTTTTAGAGCTATTCACTGTGCCAATAGTGATATTGTTAGCTTTTATAGCTGCTCACTATGTTAATGGCGAGATTGTTCTTTTAGAACGCAGACTTTGTGTAGTCGAGGACTAGTTACAGAGTGTTTTCTTGGCGAGGAGCCGAGGCTTTTTTCTGGCGATGTACCAGAATGTTTTCTTGGCGAGGAGCCGAGGTTTTTTTTTTTTGGCGATATACCAGAGTGTTTTGTTGGCGATGAGCTGACGTGTTTTCTGGCGATCAACCAGAGCGTTTTCCCTAGCGATTTTAGCATGTCTGGATGTCTTAGGACGTCGACATTGCGATGTAGAGTGCGATTATTTTCTGAGTGTGACTAGTAGTGATACTAGATTTGGAATGTTCTCTTAGCGATGAGCTAGAGCATTGATAGCGATTTTTCCCGAGCGTTTGTCTGGATATTTATCCAGATATATTTTTTTTTTTTTTGGCCTTGTGCTAAATGGTCTAACAAGACTTTTTCCTTTTAGTGTTAGTGATTGCACTAGAATCATTTTTTTATTTTTCTTTATTCAAGAATTTTTCTAAATTTCTTTTGCTGAAATAGAAAATTTTCTGACAATCCTTAAACTATTTTAAGGGGGGTGTTCATATTTTGTTTCAGTTCACTTTTTTTGATTTAGACAAGAGTCTAGACAAAGTTATATTTTTTTTTTGTTTTGGTAACAATAACAGAGCTGATTCTTTTATATAAGAAGACCGCGATTGTTACTTTGAACAGGTATTTCTTATGTTCATGCAAGGATTTTTATTTACTTTTTGATGTACTTAACCTTAGTGCTTAATTAAGTTAAGTCTAGTTATAAAATTCTTGTGTACATGCAAAGATTTTCATTTGGTTTTCATTGTACTTAATATTAGTGCTTAATTGAATTAAGTCTAGTAGTAAGGTCCGAAGTTTGTAATTTTGTTTTAAGTTCTGACCTTAGTATTAAGTGATAGTGTACCACTTTGTACCTTTTCATAAGTAGCCTTAGTTTAATAGACTAGTGTAGTCTATTTCTTTTTGGAAGGGGGTAATGTAACATTCATTTTTTCCTAGATTTTAAGACCATATAATGTTACTGATTTTTCGCTTTATAATGTACTTCTTTTCATTTTTGTATCGAGCGGTATATTAATCAGAAATTCCTAGCCGCTCGTTATATAGTGTGCGGGTTTTCGACCGAATCTATCGATACGCCGGGATTGGTCAAATGTTTGTATCCGGAGTTTTGGTTCCGGCGTCGCCATATTACAGAGAGAGTGCCCACGGCTTATTTAAGGGTCCGGAGGACGCGAATCGAGGCTTAGTACCATCAAGCCGCAGCCAGGCTAATTTCCACCATGCCGCCGAGAAGGCTGACTTCCACCGAGCCGCAGTAGAGGCTTACGACAATATCTACGAGAGCCAAGTTAAGCACGAGTTTTTTATCATAAAGCCGTAGTGGGCTCTGTGTGTTTTCTAAATGGAGTAGCCAAAGTAGGCTCTTCTCAAAAGTGTGAAATCGGTTTTGTGTTCCATTGAAGGCCTAGAAGCCTGTAGGAAAACCGTAAGTTACCAGAACATACATCAATAGATCTATTCCCGCAAATAAGTGTTTTAACAGCAATTTGAACTGATAAATCGCGAAGTGAATATCACGACTCTTCGATTTCGGGTGTAGTCAAGTTTTAGAAGTAAAACCTCTGATTTAGGGACTCTAATTTATAAAAACTACTTTTAGGCTAGAATTTTTTTTGTATTTCTTAAAACTGCAAAGGTTGGAACTTTTATTTTAAATCAGGAATAAATTTTCTTTTTTGTTGATTAAAGCTAGTGTCTCACTGAATACCTATTTTTCTTTTCAGGATAAGAAAAGTTGTACTAGACTAATTCTTTGTAGTAATAACCATAAAACACTTCAGTATTTTTTCATTTTTTTAACTGAAGTTAGATCCTTTCTATTTTAAAATGAATGGTGCCCAAAATTTGTACAACTGAAGCTTTTTAAAAATAGAAAATAATTCCAAAAAGACGTATAACAATTATCTCTTACCCATATTTCTCTACCAAGGAAAACTGAGCTAGTGTTTGTTTAATTTCTTTAGTTCTTTTAAAATCATTATTCACTCAATTCATTCTCAGAAATTAAAAAGAGGGCAAGTTCACAGGTTCACAAGGGACTGTTTAAAAAAACATTCAAGAATGTCGCGGAAAAGAAGCTTTCCAAGTGTTGAGTGACTATTTCATTTCTTCAATGTTTTTTTTTTGTTTGTAAGTACGACATAATATTGTATTTTGTATAACTAAAATACAAATTTCGTATCTACTTTTGTTTACTACACTTACGGATTTGAGTTACAATAATGTAACTTATATTTCTCTAAAATTGTATATCTTAAAAATTTGAGCTCCTAGGTACAAATGAATACGTTATTTGAATTCAGGACATCAAATTGATATAGAATCAGCTCAAAAAACCTCGACACCAAAACAGCTGTTCCCCTGTGGTACATCCCCAAACACCGTAAGTCTAGATAGATTTAATTATGGATAATATTTAAGTGCACAAAACTATTTTATTATCTTTTTAATTCAAAATGGCCGCTTCCGAATCTAAAGCGTCCCATAGACGATCAATATTATTGCGCAATAATTGGGTTTGTGCAATATAATTGAACGTGTGTAGACAGTATTGAAAGGTTGTGCAATAGATTATACGAAATCAAAATTTGTTGAAATATATTGCGCAACCTGGAAAATACTGTGTCGTCTGTGGGCAGGATTATGCAATATCCCATCAGTCGGTATCAACAGGTGGTAGCCAACGCGTCGTGATGGCGGATGAAAAATTGGATAAACAGTTCATTTTGGAATTTATCGAAGTTTACCGTGGACTTCCGGCTCTATGGGATGTTAATTGCAAAGATTATACTAATCGCGTTAAAAAAGGTGTGCAATATGACGTGCTGGTAGAGAAACATCGCGAAAAATACCCGGATGCCAAGAAGCAAGATGTTGTTAAAAAAGTAAATTCTTTGCGGACAAACTTCCGGAAAGAACTCCAGCGAATTTGTGATGCTGAAAAGAGTGGTGTAGGTGCAGAGGATGTTGAACCTTTACTATGGTACTTTGAAGAAATGAGGTTTCTTCAATCTCAAGAAACACCAACCGCGTCAATCAGCACGATGAACATAGCTGAGGGTACTGGATCAACGACTCTGGACATGTCACTCAACATGACTTCACAATACCGGCGGGGACTGACAATATTGCCAAGCATATTGTACGTCTGAACTGGTGATTGCGCAAAATTTTGCACAACCATCAATATCGCCTCCATATGATTCTATTTATTGTACAAATCCAATTATTGTGCAATAATATTGAACGTCTATGGGCAGCTGTCAAAATATTGTGCAATCCATATTGCACAATAATATTGACCGTCTATGGCCCGCTTAAGACGATAAGGCACCTTTTATGCGAGGCCTGAAACGAGCGAAACGATTGCTTCCGTAGATTTCAACCTAGAACGGGAAATCAAAAAATTTTAATTAATTTATATCAAAAACTAGTGCATGACGTACGGAGACTTGAAAATATCTTTAAAAAAAAATGATGCACAATTGAAAAAGAAAAATGTTCATTGTTCACCCAAAAATTTCACGAAAAATTGTTTATAAACAAGGAAATTTAGAACTTATGGCAAAATCCGTACGCTTCCTCTTAGATAATGTATCTGAAACGTTACTCTCAAAATAGCGAATCGATAAAGATTTGTGGCAGTTTTCATTTCGACCGATTTGAAAAAACTGCCTTAACATCTCGGATTCTGAAGCGGTCATTTGGAATTAAAAAGAGAAAAAAACACTTAAATATTTGTTTAATAAGTAGTAGTAGAATGAGTGGGTGGTACCTTGAGTCCCTGGTGTCACCTAGATCTAAAAGTTCTTCTGTGACTCCCCACCAAGTCGAGTCATGGCATTTTCTACCAAGAGACATAGGCTATTGACCTTGACCTCTTGTAGATCTTTAGGTTCACAGAATAGTTGACCCCAATATCTATATCTTTTTACCATTAGTGCAGGACATTCGCACAGAATGTGAATACTGTCCTCGCTTTCTCCCTCCCACAGCCGACACGTTTTCCGCTCAGCCAGTTTGAGGTTATATAGATGGGCTTGTAGCGCCCCATGTCCCGTAAGGAGTCCTATGCTCAGACGTAGCCTTTGCTTTGACATCGACAAGAGTTCCTTTGTTCTGCCTGTCGTACTTTGTTTCATAAGGAGTTTGACTTGACGACACCTCCTCCTGCAGTCCAAGAGAGATGGTGTTCTTTGTCCAACCATACCCTGATTTTGTTTTTACCGAAAGCGAATGGAACTCCTACAACCTGTTTAGGTGGGTCCTCTGAGGTGCCTCTTTGGCAACTTCGTACGCTATTTCATTTCCAGATATGCCTTAGTGGCCTGGTACTCACATTAGGGTAACTTCATTGTTACCTCCTAACATTTTGTTTAATAAAGTACTTCAAATAAATTTTCAAAAGCTTTTATTATACCCTTGAAAAAAAATCCCGAAATTCGTTTTTTCTTTCCTGGTACTTAGAGTGGAACTAATCATGCTATATTTTTAAGTTACAATCAAGGGAATTGATGACGCATTGACACATCAGTACATAGACTGTAACAGCCGTTTTTACCTTTTTAGTGGTCCATACCGATAAGATCACTTCGGTGTCTGTCTGTCTGTCTGTCTGTCTGTCACATCCGATTTTCTTCGAAACTATTTGACATAGTAAGCTGAAATTTGGCACTAATAGAGGAATTGATGGCCCCATTAGAGTTGTGTAGTTTTGAAAGTTAAATTTTGACTTAAAGTGTTAGTTTTGGGGGATGAAATCGGAAATAGAAAAAAAAATTAGCAGGTCATCGAGTGGGGTGCCAAATGAAAGCTTGTGAAAACACGAGTTCAAAAATGTATATAATATAATACTTGCGCACACTTTTCTTTGTATAATTTTTAAAAAAAATTGCCAAAAATCGCTCCTTTTGAAAAAATTTTGGAATGTACTCCACAGGGTGTAGATTGAACGAAAATTATCACATATTGTACCTTGAATATGTCAAGTGCAACCTTTAATAATTTATCTGGCATATATAAAAAAAAAAATTCAAGGTCATCAGTTTTCAACGAAGATCGGGAACAAACTTTGTTGAAAACTCATTTGGAGTGTGTTTTGTAAAATCCTTGATTATTTTATACCTCCGTAACAAAAATATTCATTTTAAAAGCAATTTACGTACGGAACACTAATTAGGCAAGTCCAACTTGCACTTGATCGGTTATTTTTTTAGTATCGATGCGTCGCCTATTTTTATACTTAAATAATGCTGCATATTCCATATATTTAGGTTGGTCGTTAACGCACACTTTATATTACTCTGTACTCCTTTGGAAAGAAAATGACATGGCTCACATTGAAGATATAAGAACTTTTAATATTATGCCTCGAGTCGTAGTTATTCTTGCCTTTGTTCCATATAGTCTCTCATCCATAAATTTTACAAGGCATTGTTCAAAATTATTCTCTCGTTGTAATAAAATTCAAAAGTTGGGAAATTAAAGTTTAAATTTTTCCCTCTATCGCGACAGCATATTTGTTGTAAAACTTGGTAAAATTATTGTTTAACAAGACACTGGTTGGCTGTCAGGCGTCATAAAATTTGAATTAGTACTCGTTAAGCATGTTTTTTCTACTGCAACCACATGTAAATACTGAAGCTACCTACATTTTGAAACTTTAACTTTTTTTGACTAATGTTTGTTTTTACTCTAAAAGCAATAAAGGAAAAATTCTCATTCGTCAACCTTTTTGTCTATATTTGTCTATGAAATATCGGTATAGTACCCGAATTTTTGAATTCATCGATTAAATATTTATTTGCACCACTTCTCTCTTTGTCCTTGTCATAACCAGGCAGGGGTAGACCTATGGATTCAACCAATGAATTTAAAAACCTGGAGATTATATCACGATACAGTTAAGTTTGTTTTTATATTCGTTGGAGCATAATAGAGTTTAACAGCTACAAGTTACTAGCTAAAATAACTCAAAAATTTTTTCTTTTTGAAAAACGGAACAGCGCATAAATTGTCCCAAAAACAGAACCTATTTGGCAGTATCCGCTTTGTAGATTACCTTTCTACACTCGTTCCACAAGCTACGTTCCTAGTATTTTAATGGAGCACCTTGTATATATTTACCTTAATAAAACTCTTCAAAAATAATATAAAAATACAGTTTAGCCAACAATTCGTCTGGCCAAACACAGTCGAATGCCTTGAATATGTCAAGTGCAACTACTAAAGATTCTCCATAATATAAGGATACGTGATAAGGGTTAGGGGATGCACTGTTGACCTTTATTGACGAAGGCCATATTGTGGGTTCGCTAATAATATTAAATCTAAATCCTTCCTGATATTTTAGAGATGCTGATCGCTGATGCTGATGTATTCTCCTTATGAAGGGAAACTCTCAGAGCGTAAAAATACTATATTTCCCGATCACTTCCGTGTACACGAATACATTTAGTCCAACGTTTCTCGAGTTGTTTCGTTCCTTCTAAAAAATCTTTTGTTTGCGCCTTAAAAAATGACGCTATAGCGGCTTTCATCTCATTATTTGACCAAGATTTTCAGCTTCTAAAGTATTTCTTTAGATTTTTGTGAGCAAAACGATGTCACAGGACGTAAAATCAGGGCTATAGAATGAATGTTGTAACTTGATGAGTCTGCAGCTTTTGAATAATGGCTTAAACTGTGCGAATCTTGTGGAATCTGCAAAGTTTTGGTTCTTCATGAATTCGGACGTTTTTTTCTAATGATGTGCTTCAGATTTTGATCATTTTTCCGTATATCCTTTCTCCAAATATTCAACGTGTAAAATTTCTTCCCCATCCCAAAAAACGGGTCGGTACCACCTTTCCAGAAATCTACTAAATACTCGCCTGCTTTGGAGCTCGAGAGCCTTTATGAACCCACAGCATCCGCTCCTGCTTCGTGGAAGGATCCTAATGAGAAAAAATAATCCTCTCATCATCGCGACAGCCTCTAAACAGGTCAAATGTTCTTAACTTTCTTTCCTCATCAGTTTCTGCGTTAATAGTAAGTGTCTGGGAATCAATCGTGTAGAAACTTTTATCATTCCAGATCTTCGTGCACAACTTTGAAAGCTGTAGTTTTCAATACTCCAGCTTCTTTAAAAAGGGCTGGAATCGTCATTCGTCAGCGTCAACAAGATGGATAATATCTCCAGTTTTATCTTAACCCATCCGCCTGATCTAGGATCGTCTTGAATTGAATGTCGGCCCTATCACAACTGTGTAGATCAGAATTTTATTTGCAAATAAGATTGGCTGTCATTGCCGTATACGTGGGACGTTCTTTAATGAATAACTTTTTGATCCCTTTCTCTCTGTAGTGAGGAATTGTATCATTGCACGATACTCAAAATTGCTTTTACTCATATTTCGAAAGAAAAAAAAAATAGTAAAAACTGTAAAACGAAACGAATTTGTACAAAATTTCGTCAAAATACTTAGAAAAGCTGCATTAATTTAACAGCCTCATACTAATAGTAACTGTTTTGGCTGGCATGTTTTGTTTTTTAAATATCTGCTGAACTCAAGTTCATTTTCAGCTTGACGGAGATATTCCTTTTCGGCAGAATAGGTGGAAAACTCTACAAAAAATAAGTGTCAGTTCCTCAGCACATTTTTTTTTGGTAAAACTTCGTTACGCGGGCGCTTTTTCAGAAAAAGGTTTTTTTTTGGAATAGGCTTAAAATGGTCTAATTTTGAAAGATTTACTAGAAAATATTAGGGAAAGCCATTTTTGCATTTTTTTTTGGTAAATAAAAATTAACCTATATCACTGACAACTGTTGATAAACAACACTGATGGATAATGTCAGTTGTTATCAACTTGTTGACACTAATGGTGAAATGTAGAGGTCAGCCTAACCTTTTCAAAAAATTATTAAATTTTTTCAGTTATCACAAAATTGTTTATTGTCATTATTTTTGGTAAAATTTCTGTACGCGACCTTTTCAGAAAAAGGAAGATTTTTTTTAATAGGCTTAAAATGGCTTAAAATGTATGAGAAAAAGTCGGGAGGTAACCGTTTCTGTTAACCTGAACTAACCGAAACTAAATTAAATAATCAGCAATTACAAAATACATCAAATAATGAAAAAAAATGTCCTACCTTAATATAAAAAATTGATATACGTGCTATATTAGTGACTGGAGACCTTGATTTTTTTCTCGTCAATCTTTCGAAATTAGACCATTTTAGGTCTATTCAAAAAAAAAAAACCTTGTGATTTGTTCTTTTCATGTTGTTTTCGGCAAAGAAAATTTCAATGTAAATGTAGCATAATCATCTCGGCGCATGCGCATAAACGAACTTAGTTCTTCCGAGCAATTTTAATCAGTGGTTGTCAATAGCATAGTAGACTTTCGTACGCTTACGTATCAATGTTTATATGCAAAAAAAAATGTGTAAAAACGACCTCCTCCCGATATTTTCTCGTAAATCTTTCAAAATTAGACCATTTTAAGCCTGTTCCAAAAAAAAAAACCTTTTTTTTCTGAAAAGCCCACATAACGAAGTTTTACGTTTTTTTTTGGATACGAGACAGGTCGTCAGGGCTTTTGGTGCCTGACTTTATTAAAATACGCTTTATGACATGCTGTCTTGCTGTTATCTGAGAAACTCTATACAGGGTGCCCCATATGTATGGAATTATGATTCTACAGCATTTATTAATCACTGTATCAAAAAAGATGTTTAACTAAAAGTTATAGGGTTATTAATTAAGCTGCACACATGTTGATGTTGGCAATAAAATGTTTTAAACTGTCAACTCGAAGAAATTACGCCATCTTGATTTTTTTAATAGAAAGCCCTGTATATTATTTTATTTTTGTCTCCTAGTAAAAATTCTAGATTTTGCTCAAAATGACTTCCGTTAACAGGGAGGCAATGACCCAATCTGTCATAAACAGCCTGAACAGAGTTTTGCAGAGAATTCGAGGTGATCTGTGCTACTTCATATTGAATTCTTTGTTGTAAATCTTCTACAGTTTCAGGTCGACTTCGGTAAACTTTGGTTTTCAAATGATCCCATAAAAAAAAATCGACTGGCGTAAGGTCGGGTCTCCTTGTAGTGATTTTTTAGTTTCTGTTAAATGTACTATTCTGACATTACGCTCAAATTGCAGTTTCACAAAATGCAGCAATAAACGTTTTCGTGAATAAATCATTTTTTGACGCGTTAAGTCGTTACCTGACAATAAATGTTTGACAAAAGGCAAATTAATTTGATCTTAATTTGAAATATCAATAATTCCAAAACAGTTCAATTTTGACATTTGTCTAACTTACCATGCAATACATATACAAGACAAATAATATCTAGAATTTTCAGTAGGGCTCAAAAATAAAATAATATATAGGGCTTTCCATTTAAAAAAAATCTAAGATGGCTACATTTTACGAATATCAGGCCCAACGAAAACCCCTTCTTTCAGTTTCATTAAGACTAACTTGATGTGTAGTGGTGGTAGAAGGATCTTTTTGGGTCTACTAAAGTTTTATGCAAAATGTTCTTCTCGCCAGGTGTTAAAGTTTTTCTTACAGGCCATTGTTTTTTGGACCAATGTTGATCCCTTGCTCTGCTATCCCACTCACACATAAAACATGGAAACTTTGTAAATTCCTTTTGTTGACCAAGGATCATGGAGACAACTTTTAAATCTCCACATGGCATCCAATCGTGAGCTGGATAGTTAATTTTCTGTAAAATCATGTTAAGAGTGTCTTTCATATGGACTGAATGAGCAACAGGCAGTGAAGCATAAGTATTTCCATTGTGTAACAGAACACCTTTTAAACTAGTTTCTTCTTGTACTCAATGCCAAATTCGTTCATTGGACTACCAATATCATGACAGTAAACCAAATCCTCTTCCTGCTTGAAAAACTATTGATCTCTTGTTCTATAATGGTAAATAGATGTTCCAGATTCCAATAAATGTTTTTTTTTTTCAGCCTAGAACCAAGCAATTTTGCTTTTTCCTTAGTCAAACCCAAATCTCTCACTAAATCATTTAAATCAGCTTGTGTAAACAACTGTAGTTTTAAATTTTCTAGAGAACATTGAAACTCATCATCATCTGGTCGACTTTCATTAAATTCGGGACTGGACTGTAAAACGTCATCAATAGAATGAGGTGGCTCAGGGACAGGAAGTCCCGGTCCATGTCCTACCGTCCGATTAGCTTAAGGGGGTCACTACCCAGGTCAATTTACATTGAAAAGTAAAACCCATTTTCTCAGCAAACCGCTCATCCTATTTCAACGAAACTTTGCACACTTATTATTTATTATTATATAATTTAATGGGACTAAGGGTTTAAAGAAATAATTTAAATTACATTTTCTAGAAATTTTGAAAGTTCATGAATTTTATTTGTATGTTTGAATTGACGCGGTAAATTACCAGCTGTTTCGTTTGACATTTCCTTAGTCCGAACTGTAGACAGTTTTGCCATGGATATTTAAAAAAAAAAAAAAAGCTCAATAACTTTTATAGTTTTGAAGATAATGGGGCAAATGTACAAAAAAGTCAATTTTTCAGGAGAGCCGAAAAACTAAAAAGTTGTAGTTTTGACTGCTTTTTTTGTTATAATCAACTTTTTTTAATTTATTTCTAGAGTTTGTCTTCTTTTTTTTGCAAAAACAAGTTTGGCAACACTGATTGTTTACAACAAAATATGTTTTTTTCCAAATTTTTTTTTTTAGTTTTGTTTTGTTTGGTTATATTTTACGTGAGAGATTGTTTTTGTTTACATAGTTACAAATTTTTTTCCTGTTTTCTGTTACTATTGCTGTTTTAAATTTTATTATATTGTTATTTTATTATAGTTTTTTATTATTGTTTTGTGAAGAAAAATGACTAAGCCAAAGACTAGCTTCAAGAGCAAGAAAGGGAATAAACCTTTTAGTGGGACACATATTTCTGTTGCTCGTAAATTGGTCATGTCCTTACCATCTGTTGAATCAACACCATCAACCTCATCTGAAAATCGTACACCTTCTTCTTCTTCAAAAAAACTAGGTAATCAAAATAAATTTGAGTCATTCATGAGCAACCATGCGTATGATTTGGTGGATGTTGGAGAGCTGAGTAAAGCACTGAACTCAACAGTGGACTGCAAAAAATGTGGTGGTGAAATCACCCTAAGTGTTTTGTTTGAGAAACGGTTTGCCATCCACTATAAAGATTGTTTGTCAGAATTGTCAAGTCCTAAATAAACTAAGGAACTCCAAGAAACTGGATTATGAACTCGAAGGTAAATCTGTGAAATTAGATACAATAAATATTAGATTTACTTATGCACTTAGGTGTACTGGTAAAGGATTTGCTGGAGCTAAACTTCTTTGTGCTATGATGGACATTCCTCCCCCACAAAGCAAGCACTTTTTGCACCAAAATGTTATTCGTTCAGCTCTTGAAGTAGTTGGAAAAGATATAATGGTGGCTGCCGTAGAGGAAGCCTGTATTTCAAATAGTGGCAACAGGGATTTGGCCATCTCACTAGATGGCAGTTGGCAAAAAAGGGGCCATACTTCTTTGAATGGCGTGGTCTCTGCTGCGAGTACTGACTCAGGCAAAATAGTGGATATTGTGGTACTCTTCAAACACTGTCGTTGTCCACTAAAATTTCAGAATACACATAATGGAAATTGCATAGCCAATCATAGTGGTACCAGTGGGGCTATGGAAGCAGCTGGTGCAGAGCAAATTTTCCTGAGGTCAATGGACAAATACAATGTGAGATATTCTCACTACTTAGGTGATGGAGACTCAAAGGGTTTCTTGAAGGTTGTAGAACAAAACCCTTACGGAGATAGTCTCTTAGTTCAGAAGTTAGAATGTATAGGACATGTACAAAAAAGGATGGGATCTAGACTCAGAAAGCTAAAAACTTCCTACACGTCCAAAAAACTGCAAGATGGAAAGCCGATAGGAGGAAAGGGCAGACTCACGGATGTGGCAATAAACGACATTCAAAAGTTTTATGGCTTAGCCATACGAAGAAACGTTGGCAGCTTGGCTGAGATGAAAAAAGCAGTATGGGCAGAATTTTTTCATCTCGGCTCAAACGACCAGAATCCGGCACACAATTTATGCAGCTTGGACTGGTGTAAGTTCCTCAAGGCCCAGGCAGAAAAAAAATTATATGAGCACTCAAAGCATTTTCATCTACCAAAAGTAGTAATGGAAATTTTGAAACCTGTCCTCAGGGACCTGACGAATCCAGCCCTGTTAGAAAAATGTGTTCACGGTAAGACACAAAACACAAACGAAAGCTATAATAATGCATTGTGGGTTAGATGCCCAAAAAATATTTTTGTAGAGAAAAGCACACTAGAATTAGGTATATGATGCACTATGCTGCTTCAATGAAGGTAATATTTCCCGCTGCCGAGTACTTGAAAAACTTTTCATTGACCCTGGAAAATTTACAATTGCTGGGCTGATGAAGGAAGATGAACTGAGAATAGTGAAAGCCGAGAAAGACTTACAACAAGCATCGAAATGCGAGAGGCAAAAAATTTCAAGAGCAAGAAAAAGTTTAGAAGAAAAAAGAAGGCCCGTCATATGAAACGGGTTCATTTTAGTCAAAAAAAAGTATAACAAAATAATAAAATCTTATTATTACTTTTCAAAATATTATTGTAAAAATAAAGTTTTTTATTTGTATATAGTAAATAGTATTTCAAAATATTTTTGTAAAAATAAAGTTTTTTATTTGTATATAGTAAATAGTGTTATATAATTATTCCTAAGCATTGTTAATAAAAAGTGGGATAATAATAATAATAGTGAAAATAATAATAACTTCATAATGGGTGCAATGGGGTGGTATATTGAAAGGTGCGTAGTGCGAAGCTAGGCGAAGGCTGAGCGGGACTCATATCTTGGCGATACTGACTGATGGCTCATACCTTGACTACTTTATATAAAAATTTCAGGCACTTATACTCATCGTATAATTGTGGGGGTTGGATTGTTTTGTGCAGAAATGATTGTAGATTATAAAAATGGAAAAAAACGAAAAACGTATTTTTTTTCATTTTTCTCGGTAGTGACCCCCTTAAGTAAAGTTAGGATAGACAATTACTTTCTTATTTTTGGAGTTATATCCAGAAACATCAACGCTGCAAAAATAACAATCATTTGAATGATTTTGTTACTCTCTCCATACCATGAGTACTGCAAATCTAAAAGTTTTCTTTTCTTTCTTATACCATTTCCTAAGATCCTCGACACAAACATAACATACTTTGTGAGGAGCCCAACATTTTTCTTGATTACTGAGTTCTACACCAAAATATGCAAAGTATACTTTTATTACAAAGTCAGTAATGTTTCTTTGATGTTTTTTAACTATAAACTCAGCACATATTAACAAAAAGTGTTCGGAGAATTTTTACAACCACGATTAGCCATACTTTAAGTGTGAATTAAAGCACATGCGTTAAACATTGCAGTGCGAGCTTATATTAAGTGGAAAAAAACAAACATCTGTGATATTTATCGGACCTGCCAACCTAATAACATTCGAATGATAAAAAATAAACTTTTCACATTTTGAATATTAAAATGTGAAAAATTGGTGGGTGATACGACTTTTTTATTATTATTTTCGAAATGGGGACATCAAAAAACATAGGAATCAGGTAAAATTATTAAAAAAGTTTTGTCATCGTTGGCCTGTGTTATTGATTAATAAATACTATTTTTTATGAAAATGTGTTGTATTTAATTTGGTTCCTAATCGGGCACGAACTTTTGCAATACCAGATATATTGTTGTATTTAAAATACGCTCTTCATAAAATTGAAAATTGTGTAAAAGTTTATAAATTGTAGAATTAAATATCATGACAAGTATGACTATTTTAAGTTTTTCAGAGTGGAAATTTAAGTAACAATTTTGTGTATTAGAATACATAATTAGTGTTCCGTACGGAACACTTATAAGATCACTTCGGTGTCTGTCCGTCTGTCTGTCACACTCCCGATTTTCTCCGAAACTATTTGACATAGAAAGGTGAAATTTGGTAATAATATAGGAATTGATGGCCTCATCAGAGCCATGTAGTTTTGAGAATTAAATTTTGACTTAAGGAGTTAGTTTTGTGGGAGGAAGTCGGAAGTGAAAAAAAAATTTTTTTACTAGGTCATCGAGTGTGGTGTCAAATGAAAGCTTGTGAAAACACGAGTAAAAAATATATATATAATATTATACTTGCGCTTACTTTTCTTTGTATTATTTTTAAAAATTCGCGAAAAATCGCTGTCCCGGGCCTTATCTCGAAAAGTACTTATCAAAAAATTTCGAAAAAATTCTAGAATATTCTCCACGGGTGTGTAGATTGAACGAAAATTATCACGAGTGCATTACCTTTAATAATTTATATGGTATATAAAAAAAAACAAAAATGTCAAGGTCATCAGATTTCAGTAAAGATTAGAAACAAACTTTGTTGAAAACTCATTTGGGGTGTGTTTTGTGAAGTCACTGATCATTTTATACCACCGTAACATAAGTTTTGACTTAAGGGGTTCGTTTTGAGGGGTTAAATCGGAAGTGAAAAAAAATTTTTTTTACTAGGTCATCGAGTGTGGTGTTAAATGAAAGCTTGTGAAAACACGAGTAAAAAATATATATATAATGTAATGCTTGCGCACACTTTTCTTCGTATTACTTTTAAAAAATCGTTGTCCCCTACCTTATCTCGAAAAGTACTGAACAAAAAATTTTGAAAAAATTCTGGAGTATTCTCCACGGGGTATAGATTGAACGAAAATTATCACGAGTGCATTACCTTTAATAATTTATTTGGTATATAAAAAAAAAAAAAAAACAAAATTTCAAGGTCACCAGTTTGGAAACAAACTTTGTTGAAAACTCATTTGGGGTGTGTTTTGTGAAGTCACTGATCATTTTATACCACCGTAACATAAGTTTTGACTTAAGGGATTCGTTTTGAGGGGTGAAATCGGAAGTGAAAAAAAATTTTTTTTACTAGGTCATCGAGTGTGGTGTCAAATGAAAGCTTGTGAAAACACGAGTAAAAAATATATATATAATGTAATGCTTGCGCACACTTTTCTTCGTATTACTTTTAAAAAATCGCTGTCCCCTACCTTATCTCGAAAAGTACTGAACAAAAAATTTTGAAAAAATTCTGGAGTATTCTCCACGGGGTATAGATTGAACGAAAATTATCACGAGTGCATTACCTTTAATAATTTATTTGGTATATAAAAAAAAAAACAAAATTTCAAGGTCACCAGTTTGGAAACAAACTTTGTTGAAAACTCATTTGGGGTGTGTTTTTGTGAAGTCACTGATCATTTTATACCACCCTAACAAAAATTTTTATTTTAAAAACAATCAACGTACGGAACACTAATTGTGCAAGTTCAACTTGCACTTGACCGGTTTTTTTTTTTCTTAAACAAATATGTAAAAAAACACGTATCCACGCTATGTTAAAAAAATAAGTGTGCGTCATAAAGCATTAAATTATGAGACCTGACGAGAAATTTCGGGTTATTTAATGTTTGTATTTTCCAATACTTGTTTATTTCGAATATATATTTCATAGTAGTCTCGTTAACGACCATTTCGCATTACAGTGAATTGTAAAAAAAAAATGTAACGCGACCTTTATTTCTTTTCACCACTTAAGTAAATAAATTAACAAACACTTAAGTAAATTAATTATTTTTTACTCGACGTGCCTCATTGTAGATTAATGGAAGTTTAATGGAGAAAATTTTCCATAGATTGTGTTAAGCTGGAAGTAAAAGGGTTAAATACCTTAGCGCGATAACAAATTAATGAGCTTATTTTTTTTAACAATATAGATTACACAGGGAAACAAAAAAATATTTTTATTTTGGTGCCTGGGATTTTAGAGCTGATTTTAACTATATTTGGGACGCTAAATCTATACATGCAATCCGTTTTTCTCTATCAGCTCTACTTTTTTAGATACATCAACTTATCTACCAATGTGGTTTTTATTCAGTATATTCATTTATGAGAGTTCTAAAATTATTATATATTCATTAATGTAGGTACAATGGTTTTATTGTCAGTCTGTAATTGAGTAAATTCCAGGTAAATCTATAAATAGTGGAACCATTGCCTATCAGGTACCTTTTAATCACCTAACTCGGGTAAGTCTCGTCAGTTTGTGCGTTCTTACTAATGAGAGTAGATCGAATTCGGCGTGTTATTTTATGTTAAGAAAAGAGTGTTTTTGTGTTATTGAACAGAATTAAAATGAGTTCAGGTTCCAGTTCAAGAAGAAGTTGTGTAAATCAACCTGATGTGTTTTGCTATATATGCGGAGAATACATGTTTCAACAAAACAGACAAACTATTGCTGACTTTGTAAAGCGAGCGTATCTTGGATACTTTGGAGTTAAGCTTGGTGATCAGGACAAAACGTGGGCCCCGCATCTCGTATGTAAAACTTGTACAGAGCATTTACGGCAGTGGACTACCGGGAAAAGAAAATGTCTAAAATTCGGCGTACCAATGGTTTGGAGAGAACCAAAAAACCACTTCAATGATTATTATTTCTGTTTAGTAAATACTAATGGAATCAATCGAAATAACCGCAGTAAGTGGACTTATCCCAATTTAGACTCGGCAATACGCCCTATCCCGCACTCAGATGAAATACCGATTCCAACATTTCATCAGCTACCACATATCTCTGATGACGAATATTTTCCCTCTGATCGCTCTTCTGATGCTAATAAAAGTTCTGATGCTAATGAAACTAACAGTGACTATGAGGGGACGTCATCAGTTCCTCAACGCTTCAATCAAAATGAATTAAATGATCTCACCAGGGACCTCAATTTATCGAAAAAAGCGTCTGAAGTACTGGCTTCTAGGTTGAACGACAAAAATTTACTGGAACAAGGAACCAAAATTACCTTTTACCGTACAAGAGAAAAAGATCTGCTACCATTCTTTTCTCAAGAAGACAATCTTGTATTTTGTCACGAAATTAGGGGACTCATGAAAGAAATGGGACTTTCTGAATATATTCCAGATGATTGGCGCCTATTTATTGACAGTTCAAAGCAAAGTTTAAAATGTGTCCTTCTACATAATGGGAATAAATATGGTTCAATACCACTAGCTCACTCAACGAAACTGAAAGAAGAATATAATACCATAGCTTTGGTCTTGCAGAAGATAAAGTATTACGAACATCAATGGATGATTTGTGTAGACTTAAAAATGGTAAACTTTCTTCTTGGGCAGCAAAGTGGTTACACGAAATATCCGTGTTTCTTGTGCCTCTGGGATAGTAGGGACAAAACACAACACTGGGTTAGAAAAGATTGGCCTCAGAGAGAAAACATGGACGTTGGGGAAAAGAATGGCATTAACGACGCTTTGGTTGAAAGAGAAAAAATCATACTTCCTCCGTTACATATAAAGTTGGGCTTAATGAAGCAATTTGTAAAGGCTCTTGATAAGAATGGGTCTTGTTTTGCATATATAGGGGTAAAAATGCATCAGTTGAGCACAGAAAAACTCAAAGCAGGGATATTTGACGGCCCACAAATAAGACAATTAATTAAGGATCCTGCCTTCATAAATTCAATGAATCAAGTTGAACGAGAAGCTTGGACATCATTTGTTGCAGTTGTAGAAAATTTTCTAGGCAAACATAAAGCTCAAAACTATGTTGAAATGGTTAACAAGATGCTTAATAGTTTCAAATCCTTAGGGTGCAATATGAGTATTAAAATACACTATTTACACAGCCACTTAGACCGTTTTCCAGAAAATTTAGGAGACATGAGTGAGGAACAAGGTGAAAGATTTCACCAAGATATTAAAGTTATGGAGGACCGCTACCAAGGAAGATGGGACATGCACATGATGGCATATTACTGCTGGAGTTTAAAAAGGGACTGTTTAAAAAAACATTCAAAAATGTCGCGGAAAAGAAGCTTTCCAAGTGTTGAGTGACTATTTCATTTCTTCAATGTTTTTTTTTTTGTTTGTAAGTACGACATAATATTGTATTTTGTATAACTAAAATAAAAATTTCGTATCTACTTTTGTTTACTACACTTACGGATTTGAGTTACAATAATGTAACTTATATTTCTCTAAAATTGTATATCTTAAAAATTTGAGCTCCTAGGTACAAACACGTTATTTGAATTCAGGACATCAAATTGATATAGAATCAGCTCAAAAAACCTCGACACCAAAACAGCTGTTCCCCTGTGTTATTTTTTCAAGTTCTGTTTCCTTGGACAGCAACACAGCGACGTTGTTTTTATCGCTGCAAGCAGTACATTCTGCAAGAATGCTGTTCAGGTCGTCTGTTACGTTTTTCTGAATATTTTTTTATCGATCACCTCTCCGCCTGAATAGAGATTACTCGTGTTAGATGGATATCGGCGAGAATATCCTAATATCCGTCCACGTTATCCAAGTGCCGAAACCTAAATTTGTATTTCATGGCAGTTTTTTAGACAATATGGTAGTTCTTTCGCAGGCGTTATTTCATTTCTACAACTACTCCTTATGCATGTGCCAAACCCAGATATACTTAAATAAATTAATAAGAAAGTACCTGTACAGGGTGGGTCAACGATAGAATAAAGTTCATTATCTCATTTATTTCGAGAATGACGAAAAAATGTTAAATACGATAGTTTTAGGGAATGTTAAGGTGCACAGTTTAAAATTATTTTGGAGTATACAGGGTACTTCAAAAAAGGGTAGCCGATATAACATATGTTTTTTTATTTTTAAATTCTGCATAAAATTTTATAACTTTTTTATTAATAATGTTATATACCTAAACCTAGTAATTTTTCTAATATTTCAATTTTTTTTAAAAAATACTAGTTTTCAGTTTTGTAAAAAATGGCCATTAGCGCCATTGTTTCTGAAGGTGGAATACTCATAATTGATACGAGCGTTCTGTAGAGATGAAAAAAAATATATATGTAAAAAAAATTGAGTTAGATGCTACAGGGTGTTCAAAATCAATTTATGCATTTCGACTATTTTAAATTGAAAAATCTCAAATTTTTTAAATGGCACATCCTGTATATTATTATTTTTTCTGATAGATTTTACCAAACCCTCCAACTTTTATTAAGTACGTAATATATCTATTTCTAATAGTTTTCGATTTATTTGAATTTTTCAATTTTTACCCTTGTTTTTAATACACTTACGCTAAAACATCATAGTTGCCAAGACCAACCAAAAATGTAGGCTCTATCAAATTTTGTCATGTCTATTAAGCAAGTAAAAATAATTTAATTTGTTGTAATAATGACGTACGAGGCTGGTTTGAAAAGTCCGTGCAAAGTCCGAGAGATGGCACCACCGGCGCGTATCGAGGTCATGTTTAGTTAGTAGCATCTCTTGAATGAACGCACACCAAGTTTCAGCCATATTGATCTATTTCTTTGTGTTTGGCATTCGTGTGAATCAAGGAAGTCGACTGATTTTCAAGAAATGGACGAAAAAGAATTTCGTGTGGTGATTAAACATTACTTTATGAAAGGCAAAACGCCTCAGGAGACTAAAGAGAAGCTTGATAAACATTATGGTGACTCTGCACCTTCGATTAGAACAGTTTATAAGTGGTTTCAAAATTTTCGGACTGGCCATATGGGCACAAGTGACGCTGAACGTTCTGGACGGCCTGTGGAGGTTACGACTCCAGAAATCATTGATCAAATCCATGATATGGTGATGGATGATAGAAAAGTTAAGGTGCGTGAGATTGCTAGTGCTGTGGGCATCTCGACTGAACGGGTACATAATATTTTGCATAAACATTTGGACATGAGAAAGCTATCCGCAAGATGGGTGCCGCGATTGCTCACGCTTGACCAAAAACGGAATCGTGTGAAGTGTTGCAAGGATGGTTTGCAGCTGTTCCAGAAGAATCCGGAGGACTTTAAGCGTCGTTTCGTCACTGTGGATGAAACATGGATACATTACTATACTCCTGAGACCAAACAACAATCTAAACAATGGGTTACCAAGGGGGAATCTGCACCAAAAAAGGCGAAGACCGTTCCTTCGGCCGGAAAGGTTATTTCGACTGTCTTTTGGGATTCGCAAGGGATAATCCTCATCGACTATCTGGAAAAGGGTAAAACTATTACAGGTGAATATTATTCATCGTTACTGGACCGTTTGAAAACCGAGCTGCAAGAAAAACGCCCGCGATTGGCCCACAAGAAAGTCCTTTTCCATCACGACAATGCACCAGCACACACCTCAGCAGTTGTGGTCGCAACATTAATGGAAATAGGATTCCAACTCGTTTCACATCCCCCCTATTCTCCAGACTTGGCTCCCTCGGACTACTATTTGTTCCCCAATTTGAAGAAATGGCTGGCGGGACAAGGATTTTATTCAAACGAGGAGGTGATTGCAGACACTAATGGATATTTTGCAGACTTGGACAAATCCTATTATTCGGAAGGGATCAACAAACTAGAACACCGTTGGACGAAGTGTATAGGCCTAAAAGGAAACTATGTCGAAAAATAAAAAAGGTTACCCCAAACACATAAGTAGTTTTTATTTTTGCACGGATTTTTCAAACCAGTCTCGTATAAAGGTAATGGTTATGGATTTTCCTAAAAATGAATTAATTGATATGGTTTATATACTGAGCGAGGCGGGAAAAAATTGTCTTTTGGCAGTAAGGCTTTACGGAGCGAAGTATCCTAATAGACGTATACCATCTAGAAAATCTTTTCAGTGCTTAATGCACAAAAATAGATCGGTAGGAATGGATTCATTCAGTGGCCCCCTCGATCATGTTTCTTACCACCTTTAGACTTCTTTTTGTGGGGCTACATTAAAAATCGTGTTTATGTGAATCCCCCTACAACACCAGTAGATATGGGAAATAGGATACGGGATGCGTGCAGGACAATAACGCCCTTTATGTTAAGGAAAGTAAAGGAAAATATAGTAAAACGACTAAACATGTGTATTCAAGTAGACGAGCATATTTTTGAACTTTTATTACGTCATAATAACTACTCATTAGATAAGTTAAAGTATATTAAAATTATTATTAACTATTTGTTTATGTTTTCACATTAGCGTAAGTATATTAAAAACAAGGGTAAAAATTGAAAAATTCAAAACAAATCGAAAACTATTAGAAATAGGTATATGACATATTTAATAAAAGTTGGAGGGTTTTGTAAAATCTACCAGAAAAAATAATAATACACAATACCACAACCGGGAATTTCAGCTTTCCAACAATCGGCACAACGCCCGTTTTTTATAAAACTTTTTGGAAATACTGAATTACTACACTGGCAGTATCGTGACAGAGAGAGAGTGATCATTAACGTGATTTTGCTTTAAATAGGATTGTCTCACTCCGGATTTTTACTTCCTCTTCCGGGGAAAAAATGTACAATTTACAAATAATCCAAAAATTAAAGATTCGAACACTGGTCTGCGTCGTACATGAAGTGAGAAAAATCAACTCAACAAACTCGAGGATTTACTCCACTCTAACACATGGGCTGAAAAGTCCCGGGCCTAACACATAGATGGCGCTAGTTTTATTGCAGTCACCTTTTTTTCAGTTAATACTAACCTTCAAAAGACAGCTGTTAAAATTTCATGATATTCTATTCATTAGTTTGTGAGTTATTGTGCTAAGAGTGAGGCTACTTTTGTTATTTTCAAAACAATGGATCAAAAACAATTTCGTGTTTTAATTTTACACTGCTTCTTGATGGGAAAAAATACCGTTCAAGCGAAGCAATGGCTTGAAAAGTGTTATGGGGACTCCGCTCCATCAGAAACAACAATAAAACGTTGGTTTGCTGACTTCAAACGTGGTCGTAGAGACACCGATGATGCAGAACGCAGTGGACGTCCAAATGAGGCGGTAACACCAGAAAACATAAAAAAAATCCATAAAATCGTTTTGAATGATCGAAAAGTGAAGTTGCGTGAGTTAGCTGACATCGTAAAGATATCAAAAGAACGTGTTGGATTTATATTGCATGAGCATTTGACTATGAGAAAGCTCTGTTCAAGGTGGGTGCCGCGTTTGCTCACTGTTGATCAAAAACAAGAACGTGTTGATGATTCTGAGCAGTGTTTGGCCATGTTTAAACGTAACAAACCGGAATTTTTGCGTCGATATGTGACAATGGATGAAACATGGATCCATCACTTCACTCTGGAATCAAAACGATCGTCATCTGAGTGGACAGCAACTGGTAAACCTCGTCCAAAAGCGCCCGAAAGCACAACAATCGGCTGGAAAGGTTATGGCCTCGGTATTTTGGGATGTGCGTGGTGTAATATTCATCGACTATCTTGAGAAAGGAAATACCATCAACAGTGAATATTATATAGCGTTATTGGAGCGTTTGAAGGCCGAAATTGCAAAGAAACGACCGCATATGGCAAAGAAAAAAATTTTGTTTCATCAAGACAACGCACCGTGTCACAAGTCAATCAAAACAATGGCAAAACTACATGAATTGAACTTCGAATTGCTCCCACATCCACCGTATTCGCCAGATTTGGCTCCCAGCGACTACTGGCTGTTCGCAGACCTGAAAAAAATGCTCGCCGGTAAGAAATTTCGCACGAATGAAGAGGTTATCGCTGAAACTGAGGCCTATTTTGAGGCAAAAGATAAATCGTTCTACAAAAGTGGTATTGAAATGTTAGAGCGGCGCTGGAATGATTGCGTTGCTCTTGATGGAGATTACGTTGATGAATAAAGCTAATTTTGAACCAAAAAAAACCGTGTTTTCTTTGTTAGGCCCGGGACTTTTCAGCCCATGTGTTATATCAATTTGTAAGAGTGCGGGAGAAAATAAAGTGTATTATTCGCTGGCATAAAATAATAAGCAACCTGGCTTTGGATCCTTTTGGCAACGCTGCATTTCAAAACTTCAAGACATGTGACGTCTCACCTTCAAAATGTCAATTCTGTTTATTTACCAAATCAGGATTCAATCGTAAATCTATCCATGAAAATGAAGTGTTTCCGTTTATCCCCAGTGGAAAAGCATTATAGAAACCATTTAGTAGTTCCTTACATGACACCGGTAAAATTTGGAAAATATAATGAGAAAATGACAAGGTTATGTCACCTTGACGTAAATAAACAATAACAAGGACAACGAGTAGTTTTCTTGAAGAAAACTAAATGAAAAATAAGGTACATCAATTTATAATCTAAGAGAATTTAATGTAATCTAATCTACTACTCAGTATATATCACCACTACACCAAACACTTTATTTTTGCACTCGACGCGCGTTTCGCTAACCATGTTAGCTTCATCAGGAGCGATGATTGAGTCAATCATCGCTCCTGATGAAGCTAACATGGTTAGCGAAACGCGCGTCGAGTGCAAAAATAAAGTGTTTGGTGTAGTGGTGATATATACTGAGTAGTATCATTGTGCCAAAGATTCCACATTCCCAACTTAGTAATCTAATCTATATTTTAATTTTATGATCATTTACTTCTAGCAAAGACTATGAAAATCAAAAGATAGACAAAATATTCTCGAGGGCAAATTTTGACCATAACAATAAATATATATATATATATATATATATATATATATATATATATATATATATATATATATATATATGTATATATATGTATATATATGTATATATATGTATATAATATATATATATATATATATATATATATATATATATATATATATATATATATATATATATATATATATATATATAATGTATATATGTATATATGTATATATATATATATATATATATATATATATATATATATATATATATATGTATATATGTATATATGTATATATATATATATATATATATATATATATATATATATGCATACAGTCCCGGGCCAAATTATTAGACGCACTGCAAGATTTCATGTAAAATATTAATTACCGAGTGATATTGTTCCGTTTTATTATTTTAAATTGATTTGTTTTTTATTTTTATATTATCCAATCAATTACCTATTAATTTATTAATTTGACATAAATAAAACAGCATTAATTTAGAAAAGCATAAGTTTATTAAGTTTTAAAGAAAACTGAAATTAATGTTAGTAAAAGTCAATATTTAGTTGAGCCACCTTTAGTCGCTATCAAAGCTTTAATTCTGTGCGGCATGCTATCAATGCAAGATTGTACTGTCTCCTGCATTTGAGGATGATGATTCCACACATGAATAATCTTTTCTAGGAGCTGGGTTTTGTTGGTAATCACATCTTTAGCCACTTCTCTTTTCATCAGCTCCCACACATTTTCAATGGGGTTCATATCAGGGCCAATCCAACAGAGGGATATTTTTTTCTGCCAAAAAAGCTTTAACAGACCGAGCAGTGTGGCAGGGAGCTCCATCTTGCATGAAAGTGAATGGTTCCCCATTTGGAAACCATTCTCTGAGCTGCGGAATCAACCGATTTTGTAATACTTCTTTGTACTGATCTTGCCTCATTATTCCTTTGACGACGTACAGACGTCCAGTGCCCTTGTCGCTGATGACTGACCAAATCATCACTTTGGTGGGATGTTTAACCGTCGGGACGACACAATCAGGATGAAACTTTTCTCCATGACGACGACGCACATACTGAGCTTTATTCTGCAAAATTTCGAATGTGCTTTCGTCACTGAAGCAGACCTGTCAAAAATAGGAAAAATATATAAACTTCCATGTTTATTTGCTTTATTTAACTGAAAATGATAATAATGAATCAATTATTGATTAAATTGCTGTATCTTACCGATCTCCAGAAGTCCACATCTTTGTCTTGCCATTATTTGGCCCACTTCAGGCGCTTTGCTTTCATTGCAGCTGTTAACTTGGGCTTCCTGGCGGAGCGACAGGCCTTAAAATCTAATTCTTTCAATTTTCTTCGAACAGTGCGCTCAGAAGCATTTACGCTAGCATCCTGGAGTTGTGATTTTATTACCTTTGTGGTAGCAAATCTGTTTTCTACACAAATTTTCTTCAAACATCTCTCTGACCGTGGAGTGAAAATTGGTTTTCTACCACATCTTTGCTTTCTTTTCGGGCTTAATTCCTTCCCTGACTCAATTTTCTTTTTTATGCGTCGTACACTAGCTTCAGAAACCTCCAATCTTCGTGATATTTCTCGGTTTGTAAATGTTTTCGCAATCACAAGGGCCTTCACTTCAGCTTTTTTACGTGGTGAAAGATCGCCTTTTCTATCCATAATGAAAATAGTCCAATTACTTTTTTAAAACACTGCATACAAAATAATCTAATAACTGAGTAGTATAAAACTGTTAAACAAACAATCACAGTCCATAAAACCACAGAAACACGTCCGTACCTCACTCGATTCCGATCGCGACTGATACAGGTTTGTACTTATTTACATTCATGTATCACTTTGTCAACATAGTGTTGCCATATGTTAAAAATAAATACAAATATGTAGTCTACAACAATTCTTTTAAATAAAAATCAATAATATTGTAGTTTAAATATACCATTATTGCATAAAAACTCTTAAGAAACATAAAATTACTAAAAAAAATACAGTGCGTCTAATAATTTGGCCAGGGACTGTATATATTGTACAGGTTTATAATTTTAATTAGCATTTTTCACTGCACTATTGCACTTTGTGTAACACTTTTATTAACTTTTACAAGAGTTACATTCTTTACATAATAGTTAGTTTATATTGACCGAATATTCAAAAAATTGCTACTCTTTTTGCTTTGTGGTCTATTTTTAAGTTGCTTATTTTACTTCCGCACAGGTACCCGACGCCCACCAGCTTTAGGTTAGCGTACCGTAACGAGCTTTTAGCACACTTTAGGCGCGCTTTAGATACTTTATGAGCTGGGCCTCGAATCCCTGTACGTAAGTGTTTTTATTTAGCTTCTCTGAATTCTTCCAATTTGCACTCGTCGCGAAGCAGTTATGGAGATTCGAAGTAAATTCATGACCTGGTGGTCCCATTACTGTCGCTGTTATGGGTACTTGACGAAATTTTTGTACTAGTTTGTTTTATTTTGAAGTTTTTTACGATTTTTTTCTTCAGAAAAATGACTGCGACTTCTTTTGGTTGAATAATTGAAAAAACCTCTGACCCGAAACTTTGCTTAGATGGTGAGTTGAAAGCCACCGTAGCGTCGTTTTTTAAAGCGTAAACAAAATAATTTTTTGAATGAAACAACTCAAGAAACGCGTGTATATTCGGGTAGACGATGGTCATGTAAGAAAATATATTCTTTTAAAGCTCTGAAAGTTTCCTTTTATTGCTAGCTAGCTACGTCACTTCAAAAATCACTCCTGTAATATAAGATGGCGTAGTAGAGAACTACTCTCGTAAGTCTTAACAGGTTAAAGTATAAAACGTAATAAATAAATCTCACATATTAAATTACAATTTTCTGTGGGTTTATACTTGCGTTCTTTGGCTACATAACACAGGGCAACAAAAAAATATTTTTGTTTTGGTGCCTGGGATTTTAGAGCTGATTTTAACTATATTTGGGACGCTAAATCTATACATGCAATCCGTTTTTCTCTATCAGCTCTACTTTTTTAGATACATCAACTTATCTACCAATGTGGTTTTTATTCAGTATATTCATTTATGAGAGTTCTAAAATTATTATATATTCATTAATGTAGGTACAATGGTTTTATTGCCAGTCTGTAATTGAGTAAATTCCAGGTAAATCTATAAATAGTGGAACCATTGCCTATCAGGTACCTGAACTGACCCTTTTAATCACCTAGCTCGGGTAAGTCTCGTCAGTTTGTGCGTTCTTACTAATGAGAGTAGATCGAATTCGGCGTGTTATTTTATGTTAAGAAAAGAGTGTTTTTGTGTTATTGAACAGAATTAAAATGAGTTCAGGTTCCAGTTCAAGAAGAAGTTGTGTAAATCAACCTGATGTGTTTTGCTATATATGCGGAGAATACATGTTTCAACAAAACAGACAAACTATTACTGACTTTGTAAAGCGAGCGTATCTTGGATACTTTGGAGTTAAGCTTGGTGATCAGGACAAAACGTGGGCCCCGCATCTCGTATGTAAAACTTGTACAGAGCATTTACGGCAGTGGACTACCGGGAAAAGAAAATGTCTAAAAAATTCGGCGTACCAATGGTTGGGAGAGAACCAAAAAACCACTTCAATGATTGTTATTTCTGTTTAGTAAATACTAATGGAATCAATCGAAATAACCGCAGTAAGTGGACTTATCCCAATTTAGACTCGGCAATACGCCCTATCCCGCACTCAGATGAAATACCGATTCCAACATTTCATCAGCTACCACAAATCTCTGATGACGAATATTTTCCCTCTGATCGCTCTTCTGATGCTAATAAAAGTTCTGATGCTAATGAAACTAACAGTGACTATGAGGGGACGTCATCAGTTCCTCAACGCTTCAATCAAAATGAATTAAATGATCTCACCAGGGATCTCAATTTATCGAAAAAAGCTTCTGAAGTACTGGCTTCTAGGTTGAACGACAAAAATTTACTGGAACAAGGAACCAAAATTACCTTTTACCGTACAAAGAGAAAAAGATCTGCTACCATTCTTTTCTCAAGAAGACAATCTTGTATTTTGTCACGAAATTAGGGGACTCATGAAAGAAATGGGACTTTCTGAATATATTCCAGATGATTGGCGCCTATTTATTGACAGTTCAAAGCGAAGTTTAAAATGTGTCCTTCTACATAATGGAAATAAATATGGTTCAATACCACTAGCTCACTCAACGAAACTGAAAGAAGAATATAATACCATAGCTTTGGTCTTGCAGAAGATAAAGTATTACGAACATCAATGGATGATTTGTGTAGACTTAAAAATGGTAAACTTTCTTCTTGGGCAACAAAGTGGTTACACGAAATATCCGTGTTTCTTGTGCCTCTGGGATAGTAGGGACAAAACACACCACTGGGTTAGAAAAGATTGGCTTTAGAGAGAAAACATGGACGTTGGGGAAAAGAATGTCATTAACGACGCTTTGGTTGAAAGAGAAAAAATCATACTTCCTCCGTTACATATAAAGTTGGGCTTAATGAAGCAATTTGTAAAGGCTCTTGATAAGAATGGGTCTTGTTTTGCATATATAGGGGTAAAAATGCATCAGTTGAGCACAGAAAAACTCAAAGCAGGGATATTTGACGGCCCACAAATAAGACAATTAATTAAGGATCCTGCCTTCATAAATTCAATGAATCAAGTTGAACGAGAAGCTTGGACATCATTTGTTGCAGTTGTAGAAAATTTTCTAGGCAAACATAAAGCTCAAAACTATGTTGAAATGGTTAACAAGATGCTTAATAGTTTCAAATCCTTAGGGTGCAATATGAGTATTAAAATACACTATTTACACAGCCACTTAGACCGTTTTCCAGAAAATTTAGGAGACATGAGTGAGGAACAAGGTGAAAGATTTCACCAAGATATTAAAGTTTATGGAGGACCGCTACCAAGGAAGATGGGACATGCACATGATGGCAAATTACTGCTGGAGTTTAAAAAGGGACTGTTTAAAAAAACATTCAAGAATGTCGCGGAAAAGAAGCTTTCCAAGTGTTGAGTGACTATTTCATTTCTTCAATGTTTTTTTTTTGTTTGTAAGTACGACATAATATTGTATTTTGTATAACTCAAATAAAAATTTCGTATCTACTTTTGTTGACTACACTTATGGATTTGAGTTACAATAATGTAACTTATATTTCTCTAAAATCGTATATCTTAAAAATTTGAGCTCCTAGGTACAAATGAATACGTTATTTGAATTCAGGACATCAAATTCATATAGAATCAGCTCAAAAAAAACCTCGACACCAAAACAGCTGTTCCCCTGTGTAATTTATAAATGTCATTAACCGTTCTATTTTTATGTTCCATCGATTTTCAATTATTTTTCACCCTAAAATCGTTGAAATAGAAATAATCACTTCTACGTTCGGTTCATTTACATTTGTAAGTTCTCGTATTTAATGGCGGTAATTGTGTAATCATTTATTTAGCTTATTCGTTTTTATGTTGATTATTTTATTGCAGTCCGTCATCCCTTGCTAGCTTCGAGGCAATTTAAAGGTACTATTACCACTGTACAGGGTGAGTCAATGATAGAGTAAAGTTCATTATCGCATTTGTTTCGGGAATGACGAAGAAATGTTAAATACAATAGTTTTATGTTAAGGTGCACAGTTTAAAATTATTTTTGAGTATACAGACTACTTCAAAAAAGAGTGGCGGATATAACATATGTTTTTTTAAATGGAGCATCCTATTTTCTAATTTATTTTTAAATTCTGCGTAAAATTTTATAACTTTTTTATAAATAATGTTATATACTTAAACCTAGTAGTTTTCTAATATTTCAATTTAAAAAAAAAAAAATAGTTTTCAGTTTTGCAAAAAATCGCCAGTAGCGCCATTGTGGTGAAGGTGGAATCCTCATAATTGGTACGAGCGTTCTATAGAGATGAGAAAAAAGATATATGTAAAGAAATTTGAGTTAGATGCTACAGGGTGTTCAAAATAAATTTATATTTCGACTATTTTAAATTGAAAAATCTTAAATTTTTTAAATGGCACACCCTGTATATTATTATTTTTTTCTGATAGATTTTACAAAACCCTCCAACTCTTATTAAGTATATCATATACCTATTTCTAATAGTTTTCGATTTATTTTGATTTTTTTCAGTTTTTACCCTTGTTTTTAATACACTTACGCTATTGTGAAAACAAACAGATAGTTAATATTAATTTTAATAGAGTTTAACTTATCTGATGATTAATTATTATGACGTAATAAAAGTTCAAAAATATGCCCGTCTACTTGAATACACATGTTTAGTCGTTTTACTATATTTTCCTTCACTTTCCTTAGCATAAAAGGCGTTATTGTCCTGCACGCATCCCGTATCCTATTTTCCATATCTATTGGTGTTGTAGAGGGATTCACATAAACACGATCTTTAATGTAGCATCACATAAAGAAGTCTAAAAGTGTTAAGTCACATGATGGTGGGGTCCACTGAATGAATCCATCCCTACCGATCCATTTTTGTGGGTAACGACCGTTTAAAAATTCCCGAACTTCCCGGTGGTAATGAGCAGGAGCTCCGTCTTGTTGAATCCACATTTGTTCCCTTTCAAAGGTATAAACATCTTCAAGAAGCTGGGGTAATTCGTTTTGCAAAAAATTTAGATATCTAGGCCCGTTAAACAGTTCGCGGAAAAAATATGGACCAATAATTCGAAAATTTAATATTCCACACCATACATTAAGCGACCAATGGTTTTGATTTTGAACTTTCCGAACCCAAAATGGATTAACTGTTGAATAATGATGCATGTTATGGCTGTTAACTGCATGTTATGGCATTACTGCGAAACGTAGCTTCATCAAGAAACATTATTTTGAATAAAAAATTTAAATCGGCCTCTATTGCTCCATTCTTGGTGGTACAAAAGTTTAGTGGTCTTTCAAAATCACGGTTTTGAAGTTCTTGGTGTAGTTCCATATGAAAGGGATAATACTTGACGGCTGCTGACCTGGGGATTATCTTCAACATGAAGTAAAGTCTCATTTCTTTTTCCTCATTGGTAGCATTCTGGTTTACTACTTTCCGTTTCGTATACTCAACGCTTCGTAAAGCCTTACTGCCAAAAGACAATTTTTTCCCGCCTCACTTAATATATGAACCATATCAATTAATTCATTTTTAGAAAAATCCATAACCATTACCTTTATACGTCACGTATTACAACAAATTAAACTTTCTTAATAGACATGACAAAATTTGACAATGCCTACATTCCGTTTCGTATACTCAACACTATCACTACCATCAAACCGTTTCATTAAGCACTAAAAAGATTTTTTAGATGGTATACGTCTATTAGGGTACTTCGCTCCGTAAAGCCTTACTACCAAAAGACAATTTTTTTCCCGCCTCGCTCAGTATATAAACCATATCAACTAATTCATTTTTAGGAAAATCCATAACTATTATCTTTATACGTCACTTACGACAACAAATTAAACTATTTTTACTTGCTTAATAGACATGTCAAAATTTGATAATGCCCACATTTTTGTTTTGTCTTGGCAACTATGATGTTACAGCATAAGTGTATTAAAAACAAGGGTAAAAATTGAAAAAATCAAAATATATTGAGAACTATTAGAAATAGGTATATAACATACTTAATAAAAGTTGGAGGGTTTTGTAAAATCTATCAGAAAAAATAATATTATACAGGGTGTGCCATTTAAAAAATTTGAGATTTTTTAATTTAATATAGTCGAAATGCATAAATTTATTTTGACCACCCTGTAGCATCTAACACAAATTTCTTTACATATATCTTTTTTCATCTTTATAGAATTCTCGTACCAATTATGAGTATTCCACCTTCAGAAACAATGGCGCTACTGGCAATTTTTTACGAAACTGAAAACTAGTATTTTAAAAAAAAAAAATTGAAATATTAGAAAAACTACTGGGTTTTAGGTATATAACATTATTAATAAAAAAAAAGTTATAAAATTTTACCCAGAATTTAAAAATAAATTAGGAAAAAGGATGTTCCATTTAAAAAAAACATATGTTATATCGTCCACACTTTTTTGAAGTGTATACTCAAAAATAATTTTAAACTGTGCACCTTAACAATCCCTAAAACTATTGTATTTAACATTTTTTCGTCATTCCCGAAACAAATGAGATAATCAACTTTACTCTATCGTTGACTCACCCTGTAAATAATAACAATAACCTTAATAATTTCTTTTTTACCCTTACCTATATTTTCTACAAACGAAAAAGCTATCATTTCTTCGATTGCCGTGTGCACAAGTTTTACTTTAGGATCATTTATCTTCCACTCTTTGGTTGTCTGTAATATTAACTTATCTTAAATTCCCAGAGTTGTATGTTTACATTTAGAGTTTTTCCATAAAAATGAAGTACTAACTTTTTTCCTAAGCCTTGATTTTTATGCACCACATTCATCTCCCTCATCAAATAAAAAGTAGTTCCAGCTTATTTTTTAAAACCTAATAATTGTTAAAAAGACCTTCTACCGCAGAAAGTATTTAAATAAGATTTTGCGTATTATCACTAAATACACCAGAGCAGGTGGTTGCTTAAGCGCTAATTTATCGCGACTTAACAATATTGTCAAATCATAAAAAATTACCTAAAGCTGGCAGTGTTGACAGAAAATGTTAATAAAAGGTAAAACAAGCATAATATAGTATTGCCAGATCCTGCCCGGCCGGGTACCCGGTTTTAATAGATTCTAAAAAGTTCTACCCATTAAATGTCTAATTTTTAGTGTTCCATATGGAACACTTTTAAGATCACTTCGGTGTCTGTTTGTCCGTCTGTCACACCCGATTTTCTCGGAAACTATTTAATAATATTAATAATAATAATTAACGTCTTTATTTTATACTCGGTGAAATGCAGCAATGCTGTTGTTAACCGAGTTCTCAAAAAAAAAACACAATAGAAATTAAAAAAAAAAAAAATAAAAATACAAACTCAAATACAATTTAAGAAGTCGCCATTAGTACTTAAACTCTACTTACTTTAAACTAAGAAAGGAAAACATTGTAATTCTACATGAATTGATATTGATACATTTATACCAATCATGATCCCCACTTTATCCTATAAAAGAGACATAATAATAACAGTCAATAAGTCTGAAATAAAATCTTCTTTAGCTGCCTTCTGAAAGATAGTTCAGACAGAGCAAGCAAACCTTCAGGAATTTCGTTCAGAAGTTTAGCAGATGTATAGCCGAAAGACTGTTTAAACACACTTGTACGATGCATAGGTATATGAAAGTGGTCGCTGCACCTAGTATTACGCTGATGTACCGAACTTCGATGATGCAGCCTTTCACACAGATACTGTGGCACTCCGATCCTCAACAGTCTATGCAGAAAGCAACCTAGATGTAGCCTTTCTCTATCCTTAATACGCAACCATTTTAGCTCCTTCAGCCTGCCACTCACATAATCCCTCCCCCTGCATCCAAAAATAAAACGTACACAGGAGTTTTGAATTTTTTGCAGCTTATACTTCGACATGAGGTCCAGGCACGGCCGTAAATAAAATTTCAATAATTAGAGTGAGAAAGGACAAGAGTCTCGCACAAATATTTTTTTAAGCTTAAATTGAGGATATGCCGATTCTTGTACAAATTACGTAGTGAACAATACGCCCTTTGAGGTACCAAAGAAACCTGCTTTCTAAACCTGAGCTTCCTATCAAATAATATTCCCAAATTTTTTATATTCAGTAACAAACGGAATTCTCTCCTGGACCATATTTAAGTTGAGATTTGCCGAAGCCCATTCACTGTTTGTTCCAAAATACAGTACTGCCGACTTTCTGGGATTTATCCTGAAACCATTGTCATTAGAGTAGGTAAAGATCGAATTTAAACAGTAATTAGTTTTTGTTCCTACCTATAACGCGTTAAGCCAGTCAAATTTTAAGGAGCTTTAATTCCTTAAAATTTGACTGTCATCTGCATATTGTATTAGCCCACAATTGTTAACATAACAATGCATATCCATTGTATAAATGACAAACAACAGCGGTCCCAAAATCGACCCCTGAAGGACCCTCTATCCAAAGCCAATTTTTGTGACACTCGGCGATTAATCAGCACACGCTGTGATCTATTCGCCAAGTAGTCCTTTAATAAATTTATTGTTCGTTCTCTAAAACCATAATAATGAAGTTTGGCACACAGCAAGCGGGGATCCAGCGTGTCAAATGCCTTGCTGTAATCGAGAAGAACCATGGCAGTTGTCTTTATTCCGTCGCCCCGAGAATATCATCCAAAATGCTTAGCAAGGCTGTTGCAGTGCCATAACCCTTACGAAACCCCGACTGGCCTTCAAAGAATAAGTTATTATTATTAAAATAGTTAACAATCTGTTTAAAAATTATTTTTTTCAAAATCTTAGACAGAATACTCAAAAACTACTCAGTTCAGAGTAATCTTTAGGGCTTGACACCTTGGGCAAAGACAATACCAAGGCCAACCTCCAGTCGGACGGAAACTTACTCTTTAATATAGATATATTGAAAATATGAGTGAGAAATGGCACGATGAGAGAGCCACAAAGTCTTAACATCTGTAACGTAAATTGATCAGCTCCAAAAGCATTCGACCCCTGTATCAAAGATGGCACACATGACGCTAATCTATGAGATCTCAAACACACTATCGGTAACCTTGTTATCAGAATAGTAACAAATCGTATCCGGATTAACATCATTTTCATCATTTGACATAAAAAGTTGAAATTTAGCAGTAATATAGGAGTTAATGGCCTCATCAGAGCCGTGTAATTTTGAAAGTTAAATTTTGACTTAAGGAGTTAGTTTTGGGGGGTGAAATCGTGAAAAAAAAAAATTATTTTTACCAAGCATCGAGTAGGGTGTCAAATGAAAGCTTGTAAAACACGAGTTCAAAAATATGTATTATGTAATACTTGCGCATACTGTTCTTTGTATTATTTTTAAAAAATTGCGAAAAATCGCTGCCCCCTCCTTATCTCGAAAGGTACTGACCAAAAAATTTTAAAAAAATTCTGGAATATTCTCCATAGGGTGTAGATTGATCGAAAATTATCGCGAGTGTATTACCTGTAATAATTTAACTGGAATATAAAAAAAACAAAATTTCAAGTTTGCAGTAGACATCGGAAAAAAACTTTGTTGAAAACTGGTTTGGAATGTGTTTTGTGAAGTCATTGATCATTTCATACCTCCCTAACAAAAATTTTTATTTTTGCACTTGGCCGATTTTTATATTATGACTTTTACATTATACCATCACATAATGAGGTCAAAGGCATTGTACATGTCTGGGCGTATTATCTTTTTTTTCAAATTTGACTCTCGGGAATAAGACATTTCTGGAATTATGAAAAGAAACAAGGATGACCCGAGCCTTTAAAAAAGGAAATCCATATGAAATTTCTAATTATGGAACTTTCTCTATAATTATATATATTCTTTTTTTTTCAGGTAGCCTTTGGTATTAGAGGGCTCAGTTCATCGTACATCTCGAGGGTGTTCATAAAGACCGAGATGCTCCTGAAGAGCCGACAAGTCATGCACGGCTCGAAACAGCTTGTTAGATCGAGATCGAGCGAAAATCTACCGAACAGCCAGAGCCAGAACAACATCCAAATGGTATCGCATACATTGACTATAAGAGAGGTATGATAATGAGTGAAAATGTGTCGCGCGGCTTTATCTGTTAATATATTATCTCAATTTTAATGTACGGGATTGTAGGTTTTAAATAATAAAGTGTGTGCGTGTGTGTATGTGTTTTGGTAGATATTTACTTATTAGCCTATCCAAACGATATATGTTATGTCGTTACAACTTTGATCAAATCGGGAATTACAGTCCTCAAAATTTGAATTACTTTCTGATGTTTCGCCTATGAGGGCACGATGCATATTCAGAAATATGTACGTGTCTAGTAACTCGTCCCTGCAGATGCTTTTGGCAATCTCAGTTAAAGCATCAGAAAGAAATTCTGTTCCATTGTATAACAAATAGATTAAACTTTTGTGATTTATCTGCACAACAGTTACCACCACTACACCAAGCACTTTGTTTTTGCACTCGATACGCGTTTAGTTAACTATGTTAACATCATCAAGACCGATGATTCACGCATTTCTTCAGTCGATCATCGCTCCTGACGATACATGGTTAGCGACACTCACGTCGAGTGCAGAAATAAACTGTTGTATAGGTCATTGTGCTAAAGATTCCAAAATCTCAACGTAATTTTAATTCCTCAGTTAAATGGCATGTTGAACTTCAGCCAACAGCTGATAATGACCGTTCAGCCAAAAGCTGACGTTTGATATAATGATATTTCGTTAAACTGTGTCAACTAGCACCATAAACAAAATTGCTTGGATGGGCTATATGTTAAATCTAGAATTATCTATTTCTTTTCTACTCTTTGGTAGTGTTGAAGGTTTTCTTCTTGATGATGTTCAATCATTTATTCTAAAATCTTTCAATTAACACGTCTCTAATAGTTTTTAATTCTATTATTTTCGAGAAGCTTTAGTATCTAACATTTGGACTACTAATGTTTGGTAGCAATTATGCTAGTGTCACACTATAGAATAAAAATTCAGAAATCTGGTTGCATGCTACAGAATACTTGTTTCATTATTGAAATATTCCAAGAAGGTTTGGCTAAGATATATCACGTGATGTACCGGGTGTTCCATTTAAGTTGAAAAATATGAATAACTCGAAAAATAAGCTTTGTCGAAAAAAGTATTTCAAACAAAAGTTGCAGGGTTCAAAAGGGGACATACAATGGTAGTAAGAGTGGCGTTTTCAGCGTCAAATCAAGGTCAACTCAATTTTTTTTTGAACTAGAAACCGTTATATTTTTTTGCAAATTCGTATTCTACATGAAAAAAATAAAGTCACTTTTTTTGAAAATGTCAATTTTTTATTGAACTCGGCCAAAAAGAAAATGACAATTTTTAAAACTTCAAGAATTTTTAACACAAAAACCATCAACTTTTAAGAAAAAATGCAAGAAATAAAATATGCTTAAATTTAAGCAACGAATCTTTTAGAATTTTAAAAAAATTTGAATTTTTTTCCTATAATAACAAAAAAGAACAAAAAAGTTCATCAATTTTTTTTTTTCAATTCTAGAAGATTCTTTGTTTAAATTTAAGCATATTTTGCCTTTCACATTTTTTTCTAAAAGTCGATGGTTTTTGTGTTAAAAATTCTTGAAGTTTAGAAATTTTGCTGAGGACTATAAAAAAATTTGACATTTTTAAAAAAGTGTTTCCAACAAAAGTTTCTTATTTTTTCATGTAGAATACGAATCTGCAAATATATTGATTTCGATTTTAAAAAATTGAGTTGACCTTGATGTGACCTTGAAAGCACCACTCAAAGTCAAATTTCTTACTACCATTATATGTCCCCCTTTGAATCCTGCAACTCCTGTTTGAAACTGTTTTTCGACAAAGCTTATTTTTCGAGTTACTTATATTTTTTAAGTTAAATGGGACACCCGGTATATTGAGCAAACTTCAAGGAACGGGTGGAGGGGTCATGTGGATTTCTTTAAGGAAAAACGAAAGATAACACTTAAGGCAAAACTGCTTATAGGAGAGGGGCTCATGAATCCACAACCGAAGGCGATGCCTTTTGAAGACAAAAATCTCTTGCACTGGAACTCTATAAGCTTAGACCCTTTCCAATACATTAGACGCAAAATCGATTACCAATGGGAGCGATTTTTTTGTAAAAAAATACTTTATACAGTAGAAATTTAAACACTACCCAATTTAAAAGTCGATTACCGAGTTGGAGTATAAAATTTTTTATAAAAAAGAACCCTTTAACTTTAAAAGCTTTAATTTAATTTAAAAATTGATGACTCAGGACAGATTTTTTCACTAAAAGGAACACTTTCCTATTAAAATTAAAAATCTAAACCCAATATAAAACCCGATGCCCGGAGATAGGAAATTTTTCACAAGAAAGGATCATTTGATACAACGTAATTTTAGACACTTTCTCGAATTAAAATAAACCCTATTTCTATGTTAATAAATCGGTATTTGCTACATTCATAGGGACAAATTAGCATATGCCACCCCTTGTCCCTCCCTTGGGCTACGCTACTGGTATCCAAATATATGTAGTGATACATTATATCACAATACTTATTGTCAATTTCTGAAAATTTTTGAAACTGTTATAACTGGATTAGATCTATGTATCATAGATTTACGAATTATATCTATGAAGTATATGCAGTCTTTACACTAAATCTTTTATCGTAAGTAATGTATTTTTTTATAACTATACTATTTTCTTCAGATACAGTCTGTCAAGTAAGAACATGACCATTTGTATTCTTGAAAAAAAAATTTCGAGAACATTTTTTCCCATCAGTGTATTATTTGGTGTGCTAACAACGAGACAGTTACCTTAGTAAGTTGTCCAATCGCCTATATCAGTAATCGCCTGACATCTTCGACGCATACTGTCGACGAGATTTTCTGCATTTCTAAATTTTTGGAATCTGCTCCATATGTATGGAAAAATGATTCCACAACATTTATTAATTAGTGTATCAAAAAATGTTTAAATGAAAGTTATAGGGTATTATACGACGCACATGCTGACGTTGATAATAAAATATTTTGAACTGTCAGCTCGAAGAAATTACGGCGTCTTAATTTTTTTTAAATCGGACGCCCTGTATATTATTTTATTTTTGAGTCCTACTAAAAATTCTAGATATTATTTGTCTAACATACCATATGAGGCGTTGCGGATAGTAAGGGCGAACTCAACATTGGGTCAAATTTTTTTTTATATATAATTCTATTTTATAGTACTTTTCCTACATCACATACCGGTCTAATAGTTGAGTTTGCCCTTGCTTCGCCTTCAAATTTCAGTATCAAATAAATGAAAAATTTCGAACAGGCGATAGCCGGGCGGGTAGTAAGGGCGAACTCAACAATTTCGCGCGGAGCAACCGCCGGTATTGCGTCACTAAATGAGGTTTACTTGAAATTTTACGCTTTCTGCGTGTTAGTTCAAGTTAATTTTTGAAGTTAATACGTTTATGTTTTGTTTGGTTTTGTTGCTTCTTTTTTTAAGAAAAGTATGGCGCAACCTGGACCTTCTAGTAGTGAAGTAAGTGTACAACATTTAGGTGGTAGTGCTGTGTCAGGTTATTCGCGAAAGAGACCTGCTAAGATGAATGATTAGCAAAAAAACGAGTGTAAGTTGAAACGAAATTCAGGAAGTGCTTACATTTCAAGAAATAACAAAAGGCACGTTGTTGCCCGCAAAATTGGACCTCCTTGCAAGTGTGGATGTTTTGAGAAAATAGGCGCTGAACTGGTCACCAATATTTTTGACTCTTTTTGGCAAATTGGAAACTATGATCTACAGAATGCTTACTTATCAAAATTGTTGATCTGCAATGATGTAAAAAGATCTTACGTAAAGGGGCGTCCAAGTCGTACCCTGAGACGCATTCAATATAATGTGACTGTTGATCACGCTAATCGTGAAGTTTGTCGTACTGCGTTTTATAACATTCATGGCATCTCTGAAAAGCGCGTTCGAGTCGTACTTGACAAAACCAGCAGAACTGGAACTGTTACAACAACGGATCAAAGGGGGAGGTGTGAACCCGCGAAGAAAATAGGAAATGACGATCTTTCTAAAGTAAAAGAACACATCATGTCACTACCTACTGTCACCAGTCATTACAGTCGCGCCAAAAGCCCTCATCGAAAATACTTACCTGTTGGACTTAATATTAAAAAGCTCTATTCTCTTTACAATGAATGGCTTACGGAAAATTACCCTGGTTACAGCCCGGTAAATCAGCACTATTATCGTGATACGTTTAATATGCAGTTCAAAAGTATAAGTAATGATTGAAAGCTGTCGCCGAAAAAACCAGTTTTGCGTTGTCCAACTTAGACAGGACATGATTTTCAATTTCTCTAATTTTCAAAAGAAAATTACTAAAATGCAGATGGCTGGTGCTAAGTTTAAAGATGGAAAGATCTTTGAATTTACAAATAACTTTAAACAAGGTTTCTACATTCATTCTGCTTACAATTTGGATGTCAAAACGGCAGTCAAACTACAAAAAGGCAAGGTGAAAAACTATGATCCTGATCATTTTCATTTGGCCAGTGAAACACTGACGAGACTTTACAGTACTGCCATTAAAATACCAGCCCCCAAAATTAAAGGACATTCAGGACTTGTTACCGTATGTTCCCCTACCTTGGAGTCGGTACTTTACTAACATTATAGCCTCTCAAGACGCAGCAACGAATAAGAGCACCGAAAATGAAGATGTTATGGACGATGACCAAATAGATTACAACTGAACTTGGCTAATTATTTGTTTCTTTTCTTTAGTTTTTTTTATGTTAGTTTCAATACCATATTTCCACTGTTTTGTATGTTGTATCAAGTAACTATTTTGTAATAACAAAACCTTTAATTAAAACAATAACCTTAAAATTAAATAAAATGTGTTCAAAATTTTTAATACCGGTCTAATTTTTTCCCAGGTATTGCCAATTTCAGGTGATAGTGTAGCATCAGAAACGAACAGTAAAATATGAAAAAAAAAATACACAAATAAATATTTAAAAAACATTTAAAAATTCACGGAATACACTATTCTACTTAAGTAAATAATCAAAAGCTAATAAATTATAAATAAATAATAAAAACCTAGTTTTGCCAATATTTTGTTGAGTTCGCCATTTAGATTTTTCTATAAATTCAATTTTTTTCGAAACTTCATTTTATTGAGTTCGCCCTTACTATCCGCAACGCCTCATATGTCTAAATTAAACTGTTTTGGAATTATTGATATTTGAAATTAAGGAGATCAAATTAAATAAAAAAAAAATAAGCTGGCTTGTGTCAAACATTTACTGTCAGGTAACGAGTTAACGCATCAAAAAATGATTTATTGACGAAAACGTTTATTGCTGCATTTTGTGACACTGCAATTTGAGCGTAATATCAGAATGGTAACATTTAACACCAACTGAAAGAATCACTTTATTAATGATGGTTGGTTACGGAGACCGTAGAAGAACACAACAGGAAGTGTGTGATCTTTTTAACGCAAAATATCTGAATCGAGAACCTATTACCCAATCCGTAGTAAGCAAAACATTAAAACCATTTAGACAATCAGGTCATGCTAAGGATCGTCCTAAATCTGGACCCTCAAAAGTTAAAACAAGCGATGATAAAAAAGTTAGATGTTTTATTGGAAATTACAGAAAATCCCCAAACAGCCACTCGTCAGCTTTGCCTAGACCACAACATAAGTAAAGGTACCTTAAGTCATATACAACTGAGTTAAAGTCCTCATAGTCTTTCTTCTCAGCTTTCTCTTTACAAGGGGTCAAAACATTTTCCATAAGGTTGGCATCCGGTGATTGTGAGGGTCACTCTAGTGTCTTATCGTGAGCCCAAGCGAGCCGCTTCGCGATGTGATTTACGCCCAGGCAAGGTTTCTTGAACGTGCTTCGGAATTTGACATCATGAGCACGAAGATGTTGTCGAATGGTCTCATGGGACATATTCAAACCCGATTTTCTTAATTTTGCCGCTCCTAGACGCAGCGTCAATTTCGGGTCCTGAAAACAACGACACGATTCGTTTTTCGAATTTCGGAGTGACTTTGCCTACCAAGTCACATTTTGGCACGTCTTCGACATTTTTCATCTCGTTAAAACTATTTACTCACTTCTTCACAAACGATACCGACTTTTTAATATATTTAGCGGCCGTGGAATGTCTCATTTTAGGCCCTTTGGATGGGAACAAAGAATGACTGCCTCGAACCGATGTTCAGCGTCGTAGACAAAGTTTCCCTCTACTGATGTTTTTGTTCAATCGCTAGAATCGCATCTACTAAAGATGAATTATCGCGGACACGTCCTTACTTGACAGACTGTCTTCATCATCATCATAGATCAGCCCTTAGCGTCCACTGCTGCACATAGGCCTCCCTTAATCTTTTCCAGTTAAACTGGTCTTGGGCTTTTTGGATGTAGTTTCCCGCTACTCTTCTCAGATCATCTGTCCATTTGGTGGGAGGCTTTGCTCTATTCCTACACGCTTCTTCTCTAGGTCGCCATTCCAACACCTTCCTAGTCCATCTGTTATCCTGCGTTCTGGCTAGATGACCGGCCCAATTCCATTTCAAAGATAGAACTTTCTCAACTTCATCTATTACTCCCGTTCGGTTCCTAATTTCTTTATTTGGGACTTTATCTCGAAGAGATAAAACCCAACATTGGCCGCTCCATTGCCGCCTTAGTTACCCTTATCTTATTTATTGTCTTCTTTGTCAAAGTTAGAGTTTCTGCTCCATAATTAAGCACAGGTAACACACATTGGTTAAAGATCTTTCGTTTAAAGGCAAATAGGTATGCCTGATTTGAGCGTTTCTCGTAGTTTGCCAAATGCGGCCCAAGTTAGAGTGACCCTCCGTTGTAGTTCATGAGTCTGATTATCTCTGCCCAACCTAAGTTCATGTCCTAAATATTTATATGTCGTGACTTGCTCGATGTTTACCCCGTTTACTGATAGTGGCTTGGTAAAAAACTGGATTTGTCATAAACGGGGTCTTCAAAAAATTTATCTTTAGGCCAATTTTATGGGACTGTTCTTTTAGGGTATTAAGCATGATATTCGCGATCTGTTAACAGGACTGTGTCATCGGTGAATCGCAAATTATTCAGCATTTCTCCATTTATATTTATGCCCATGTTGCTCCAATTCAGATTTTTAAACATGTGTTCCAAAAGGGTAATAAACAACTTTGGGGAAATAGTGTCACCCTGACGCACACCTCTTTCGACTTGGAATTTGTTTGTTTCCCTATATAATTTAACTGTTGATGTTGCCGGATAGGAGATATGTCTTAGGAGTTCGATGTACCTTGAATCTATACGGCATTCAGCAAGAGCCTTAAAAAGTATATCTTGGTTCACTGAACCGAAGGCTTTCTCATAATCCACGAAGATTAATATTAACAGGTTGACTGCCGACCACTCCAATCGGAGTGCGTCGGGTCCTTCGTCAACGCCGTCTACTCCGATCGGAGTTCGACATGCGTTCTTACGAAACGTTTTAGTATTCCATCGGCGTTGTATATGAAACGTGTTTCTAGTGGTGGCGTTGCTTAAAAACGCAAGTTCTAACAGGTGCTTAAGTGGTTCCGCGGATTTGCTTTTGGTTTGGTTGTAATCTGCCGTACAATATGGACAATCAACCTGGGCCTTCTGGTATTAAAAAAAGACATTGTAGTGATGAAAAAAAGGTATATGATAAGAAAAAGAAGCTAACTGTCACTGAATTATTGCAGCTATTGGAAGAAAGCGGAGGTAGTAGTGACGAACATTACGTACCAGACACAGACGATAGTGATGTAAATTCAAGCTCCGAGTCCGAAGAAGAGAATTTTATAGACCCTATTCGGCCACATCAAACACTTCCTAGCCTTGATGAGATAAAATGGAACGACAGAGGTGCGTTAAAACAAATTTTGTTCCAGAAAACCCAGGAATTATTGGTGCAAATTCCAGGACAGGGTGCACCTATCGATTTTTTCGAAATGATCATTGATGATGATTTTTTTACAAACTATTGTAGAACGAACGAACTCTTACGCAGTCGAGGTTTTGCTGCGCCCAGAAACAAGTACAAAATCACGTATTACTAATTTTAAAGATCTTACTCTTGACGAACTAAAAATTTTTTTGGCCCTGTTACTTCACACTGGCACAATATCCTTGAGCCGTCTTAACGATTATTGGAAAACTGATCCGCTATTTAATCTACCTGTTTTTAGAAAATATATGTCAAGGAATAGATTTTTGCTTATCTTGAGGTGTTTGCATTTTACATCTCCAGATATGGATCCGGCAGATCGGCTAGGAAAGATTAGATTTGTGGCAGATTTTTTTAACAACAAGATGGGAGAAATTTACTATCCTGGAAGATAGTTGTCTTTGGATGAAGCTATGGTACTTTATCGGGGTCGTCTCCAGTTTAAACAGTATATCAAGAATAAGCGTCATAAGTATGGTATGAAGTTATACATGCTGACAGAGCCTAATGGACTTATTTTGAAATTTCGTGTCTACGAAGGTGCGACAGATGTTTGTGGTGGAAGCGGACATACTGAAAAGATTGTTTTACATTTATTGGAGGAAAAATTGGGTGTGGGACATGCTGTTTATCTAGACAATTTTTACAATAGTGTTAATTTAGCTAGGAAATTACTTCAACAAAATACATACTGCACTGGTACGCTGAGAGCTGAGAGGAAAGATAATCCGAAAGAGGTAATGAGTGCAAACTTAAAACGTGGTGAGAATAAATCTATGTTTTGCAATGGAGTGCATGTCGGAAAATGGCGCGATAAAACGCAATGTTCAATACATTTCAACAGAATTTGGAAGCGAAATGGGCATTTTTTAAAAACAAAAGAAATCAAGAATCTGAAAAACCTTCCGCAATCATTGGATATAATGCTTTTATGTCCGGTATAGATAGACAGGATCAAATGATGGCATATTATCCTTGCAGCCGTAAAACCATTCGGTGGTACAAAAAGTTATTCATGCATGTGCTGCAAATGAGCATGATAAACGCCTGTTTTTTGTACAATAAATATTCGCGGGTCTGACCAGTTACGATTATATGACTTCGGATTGGATGTCATAAGAAATTTACTAGCCAGACGACCAATTACTAATTTGCCACAAATTCCTCCAGGCCAAATAAATGTCCACAGCATTAGCAAAGTAGAAAAAATTGTTAGTGAAAAAAAAAGGAACTAAAGAAACAAAACGGGTAAGCAGAAAGAAATGCAAAGAATGCAGGAAAAATAAAATAAGAAAGCAAACAGTGTATGAATGCAAAATGTGCCCTGGACAACCAGGTTTTTGCCTTAATTGCTTTGAGGATTACAATAAAAATGTACAAAAATGATTTAGAAATAAATGTTTTGAGTTCATGAGTTCGATTTATTATTTCTTTACTTATTTAATTGGACACTCCGATCGGAGTGTTCGGCATCTAGTAAAAATTTTCACTTGCAATGCCGATTACTCCGATCGGAGTGAAATTTTTTTTTTTCTAATATTTTGAATGGCACATTAAAAAAACACATCCAAGACTCATTTTAATTCATATTTACCACAATAAAATAAAAATATTTGGAAAAATCTTACCGGCGTCAACCACAAACTCAAAAATATAGATCGGCAGTCAACCTGTTAAAGGCCTGTTATATTCGACACACTTTTCCGCAATTAACTTAACAGTCAATAGGTGATCATTGACACCATAGCCGGTTCAGAATCCAGCTTGATCGGGTGTTTGGTGGAAGACTAGCTTTGAGGTCAAACGTTTCGTCCAGTTTTTGTCAACATCTTATAAACATGGGAGAGGATGCTTATAGGACGGTAGTTTGATAGATCTATTGAATCTCTTTTTTTATAGAGGATAATGATAACTGCGTTGCTGTTATGGACTTAGTAAGACATAGGTTAAACAGAATTGTGAGGACCCTGATGACAGTAGGTCTAGTCAGCTTTATGATTTTAACCACAATACCATCCTCACCTAGAGACTATATTATTATTTTTTCATCTCACTCAAAACTTGTATGATCTCCTCTTCTGTTTATTTCGGGAATATCTTCTGAACCTTGATTTTGAATATATGGAATCTCATACGGTGTGTCGTTATTAGTGTTTTTATAAAGCTGTTTATAAAAACCTTCAACCGTATTTATAATATTTTCCCTATCCGTTATGACTCTTCCATCTTCGTTCTTTAGTTTTTGTATAATTTTTGTTCCCATAGATAATTTGGATCTCAAAACTTTTAGACTTTTATTGTCCTCGATTACTTTTGTTACTTGTTCGGTGGTAAACTTCCTAATATCTCTTCTTATTAATGTTGATACTGCTTTGTTGAGAACTCTATGGGTTTGTGTATTTCTGCTTGCCATCTCTCTTCGCTTCTGTAGGTATCCAGAAATAAGATATAATGGGTATTCCACGTCTCAGCAGAAATAACCGGTCAAGTGCAAGTTGAACTTGCGCAATTAGTGTTCCGTACGTTGATTGTCTTTAAAATAAGAAATGTTGTTACGGATCAGTTACTTCACAAAACACACCCTAAATGAGTTATCAACAAAGTTTGTTTCCAATCTTTACTGAAAACTGATGACTTTGAAATTTTTTTTTATATACCAGAAAAATTATTAAAATTAATGCACTCGTGATAATTTTCGTTCAGTCTACACCCCATGGAGAATATTCCAGAATTTTTTCAAAATTTTTTGATCAGTACTTTTCGAGGGAAGGGGGAGGGACAGCGATTTTTTCGCGATTTTTAGTGTTCTTTACGGAACACTTATAAGATGACTTTGTTGCCTGTCTGTCTGTCACACCCGATTTTCTCCGAAAGTATTTGTCATAGAAAGTTGAAATTTGGTAATAATATATGAATTGATGGCCTTTTTTACTAGGTCGTCGAGTGTGGTGTCAAATGAAAGCTTGTGAAAACACGAGTAAAATATATATATATATATATATATATATATATATATATATATATATATATATATATATATAATATATATATATATATATATATATATATATATATATATATATATATATATGTATATATATATATATATATATATATATATATATATATATATATATATATATATATATATATATAATGTAGGACTCACTTTTCTTTGTATTATTTTTAAAAAGTCGCGAAAAATCGCTGTCCCCCCACCTTATCTCGAAAAGTACTGATCAAAAAATTTTGAAAAAAATTCTGGAATGCTCTCCACGCGGTGTAGATTGAACGAAAATTATCACGAGTGCATTACCTTTAATAATTTATTTGGTATATAAAAAAAAACAAAAATTTCAAGGTCATTAGTTTTCAGTAAAGATTGGAAACAAATTTTGTTGAAAACTCCTCCTTTGGGGTGTGTTTTGTGAAGCCATTGATCACTGATGTTACCCCCGTAACAAAAGTTTTTATTTTAAAAGCAATCAACGTGCGGAACACTAATTGTGTAAGTTCAACTTGCACTTGACGGGTTATTTAAAAATAATACAAAGAAAAGTGTGCGCAAGTATTACATTGTATATATGTATATATATATATATATATATATATATATATATATAATATATATATATATATATATATATATATATATTATATATATATATATATATATATATATATATATATATATATATATATATATATATATATATATATATACACATGGGCTGAAAAGTCCCGGGCCTAACAAAGAAAACACGGTTTTTTTGGTTCAAAATTAGCTTTATTCATCAACGTAATCTCCATCAAGAGCAACGCAATCATTCCAGCGCCGCTCTAACAATGGCCAAACACTGCTCAGAATCATCAACACGTTCTTGTTTTTGATAAACAGTGAGCAAACGCGGCACCCACTTTTGAACAGAGCTTTCTCATAGTCAAATGCTCATGCAATATAAAGCCAACACGTTCTTTTGATATCTTTACGATGTCAGCTAACTCACGCAACTTCACTTTTCGATCATTCAAAACGATTTTATGGATTTTTTTGATGTTTTCTGGTGTTACCGCCTCATTTGGACGTCCACTGCGTTCTGCATCATCGGTGTCTCTACGACCACGTTTGAAGTCAGCAAACCAACGTTTTATTGTTGTTTCTGATGGAGCGGAGTCCCCATAACACTTTTCAAGCCATTGCTTCGCTTGAACGGTATTTTTTCCTATCAAGAAGCAGTGTAAAATTAAAACACGAAAAATTGTTTTTGATCCATTGTTTTGAAAATAACAAAAGTAGCGTCACTCTTAGCACAATAACTCACAAACTAATGAATAGAATATCATGAAATTTTAACAGCTGTCTTTTGAAGGTTAGTATTAACTGAAAAAAAGGTGACTGCAATAAAACTAGCGCCATCTATGTGTTAGGCCCGGGACTTTTCAGCCCATGTGTTATATATCTATATATCTATATATCTATATATATATATATATATATATATATATATATATATATATATATATATATATATATATATATACACATATTACTCGTGTTTTCACAAGCTTTCAGTTGACACCACACTCGATGACCTAGTAAAAAAATTTTTTTAACTTCCGATTTCAGCCCCCAAAACTAACCCCTTAACTCCAAATTTAATTTTCAACCTTACATGGCTCTGATGAGGCCATCAATTTCTATATTATTACCAAATTTGAACTTTCCATGACAAATAGTTTCGGAAAAAATCGGGTGTGGCAGACAGACGGACAGACAGACACCGAAGTCATCTTATAAGTGTTCCGTACGGAACATTAAAAAGAGAGCTTTTAGTCTATTTTGTAAATAAAATACAAAGCGTTGGTGTTATTGGGGAAATAGAATAATTAAGGCTACTAAAAAAATATACAACTTGTTGAAGTTAAAGCAAAAAAACATTACTTTGTGTAATAACACAAGAACAAATATTTGAGAAAATATTCAATGCCACTAGCGACATACAAACACATTTCGAAATTGGCAAAACTTCATCAATAATTAATATTAACACGGAATTAAGGTCGACCATATTTAGTTTACAAATTTTTAGTTATTTTTAAAACAGTTTATCAGAACGAGGACTGTCTAGTATCGTATCCTATTTATAGTTTTTTGCTATAAAAAATCTAGTATCGAACACGCTAATACATATCTACAATATGAGGGTCGTTTCAAAAGTTTTCGGCCTGGCACAAAATTACCAAATTATTATGATATGTGTTAAGTATTATCTTCTAGATAACGTACAGTCAAGTTTCAGACACGTGGCTTTTTGTAACGATCGTGTAAAGTGCGAGGAGTTCTCTCAACATATTTTGCATCTCTGTCAAATCGTCGGCAATGTCAACCACGCCATCTGTGAATCGTAGTCGATTAGATTTCTCGCCATCAATAGTTATACCTCTATTCTCCCAATTTTGCGTCTTGAAAGCATATTTGAGGACGGTTATACGAGGCTACCTTTTAAGTTTTGACAAAAACAATGAAAGAAAAAAAATTTGGTACAAATCATTTTATTGTTTCTCAAAATAATCGCCTTTAAGATTTATATACTTTTGCATGCGTTCAAAACCAATTCTCGAAACTTTTTTTCCACTCTGAAGTTGAATATGGGCAATGAGACGATGTTTTTTTCGTCATTCACATTCTTCTATTGTTTGACCTGCTGTGTGAGAGCTGGCATTGTCATGATGAAGACTGACGCTACGTTCTCGGTTGTTTTCCTGATATAATCGATGACTTCTGGCTAACAAATTGTTGTATACCATTCAATATTAACTCCTAAACTAAAGCAATGGTTGCAACATGTCTTGGAATTTCTTCGCGAACGAACGAGTTTTGTTGGATTCGGTTCATTTTGGAACACCCAAACAGTTGATTGTTGCTTAGTTTCCAGCTCGTACGAATATATCCAAGTTTTATATCCTGTTATGATATTGTATACGGATTTTGTATGTCCTCGGTCGAATTTTTTGAGCATTTCCTTACACCAATGGACACGAGCCTATTTTTGAGTTTCGGACAAATTATGGGGAATCCATCGAGAACAGATCTTTTTTAAAGCTAACTGTTTATGCAAAATCGATTGTAGTGCAATCTTCGACATGCCTAAGGATGCCTCTATCTCACAGTAAGTCATATGCCGATCCTCTTCAATCATATGGCGCACAGCATCGATATTTTTTAGAATAACAACCGATTTTGGTCGACCTTCACAAAATTCATCGCTGACGTAAGCACGACATTAAGAAAATATTCAAACCAAAAAACCAACAGTCTTTTCTGATGGTGACTCATTACCAAAGCGATTCGAGGCATTGTTGTTGAGTTAGGCCTGTACTAAAATCATCCAATGAAAACCTTCACTTGAAATTTCCATTTGTTTACAAAACAGTTTTTTTTAAACGCTTACTGTAAACAAACTATTCGGTCAATTTGCAACAATGGTAATGTCACATTTTAATAGCGCCATCTAGTGGTCGATTGTAAAAACTTAAAAGGCGACCCTCGTAAAAAGTTTTGAGAATAGTGTGTCTCCTTGCCTAACTGCTCGCTCAATTCTGATGGCATTTGTAAGTTAATAGATATTGTTACACTTTAGAAACATTCATTGTTCCAAAAGCTACAGTAATTGGGAACTATGTCGAGAAGTTTTTACATTTTTGATTAGTTTATTAAAGTGGAATTTAATAAGCAAATGTTTAGTTTACCATATACTTACTAGTTTTTTTGGTTCATATTCAAATATATTGCGGCATTGATCAGGTTGTCAGTCAATGTTGCCAATCGGTATAATACTATATTGAGAGTATATTTTTAATAAGGTTAATAATGCAGGGGCAGTTTAAGTACAACGTGTTATGAAAGATTTTAGTATATTTCAACATAAAAAAAGTTTTAATTTTATGATTCTTTTAGCAGGATAAACTTAAGAAAGCCATTCACACTATTCACTGTGTTTCAAATCTTTTTGTAAGTCTTGAGTTTTAAAAAAAGTTTGAGAGTGTTTTTTTTCGACAATTTTATTATTTTGCAAACATTAGTTGTACCTGATTACTATCTTCTTATACGAATTCTAATTATATAAGATTAATTAGACGTAAACTACGTGAAATAAATAAATAACTTTAATTTCCTAAAAATCTTTATGCCATAATTCAAATAAATAATGTTTGCAAGATGGTTTTTTTTATTTTCTTGTGTGCCGAATTTGTGTGTGACATGGTATAATAATAATTGATACAATAATCCTAATTTAATCGAAAAATAATCTTGATTTAAATTTTTTAAAGGCATTCCAATGAATATTTAGCTGTTTTTAGCTATATTTGCATAAGAATGCGTATAAATAACACAAAATTTACACTTGTATGAAAATTGTAGAGTCAACAAAAAGGTGATAAAAATAGCCAATTTTTGCATTTTTTACTAAAAATATTTCCAAATATAGGCAAGTTTGGCAATGAAAAATATTCATTGGAATAAATTCTTCTACATTTGAAAGGAAATTTTGAAAATTGAGACCAAAACTTTTTTTTCTATTATTCACTGGGACCGATAACTTATTTCCCCTGTTTTTATTATTACTTTATTTTGCTACTTCCATGTTTTATTATTGTTTTTCGTTTTTTTTCATTTTTACTGTTTTTATACGCTTTTTCATTTTTTTCTTTGTACATTTTTCTGTTGCTTTTTTTTAACCTTGGTTGTGTGTGGTGAATGGTTTTTTCTCTCTTTTATGCCAGCAATCAAAATAATCGACGCAAGGGTAGACTCTAAATAGTACACTTGGAACCTCAAATGTGACTGTCTGGCCGATTATTTTGATGACGTCTGTATATATCTTTACAAACTGTACAAAATTTTAAATTATGAAAAAAAAATTTTAATAACTTTTGCTTGCCTGGGAGAAAACATTTTTTAAGCCTTTTTAACAATATGAATGATAAAATTTCGGCCAAGCCATCCTTGGTTCCATAGTTAAATATTTATTAGATTCTAAAGATTGTCCATTTAGGCAGTGTATATATCGTATGCATAAAGAAAGTCTCGTAGATGGCTCAAATTTTTTTATTTAAGTGATATTTAATATTCTAAACCGGTTTCATGCTGAATTGCAGCATATCTTCAGGTTAAAGGCTGAAGAAGAAAGATTGCAAATGAACCCGAATCCATTTCAGGTTAACCGTCAAAAAGTTAAGAATCAATGCATTTTTTACAATGTACACGATGTGTCTCAAAGTAAACAAGACTTTTTCAAAATAACCAGTATTAGTGGCGCCACCTATTGGATATAATATATATATCTTTTACTGACATGTGTAATTTTCGAATTAACAGAAGCTTAGATATTGCACCTAGAGCAGAGGTGTCAAACTCAATTTTGCATATATTAAATTTAGAATGTATAGGCGGGCCAGATTCAAATAAAAAAAATGTACTGAATTAATATAAAAGAGGGTAATTATTTTGAGCTCGAGGATCCAGATACCTGACTTCTTGCAATCGCGGGCCTTATTGATACGTCCCGGGGGCCGGATGCGGCCCGCGAGCCGTATCTTTGACATCCCTGCCTAGAGTGGTGACACTGTTTTAACTATCGGTCGAAAAATTAAGATCGAGTAAATATGAAATTTTGCGTAAAACCTGGTAAAATATTTACCGAAACATGTTTATGGTGATGTTTATCTATGCCGTTGTAGAATGCATGAGTGGTATAGACGTTTTAAAGAATGTTATTAGGGCATTAATGATGATAAACATGTTGGTCAACCAAAATTTATGATAACCGAAGAAAACATCGAAATTATCCGTGAATTTTTAAAAAAAGAGCCGAAATTTTCGTGAAAATTAACAAGAAAAATGTTTAACAATATAAAAATTAACTTATATTTATATATATATATATATATATATATATATATATATATATATATATACGAGGCTGGTTTGAAAAGTCCGTGCAAAGTCCGAGAGATGGCACCACCGGCGCGTATCGAGGTCATGTTTAGTTAGTAGCATCTCTTGAATGAACGCACACCAAGTTTCAGCCATATTGGTCTATTTCTTTGTGTTTGGCATTCGTGTGAATCAAGGAAGTCGAGTGATTTTCAAGAAATAGACGAAAAAGAATTTCGTGTGGTGATTAAACATTACTTTATGAAAGGCAAAACGCCTCAGGAGACTAAAGAGAAGCTTGATAAACATTATGGTGACTCTGCACCTTCGATTAGAACAGTTTATAAGTGGTTTCAAAATTTTCGGACTGGCCATATGGGCACAAGTGACGCTGAACGTTCTGGACGGCCTGTGGAGGTTACGACTCCAGAAATCATTGATCAAATCCATGATATGGTGATGGATTACAGAAGAGTTAAGGTGCGTGAGATTGCTAGTGCTGTGGGCATCTCGACTGAACGGGTACATAATATTTTGCATAAACATTTGGACATGAGAAAGCTATCCGCAAGATGGGTGCCGCGATTGCTCACGCTTGACCAAAAACGGAATCGTGTGAAGTGTTGCAAGGATGGTTTGCAGCTGTTCCAGAAGAATCCGGAGGACTTTAAGCGTCGTTTCGTCACTGTGGATGAAACATGGATACATTACTATACTCCTGAGACCAAACAACAATCTAAACAATGGGTTACCAAGGGGGAATCTGCATCAAAAAAGGCGAAGACCGTTCCTTCGGCCGGAAAGGTTATGACGACTGTCTTTTGGGATTCGCAAGGGATAATCCTCATCGACTATCTGGAAAAGGGTAAAACTATTACAGGTGAATATTATTCATCGTTATTGGACCGTTTGAAAACCGAGCTGCAAGAAAAACGCCCGCGATTGGCCCACAAGAAAGTCCTTTACCATCACGACAACGCACCAGCACACACCTCAGCAGTTGTGGTCGCAAAATTAATGGAAATAGGATTCCAACTCGTTTGACATCCTCCCTATTCTCCAGACTTGGCTCCCTCGGACTACTATTTGTTCCCCAATTTGAAGAAATGGCTGGCGGGACAAAGATTTTATTCAAACGAGGAGGTGAATGCAGACACTATTGGATATTTTGCAGACTTGGACAAATTATATTATTCGGAAGGGATCAACAAACTAGAACATCGTTGGAGGAAGTGTATAAGCCTAAAAGGAGACTATGTCGAAAAATAAAAAAGGTTTACCCCAAACACATAAGTAGTTTTTATTTTTGCACGGACTTTTCAAACCAGCCTCATATATATATATATATATATATATATATATATATATATATATATATATATATATATATATATATATATATATATATATATATATATATATATATATATATATATATATATATATATATATATATATATATATATATATATATATATATTATATATATATATATATATATATATATATATATATATATATATATATATATATATATATATATTTATATATATATACAGTAATACCCCGCTTAGCGCGACCCCGTTACGCGCGGTTTCACTATAACGCGAATTTCAAATTTCGCGCTCATGTAGTCATTAACTTCTCTATGGTCGCGGGGGATCCCCGCTTTCTCTGAATATTCTCTTTGAAGAATTGGGAATTCCCTGTCCTTCGACTTTGTTCTATGGGGATTTCCTCGTTCGTTTCGTGTGTTCATTTGTTCCGTAATGTTAGTTCGGTCGGCTGGCAGTTTTGTTTTAATATTTATTGGAGATACATACATACATAATTTAACCCTACGTTAAAAATGCCGCCTGTAAAGAAAAAAGAGCGTAAAAGCGTCACTTTGGAATTGAAGATGAAAGTGTTAAGAGGAATGGAAAATGGAGGCAAAGCAACAATTGTTGGGAGAGATTTTGGACTCTCAGAATCGACTGTGAGAACGATTTATAAAAATCGGGAAAAAAATTAAAATCTCCAGCGAAGGTTCAACACCTATAAGTGCAACAAAACTTTCTCGTTCGAGATCATCTATCTTAGAAAGAATGGAGAAATTACTGTCAGTCTGGATCGAAGATTTGAATAAGAAGAACACACCACTAAGTCAAGATCTCATATGCACAAAAGCAAAATCTTTGTATGAGATGCTGAAAACAAAAGAAGGAGAAGGGAGTGCCACTCCGACTTTTGCTGCCAGCAGAGGCTGGTTCCATCGGTTCAAGCAGCGTTCTAATCTTCACAATATCCACATAACAGGCGAGGCGGCCAGCGCGGACATTCAAGCTGCAGCTGAGTTTCCAGACAAGTTTCAAGACTTCGTTAGACGAGAGAAAATTCCTGCTTGTCTCATCTTCAATGTTGATGAGACCGCACTTTACTGGAAAAAAATGCCATCTCGAACATTCATTTCTAAGGAAGAACGTCAAGCCAGTGGTTTCAAAGCTGCGAAAGATCGACTAACACTTCTGCTGGGTGGTAATGCCACTGGTGATTTCAAACTGAAACCTTTACTAGTGTACCATTCAGAAACACCCCGTGCAATGCGAGGCACAGACAAGACAAGTCTACCAGTTGTGTGGCGATCAAACAGAAAGGCGTGGGTTACACGGGAAATTTTTCAAGAATGGTATTCTAATAGTTTTTGCCCATCAGTCAAATCATACTGTGACAGAAATGGGCTTGAACCTAAAGTTATATTACTCTTAGACAATGCCCCAGGACATCCAACCTCACTTGATACGCCCAGAGACTTAAAAGTGTACGTAAAGTTCCTTCCACCAAACACTACGTCAATATTACAACCTATGGACCAGGGAGCAATAGCAAACTTCAAAGCTTATTACCATCGTCGCCGCACTTTTAGCCAACTAATTCATGAAACTGACGGGGAAGGAAGACAGTCTATGCGAGAGTGGTGGAAGTCATACAACATTATGAAGTCTATTCACAACATAGAAGAGGCTTGGAAGGAAGTTAAAATGAGTTGTATGAATGGGGTGTGGCGTAATCTTTGGCCAGATGTAGTGAAAGCAGCTAGAAGAATTGTCCAGATGCAGAGACAAGTGCTTGAAGACATTGCTGCAATGATTGAGGGGTCTGAACTTGAAGATGTCACGGTAGAAGATCTCGTAGAACTTGTAGCAACGCACGACGATCCTATTAGCAATGAAGATCTGATCGAGTTACAGAATAATCCTATCTACGATGAGGAAGAACAAGTAGAAGAGAAAGTTTTATCTTCAGGGGAAATACAAAATGCACTTTCAAAAATTTATTCAGGTTTGGACATATTGCAGAGTATAGACAATAATGATGACCGTGTCTTGACCGTGTGTCAAACAATTAAAAACAGTGTTGGGTGTTATGAACGTATTTTACAAGAACGTAAACAAAACGTTACCCAAAAGACAATAGATGTATTTTTCCGTAAAAAATAAGAGTATGTATTGCATAAAGTGTTCTTAGAATTAAAGTGATTGATTAAAATGATTTGTATTTTTTTGTATTAAATTTTGACTATGTTTAATCATAAACCTCGATATACGCGAATTTCAGTTAACGCGATTTTTTTCGGAACGTATCCCTCGCGTAAAGCGGGGTATTACTGTATATATATATATATATATATATATATATATATATATATATATATATATATATTTATATATATATATATATATTTATATATATATATATATATATATATATATATATATATATATATATATATATATATATATATATATATTATATTTATATATATATATATATATATTTATATATATATATATATATATATATATATATATATATATTTATATATATATATATATATATATATATATATATATATATATATATATATATTATATATATATATATATATATATATATATATATATATATATATATTATATATATATATATATATATATATATATATATATATATATATATATATATATATATATGCTAGTGGGAGTTGTCAAACACTATGAATCTGGCGAATGTACAGTTTGCTGGTACAGAGGCCAAAACCTTCCCAGACGACTGTTGTGTCTTTGGTCGCTTCGGGCGGCTTTCTCCAGCTGCTGTCCACTTAGCTTACTGCCGATTTGATTCCGGTGTTTATTGGTGGATCCATATTTCATCCATTTTAATACGCTTAAATAGGTCCAAACAGCGCTCAGAATCATTAACACGTTGTTTTTGGTCCGTTGTGAGCAAACGTGGTACCCATTTCGAACAGAGCTTTCTTATGCCCACGCAAAGTATGACAAAAACGTTCTTTTGATACCTTTAGGGTATCAGCTATCTTACGCAATCTCACTTTACGGTCACCCAAAACAGTTTTTTGAATTTTTTGATGTTTTCCGCTGTAACCACCTCATTTGGGCGCCCAAAGCGTTCAGCATAATTTATGTCTATACGAACACGTTTAAATTCAGCATACCAGTAAATGATGAGTGATTTTTACTGTTTAATCAACACACGAAATTCGATTTTTCCATTGTTTTGAAAATATCAAAAGTAGCGTCATTAAAACCACTGTAACTTGTAAACTAATCGTCGAAATGTCATGAAATTTTGACACGTATCGTTTGAAGGTTGGTATTTCCTAAAAATCAAATGGATTTTTTGAAAAGGGCGACATCTGTGTGTCAAACCAAAAACTTTTCAGCCTACGTGTTATATGTTAAAAAATGCATTGAATTTCGAAACGTGCAATTTTTCTCCTTTGTCTCATAGTCATTAGTCTAAAGATGCACTGAAATTCTCCTGAAATCGGTAGCATACTGAACATCACTTAAATAAAGAATTTGGGACATCAACAGAACTTTTCTTTAGAGATACCATATAAATATGTATTACTTGTATCTTTTTAATTAAACGCAAATTTTATATAGCTTATGTAAAATTTGAAAAATTTTAAAATAATCTGTAGATAGTTTGTACTGGTGTCCATCTTTTTTTTGATTTATTTTTTTTTCATTGAAATGTCACTAGTAGAATATACACCTTGTTAGGTGTGTTATCTATCTAGGCATGACGTAACACAATAAAAATGCTTATGCCTTATGAATTTCCTTCAAGTAACAGCCACAACAATTCAAAGTTAAATTTGAAGCATTTCGCAATGATAAAGGTTCCTAATTAAGAGGGAAATGGATCAAAAGTTATTTATGAAAGAATATCCCAGCTGTATGGCAATGATGGCTCATATTATTTGAAGTAAAATTTTGTTAATCTTTACAAAAATATATTTAGTGTCGAAAACAAAATAAATAATCAATTTTATAGTTGCCTTATATTTAATTTATTTCCTTTACTATTGCACATGCTTCAAATAAAGAGAAAGATAGTGGCCTCCCAAAATAAGCGTTGCAAAATCTAATATATTTCTTTATATTTTCTTTTATATCCTTGTAATAAAATTGATAGTATAATTTTAATTGATATTCTTAGTTTACAGTTTGAATTTTATAAATTATTCCACCACATCATCGTATTGTGACAGTGATATTCTGTGTCCAATTAGTGCAACCAGCAATCATGTACTTATTAACAACTAATTAGGCCCAAAAGTAAAAGTTATTAGAAAATAATTTGTATAATTTTTTTTTACTGAGAAAGAGACATCACGAGGGTTGATTGATAAATCTGGTAAATGTCTAAGGAATGGCGGGAAGTTTTGATAAGCGTTGGTGAGCGTGATTCTTGTAACGGCTGAGTTCCAAGTTGCATGGATGAATTCTCAAATGCTGCACGTTCAAGACGCCCCATACTGTGGCCATTCGAGTTTCAAAAATAGCTACAGGTTTCAGGATCCATCCATTTTAAAAAATATTTTTTTACGTAATCCTGATCAAATTTCAAACCTAACTTAACCTAATCTAGCCTAACATAAAGTAAAATAATAAGGGAGTGAAAAGTAATAGTCTCTGAATCGAAAAGCCTTAAATATTACCTAACATAACCTCATCCAACCTAATACGTCTTAATCAAACCCTAATACCAAACCAACCTAATACGTCAAAACCTAATCTAATCTGAACTAGCCTAGTTTAGCATAACAAAATATAAAATAAATATATGTAAGGTAGGAACTGAAAAATAATAGTCTCTGAATTTAAAAGCCTTAAATACAACCTAACCATACTAACCATACGTATAGTTAGTAAGGTTAGATTAGGTTAGGTTGTATTTAAGGCTTTTAGTTTCAGAGACTATTATTTTTCACTCCCTACCTTACATACATTTTACATATATTTATTTATTTTTTTTGTTATGCTAGGCTAGGCTAGTTCAGATTAGGTTTGGTTAGATCAGTTTGGTTAAGTCCTGTTAGACTGGATTAGGTTATGTTGGGTTCTATTTAAGGCTTTTAGATTCAGAGACTATTACTTTTCATTTCCTAATCTTTCATTATTTTACTTTATGTTAGACTAGATGAGGTTACGTTAGGTTAGGTTTATTTTTAATCGGGCTCCGAAAATCTCTTTGAAATTTGATCAGAATTATTTAATATATATATATATATATATATATATATATATATATATATATATATATATATATATATGTATATATGTATATATGTATATATGTATATATATATATATATATATATATATATATATATATATATATATATATATATATATATATATATATATTTATTTTAAATAATTCTGATCAAATTTCAAAGAGATCTTTGGAGAATCCTCAGATCTGTAGGTATTTTTGAAAGACCACTCGAATGTCCACACTGTGTGCCCGATTGGGATAATGATGAAAAATCATTACATTATGCTTTATCAGATTGCTGAGATCGTAGAGATCTCGTATAAACGAGTATATAATATCCTACATGAAGTACTAAAAATGAAAAAGTTAAGAGCACGATGGGTACAGCGTTTGTTGACTCCAGGCCAAAAACGCACTAGGAAGGACATTTTAAAATCGTGTTTGGAAAAGTTGCAGCGGATTCCGGCGTCGTTTGTGACTCTAGACGAAACGTGAATCCGCCACTACAACCCGGAGACAAAACAACAGTCAAAGCAGTGAATTGGCGAAGGTTAAAGTACACCGGAAAAATCGAAAACAGTTTTATCGGCGAGAAAAGTGATGGCAACTGCTTCTTGGGTCTCACAGGGTATCATCATGATTGATTATTTGCAAAGGAGTAAAACAGTGACTAGCTCCTATTACACAACGTTATTTGGACCGTTTCCATATCGAGTTGAAACAGAAGCGACCAAGATTAGGGCGCAAAAAAGTGATCGTTTACCAGGACAATGCGCTTGTTCACACATCGGTCGTTGCAATGGCAAAAGTGGCCGAGCTGGACTTCGAAATAGCTTCCTACCCGCCTTATTTTCCAGATTTGGCCCCAAGTGACTTTTTTGTTTCCTAACATCAAAAGTTGGCTTTGAGGGGGGCGGGAAACTTTCGTCGAATGAAGATGTTTTTTGTGCTGTAAACAAATATGATGCACAACCTCAATAGAGATTATGTTGAGAAATCATTTTTTGTTTTTGAAAAAAAAAAGTTATTTGCCTTGTTTTTTACAAGACTTTTCAATCTTCCCTCGCATCTCTGCGATTTGCATCTAAGTTTTTTTTCTATACTTTAAAAAATGATCTATAAAAATGGCCTAAAATTGAACCAGCCAGTTTTTTTTTTTGGTATCGTGCTTATTTAAGGAAATATATTTTGTACTGTTTGTAATTCATAGAATTCCCTTGGTTTTATAGTGTAAATTTACTTCGTAGTTTATTTAGTTAACAATTTAACACGTTTTTATTATTATTTTTTGTGACAGCACTGTGTTAAAATTAACATGTTACTACGTTTTGTTTGCAGTAAAAATTTCTTTATTATTTCATTAGTATAATTTATAAAATATTTTACGGCATGGAAAGAATATATAATATTTAAAAACATACAAGTAAATGAAAGCTAGTGATTTTGATTGATTTGTTTTATTATTTTAATCGAAATTTACATGATTATTGATGCTTAAACACTAGTTAACTTCTTACGATCTTAAATCTTAAATATTATTGTATAGACTCTCAATTGTCGACAAGAATGTAGATAGTGAGGATCGATTCTCCAATCATTATTACCTGATATCGCCATATTTTAGCTGTTTTAAAAAACGTTCGTTTAAAAACCGTTGCAAGACAAGAATTACACAGCCCCACAAAAAAAAAAGTGGGGTATGCTTTTGATGCGATATATCAGATCCGTAGTATTTTTGCCCGCTGATCACGAATCTGACGTCAGAATATCGCCATCACATCTCAATTTTTTTCTAACCTCAAAAAATAGGTAAAAATTAGTAAAAAGTAAGAAAAATATACTCCTAAAAAATTGATTCAAGCTTTTTCATGAATCCAAAGATGTATTAATATGTATTTGGACACGCTAAGCTAATATTCATCGGTTGGATTGAGCCATACAGCTCTGTTTTCTTTCTTACCTCAATAAATCAGACAGATATAGTGCTTCTCGAATGCAAAACGAATTCAAATTAAAATTCAACCGATTCTTACCAATTTGGTACACGGGGGTTTTTTGGGTTGCTGATCATGAATCTGAGGTCGGATTTGCAAAATTCAAAATGGCGGACAAAATTTTTGAAAACCAACCGATTCCTACCAAATTTGGTATACAGTTGGGGAATCCTCAAACCTGATACGCTTAAACCCTAAACCCTGAAACCTTAGACTCCCACACCCTGTAACCTCAAAAAATTGACCTCAATAACCCTGTAACTTTAAAAATGAGACCCAATAAACTCAAAACCAGAACTTTTAAACCATATACTCTCAAATAGTAGACCCTTAAGCCCTAGAATTGCGAAGGTTAGACCCGCGCCTAACTTTCCTTTTTTTGGCTGTATCTTGTTCTTTTTTCCGCGAATGACCTATTCAAACGCTTTCTGCCCAAACGCTTTTGAGGACTTGTTTCTCTTTTTAGCGACCAGCAATAGTCCGCTAGCATATGGTCATCCCATCGTCCTTGATACCGATTTTCTATGATTTTCAGATCTTGGTGAAAACGTTCCCCTTGCTCCTCACTGTAGTCACCAAGATTATCTGGGAAATCATCGATGTGGGAGTCCAGGAAACGTAATTTTAGATTCATTAAGCAACCTAATGTTTGAAAATTTTTTACCATTTTCTCGACTATTTCTTTGTACTTGGACTTTTATTATTTCCCAAAAAGTTTGTTGCGACTTCTTTAAAACTAAGCCAAGCAGCTTTTTCAACTTTATTCATTTTAGTAACAAATAATGAATCTTGAAACAATTTTCTTATTTGTGGCCCGTCAAATACGCCTGCCTTAATTTTAGCTTCAGAAAATTTCGGAAATTTTTTATGCAAATATTTGAAACATGGGCCGTTTGTATCTAATGCTCTCGTGAATTGCTTCATAAGTCCAAGCTTAATGTGAAGCGGGGGAATAAGAACTTTTCCTGGATCTACCAATGGTGGAAACAATATATTATTTTCACCAGGAGTGAACGATTCTCTTGTTGGCCTTCATCTCTGTTTCTATAATAAGAAATCGTAGCTTCTGGCTTAAGTAAATGTATTTTCTTTAAAAAGGAAGCAAGATGCTCTGAACCATCTTTGGATAAGCCTAAATCTCTGACTAGATCACTAAGTTCTGACTGTGATACGAGTTTTGGTTCTGGTTTATGGTTGTATGGTAGAAATTCTTTATCTGTGTCACTAGTATATGATAGGTTGTCACTAGAACATTCATTAGTAACAGTGTTTGAATCTTTTTCGACAGTCTCAATATTTTCGGCATGAACTGATAAGGTGAAATCATTTGTTTCCATAACATCAGCATCGAGTGGTTCAGGAGGCGGAATTAGTTTAGTTGGTCTTGTTACTGTTGAAACATCGTTATAAGTAATAGTGCTTTTATTTTTTCGGTTATGCCTAGATACAACATTCATACAAAAGTAGCAATCATTTTCACTGTATGGTCTATTCCATATTGCTGGTCTGGAATATTTAATCGCCTTCTTATTGATGTACAACATTATTTTGCAAGAACTGCAAATGATGTGGGGAACCCAATCTGTATCCTGGTGCTGTATTTCAATGTTAAAACAATCCTTATATAAGGTTTTAATCTTATCCGTTATCGGTGACCCCATTTTACTCAATACGTGTTGACAGCAAATATAACAAAATGAATCACTGTTTTTATCGCACTTATGAAAAGTCCTTGTACCGTGAGACCGTTTTCTTGTAGCATTATACTCTACATGAGCCAAGTCACCCACACATGAAGAGCTACGGTCTCTGGATGACGACGGCTGCGGGCCCGCTTTCCCACCCTGACCAACCGCCGATACTGGGTTTCCGAGTCCCTGCATCGTAATTCTCTTTCTTCTACTTGCCATGACGGCATCTAAGCCGTTATCCAGGGTCTCTGCCGGCTAGTGGAGTAACACCGTTGCCCACCGTCACCACGTGGAGGTGCCCTGGATGCAGGTAGAAGAATAAAAATCGACCGATGAATTTTTCTCGGCGTTTAAAATGACGCGAAAACATCTGCCATCTTGAATTTTGCAAATCTAACCTCAGATTCGTGATCAGCGACCCAAAAAATCCCCGTGTACCAAATTTGGTAAGGATCGGTTGAATTTTAATTTGAATTCGTTTTTTGCATTCGAGAAGCACTATATCTGTCTGATTTATTGAGGTTAGAAAGAAAACAGAACTGTATGGCTCAATCCAACCGATGAATATTAGCTTAGCGTGTCCGAATACATATTAATACATCTTTGGATTCATGAAAAAGCTTGAATCAATTTTTTTAGGAGTATATTTTTCTTAATTTTTACTAATTTTTACCTATTTTTTGAGGTTAGAAAAAAATTGAGATGTGATGGCGATATTCTGACGTCAGATTCGTGATCAGCGGGCAAAAATACTACGGATCTGATATATCGCATCAAAAGTATACCCCACTTTTTTTTTTGTGGGGCTGTGTTATTAACGAAATGTGTGTTTATAGTGCAGTAAAAAGGGTCATAGTTTAGATACGGCAATATTGTGATTGTATCCTCTCTGGGGTATCACCAGGAGTATTGTCCTTAGTTTTGGACCTCGAAAAACTTGTGCTCTTTTGTTTATAAACAATTTAAGTTTTCAACACGCGTTTTTGGAGCTTAAAATGTCAATAACTCCGGTTATATAAGTCGGATCGAGACAAAAAAAAACCAAACTCGTCGTAATGAAATTTCCAACAAATCCCCGTTGGTTTTAAGTGCTCAAGTGCGTAGATGACCTACAAAATTGAAAAATAAGCAAAAAACTGTTTTTTTTTTCATTTTATTGTACCGGGTGAGTCAACGATAGAGTAAAGTTCATCATCTCATTTGTTTCGGGAATGACTAAAAATGTTAAATACAGTAGTTTTAAGGAATATTAAAGCGCATATTTTAAAATTATTTTTGAGTATACAGGGTACTTCAAAAAAGTGTGTTTTTTTAAATGGAACATCCTATTTTCTAATTTATTTTTAAATTCTGCGTAAAATTTTTATAACTTTTTTATTAATAATGTTATATACCTAAACCTAGTAGTTTTTTTACTAGAGGTTTCCAATATTTCATTTTTTTTTTAAAAAATACTAGTTTTTCAGTTTTGTGAAAAATTGCCAGTAGCGCCATTGTTTCTGAAGGTGGAATACTCATAATTGGTACGAGCGTTCTATAGAGATGAAAAAAAAGATATATGTAAAGAAATTTTAGCTAGATGCTACAGGTTGTTCAAAATAAATTTATGCAAACTCATATTTTTTAAATGGCACACCCTGTATATTATTATTGTTTCTGAGAGATTTTACAAAACCCTCCAACTTTTATTAAGTATGTCATATACCTATTTCTAATAGTTTTCGATTTATTTTGAATTTTTCATTTTTTACCCTTGTTTTTATTACACTTACGCTATTGTGAAAACATAAACAAATAATTAATAGTAATTTTAATATAGTTTAACTTATCTAATGATTAATTATTATGACGTAATAAATGTTCAGAAATATGCCCGTCTACTTGAATACACATATTTTATTATATTTTCCTTCACTTTCCTTAGCATAAAGGGCGTTATTGTCCTGCACGCATCCCGTATCCTATTTTCCATATCTACTGCTGTTGTAGGGGAATTCACATAAACACGATCTTTAATGTAGCCACACAAAAAGAAGTCTAAAGGTGTTAAGTCACATGATCGAGGGGGCCACTGAATGAATCCATCCCTACCGATCCATTTTTGTGGGTAAAGATTCTTTAAAAATTCCCGAACTTCCCGATGATAATAAGCAGGAGCTCCGTTTTGTTGAATCCACATTTGTTCCCTTTGAAAATTATCAACTTCAAGAAGCTGGGATAATTCGTTTTGCAACAAATTTAGATATCTAGGCCCGTTAAGCGATTCGCGGAAAAAATATGGACCAACAATTCGAAAATTTAATATTCCCCACCATACATTAAGCGACCAATGGTTTTGGTTGTGCACTTCCCGGACCCAAAATGGATTAACTGTTGAGTAATAAAGCATGTTATGGCTGCTAAATGCTCCATTACTGTGAAAAGTAGCTTCATCAGAAAACATTATTTTGGATAAAAAATTTGGATCGGCCTCTATTGCTCCATTCATGGTGGTACAAAAGTTTACTCAGTCAAAATCACGGTCTTGAAGTTCTTGGTGTAGTTCCATATGAAAGGAATGATACTTGTATTTTCTGGTGGTGCGATTAGCCGTAGATTGGGATATGTCAGATAAGTCAGCTACTTGACGGCTGCTGACCTGGGGATTATCTCCAACATTAAGTAAAATCTCCATTTCTTTTTCCTCATTGGTAGCATTCTGGTTTACTATTGTCCGTTTTGTATACTCAACGCTACCACTACCATCAAACCGTTCCATTAAGCACTGAAAGGATTTTTTAGATAGTATACGTCTATTAGGGTACTTCGCTTCGTAAAGTCTTATTTCCAAAAGACAATTTTTTCAATTAATTCACTTTTAGGAAAATCCATAACTATTACCTTTATACGTCACTTACTACAACAAATTAAACTATTTTTACTTGCTTAATAGACATGTCAAAATTTGATAATGGCTACATTTTTGTGTTGTCTTGGCAACTATGATGTTATAGCGTAACTGTATTAAAAACAAGGGTAAAAATTGAAAAATTCAAAATAAATCGAACTATTAGAAATAGGTACGTGATATACTTATATTAGAAAAAATAATATATTACAGGGTGTGCCATTTAAAAAATTTGAGATTTTTCAATTTAAAATAATCGAAATGCATAAATTTATTTTGAACGCCCTGTAGCATCTAACACAAATTTCTTTACATATATCTTTTGCTCATTTCTATAGAAGGCTCGTACCAATTATGAGTATTCTACTTTCAGAAACAAGGGCGCTACTGGCAATTTTTTATAAAACTGAAAACCAGTATTTAAAAAAAAAAAAATTGAAAAATTAGAAAAAGTACTAGGTTTAGGTATATGACATTATTAATAAAAAAGATATAAAATTTTACGTAGAATTTAAAAATAAATTAGAAAATAGGATGTTCAATTCAAAAAAATATATGTTATATCGGCTACACTTTTTTGAAGTACCCTATATACTCAAAAATAATTTTAAACTGTGCACCTTAACATTCCCTAAAACTATTGTATTTAAGATTTTTTCATCATTCCCGAAAGAAATGAGATAATGAACTTTACTCTATCGTTGACTCACCCTGTAAATTAAAATGTAAAAAAAGTTTTTGCCTGTTTTTTCAATTTTGTAGGTTATGTACGCACTTCAGCGACTTAAAACCAACGAGGATTTATTGGAAATTTTATTACGAAAAGTTTGGTTTTTTTAAAATCTCGATCCGACTTATGTAACCGGAGTTATTTACATTTTAAGCTCAAAAAATGTGTTTTTAAAAACTTAAATTGTTTATAAACAAAAGAGCACAAGTTTTTCGAGGTCCAAAACTCAGGACATACTTCTGGTGATACCCCAGAGAGGATGAAATTATAATATTGCTGTATCTAGACTGTGCAGTTTCAAATGCTTTTTTTACTGCGCTATTAGCATCTGTGAAAAAAATGCATAAATTTACGTGGTGCGATCCAAGAGTTTCCGGACTAACGCCACATAGGAAGGACGCGAAATAGTATTAACTCGCGCCGATAGGTAGCGTTAAGTGCGTCCTTCACAACGCTGCGTATCAAGCTTTAACTTGCTAGCTTTTTTAGTTTATTCTGTATGTATATTTGCATAAAAGTCTAATTGTGTCTTTCTGCGATTTTTACGAACGCGTGTGTATGAATTTTTGTTTTAAACGCGGCAACGCAAAGTTTCGAATGGTTTTTGCGATTTAAGGCCGGTCGAACTTCAGTAGAAGACGACTAGCGTTCCGGAAGACTTTCGACTGCAACCGCGCCCGAAGTCAACGCCAAAGTTTAATAAATCATTCATCAAGACCGTTGTCGGACAATTCTGAGCATCTCTGACAAACTTTATTTTGGTTATGGAACATGTCAGCTATCTTTAACGATACGCTTAGGCATGCATCGAATCGTAGCGAATTTTGCTCCGCGCCTGTTGATCAGTGGTCAAGGGCAACGACGTATTAATGTTTGCACTGAACTGAAAGAACTTGCTATCGTCGATGAAACCTGCTAGATGTGCGGCAACAACTCAGCAAACAGTGAATCTGCATTCTATTGCGACGTTCTGAGATGCCTCCGCGAGGATATTCAAAGAAAATGCCCAAAGTTTTGAAGCGAAAAGAATCTCTTCCTGCATCACGACAACGCACCGATCCCCACGTCGTTCTGTACGCAACAGTTTTTGGCAAAGAGTATTATGACTATCATTCTCACCCTCTTATCCTCCTAGTTTGGCACTCTGTGATTTCGGGTGACGGTGCTGGAGGCAGTGACAGCATCAACCGTCCAAAAAATCTTCGACCAGTGGAAAAAAGGATGAGGCAGGTATATTCGGTTAAACACAGGCTACTTTAAAGGTGACCACAGCCACGAAGCCTAGAAGTAACTACTTTAGATTTGATAGCGTTAGTACAGGAACTTTTGAATCGCACTACGTATCTGAGGGCTCATCTGACAAAGACCCTTAGTAAGTAATGGCTCTGCCTTAAAAATAGGACAGCATGCGAAATCAATCATATTCTCGAAGATTTACTATAAAAATGGATAAAGTAACTTACGCACTTCTAAAATAAATGCTTAATTAGACTTTCTCACGCCAAATAATAACTTAATTCAAGCAGTACCACTTGATATTTAAAATGATAGATACTTTATGGTGAGATATTAGTCACAAAAAAGCCGAGGATGGTCTTCACAGATATTTACAACTGGAACCCGACATTTTCCTCTACGTATTACTTTTAGTAAAATTGAAAATAATAAAAGACAAGATCAATTTTAGATTTCTGTACTCCAAGAATGTTGAAAAAATGAGGTTTAACACGATACATACGAAGCATCCCTTACTTTCCTAACCGTTTATACCAGAATATACTTTTCTAAAGGTGTTTTGACGTGCTAAATTCGAATCCGTGGTCAGAATTTCTCAGATGGCTCCGGTTTTCGAGATATTCTAACCTAGAAGATCGAAAATCACGATTTTTCGAGATATTTGGGGTTATGTTACATCGAAAGGTATTTTTTTTATGAAACCATTAATGGGATCCGAAAGGACTACTCTTCCTCCTCAAAACGCATTTGGATTTGTCTGGATATCTTTTTTTATCTTCAAGAAATCGTAAGTTGAATTTAAGTAGTTAGACTCATTTCTCGATTTTTGGAAAATGAAAGGCATCGAATAAATCAATTCCTCGACGCATTAACTTTTCTATTTGTTTATTAAACTCAAAATAAGTCTAATTTGAAACATCCTTCGCCATACATTAACAATCGTTACAAAAGTTAATACGTCGAAGAATTGTATTTATTCGATGCCTTTCATTTTCCAAAAATCGAGAAACAAGTCGAAATACTTAATTTCAACAGACGATTTCTCAAAGATGAAAAAATATATTAGGACAAATCTAAATGCATTTTGAAGAGAAAAAGTAGTTCTTTTCGGACCCCATTAACGGTTTGATCAAAAAAAATTACCTTTCGATGTAACATAACCTCAAATATGTCGAAAAAAAAAGAAAAAAACCGTGATTTTCGCACTTTTAGGTTAGAATATCTCGCCATCAGACAAATTCTGACCTCGGATTCACATTCAGCTCGTCAAAAACCTTTGGAAAAGTATATTCTGGTTTCTGGGTAAAAAGTTTTGCCAAATTTTGTCGGTCTATGTAATTATACAGGGTATGTCTCAAAGTGAAAAAGACTTTTTCAAAATAGCCAATGTTAGTGACGCCATCTATTGGATATAATATGCGTTGGAAAGGTACATCTTTCACTGGCATTATACCTAATTTTCATGACAATCGGATGAACAAAAGCTGAGATATTGCGCCTAAAGTGACAGTTTGTTTTAGTTAGCGATTAATAATTAACACGAGTAAATATTTGGTTTTGTGTAAAACCCGGTAAAAACATTATCGAAACGTATCAATTGATTGGTAGTGAGGACGCAAATAACGATGAACCTGTTGGTCAACCAAAATCAGTGATAACCGAAGAAAATATCTAAGTTGCCCGTGAATTTACCAAAAAGGAGCCGAATTCTTCGTTGCGGTATATGGAAATGAAATTAAAATCCGAAGCCTTAATCGATTGCATTTTGGCGGAGCACGGTTTGTACCACACAAATTGACTGGTGACCAATAATTGCGTCGAATTCAAGTCTTGATTAAAGAGTCAGAAAAGACAAAAACTTTAAGTATTCTATTGTAACTGACGATGAGACGAGGTGTTTTCAATGTGATTCAGAAAGCAAGCTTCCCAGCGAATGGAAGCCCCAAAGCGAAGAAAATCCCAAAAAAAAAAAAATCGTTTGAAGAAGTCAAAAGTAAAAACAGTGATGATTTTTTTTCCACGATTCGGTGGTATAGTGCACAAGATATTCATTCCATTTGGCCAAACGGTTAGTGCTGTGTATTATCTAGGTGTTACGAAGCTTTTATTGTCGCGTATTCGTCGTGCGCGGCCACAATATCGTGAAAGTGGAAATTGGCTGATACACGATAATGCACCATCTTATCGTTCGACATGTATTACTGATTTTTTGACAAAAAACGGCATTTTAACCATCAGACATTTTCCGTATTCGCCTGATTTGGCTCCGTGCGACTTATATCTATTCCCAAAATTACAGTTTTCGTGAAAGGAAAGCGTTATGTCATTGAAGACATCTAAAAGGCGTTGACCAGGATAATGAAGGACATCACAAAAAATGAGCTAAAAAACTCATTTAACATGCTTATTGACAGTGCAAAACGCTGTATCGAGTCCGAATTTTAAACATAATAAATGATTGTTGCCAAAATAATAAGCTTTTGTTTTCATTTTGATAAAGTCTTAATTACTTTGAGACCCACCATATATACGAATAATTATGCCTAAAATTTGTTCATTAGCTCAACCAAAAGCTAGTAAAAAATTTTCATAGTACTATTTAAACTATAAAAAAAATTTTCGTCCCCTACACTTAGTCCTCTAAAACGATATCTCTCAAAAATGGTAAGTTCCTATTCTAGTTCAAGTAATATATATGTACCAAATTTGAGATTGTTACTTTATTTCGTTATAGAGGCATCATAACCACAGATAGACAGACCTACGAAACTTGAAACTACGTTATCGTGATCTAGAAACCCTGAAAAAATTGAAACATCTCTGAGGGTGATTTTTTTAAGCATAAAATATTTCCTTTATCAGGTTAACGTGATTGGAAAATAACCTCCTGTTTAGAGAACTTTGTAATTGATAAAAGAACCCCGCACTTTTCTTATGGAAAAGTGGTTTCGGTCTAACTGGCTGAATTTTTGATATGTTGTAGTTCTCAACTTTCTGAAAAAAATGTCCTTCAAAAATGATCAGGTTAGTTCGAGTTATTTTAAATTTAAATACTAATAAAATCCATTTTTTTTAAAACCATTTTGATAATTATTAAATTAAAGACATAAGAAAATAGAATCTCGACTTATTCACTAACCATCATATATATATATATATATATATATATATATATATATATATATATATATATATATATATATATGTATCTTGGGGCGCTAATGTCGAATTCGAGGTCTAAATTCATAGAGATATTAGTATAAAGAAGGCAAGTTCTCGCGAGAGAGCGTTGCGTTCATAGAAAGAGAAAGAAATAATATGAGTCATTCCGTCTTCTCTTATTCCTCGCACACCCAGAACATTAAGTTAGAGTGCACACCCGTACGAGAATGTTATTTGTGTTCTTCGCTCGTTCTGATAAGAGAGAAAGAATGACTCGTATTATTTCTTCTCCTTTTTAACGACGCCATGCTCTCGCTTACAGCATGCTTTATACTTTACCTCTTCTATTCTAATATCTCTATGTCTAAATTAACTTATTACGTCATCCTCTTGACCTTGCCTTGAAAAAGAGGTAAAGCCCAGCTAGAATGGAGTTAGAAAAAAAAAATTAAGGATTTTAAAAAAGTAGACTTCGATATCTGTGTATTTTTGCGGTGTTGAAATAGAATTTGAATTTTTTTTATGTGTCTTTAATTTAATAATTATCAAAATTATCAAAATGGTTTAAAAAAAAAATAGATTTTATTAGTACTTAAATTAAAAATAACTTGAAATCGACATCTTTGTTCAGAAAGAAGAACATATCAAAAATTCAGCCAAGTTGACGGAAACTATTTTTCCTTAAGAAAAGTGCAGGGTCCTTTAATTCGCGTAATTGTAGTTTTTCTTTGTAAATTGATTTTTTTTTCTTTTTACAAACCCATCAAAAACGCATAAAAAATAACACTCTTAAAAATTAAATTTCATATTTTTCCTAAATTTTGAAGATCTCATATGACTTGAGTTTTTGTTCTATTTTTTTGTTTTTGTTATTAATTCTGCATTCAGAAAGTAGTACAGTTAAACAAGTTGCGCTAAAAACACTATAATACTTTTTTTATTATTTTTTTCTTTATTTTCATTTATTTTAGAGGTGATTTTTAGCGCAAAAACATGACTAAAAATTCAAAGCGAGATATTTTTTGAAACGTAAATTATGTTCGTTTTTCAGAAAATGTCCGAAGAAGTGTACAATGACATGGTATTGTATTAGTTTTTATTTTTTCTATATGACTTGCGTATGCGTTTGTCCACGTCTATCCATTATTCCATGTGCAGTGTCACTAATATTAACCCTTATCTATCTCTATATTGCTCATGTTTAATATAACAAGCTTTGGTATTGAATAGAAAATGCAAGTGATCTTAGTTACTAACTATTCTGACTTTCTGTAAGATATGGGCTATTTATTTATTTACCGAAGTAAAATTGCAAATATTTCAGGAAAATAAAAAAAATTAACCAACTATCTAGGTATTAATGTTTGCGACAATTATTTTTGAAATCTTAATTGACTTATAATTTGAGTTTAATAATTTAAATTTTATAATTGATTCTAAAAATTATATTTTTAGAATGAAATACAAATGTAGGACGGATAAAAATTCTTCCTAGAGTAATAAACTTATATTATATGTAAATATATAATAAAAAACTGTTTTTAGTCAATTTCCACTGGTCTATTTATAATTGTGATGACGCGTTTCGCTGTCGATGCAGCTTCTTCAGATCTACATTTTACACTGTCAAGTTAGGTTTAATATTTACAGTTTTTTATAATTTCTTAATTATAATATTACACATAATTAAATTATATTGATAGTATTCTAAAACCTACACAGACATGGAATTGGGTATGTACATACCCAACAAAAAGGTTTAAAACTAAACCTTTTAGAGACAATGCAAATAAATCGATTAAGGAGTATAGGTACTTTACTCTCAACGACTAGGTAGATTTAAACAATTCACCGTTATTGAATTTATTCACCTAATTTCAGGTCTGTGTAGGTTTTCCAATACTATCAATATAATTTAATTATGTGTGATATTATAATTAAGAAATTATATAAAATTGTAAACATTAAACCTAACTTGACAGTGTAAAATTTAGATCTGAAGAAGCTGCATCGACAGCGAAACGCGTCATCACAATTATAAATAAACCAGTGGAAATTGACTAAAAACAGTCTTTTATTATATATTTATAATGAATTTCCCTTGAGTAGAAGCTACAACCATCTGAAAATTATTTATATATATATATATATATATATATAATATATATATATATATATATATATATATATATATATATATATATTTTATTATACAAGTGGAGAAAAAATTAATGATGTTTAAAAAGATATGATATTCTGGTAAAAAACGGGCTTGAGCCTTTAAATTTTAATATTTTTTTGTTAAAATTTGGAGGGCTTATTCCTGACATATAGAGGAACCTAAAAAAAAGTGCGTCTAAAAAAAACGATACTTTGGTTCTTTTTGGCCAGTCTAACATTTTGCCGTTGTAATAATTTTTTTTTAAGTTCTGTTTAAGATTTTCAAAAGTTATTCTGGAATCAGATCATATCTTAAATATCATGAAGTCTAACGTTTAATTATTTGGGCTTGAAAAAGGTACAGTTTTATGTCAAAACGTCGTGAAAATTAATAGATATTAATATTATAATAATCTTTCTCTATTTCCACGAAAGCATGCTAGGTATTTATGAATTTGTCTGTTACTTCGGAAAGAACATATAACATGTAAATATTAAATATGAACAATTTAATTTTTCACTTTATTATTTACTTTCTACGTGGCTGCAGTTTTATGGATTTAGCACATTTTCAAAGGCAGTAGGTTCTAAACTAAAATGTATTTTTTTCATATGGATTACACAGATTCACAATATGCATTTGGGTTTTTTAAATAATAAACTTAAATTTTATAACAGATCAGACAGCGGGGAATTTTGAAATTCCAATTATTCGTTAAAGAGTATTACATAACTATCCTTTTTCTGTTTATAGGAGGCGTAATTTTTAAGTGAGTACCGTTTTAAAATATAACCGCTGCATCGTTGTGGTCGCAGTTCCGCGAATGCGCGGTGAATAACTGTGTCTATTGGCTAGCTACAGACGTCATTACGAAAGCCTCGGACCATTGAAAATCCCGCGGATTGTGAAATACGCGCTGTAATTCGTTTCTTAAATGCAAGAGACGTGAAAGCGATCGAAATTCATCGGCAGATTAGTGCAGTGTATGGTGAAAACGCTATGAGCGATAGAATAGTAAGAAATGAGTTAGACCATTTAAAGATGGCCGGATAAACGTGCAGGATGAGGGACGAAATGTGTTTTAGGATAGGCAGGAGGTGGAACTTGAGTCGTGCGATCGAAAACAAAAGTCGTGGCATGTTCGATATAGAGATCGTTTTGCTTCACAACAATGCTCGTTCCCACGTGGCTCATCGAACCCAAAATCGCATCACGTCGTATAGCCGGGAATAACTTGATCACTCCCTGTATAACCCTAACCTAGCGCCCAAGAGCTACCATTTGTCTCAGCACTTACAGGGCGCCGTGTAATTTCATCCTGTTTCTTAAGCGAAAATAACCATTCCTTGTAAACCGTTTTGAATATATAGAAACTATAAAAGAGAATTCGCTGGCCGTATTCAAAGCAATACTGGAAATTGATCAAAACAAGTGTTTTGAAGATTGGAATTAACGTTGGCATAAGTGTGTTGCAGTGGGAGGAGATTAGGATTGAAGGATACCACATAAATATGAATGAATACATTAGTAGTTGGTGTTTTATTTAATCACTCCCTTTAATAATTGAATATAAGGGCACTCCTCACTTTTAAGAATAAGTATTTCTTCTATAAAGTATATTTATACTGGAAGAATACTGAGAATAACTATCCTTGTCTTTTTTCATGTAATGAATAGAGAGAAAACACATCAAATTCAATATGCAGTCCAACATAATAAGTTCCAATAATTTCCAGTTATGTGTTTTTTCTGTATAAGATATTAAATCTGGATTTAAATGGCTTTATTGAAACCTAATCATATACGGTTTGATATACTACCTGGGGTGAAAAATCCCGAGACTTTTCGAAAGATGAGAGCACAAACAAATAACCATATGTGTCAACACTTAAAAGATTCATGTAAAATTTTCGTGAATTTTGTCCATTAGTTTGCGAATTACAGGTGTTTGAGTAACGCTGGAAAACGAGGGAACAAAAATAATTTCATGTGTGGATTAAACATTGTTTTTGGACAGGAAAAAATACAACCAGAACCCAAGAATGGCTTGAGTAATGTTATGGCACATCTGCACAAAGCTGTGTCCGTTGGAGGCCGCACACTCTCACCATTGATCAAAAACAGCAACGTGTCGAACATTCGGAACGCTGTTTAACACTGTTTCTGCGTAATCCAACGAAGTTTTTGCATCTGCTCGTAATAATGGACGAAACATGGATCCACCACTATACGCCTCAGTCCAACGGTCAATCCACAGAGAGGCGGGTACCGGATGAAAGCCGACCGAAGTGTCCACAAACACAAACATCAGCTGGAACAATGACCGGAGACTTATTACATTGGACCGTTCGAATGGTGAAATTAGGAAAAAAGGCCGCATTTATTGAAGAAGAAATGTTATTTCAGCAAGATGATGCACCAGCTCATAAGTCCATAAAATCGGTGATGAAATTGGATCATTTGGGCTATAAATTGCGTCCTCATCCGTCTTATTCATTAGATCTGGCCCCCAGCGATTATTACCTCTTGCTAAATTTGAAAAGGTAGCTCCAGGGAAAGAGATTTGGCTTAAAGGAATATGAGCTCGACAAAATGTACTATTTGAAAGGTATCTAAATGTTGGAAGATCGCTGGAATGCGTGTCCGGCTGTTGAAGAATAAAATCGATTTTTGGCATAAACATTTTTTTTTTTTCTGCAAAAATTTCTCCATGTAGTATATAATATATTTTCAAAAGTTTTGAAGCCAGTGCAAACTTCGATAAAAACATTTTGAACAAAAAGGATTTCCGCAAATTGAAAAAAGATTTGAAATCGAAGCTCTGGAATAAAAAAAATATTCGATTATTCGAAAAAAGCTGCCCATAAAAGATATTGACTGTTTAGAAAGAATTTTTCCAAGTTATTAGTGAGAGAGTATCGAGAGATTTATACCGGTAATACCATAACTTTTTATCATCGTGAACATTTTTCCTTTTAGCTTGAAATATAACGAAAAATAAAGACAGGGAAGGCTGATGTATAATAAAGCATAGAAAGACGGCTAAAAAGCTGGAAGATATGCAAATTCAGGTGAATTATGAAACATAACGCGTTTTATGATGTAAAAAGGTTTTGGGAAGATAAAACAGAGTTAGGGTTTTTTTACAAATGTAATATTTTAATGGCTTAGCGGAGAAAGGTTGTCAGTAAATTTTGCATTAAAAGTACGTAAGTTACATAAGCAATTTTCTACTACCCCGTTGAAAGTGTCAAGTATAACGATAGTTGATAAACTTGACCTTAGGCTATCTGTATCATACTTGAATAACTAGAGTTTTTATAACTTTCCGAAATAGCTTCATAGATGTCACAATCTAACTATATTCTTCTGCATTTAGGTGTATCAGTTTCAAAATGTACTCATAGAGGTTGCAATATGCAAGAAGTTTTAATGGGTGAAAAGTTTCATAATATTTTCCTGATATTCGTTTTGTTTTTGAACCAGTTATAGTGGAAAACTTAACAAGATAATTTACCTAGACGTAAAAGAAAACTGAATTATTCTTTCTCCGGTTATGTTCGAATATACCCAAGGCACTTAAACGCGTAATATTGACGTAAGTTTAGTTAAGCTACTTTTACTAAGGGTTTCTCGAGAGGACCGGTCAATTAAGGAATTAACAATAAGTTCTGTGGCTAGACATCCACTCTAGTTTAAACGCTACTCAAGGCTACTTCTAATCTAAAAAAAAAATGTAAAATTAACCAATAAAGGAAAATCAAACTGACTTAAAAAAAAAGCAAAATAATATCTTCTCTTGATGGTAAAAAGTAAGTACGTACCCGCTTATAAAAAAATTATTAACAAAAGAAATCTTTACTGTTGTCTCTCTAAACCAGAAACGTAAGAAATAGGTATTGTGGGAGGGCTACCAAAAAAAAAGAAACGTACAATATATATACAAGGTGTTATGGAAATCACTTAATATATTGAAACTAACATATCTCTGTAGCAAAAACATTTGTAAAAAAATACTAATGAATAGCGCTCCTCGAGAATAACACGTAAAACTAATTCAAAGAAGTCATAAAGTCCTGATTTAAAATCAACGCCTGGAAAATTACGTCTAGAAATAATGTATTAATTACGTACCCATATCCATTTTACCAGTGCAGTTAATTGACTTCTTATCTTCTGTATAGTTCAAAATAAGTAAAACAAGAGGTTTACCGTTAACAATAACAAATATCCTAGTGAGAAATGCATTAAACACATCAGATATAGGGTATGAACACACAACAATAGTTTGGTTTAATTAAGCAAGATGTCTTAAAAATCAATTGCCACTAAACTTTGCCAACATCAATAAAACATTACCAGTTTGCAATATTTCACGAAAAAAAAAAAAAAACATTTTTTTTTGTAATTCTTTGGTCACTATGTAAATAAAACGTTGTGTCGCCAAAGAGATTTGGAAGTTATATTGTCGCTGACAGCGGAGTGTTATTTTCTTTTCGCCCGCATTAAAAATTCACGCTCTTTTCAGCCATGATTATCTTAGCCGTGAGAATGGTGGCGCAATAAGTTTTTAATTTACGTAGTCCAGTGACTTTATAAATTTTTTTACTGATTAAAATGATTGAAAGGGAAAACAATGAGAACAAGGATTGAAAATAGGGGTAAGAGAAAGAAAAAATTAATTAAATTTAAGTTCAACAATTAAATTTATTTATAAAAACCAAAATCAATATTTTGTATTACTCCCACCCCCCAACCCTTATTACTGCTTTCAGCAGGTTTTTCATGGAGCGGGTGAGCTTTTTCACCACTGTTTGTAGGATTCTTCCCCACTCTTCCGCCATCGCAACCTTTAAGTTTCTCAGCGATGTTGGGGCTGGATTTCTAGCTCGAATTCTTCTTTTGAGCTCATCCTATACGAAGCTGGTTTGAAAAGTCCATGCAAAGTCCGAGAGATGGCACCACCGGCGCGTATCGAGGTCATGTTTAGTTAGTAGCATCTCTTGAATGAACGCACACCAAGTTTCAACCATATTGGTCTATTTCTTTGTGTTTGGCATTCGTGTGAATCAAGGAAGTCGAGTGATTTTCAAGAAATGGACGAAAAAGAATTTCGTGTGGTGATTAAACATTACTTTATGAAAGGCAAAACGCCTCAGGAGACTAAACAGAAGCTTGATAAACATTATGGTGACTCTGCACCTTCGATTAGAACAGTTTATAAGTAGCTTCAAAATTTTCGGACTGGCCATATGGGCACAAGTGACGCTGAACGTTCTGGACGGCCTGTGGAGGTTACGACTCCAGAAATCATTGATCAAATCCATGATATGGTGATGGATGACAGAAGAGTTAAGGTGCGTGAGATTGCTAGTGCTGTGGGCATCTCTACTGAACGGGTACATAATATTTTGCATAAACATTTGGACATGAGAAAGCTATCCGCAAGATGGGTGCCGCGATTGCTCACGCTTGACCAAAAACGGAATCGTGTGAAGTGTTGCAAGGATGTTTTGCAGCTGTTCCAGAAGAATCCGGAGGACTTTAAGCGTCGTTTCGTCACTGTGGATGAAACATGGATACATTACTATACTCCTGAGACCAAACAACAATCTAAATAATGGGTTACCAAGGGGGAATCTGCACCAAAAAAGGTGAAGACCGTTCCTTCGGCCGGAAAGGTTATGGCGACTGTCTTTTGGGATTCGCAAGGGATAATTCTTATCGACTATCTGGAAAAGGGTAAAACTATTACAGGTGAATATTATTCATCGTTATTGGACCGTTTGAAAACCGAGCTGCAAGAAAAACGCCCGCGATTGGCCCACAAGAAAGTCCTTTTCCATCACGACAACGCACCAGCACACACCTCAGCAGTTGTGGTCGCAAAATTAATGGAAATAGGATTCCAACTCGTTTCACATCCCCCCTATTCTCCAAACTTGGCTCCCTCGGACTACTATTTGTTCCCCAATTTGAAGAAATGGCTGGCGGGACAAAGATTTTATTCAAACGAGGAGGTGATTGCAGTCACTAATGGATATTTTGCAGACTTGGACAAATCCTATTATTCGGAAGGGATCAACAAACTAGAACATCGTTGGACGAAGTGTATAAGCCTAAAAGGAGACTATGTCGAAAAATAAAAAAGGTTTACCCCAAACACATAAGTAGTTTTTATTTTTGCACGGACTTTTCAAACCAGCCTCGTATGTGCTCGATTGGATTGAGGTCAGGACTTCGCGCAGTCTAAGGTGGGTATTCCTACTTCCGCCAGGTATTGCAGCACCGATGCAGCAGCATGTGGACTCGCATTGTCGTGCATTAGCACGAAGCTATCGCCAACAAACCCAGCCTAAGGAACGATCTGTTCCTGCAGGATTATGTTCAAATTTATTTAAAATAAGTATTGGGTGTGTCACCAGGAATCAGCCATTGCAATATATTAAACGATTTTTATAACACCCTATACGTATATACATATATCAATAACAATTGAAGGTTAACTACTGGAAACGCCCTCGTAAAGAAATAGCGATGAACAGTTAAATAAGGCTCTAATTTCTGTTTTTTTATTTTTTGAACCAAGCTTTCGCTGCCTAAATGGTAGCGTCCTCTGGATACTCAATTACAAACAAACGACAGAAGGAAAATTAAGATGTTCATCAGGAAGTGTAATAAATAAATTACAGTAACGTATATAATAATATACTTACAAAATTGTAACAGTTTTTTCTCTAATTAAATATGTAGGTTAAGCATTTCACTAACCAGGTAGCGATATAATCACAAAACATGAGAGCAACACATTTGGAGAATTACAACAGTCTTAGGAAGTAAAAATAATACAATTAACATTTCGAATGGTTCTTTTTTAGAATCAAAACTAACTGTGTGAAACACCACGCTGTCGTAATGGTACTCCATTTTTAAATCTGTATTTGACATAACGTCTAGTAATCTATAGTGATTGTTGTTTCGTCACCAACAATATCCGGTTAGAAAAATGTCAGTGACACGAACATAACAACAAGACTCAGCTCAGACTGAGGCAGGGAGGGGAGCTAACCGGCAAACATGCTGTTACCATGGTGTGACGTCTGCGCGCGGCGTAGTGCGCAATCGGACTATATATATATATATATATATATATATATATATATATATATATATATATATATATATATATATAAATAAATAAATAAAGGACAATATTACAAGTCGGTTAAAAATACATTTACGCGTGCCAATCTACTTGACTGCCGCACTACTCGGCACCGCAATTCTAATTTAAAGAACGGCAAGCTTATGGTCCAAGAGCTACGGGAAAAAAAAGTGGCGTGGGGCAGTAGTAGCAACTTGCCCCTTTGACAGGTTCATCTGGCACAGAAACTGTTCACCTTTCAGATATTTTGGGCCGTCGCTACTGGTCCATTATCTAATAAGGCCCAATTCGAATATACCATTTTTGGCGTGAACGGTAGCACCGTAGGCGTGGTACAGTATCATTAGCTAGTTTAGTAGGACTTGCGCTCAATGCTTTTCAGAAGTCGATGTTGACCCGAGGGGGCCCTTTTCCTTGAGTCAAGAAAAAACGGCCCCCGGGCCAACATCGACTACTGCCAATCATTCAGTGCAAGTCCTACTAAACTGACTAATGATACTGTACCACGCCTATGGTGCTATTGTTCTCGCTAAAAAGACATATTTGAATTGGGCCTTATTGGATAATGGGCCAGTAACGACAGCCTAAAATATCTGGAAGGTGAACAGTTTCTGTGCCAGATCAACCTGTCAAAAGCAAGTTGCTACTGCCCACGCCACTTTTTTTTCCCGTAGTTCTTGGTCTATTATTAAAAAAAAAACTCTACACATTTATAAAAAAACTAAGTTTAAAATTAATCAAGTATCTATCAAAATCTTATAATGTGTAAAAAACTAATTTTGGTACGTAACTAAGATCACTGCTTGTATTTTTTTCTCTCTTCATTAAATATACCTAAACCATGTCAAAGTAACCTATCATTTCCATTGTCATTTGCATGACTAATTGAATGGCTAAACTGTAACTAGACTAACTAAAATCTAATTGATATTAGTACTTAATATAGCATACATAATTAAAATGCATAATATGTTCGTAATTAAAGAAAATTGACTTATTTATTGTCCAAGACGTATGTTAATGATTTAGATAATCATGGTCATCAAATAACCGTCTCATTGTCATTTCTGTACAGAGTGTTTCACTTAAAATGTTTAAAAATTATTTATTAGTAAAATACAAAAGTATATCTTACTGGTAATCTTAGACCTGACACTCATTATATTATCAGTGGCTCTGTCTACTTCTTAATAATAACACAGGATCACAAAAATGTTTTTGCATGTGTCGAAGACTAGACCAGATCTCTTATACATTTTCAGAGTCGCTGAAAACTAATTCAGTTTTAGTTTTGTCCTTTCACCTTTCATTTTTTTCTAACCTCAAAAAACGCTATTTTCGAGGTTGAGAAGACATGTATAACCACAAAACTCGGGGGAAATGTGGATTTTATGTATCAGATGACCCAGACTATAGGTCTGTGGATTAATAGGTTTTCATAAACCCAAAAGCATCCCACCCCATAAGTCTAAAACACCTTGAACCAAGGTATGAAGGCATGTATAACCATGAAACTAAAAGGAAATGTGGATCTTATGAATCAGATGACAAGACAAGTGAGCCAAACCAGCAGACTCATATAATCCCATAGCCCCCTGGCCCCATACCCTTGAACCCAATAGCCCTATAACCACAAAACCCTCATCGTGCAGACCTATATAACCCCATAACCCTAGGCATATATATATATATATATATATATATATATATATATATATATATATATATATATATATATATATATATATATATATATTTATATATATATATATATATATATATATATATATATATATATATATATATATATATATATATATATAGTGCAGTGCTTCGGGTTTATAAGTGTATCGGTTTCGAAGGGTTATGGATTCATGAATACCTCCTAATCCACAGTCTTAGCACGCCCCTGGTCATGTAGTTACAGAAGTGTGCACGTCGCTAGTTATGTGGGTATAGAAATCTGCACGCGTAGGATTATGTGGTTATAGGGATATTGGGTTCAAGGATATGGGGTTATAGGGTTATGGCGTTATGAGTTTATGGGGTTATGTGAGTCTAATGGTTTAGCTCACTTCTCTTGTTATCTGATTCATAAGATCCACTTTACCCTCGAATTCCGTGGTTTTAAGTACCTTCATATCTTGGTTGATGGTGTTTTTTTAGGCTTATGAAGTTGAATGGTTTTTGGTTCATGAAATCGTACTAATCCATAAGTATATAATCTTGATCATCTGATTAATAAAATCCACGTTTCTCCCGAGTTTTCTGGTTATACATGTTTTGACAACTTCTAAAATAGCGTTTTCTGAGATTAAAAAAAAATGAGAGGTGATAGAGCAAAACTAAAACTGAATTCATTTTCAGCGACCCCGAAAATATATAAGTTTTAGTCCTCGGCACGTGAAAAAACATTTTTGTGGTCCTGCGTAATTTACCTTATGATCCACTCGAATATCCAAACGAAGTGTTAAAACGGTAAAAAGTATATTTCTTGCATTCCCTACTAAACCAAATAATGTTATAGAAAATATTAACATGGAGTGAACAGCTCGAGAGTTTCCGAGTGATGGCGGCATGATTTTCAGTTAGCGTCGACTCTCAGAAGATTCGTATAAAATTTTAATCACATTTTTGTGTGCTCTTCGGATGACGCTACTCTTGATTTTTGCAAAAAGCGTTTCGTCGTGTGTTGATTCAACATTGTTTTTTTTATGAGAAAAATACAGCCAGAACCCAAGTATGGCTTGAGAATTGTTATGTCACGTCTGCTCCGTCTAAAGCAAATATATATCGATGATTTAGTGAACTTAAATGCGGTCTTACAAGCACCGATGATGCACCACGTTCCAGACGTCTAAATGAGACAGTCACTCCAAAAAACACAAAAAAAAATCCATCATGTTGTTCTAAATGACCGCAAAGTGAAAGTGAAAGAGATAGCTAACATCGTGAAGATAGCAACAGAACGCGTGAATATTTGCATATGAAAAGCTATGTGCATGATGAGTGTGGGGCACTCTCACAATTGATCAAAAACAGTAACGTGTCGGAGATTCGGAACGCTATTCGGCACTGTTTCGGCGTAATCTAAAGGAATTTTTGCGTCGATTCGTCACAATGGACGAAACATGGATCCACCACTACACGCCTGAGTCTAACACGTAGTCTGTGGGAGTGGCTGGAACCGCATGAAAGCCGACTGAAACGTCCAAAAACACTAACATTGGCTGGAAAGGTTTTGGCAATTATTTTTTGGGATGCGCACGGACTAATACTGATCAACTATCTTGAGAAGGGACAAACAATCACCAGAGACTATTACGTTGGTTTATTCGACCATTTAGATATTAAAATTAATCAATCGTACTTTACGAAGAAAAAATGTTGTTTCACCAAGATAATGTACCTCATATGCTCACAACTCCATAAAATCGATGGTGAAATTGGACCAACTGGGCTACGAATTGCTTCCTCATCCGCCGTATTCACCAGATCTGGCCCCCCAGTGATTATTACTTCTTTCCAAATTTAAAAGGTCGCTCCAGGGAAAGATTTGGCTCAAATAAAGTCGAACGGAAAACTGAGGCTTCGTACTATACGAAAGGTATCCAAATGTCGGGAGATTGCTGGAATAAGTGTATCGCTCTGGAAGGAAACTACGTTAAAGAATAAAATCGATTTTTGGCAAAAACATTGTTTATTCTTTAAAAGTCTCGGAACTTTTCACCCCATGTTGTACTTAAGATATCGACGAAAAGTCTAATTGATATATTAGTGCAGTAAAAAGAGGTCAAAATAACGATGAGATAGTCATAGTTTAGATACAGCAATATTATGATTTTATCCTCTCTGCAGTATCACCAGGAGTATTTTCCTGACTTTTAGGTCTCGAAAAACTTGTGCTCTTTTGTTTATAAACAATTTAAGTTTTCAAAAGGCGTTTTTTGAGCTTAAAATGTGAATAATTCCGGTTATATAAGTCAGATCGAGACAAAAATAACCGGTCAAATGCAAGTTGAACTTGCGCAATTAGTGTTCCATACGTTGGTTGCTTTTAAAATAAAAAATTTTGGTACAGAGGTATAAAATGATCAATGACTTCACAAAACACACCCCAAATGAGTTTTCAACCAAGTTTGTTTTCAATCTTTACTGAAAATTGATGGCCTTAAAATTTTTGTTTTTTTTTATACCAGATAAATTATTAAAGGTAATGCACTCGTGATAATTTTCGTTCAATCTACACCCCGTGGAGTATATTCTAGAATTTTTTCAGAATTTTTTGATAAGTATTTATTTATTTATTTATTTATTTATTTTACTCGTGTTTTCACAAGTTTTTATTTGACACCCCACTCGATGACCTGGTAAAAAAAAAATTTCACTTCCGATTTCAGCCCTCAAAAACTAACCCCTTAAGTTAAAATTTAACTTTCAAAACTACATGGCTCTGATGAGGCCATCAATTCCTATATTATTACCAAATTTCAACTTTCTATGACAAATAGTTTCTGAGAAAATCGGATGTGACAGTCAGACAGACACCGAAGTCATCTTATGATTGTTCCATACGGAACACTAAAAAAACCAAACTCTTCGTAATAGAATTCGTCGTTGTGGGTACATAACCTACAAAACTGAAAAACAGGCAAGAAACTTCTTTTTTAGCGTTCCGTACGGAACACTTATAAGATGACTTCGGTGTCTGTCTGTCCGTCTGTCTGTCACACCCGATTTTCTCCGAAACTATTTATCATAGAAAGTTGAAATTTGGCAATAATATAGGAATTGATGACCTCATCAGAGCCATGTAGTTTTGAAAGTTAAATTTTGACTTAAGGGGTTAGTTTTTTTTTTACTAGGTAATCGAGTCTGGGGTCAAATGAAAGCTTGTGAAAACACGAGTAAAAAATATATATATAATTTAATACTTGCGTGCACTTTTCTTTGTATTATTAAAAAATCGCGAAAAATCGCTGTCCACACGCCTTATCTCGAAAAGTACTTATCAAAAAATTTTGAAAAAATTCTGGAATATTCTCCAAGGGGTGTAGATTAAACGAAAATTATCACGAGTGCATTACCTTTAATAATTTATCTGGTATACAAAAAAAACAAAAATTTTAAAGCCATCAATTTTCAGTAAAGATTAGAAACAAACTTTGTTGAAAACTCATTTGGGGTGTGTTTTGTGTGAAGTCACTGATCATTTTGTACTTCCGTTACAAAAATTTTTATTTTTTAAAAGCAATCAACGTACGGAACACTAATTGCGCAAGTTCAACTTGCACTTGACCGGTTTTTTTATCTTATTGTACAGGTCGACTAAGCGAACCGATCGGCTTGAAACTTTCAGAAAATATGCCTTTGGTTATAGGAAGAATACCCCGATATTGAACCGAGTGGATACAATTGAATTTGTGATTTAAAATTTGCCCACCATTTCATGTCATTTGGTCCAAAATGGATCTTTTTTTTTTCAAAATTTAGGTCTCGACGCCAGCTTTCCGATGCCAATAAAAAAATTTTTTTAGAATTATTTTAACCGTTTTTTTTTACATTTATTTATTAATCAAATAACAACAAATGCGTTTTTATCATATCTGGTTGAGAATCGCGCGAAAAATTATATCTAACAAAGGGCATATTTTCTGAAAGTTTCGGGCCTATGCGTTCACTTAGTCGATCTGTGCAACAAAATGAAAAAAAAAAAACAGTTTTTTGCCTATTTTTTTTTTTTAATTTTGTAGGTTATGTATTTACTTGAGCGACTTAAAACCAACGAGGATTTGTTGGAAATTTCATTACGAGGAGTTTAGTTTTTTTGTCTCGGTCTGACTGATAACTGGAGTTATTCACATTGTATGCTCAAAAAAACGCGTTTTGAAAACTTAAATTGCTTAGAAACAAAAGAGCACAACGGTAAGATACAACGAATTTTACCGAATACGCACACCCAGTACTCAATCGGAGGCTGACACAGCAGCCACAAGCCGACAGAGTGGTTGGCACAGCCAACACTAAAGGCAGGTAGCGAGATTTGCGAGTGATCAACTTCAGACCTTATGTGGTTGATTGTGAAACAACTGAAAATAGGCAAAGCCCATATTTCAGCAGTCCATCCACTGTTCTCTTATTCGTCCATCCATCCCGAGACGCGTTTCGCCGTATCACGACTCATCATCTCAGGATGGATGGACGAATAAGAGAACAGTGGATGGACTGCTGAAATATGGGCTTTGCCTATTTTCAGTTGTTTCACAATAAATCACATAAGGTCTGAGGTTGATCTCTCGCAAATCTCGCTACCTGCCTTTAGTGTTGGCTGTACCAACCACTCTGTCGTCTTGTGGTTGCTGTGTCAGCCTCCGATTGAGTACTGGGTGTGTGTATTTGGTACAATTCGTTGTATCTTACCGTTGTGTTCCGTAAGTACCGGAATAAAGATCTTAAAATTCTGTTCTCTTCTTTGTCGATCCTAGCCCGACTGATGAGCCGTGCGAAACTCGTCTCAGGATGGATGGACGAATAAGAGAACAGTGGATGGAGTGCTGACATATGCTTTGCCTATTTTCAGTTGTTTCACCATAAACCACAAAAGAGCATAAGTTTTTCGAGGTCCAGAACTCAGGACAATACTCCTGGTGATACCCCAGAGAAGATAAAATCATAATATTGCTGTATTTAGACTGTACAATTTCAAATGCTTTTTTACTGCATTATATCTAAAAAAAGAAAGATCCGAGATATAGCTCATTCTCCGATGAAAAAATAAAATTTCTGTTGCAGTTAGGGCGACATTAAAAAAAAATTAGAAAAAAACCTAAATTTTGGCGAAGAGTTTGCAAAAAAAAGAAACAACATGTCGGAAACATATGATGTAACCTAGATCGGCCAACATGTTTCCCTGTTTTCTAAAAGAAAAGAGACGTATCTTGTCATTTTTATTTCAATTAAATAGTCTAGACAGAAAATAATATGTTTTACTGGTAGCCAAGAATATTTCTGGAATTTTGTTCTCCATATTTACGAACGTTTGTTTCTGTGTCCATAAAAATATTTTGAAGAGGGATGCATGTCTGGAATACATATTTAATAGGGTTTTTATATACGTCTAATACAGTATTCCACGTAAGAGTATAAAACTAAATATACATTAGGTTTATATATAGTCAAGGAGCTAAAAGAAAAAAATATTTTTTTCTAATTGTGCTTACAACAAAGTACAATTTTTAGTGGGTATATTAAAAGTTTCATCATAAAAGAAACATAAATGTGATCTAAAAGAAAGTACCCCGCACTAATCTTATGGAAAATGGGGCCTGGCCAATTTTTTTTATATGGCATTTTTTTGTAGCCTGTTTTAAGCGCTAACACTTCTAGGATCCCTTGAACTTGCTTATTGAACTCATTTACTAAAACCTTCACATATGCTCAAAACACAGATACCTACTTCTACATGTATCTGTACAACTGTATTTGCTAACAAGTACTCATACGCATAAATTATATATATATATATATATATATATATATATATATATATATATATATATATACATATACATATACATATACATACGAGGCTGGTTTGAAAAGTCCGTGCAAAAATAAAAACTGCTTATGTGTTTGGGGTAAACCTTTTTTATTTTTCGACATAGTCTCCTTTTAGGCTTATACACTTCGTCCAACGATGTTCTAGTTTGTTGATCCCTTCCGAATAATAGGATTTGTCCAAGTCTGCAAAATATCCATTAGTGTCTGCAATCATCTCCTCGTTTGAATAAAATCTTTGTCCCGCCAGCCATTTCTTCAAATTGGGGAACAAATAGTAGTCCGAGGGAGCAAGTCTGGAGAATAGGGGGGATGTGAAACGAGTTGGAATCCTATTTCCATTAATTTTACGACCACAACTGCTGAGGTGTGTGCTGGTGCGTTGTCGTGACGGAAAAGGACTTCTTGTGGGCCAATCGCGGGCGTTTTTCTCGCAGCTCGGTTTTCAAACGGTCCAATAACGATGTCGACAGTCGCCATAATCTTTCCGGCCGAAGGAACGGTCTTCGCCTTTTTTGGTGCAGATTCCCCCTTGGTAACCCATTGTTTAGATTGTTGTTTGGTCTCAGGAGTATAGTAATGTATCCATGTTTCATCCACAGTGACGAAACGACGCTTAAAGTCCTCCGGATTCTTCTGGAACAGCTGCTAACCATCCTTGCAACACTTCACACGATTCCGTTTTTGGTCAAGCGTGAGCAATCGCGGCACCCATCTTGCGGATAGCTTTCTCATGTCCAAATGTTGCAAAATATTATGTACCCGTTCAGTCGAGATGCCCACAGCACTAGCAATCTCACGCACCTTAACTCTTCTGTCATCCATCACCATATCATGGATTTGATCAATAATTTCTGGAGTCGTAACCTCCACAGGCCGTCCAGAACGTTCAGCGTCACTTGTGCCCATATGGCCAGTCCGAAAATTTTGAAACCACTTATAAACTGTTCTAATCGAAGGTGCAGAGTCACCATAATGTTTATCAAGCTTCTCTTTAGTCTCCTGAGGCGTTTTGCCTTTCATAACGTAATGTTTAATCACCACACGAAATTCTTTTTCGTCCATTTCTTGAAAATCACTCGACTTCCTTGATTCACACGAATGCCAAACACAAAGAAATAGACCAATATGGCTGAAACTTGGTGTGCGTTCATTCAAGAGATGCTACTAACTAAACATGACCTCGATACGTGCCGGTGGTGCCATCTCTCGTACTTTGCACGGACTTTTCAAACCAGCCTCGTATATATATATATGAAATGAAAGGCCACTTTAATGATGCAAAAATTCATATATTGTTATTTGTCTCCTCTTTTTCTTTAAAATGGCGTCCACAAATCGTATTTCTAATTTGAAAAGAAGCTCTATAGACTCTGCATCTAAGTGATCTTTGGCAAAACTTTTAAGCTACTTGGTTAGGGTAATAGCTTCACTATAATTTGGGATAGCATCTGTTGGTATTGGAACCTCATCGACATCAGAATCTTCGGAAAATCCTTGTATTTCAACTGAATTTTCAATTTCTTCTTCTGAATCTAGATTTTCAACATACAAATTTTCATCTATGTTCAAAAAATCATTATGGTTTTCATTATCAGTCAACTCCAACAAATTCTTATTTTTTAGGATATCTGGCAAGTCATCTTCTGGATCAAATGTAACAGTCTCAGTTAACTGGTCATCAGTTTGCATATTTTCATGCTTAAATCACGTTTTACGGGAGAAATTTTTAACTGTTTCCTTAGTTACTTGTTCCCAAGCGGGTTTTGCAAAGTAAATTGCATCCAGTGGCGTAATTTTCTTAATTAACTCAAAAGCTGTACCAGCAGTTTCAGTGTTTACTATCAGGTGTTTTAATATATAATAATAATATAATAAGACTTCGGTACTAAATTTTTTAAATTTTTTGTAAGTGGTTGACAAGCTGATGTACAGTTAGGGGGCAGAAACAAGATTTTTATATTTTCAAACGGACGTGTTTTGGATGAGATCCTGCATTGCCTAAAAATAACAAAATGTTTCTTTTTTCTTTTGTCATTAGCTCTTTGTTGGGCAGAGCTCTAAAATACAGGCCTGTCTCATTGGCATTATAGATGTCTCTCGGTGAATATCCCTTATTTAAAGAAGGGTATTTTTCCCAGAATGATGAAACATCTTCAGTAATAACCGAAGCTCCTTCTCCTGAAATCGCTTTAAAACTTATGTTGTGGTGGATTCTAAATTTAGAAAGCCAACCAGTAGAAACACTGAATGTCCAAGAGACTCGGCTATTTCTTTTGCTTTGCATCGTATTAGCGGACCTAAAAAAAACATTAACAATAAGTTTTTTGCATTTTTGTCACGACAAGCCTACTGATACTCTCACCCCTTTTATCCATTCTTTGAATTGATATGAAAAGAAAATCAACGCACTAATTCCAGAAAACCTTATCTAAAAAAAAATAGTTCATACCTGTCAAAGGAATCCCCTTATGGCGAGCTGCTATAAACCAGTTATAACACAACTTGTCAATTTTGCTACTATCACCAGTCAAAAAGCTTCTTTTTTCATTCGAATTGCTGTTCGACATCCACTTGTTTAGGAGGATTTCTTTATGTTTAATTTTATCAGCAGCTTGTGTTTTTTCGATATTAAAACGCTTAGATAAGTCCCTTATGCTTAACTTTTCCTTATTGTGACCTTCAACAATCTCAATTTTTTTTAAGCGTGAGAATTTTTCTATTTAGAGCCATTTCTACAATGAATGTGTCGCCCACTGTGTCTCTTTTTCGCATAGGCGTCAGACTAATATTAAATCCCCGCATGTACCGAAAAATGGAGATCGGTAAAAATCCCCGGTTTACTCGGAGAAGTCCCTCAGTGAAGGCAGGCAGCGACGTTGGCGCGCGGCGCGATTGAGAAACGCAACAGGGATACTCGCCACAGAAAAATAAGACAAGACGTTTATTTTTTATTGTTTTTTGTCCGGTTAAGGGAACATTTTTTTTGTGCCCGCGTCCGTTCAAGAGAATGTCCGTCCAAGAGGGAGTTAACACAATGCTAATTATATGAGAGTCGGTCGGGACCATGAGAAACTGTCCGTTGAAGGGAGGTATCCATGTAAGAGGGGTGTCCGCGAAGGGGAATTTCACTGTATATGTATAATCACGCACACAATAATCGGAAACACTGTATGAAATCAAGTTATATTAGTAAGACAATTCCCTAACTTATCTACTTAGATATGGTCAATAATTTTTTAAAGCAACCAGGATAACGCTCTGCGTTCGGCCAATTAGGCATAGGTTGAAGCTTACTGACATATACAGTAATCTTGTATGTATAAAAATTTCTGGAAAGTTCAAGGGATTCCAGAAGCGTTATCGTTTAAACCAGGGCATTTTGCACTTTGTGCCGTGGAAACTTTTAATCAGGGCCACAAAAGCTACAAAAAAAGCAATATAAAAAAAATTAGCCGGGCTCCATTTTCCATAAGATTAGTGCGGGGTCTTTTAAACATAAAAGTGAAAAGTAAAAATTTTTGAGTATCTTTATAGTTACAAAAACACACACAATAAAACTCTTTGATATAATATCAAACATCGACGAACTTTTGTCATTTGTGAGGCGATAAGCCACTGAAAATATACCTATCGCTACCGAAACACTAAATAAAGGGTGATTCATTTATTAGAGGTACTTTTTGTGATGGGGATTTAATCGCAGATTGTGCATGCGTCGTGTCAACTGAAGTGGCATTCCTGTTCAGTAGTGTTTGACAATTCATAATGGAAAGACTTAGCCCGGCACAGCGTCTACAAATTGTTCAACTTTATTACGAAAATGGGCGTTCTACGAGGAATGTGTATCGGGCGCTTAGAGCAACTTATGGTCCACATAATCGGCCTACCGAACGCACAATTCGCTCTACCATCAATAAGTTTGAGACCCAATTTTCATTATTGGATAATGCTCGACCGAATAGACCACATCCAACACGTAGTAAAGAAAATATAGGGGCGGTAGCGGAGAGTGTACGCGAAGACCGTGAAGTGTCGATTCGTCGCCGTTCTCAACAGCTTGGCCTGTCATATTCAACAACTTGGCGTATTTTACGTAAGGATCTTTCTTTAAAAGCATACAAAATTCAACTAGTGCAACAACTGAAGCCGACCGACCTTCCGAATCGTTTCCGTTTTAGTCGTTGGGCTCTTGACAAGCTTGCAGAAGATCCACTGTTTTCGAGAAAAATTTTGTTCACCGATGAGGCCCATTTTTGGCTTAATGGGTTCGTGAATAAACAAAATGCCCGTATTTGGGGTGATGAACAACCTGAAGAGGTTCAAGAGCAGCCATTAAATCCAGAAAAAACAACTGTTTGGTGTGGTTTATGGGCCGGTGGAATAATCGGTCCATATTTCTTCAAAACAGAGGCCGGCCGGAATGTTACTGTGAATGGTGACCGTTATCGCGCCATGATAACAGACTATTTGATGCCAGAAATTGAAGCCCGTGGTCTCGACGAAATTTCGTTCCAACAAGATGGCGCCACTTGCCATACAGCCCGTGAAACCATGGCTTTACTGCGAGAGCAATTCGGCGAACAGATCATTTCACGCTTTGGACCAGTGAATTGGCCGGCTAGATCATGTGACATCACACCTCTTGACTTTTTCCTTTGGGGCTATGTAAAGTCCAAAGTCTACATGGATAAGCCAGCTACAATTGAGGCATTGGAGGCCAATATTACTCGAGTCATTGGCCAAATACCACTCGAAATACTCACACGCGTCATTGAAAATTGGAACTTCAGAATGGACGTTGTTAACCGTAGTCGCGGACAACATTTGAAAGAAAATTATCTTTAAGAAATAATTGTAAAGAATGGTTCCTTTATATGATAATAAAGATTATAAAATAAAATTGTTTTTATTCATTTTTTTTTATTTAATAAAAAGTACCTCTAAATGAATGACCCTTTACATAGAACAAAACAGTCCCACAAAACGAAGCTGGCTGACTATCACCGGCGCGATAAAATGTGCCTTGGCGATTTTCTTAGAGACACTGCGCATATGTTTCTCTATTATTGTTACATATACTACAACGTCTACTTTCGCGACGTTTCTGAGAAACTCGTCAAGGCATATTTTAAAGTGATGGCAGTAGCGAGCCGGCTTCGTTTTCCGGCGACGTTTTGTTTCACGTGTTTTTCTTTCTGTTGCGATAGCTATATTTTCGGTGGCTGTTACGTATATCATTCAACGACAGGTTTTCTCACCATTTTTTTTTCTGTCAAAACCATATTATACAGTTTTAGAACCGTAAAAAAACAGTTGCAAGCAAAATTTTAAACAATTATTGACTGTTTCTAAGGGTCAGTAGTAAAGAAAAGGGTCAAGAACAGCCCCACTCAGACCCTATGTCTGAGTGACATTATTCTGTCTGTATCAACCAAATCGTCGAAGAAAGAGAACTCTCTATAAAACGTGAAGATAAATACGTAAATTTCATGAAATAATTTATTGGGATTAAAATTATATTTTTGAAGGTTCTAACTTTATTGTTAATTGCTTGTCAATTATCTTTATTATCCGTTACCAGATATCTTTTCTTTTGACAATATTGACAGATGGATATCTTAATGTTTACCATTCCTCATCCAGTTTACATCAGGTTTTTACCAGTTAATCGTGAAAAAGTTGATATTTTAAAGATATAATTTATTACGATAATTGAAATTTCGGCAAAAGTTCGCTACATTTTACAGCTTACTAGGAAATTTGTGCTGTTTTTGTTCAAGATACGTTCGATGTTAAAGACGCTCCGCGCACTGGTGGACCAATGACAGAAAACGTTTATGGAATTTTAGGAAAAGTTTTTTTTTTTTTTTATTGGTCTAGCACACGTGCTGCAGGGAAGTCCCTAAAGCGCTCCAGGAGCGGCACGAGTGCGGAAAAAAGCGATTCACGTTGTTCTTGAATCGCTGTAAATTGTACTCGGTGGGAAACACAGCGCTGGGCAAATTATTCCAAAGGGATGACGTTCTCCATATAAAAAGATTGCTTGAAAAGCGTCGTACGCGGAATAACAAGCTGAACCTCATACGGATGCGAAGCACCAGCGCGACGTGTATTTCTAACATGCACCGCTTTGGGAGGAATTAAGCGGGCTACATCCTTCGAACACTTTCCATGAAAATACTTGTAGAACAGACTCAAGTCGCCAACCGTTCTTCGATGTTCCAGCGAATCAAGGCCGCCGGTCAATTCCGGTCCCCAATCAGACGGACCGCTCTTCTCTGAACATAATCCAACAAATGCAGTGTATGTTTGGGAGCGGAGCCCCAAACGTGGGAGCAGTATTCCATAGTTGGTCGAATTTGGGCTTTGTAAAGAATTAACAGTTGCTGTGGGGTGTAAAGCTTTCTGGTTCTAAATAATATTCCCAACTTTTGAGAAGCTCTCCTTGCTATGCCTGCAACATGTTCATGCCAAGACATATTTGCTCCCAAACTAACGCCCAACAAATTGAGCGACGATGCTAGGGGAATGGGATAACTATGTCGGGTTCAGCAACGTTAACTTTTTTAGAAAAAACTGCCGCCTGGGTTTTTGTAGCGTTAAATTCCACTTGGTTACTGTCACCCCAAGATAGAATTTCTTCCAGGTCTTTGTTAAGTTGAACGACTTCCTGCTGTCTGCGGATATTCGCCTGAGCAGCCGATGTCCGAGCGTTCAAGGTGAATGAAGAGACAAGCGTACTGTCATCTGCAAAGCTATAGATTGGATTCCCGGTCTTTTCCAGCAGATCGTTAATGTAAATCAGAAAGAGAGTAGGAGACAGTATGGAGCCCTGGGGCACACTGGCGTTGATAGTGAGGGTGCTAGAAAGAAATCCGTCGACCGCCACTCGTAAAGAACGCTCTCTGAGGAAACATGAGAGCCACAAACAGAACCTTTCAGACATACCATAAGAGCGCAACTTAGCCAACAGTCCATCGTGCCAAACACGGTCGAATGCCTTGGATATGTCAAGAGCCACCGCTCGAGATTCTCCAAAGTGTTCAATTGCGTTGTTCCAAACATGGGTTACATAAGTCAGAAGATCTCCTGTTGATCTATGTTTACGAAAACCATATTGGTGATCGCTAATAATATTGAATCGTTCAAGATATTTTAGAAGATGCTCATTGATAACCTTTTCCATGACTTTCGATATTATTGAAAGCAGTGCAACTGGTCGGTAGTTATTTGGCAAGGTCTTCTTACCTTTTTTAGGTATCGGCTGAACTGTAGCACATTTCCAGCAGGAAGGAAATATTCCCTTTCTGTAGGATAGGTTGAAAAGTCTACAGAAAACTGGTGTTAGTTCCCTTGCACAGTTTTTCAGAACTATGGCAGGTATTCCGTCAGCTCCAGAAGCCTTCTTGGTGTCTAGCTTCATTAAAATACGCTTTATGATGCGCTGTCTGAAGACAACATCGGGCATTCTTGACGGCAATATGGGAATAGTAGGTGGTGTTTTTCCTTGGAAATCGACAGTAGAATGTGAAGCAAAGAGTTCAGCCAACAAGTTCGCTCTCTCAACAGGTGTGGTTGCAATGGAATTATCTGGCCGTGTGAGTGGTGGTATGGTGGATTTGGTAAAATTTTGACTAACTGCCTTAGCGACTGCCCAAAAGGACCTGGAATTGTTGGGACAAGCGAGAAGTTTGTTTCTAATTCGTTGATTGTGTGCCTCCTTGGTTTCGTCGATAATTCCCTTGCATCTGTTCCGGGCATGAACAAAGATGTTTCGATTTAAGGTGTTAGGATTTTGACGCCATTGTCGGTAGGCAATATGTTTAGAAGCAACAGCTTCTTTGCATTTTCGGTCGAACCAAGGCTTGCCGTTGGAGGAGCATTTCTTCGAAAAAGGGATGTAAGCTTCCATACCAGCCAAAATAACATCGGAGACCTCCCTGGCGCAGTCAGATGGGTTATCGGATCGAAAACAAACGTCCATCCAAGGGAAAGTTCGAAAGTATTCCATGAGATCTTCCCATTTAGCAGATTTGTAGTGCCAAATCTTGCGCGGCCTAGGCGCCTCTCTGTCACTGACTGGCAGGATACTCGATGTCGAAAGCAGTTTATGGTCGGAAGAACCTAACGGCGGATTTACGGTGACCGTGTAAATCTCCGGATTGGTGGTTAAAAACAGATCAAGAAGACTGGCGAACTCCCCGTCTCGATCAGGGATCCGTGTTGGTTCGTCAATAAGCTGAGTTATACTACAGGAAGTTAATCAAGACCGACATGTATGTAGCCATAATATCGCCATGGAACTAGACATCCATCACTATTGCTAGAAAATTGATTATAAAAAAGAAGCTCGATTTTTGAATTTCCATCTGCGAAACTTTACACACGCGTAGCGAAATCAAGCCATTTCGGAAGCGGTTGATCTTGGACGATAAACAAATATATCACATACTACAATAATGTGCAAAAATAATCATGGCCGAAAACGGATGAAGCTCCACAAACGATGACAAGACCCGGATTGACACCAAACAAGGGTGCTGTGTATTTGGTGGGATTGGAAAGGAACTACAAGTCTACTCTCAGCAATTGAAAAGATTAAAGCGAGCGTTTTAAAAAAAATCGAACTAGTCAACAGCAAGACTGTCGTCTTTCACCATGACAATGTCAGACCACACCCATCTTTGATGACTCGGCAAAAATTAAGAGGGCTTGGCTGGGAAGTTTTAATGGATCCACCATCTAGCCCGGACTTTATACCATTAGACTACGTTTTGTTTAGATTTCTGCAGAACTCTTTGAATGGTGTAAAGTAGGTTTCAAAAGATGCCTGTAAAAACCACTTGTTACAATTTTTGCCCAGAAACCACAGAAGTTCTACATTGACGGGATTATGCTGTTGCCATCGAACAAAATGGCACATATTTAGTTCAATAAAGTTATTTCAAAATATAAAAAAACCGGTCACGTGCAAATCGGACTTGCGCAATTAGTGTTCCGTACATTAGTTGCTTTTAAAATAAAAATTTTTATTACGGAGGTATAAAGTGATAAAGTGACTTCACAAAGCACACCCCAAATGAGTTTTCAACGAAGTTTTTTCCGATCTTAACTAAAAACTGATGACCTTGATTTTTTTTTATATATATATATACCAAATAAATTATTAAAGGTAGTGCATTAGTGTTTTTACAGGCTTTTATTTGACACCCCACTCGATGACCTGGTAAAAAAAAAAAATTTCACTTCCGATTTCAGCTCTCAAAACTAACCCCTTAAGTTAAAATTTAACTTTCAAAACTACACGACTCTGATGAGGCCATCAATTTCAACTTTCTATGTCAAATAGATAGACACCGAAGTTATCTTATAAATATTCCGTACGGAACACTAAAAACAATGGTCTCAATTTTGACTTTAAAAGGCTTAATACTTTTTCGACAACATGTATATATAAAGGGTGATTCATTTAGAGGTACTTTTTGTGATGGGGATTTAATTGCAGATTGCGCATGCGTCGTGTCAACTGAAGTGGCATTCCTGTTCAGTAGTGTTTGACAATTCATAATGGAAAGACTTAGCCCGGCACAGCGTCTACAAATTGTTCAACTTTATTACGAAAATGGGCGTTCTACGAGGAATGTGTATCGGGCGCTTAGAGCAACTTATGGTCCACATAATCGGCCTACCGAACGCACAATTCGCTCTACCATCAATAAGTTTGAGACCCAATTTTCATTATTGGATAATGCTCGACCGAATAGACCACATCCAGCACGTAGTGAAGAAAATATAGGGGCGGTAGCGGCGAGTGTACGCGAAGACCGTGAAGTGTCGATTCGTCGCCGTTCTCAACAGCTTGGCCTGTCATATTCAACAACTTGGCGTATTTTACGTAAGGATCTTTCTTTAAAAGCATACAAAATTCAACTAGTGCAACAACTGAAGCCGACCGACTTTCCGAATCGTTTCCGTTTTAGTCGTTGGGCTCTTGACAAGCTTGCAGAAGATCCACTGTTTTCGAGAAAAATTTTGTTCACCGATGAGGCCCATTTTTGGCTTAATGGGTTCGTGAATAAACAAAATGCCCGTATTTGGGGTGATGAACAACCTGAAGAGGTTCAAGAGCTGCCATTAAATCCAGAAAAAACAACTGTTTGGTGTGGTTTAATCGGTCCATATTTCTTCAAAGCAGAGGCCGGCCGGAATGTTACTGTGAATGGCGACCGTTATCGCGCCATGATAACAGACTATTTGATGCCAGAAATTGAAGTCCGTGATCTCGACGAAATTTGGTTCCAACAAGATGGCGCCACTTGCCATACAGCCCGTGAAACCATGGCTTTACTGCGAGAGCAATTCGGCGAACAGATCATTTCACGCTTTGGACCAGTGAATTGGCCGGCTAGATCATGTGACATCACACCTCTTGACTTTTTCCTTTGGGGCTATGTAAAGTCCAAAGTCTACATGGATAAGCCAGCTACAATTGAGGCATTGGAGGCCAATATTACTCGACTCATTGGCCAAATACCACTCGAAATACTCACACGCGTCATTGAAAATTGGAACTTCAGAATGGACGTTGTTAACCGTAGTCGCGGACAACATTTGAAAGAAATTATCTTTAAGAAATAATTGTAAAGAATGGTTCTTTTATATGATAATAAAGATTATAAAATAAAATTGTTTTTATTCATTTTTTTTTATTTAAAAAAAAGTACCTCTAAATGAATCACCCTTTATATATATATATATATATATATATATATATATATATATATATATATATATATATGTATTTAAATAAAAGAAGCGAACGAAGAACCGTGTTATTTTATTCTCTTACATCAAAAGTACAGACGTTCAAAGCTATGGACTACCCGGACGTACAATCAAGAAGCACCAAATTATAAACGGGAAGTAATAGTTAAACTGTCACCATCTCTCAGACTATTATTCGTTTTACAGTATGAATAATAAACCTTCAATCTTTCATATTCGCATAAAAGTTTTATTTTGTAATTTAAAACAACACT